>OZ018390.1:42797501-42884573 GCA_963969525.1 Ontholestes murinus
CACTGTAGACCTCTCACGAATTGTTCCTTTTAGGCTCCTGAGGATGCATACATGTTGTGTGCGAAACGTTAGCATGTACATATAACAATATAGTGGACAGAGCACAACCAACACGTGTATTCTTTGCTCCCTACACTCTAACACACTACACTGGACTTCTCTCACCCGTTAATTTCAAAGAGTTTATATATATATATATATATATATATATATATATATGCATTATAAAGTTGTAAATAAAGATTGCTAAACCAACTGAGGTGGAAGGGGCGCCGGGTGAAGAATGCCTAGGGTATTGCCACCGGTGTCTCGATTTTCAGGGGCCACTGCTAGGTCGCTTGCGGCCAGCAGGTGAAGGGGGTGAAGTGGCGCCGGCTCCAGCAGGAAGTCGAGAATTACGTATGGGGAAACCGTACAAAATACTGACAAGAAAAGCTTGGAGCGGTCTCCATAAACATTGGGGCGAGGGCGCACGGCGAAATGGAGGCGGTGATTGCAATACCCTGTTCCCGAGGCAGGAGGTATCTGCAAATTTGACCGTGAGAAGGGCGTTTCCTCGAGAGGAGGAATCTTTCACGGAAACGGAAGTGATCGCAGCGATAAGGGCTCTACCCGGGAAGAAGGCGGTGGGACCAGGGGGCAACCCTAACGAAGCGCTGAAGGCGGCGGCTGAGGATGATCCAGAGTCCATCACGGAGCTGATGAACATGTTCCTCAGAGAGGGAAAGGTACCGGCCACTTTCAAAAAGGCCAAATTGGTGTTACTCCCCAAAAAAGGGAAACATTAGGGCGGATCCAGTAGGCTACAGACCAATGTGCCTCATTGACAGAGAGACAGAGGAAGTGGAGCGGCTCTTGGCAGAGCGGATAAGGGCCGCAATCGAGGATTCCGCAGGGGCAGGTCCACGGAGGGACGCCTTGATGGAGGCGAGGAGACGGGTAGAAGAGGCGAACGAGGAAACCCTAATGGGCAGGAGACACTGCCTGACATTGGCTCTAGATGCGAGAAACGCATTTAACTCGCTCCCGTGGCCGGTGATTATCGAGGCAGTAGTCGGTAGAGGGGTACCCGGTTACCTCGTAGATATGGTGGAGAGCTTTCTGGAGAACAGACAGCTAATCTGCCAGGATAGTGGCGAGGTAACAAGAGAGGTGCAGCTAACCGGAGGCATCCCGCAGGGATCCGTATTGGGGCCCCTTCTTTGGAACGTAGCGTACGACGGGGTTTTCCGACTACCGCTTCCGGAGGAAGTAGACTTAATTGGCCATTTAAGGGTGGCGACACGGAAAGCTGTGGAGCGAGTCGTTCGGTAGCTCTAGAGCAGGAACATACATGTGGCAGGACAGAAAATCACGGCGGTATGTCTGGCAAAAAGGAGAGCGGGAAGAACGAGGGGGAGACAATTGAACTCGTAGGGCAAGAGGTGCCGATGGGGACCTCCATGACATATCTGGGTGTTGGTCTCAATGGTGAGAATAACCTCCTATGTACAAGACAGGTGGCAGAGGCATCTGCCGGAGCAGCCAGAGCCACCAAGGCGGTGGGAGGTCTACTGACCAATATAGGTGGGCTGAGCGAAACGACCAGGAGGCTCCTAGTGACGGTGGGAGCAGCGAGGTTGCGCTACGCAGCCCCAGCATGGGAAAGGGCGGTGGCCCTCAGAATAATTAGAGGGTACCGCACGGTCTCAACAGACGCGGCGGAGGTGCTGGCATCCGCACCCCCGGCGGACCTGATGCTACAGGAGAGGGCTTAAGCTTACAGGGCGTGACACAACACATTAATAAAGTCATGAGAAGCAGAACACGCAATAAAAAAGAGGAACAACCCCTAGCAAGGGCCTCGCTTCAATACATAAAAGGCACAACAGACAAAATTGCACGAATTCTGAAAAAACACAAAATAACAACAGCCTTTACAACAACAACTAAAATCAAAAATCTTACAGACAAACATAAAGACCAAATTCCACAAGAAAACCAAGGAGTTTATGAGATACCTTGTAAAGATTGTGACCAAACATACATAGGACAAACAAATAGGCGAATCTCGGCAAGAATTAATGAACATAAAAACTCTGTAAAACAAAAACAAACTACTTCATCATTAACACAACATCACCTACAAACGGGCCATAAAATAGATTTCAAAAACACCAAAACTCTTGCAAGAATGGGTCATCTAAACGGACGAATTATTCGGGAGGCAATTGAGATCGAGATACGACCAAGGTCAATGAACCGAAGAGATGACTCACAGCGCCTGCCGATTACGTGGAAACCGGTTCTTCGAACGGAAAATCACCGGGCACGTACCAACACAGACACCACAAATACATATACACAACACGCACGCGCACAACCAACCACAAACCGGCCAATGACGCGCAGCCAAACAAGAAAAACAAGAAGGAACGCAGATGGAGGGGAGGGGCTACATATATAAATAATCCGCTAATCCGACAGCAGACCAGTATTACCTTGACCATACAAGAGTAAGCACTTGAAAAAGTTGGCAGAGAGACCATCGAAACGTCGTGAATATAATTTACAAACCACGCGGAGTATAACCCGAAAACCAGCTACAACATACCATACCCGCGAAAACATCAAATTAAATATATATATAGGGTTGCTGACATGTATTGAAGCGGTTGAATATCTCCTAAAGTAAGATAGCTAGCGAAAAGTTTGTATCTCCATAACAACACTGCGCCAATTCGCTCGGTTTCACTTAAGCGTACCATTTTTACGCGAAAATTATTACTTTCCCTATACACGTAGTATATAGGGGGAGTATTGTTTTCGTGTTTTTTTTTTGAAAATTTTTGTTTGCGGAAATATGCGTTTTGGGCTCCCCTGACCTCAAAACACTAATTTCTGGAAGAAAAAAAAAATGTGTCTGTATGTGTGTCTGTGTGTCTGTCTGTCGGTGGGGACTGTATCTCAAAAACTAATAATCTGTTTGAGATGAAACTTTAAACTTAAGGTTTTATCGTTAAAAACTGGAACTGAAAAGCTTTTGGTAAACATTCATAAACCGGAAGTGGGTGTTTACTCGAGGCGTTTTCTGGTTTTTTTGTCATATTTCTCTAAATATGAAAAATTTTTAAAAACGGTTCAAATATTAAACAAGTTTTATTTGAACATATTTTCTATAAAATTCTTAACTTTCAAGACAAAAAAGAAAAATTGAAAATTTTGACATTTTTTGCTAATTGCCAATAAACTATTGGACCTACAGGAAATTTATATAGCAAATAATTGTAGAGAATTCAAAAGTGAATAAATTACTAAGAATAGACTTTTTACGTAAATCTCATAGTTTACGAGAAAAATATAGGGAAAGTACTATGATGGCCATATCACCATTTTTCAAACTAAATCTACTTTTGTGTATAATGGCGCGGTGTTGTTATCGAGATGGAGTTGACAAAATTAATTTATCAAATGTCAAAACGCCAAAAATCAAAAAATCAAAACCTGAAAACATCCTGCATTTCAAAACCTTTATTAATAATTTTAATACCAATAATTAATTAAAAATACAAATGTACTTGATTTGATGGAACAATAATGACGATTTGTTCCATGCTCCATAAGACTTTTTACTCTAACAATGTGCTAGAAAGATTTAAAAATGTAATTAATTATTAAAACATAGCGCAAGAATTTTAAGTAATATTCTGGAGAATTAGGGAACTGTCCAAACAAAACCCATAATTGTATTTTCTCTGTCATATTCAAGAAGATGATATATAACGTATCTAATTACCAAACAAAATTATTTTGATAAACCTACATTAGAATGCCCATTTAAAACATTACTTAACTTAAAACCATTTTGTGTATATAAACATATAACCAAAATCTACATCAGTCAATTTAAAAAGAAAATGGCATTATCGAAATTATTTTACAAGGAATTACTAATTCGTTAACCTATTGCGAATTGGAAACTCTGATTTCAGACATAATTGGTCCTCAAGTCTTATTTGATGAATTAATACAAATTTCTGTTCATTATAATGCAGAACTACCCTTTGAATTAAAAATAGAAACATTTTGGATTTTTAATCTGTAATATCTGTAAATTGCAAAATTTACAGTAATTTAAAACTTCCTATCCCTTCCAATTAATTACGAACATTCTTTTCACTTATATACAATGTACCCTATACCCCCGAAACTCTAATTAAAATGTGCAAAATGAAAACACAAAATATTGAAAATTTACGAATTTGGAATCTAGAGAAAATACCACATACATGTCTTCGTATCAAAAGAAAGAATAAGAACAAATTGTCCAACAAAGGAGGAAAACAGAACGTTAAGACGTTTTCATCATTCAATCTAAGGACTTCAATATTTTCTATAGGAACTACAAAGTTAAAAAAAACATCTTACGAAACAGAATATAGTTTCAAATAATTTACCTTAAAAGACACAACAATATTCTTCAGAGGCAGTGCATGGACACACTTTTTATACATTATTATTTTATTGTGCGTAGTGGCTCTCATGGTTAAATACATAAGAGGGCAGTGACCATCTCTAAAAACAATAATTCGCCTCCCAGTCAGTGTCAAAACTGAGACAAGACTAGTATCCTTACGGCCACAACAAAACTATATCGAATATACAGGGTTATTCACGCTATACGGCACGGAATATTGTGGCTAAAATACGTGACTTTCAAAAAGTTTCACTTTGGGGATATATAAGGGTCTATTAGGGCTACTTTTTAAAATTACTTTCATAATATACAGGGTGTCCCAAAAACCCTAAAAGTATCAAAGTTGTGTTTTTTTTAATGAAACACCCTGTATTTTATTGCATTTTTGGATCCTTCGATCAAAATAAGTGTGTGTTTTAATAAGGTTTTTATTACTTAAACCTTAAGGTTTTTGAAATAATTTGAATTTTGTAAAAATTTAACCTAATTTTCATGTTTCAAATACTTAAAAAGTAATTAAGTTATGCATACCAAATTTACACTGAAATGTAACAATAGATCATATTTTATTTTCCAAGTATAATAAATTTGACATCTTATACCGGGTGTGAAAAAATTGAAATTAAACAAATGAGAACTTTAAATGGCTATAACTTCATTAATTTAAATGGAACGCTATATTTATTAATTTATCAGCAAATGCACGTTTTAATTACCTATCGAATGGTATTTATATCTTAAATGTTAAGTCTTCTCGTTTTTACAGAAAACGCCAAAATATTGTTTATTGTACCGTTTTAGTACTTTTTAAGTAAAAATTTTAATGTATCTAGTTTTCTATGGTATTTAAAAACGTAAGATAATTAATTTAGTCTGTTACTTTAGTTTAAAAAGCCTATCTTTTGTTATAGTTGTGTTATTTCGCGTTTTTGTGTTAGATCGTTAGTAATCGTTATTGTTTGAACATGTTGTTGTATTTAATAGTAAAATATGAAAATTAACACAGATTTTCTTATACTAGGGTTTTTATAACTGACACTTCCAATTTCTCTAAATTGGTTTAATAGTCTCTCAAAAATGGCTGGCTTAAGGTGATTTTTTCGGGAAACCTTTAAGTATAAACTCGACAAGCCAATAAACAATTTTGATGACATTCTCCAAGTATACAGATAATACCCCCTTCTTTTGAGTAAATCTTCATTTTTTACCAAAAAATACAACAGCGATGTTTAAACAATAACGATTACTAACGATCTAACACAAAAATGCAAAATAAGGCAACTATAACAGAAGACAGGCTTTTTAAACTAAAGTGGCATATTAAATTAATTATCTGGCGTTTTTAAATACCATAGAAAACTAGATACATTAAAATTTTTACTTAAAAGTACTAAAACGGTGCAATAAACAATATTTTGGCGTTTTCTGTAAAAACGAGAAGACTTTACATTTAAGATAATAAATACCATTCGATAGGTAATTAAAACGTGCATTTGCTGATAAATTAATAAATATAGCGTTCCATTTAAATTAATGAAGTTTTAGCCATTTAAAGTTCTCATTTGTTTAATTCCAATTTTTTTACACCCGGTATAAGATGTCAAATTTATTATACTTGGAAAATAAAATATGATCTATTGTTACATTTCAGTGTAAATTTGGTATGCATAACTTAATTACTTTTTAAGTATTTGAAACATGAAAATTAGGTTAAATTTTTACAAAAATCAAATTATTTCAAAAACCTTAAGGTTTAAGTAATAAAAACCTTATTAAAACACACACTTATTTTGATCGAAAGATCCAAAAATGCAATAAAATACTGGGTGTTTCATTAAAAAAAACACAACTTTGATACTTTTAGGGTTTTTGGGACACCCTGTATATTATGAAAGTAATTTTAAAAAGTAGCCCTAATAGACCCCCATATATCCCCAGAGTGAAACTTTTTGAAAGTCACGTATTTTGGCCACAATATTCCGTGCCGTATAGCGTGAATAACCCTGTATAATGAAGGACCTTGAATACCACCATCACCTCCTACAAAACAAAAGTATATGTTATTAATAAAATAAATATGAAAATAAAAAGTACAAAATCTTCTCTTGAAAATAACTTTTAAAAATTTTCTAATAAAATTAAAAACCTAATTTAAAATCACTTTAGAGACTCTTGTAACAAAATTATATGTGGATAAAACTTTAGTACAGCTACTAAAGCATATGCAGGTCAAATTTATATATTTATTTTAATTCTACAAGTTAGTTAAGTTGAATTGGTGAGGTTTTTTGGTCAAACATAGCGTGTTTATTTCGCGAGAATTCTACCAAGTATAAATGGAGTTTCTCAATGGCTATCTATATTTCTCTGATGTTACGTACATTATGAGATGGAATGATAGACATCTGGAGATTACTTTGCAGCGTTGTCGTTGTACAAGATGGTCTTAAATTGCTCTGTGAATACTTTAAAGTCCATCATTTCGCATGTTCTAATTGTGTGTGATCTTAATAGGTTATTTATCAGTATGCGGGTCAATAATCCCTTAACACTGTAATAAATTGCAGTGCAGCAGTTAACTACATTTTAGGCGTTTTACAGACCGTTAAAAATATTTGTATCTACTAAAAGTTGCGATATTTATATCTGAACTTGTTTGAAGTCAGTTTACCACTACATTAACCATATTCACTTCTCACTTAAATGCCAATAGCGGGCTCTCATTTGTGGTGATATCTTTTTTTGAACGCGCCTTGAAAATCAAACATCAACGTTATGGCATAACTTCATGGAAGAGCTGTGATACAGCGAAACACGTGTCTACGGATAGTCATAACAATTTCATGACGTGGTTGTAAAACGGTAACACCACTGGATCTGGATTTGGATTGAGTTTGCCAAGGGTGATCAAATCATTGACCAGAGCACTTAGGCCTCACTAGGCCCATTGTGCCCCTCTGACTGGGACAGCCCTGCGTTGTTCTATCACTCATTTAGCCACCCAAGGTGGCGAGCAAAAGACAGCACAACGCTTGGAAGGTTATCCCTTATGTTGGCCATGTTCGGCCAGAGCTCCCCTAGCATGGACTCTCTAAGGTGGGCGAGAGTCGGGCAGGTGGTTACCACATGTTCCACTGTCTCGTCCTCTTCTTCACATGCTCTACATATGGGGGTTTCCACCAGTCCCATAGTAAACAAGTGTTTCCTTAGCTGACAGTGACCCGTAAGGATACCTGTGATAAGACGCAGATTCCCCCGGGATAGTCGCAAATAATATTCAGCTGTTTTCAGATTGGGTGAGCGTATTGCTTCCTTGGCCTGTCTGCAGCCTGAGATGTTGTCCCAACGTTGTTTTAGCATCTTGAGAGTATTCTGTTTGAGGATATCAGTGAGGCATTTCGGTGTTGGCGCGATCGGGGGCCCGTCCGTGGTATCACTGAGAACCGATCCAGCTCGCGCCAACTCGTCTGCCTTGCTGTTGCCTTCTTCATTATTGTGTCCCTTGACCCAGCGCAGCTCAATACTGTTTGATTGTGCTGCTTGTTTAAGGGTGTTGTGAGTACTAGTGTTGAGGTGATCTTGTGACTACTCACTGCTAGTATTGCTGCCCTACTGTCTGTAAGGATTTGGATGTTCCTATCACGGATGTCTTGGTGTAGGATTTCTTTCACCCCTTGGATGATGCCAACGATCTCTGCTTGCAGAGTAGTTGTGTGCTTCTCTAGGGGTATAGCTAATGAGAGGTCTATTTGTTGCGAGTAAATTCCCGCTCCGGATCCTCTTTTGGTTTTAGAACCATCGGTGTAAATTCGGAGGGTTTCCCCACCCTTTGCACTCCCGGTTCCTCTTTTTATCGATACATTATAGGGTCTATTGAAGACGTAGCAGGGTGGCAAATTGTCTGTCTTCCTTCCAAGGAGGGGTGTCTTTTTGACAGCCTCCTCTAAAAGGCGACAGTGTCTGCCAGCCCTGCCTCCTTTGTACCAGAGTCCAACTGAGTTTAGGCGCAGTGCTGCCGCCGTGGCCATCTCCTCTACGTATAAGTCGAGAGTTGGAAGGCAGAGCATTGCTTCCATTGCTGCAGTGGGTGTTGTTCGCATTGCTCCGGTCGTGCTGAGGCATGCTATCCTTTGCAACTGAGTAAGCTGCTTTGCTGAGGTTTTCTGTCTGGCTCTGGGCCACCAAACCAGTGCTCCATAGATTAGCATTGGTCTTACTACCGCTGTGTACAGCCAAAGTGCTATCTTGGGAGATAGCCCCCATGTCTGCCCCACAGCCCTCCGGCATTGCCAGAGGGAGACGCATGCTTTTTTACATTTCATTTTGAGATGTGGTTCCCACGTCAACTTGCCGTCGAGGATCACTCCCAGGTATTTGACTTCTGACGACAATGTCAACTGGGTGTTGAGGAGCATAGGGAGCTTTAGCTTACCTAGTTTCCTTTTCTTTGTGAAGAGGACCATTTCAGTCTTTGACAGGTTTATGGTCAGAGACTGGTCGTTACACCAGTATTCGATTATTTTGAGGGCTTGCTGCATCAAGCTGCATAGCACCGTATCAAATCTGCCTGTTAGCAGGATGGTTATGTCATCTGCATATCCTATGGTGTGGAAGCCATTGTCGTTAAGTCGCCGCAGTAGGCTGTCAACAACTATGTTCCACAGGAGTGGTGAGAGTACTCCACCCTGTGGGCAGCCTTTAGCAACGATCTTTCTGACAGTGGTATTTCCTACATTTACTGTGACTGCCCTATTCTCCAGCATGCTTTTGATCCATCCACTAACTGTGGGGTTCACACCATGCGTGGAGAGAGCAGTTTCCATTTTTCTGAAGGTCGTTTTATCAAAAGCACCTTCTATATCAATGAACACGCCCAAGGTGGACATTTTGTTGTCCAGAGATCTTTCGATTCGGTCTACAACAGTGTGCAGAGCCGACTCCGTTGATTTCCCCTAAGTGTATGCATGTTGGTTAGCGTGGATCGGATTCGTAATCAAAGCCGTCTCGCGAATTAGTCTTTCGCACAATTTCTCTAACATTTTCAGAAGAAATGACGTTAGACTAATTGGGCGGTGTGATTTGGCTAGTGTATAATCTATACGACCAGGTTTCGGTATGAAGATAACTTTTACTTCTCTCCAAGCTAGAGGGATGTATCTGAACGCAATACATGCCCTGAAGATTTTGGCTAGGTGGGCTGATAATATGTCCAGCCCCCATTGAAGGAGGGCCGGGAATATACCGTCCAAGCCTGGCGCTTTAAATGGTGAGAAGCTTTTTATTGCCCAGGTTATACGTGTCCCTTCCGTGAGGTGATCTGCCACCTCCCAATCCTCCTTGGAGGGGTTTGAGGGTGTGGGTTCTGACCAACCTTCATCGGAGGTGTTCGTACATCCTGGGAAATGGGTGTTGATGAGCATATCAGCTGCTTCCGAGAGGTTAGAAGAGTAACTTCCATCCTCTCGTTTTAGGCAACCTGGTTGTCGTGAGGGATCCTTGGAGAGGATCTTTTTGAGCTTTGCAGCTGCCGAGGTGGTTTCAACCTCCTCACAAAAAGACCTCCAGGCTGCCCTTTGTTTTTGCCTTATTAGTTTTTTTGTAGTCTTGTTGGATGTTTTTATAGACCATCCAGTCTGACTGTTGTTTAGAATTCTTTGCTTTATTAAAGGATTTTCTCGCAGCTTTTCTGAGATGGTCGAGTTCTCCGCACCACCAGGGCGTGGCGTTCTCGGAGTCTTCCACCTTTCTCGCAGGGCAGGAGTCCTTATATGCTTTTAAAATGGAGTGTTGAAACGTATTTACATAGGCTTCAATGTCTTCCACTGTATTAAGTTGGCCGGTAGCTTCGCAGGTTCGCAGACTCCGCGAGAGGTTGTCTATGTAGGCACGGTAACACCACAAAATTTGTTACATGTAATTTCAGACATGTAACGACAACTAACAGTTATGCAATTTAATACCTGGCGGTGCTTTAGTACAAGGAGTAGTTGATGATTTAACTGTATTTGTAGTTATTATATTATAATAATGTAAAACCACGGTACAGAAACGCTCAAAATAATTAATTCTGTTAATTACTTTTATTTTCATAATACTTCACCTGTAAACCAATATGAAATATTTGTGTTTTCCGCCCCGACAGTCTTACTGCCGGAAAAATCTGACACAATAATGAAATAGTTGAGTGTTAGATTATTGAATTACTTTATTATCTTACTTTTAATTAAATCAACGTAAATTAATTTCTAGTTATACATTTTTCATACCATATTCCCGCATAAACACATTTTATTTGCAATTTATTATTTTTTTTACTTGGCCGAAACAAATACAATTAAACTAGTGTTTCTTTAATAGCCTTATTTCTTGTAACACGTAAATTACTTTTGTATAGTTGTACTTATGAGATCAAGAGATCGAAACAAGTGCCTGCAGATGATTATAAACTTGCTTCTTCACTTTGAATTACATAGTAAATTCATAACTTGTTTTCAATTTTTTTAAGTTTATTTGACAGAAATAAATACATTCAAACTAGTGCTACTTTGATATCCTTGCTATTTGTAACACGCAAATTACTTTTGTTTAATTTATTACCTGTTGAGGTATTGGCCAGAGAAGTAATTTTTTAATAAGTTATTTGTTCTGTAGCCTTAGTACGACACATTGTGTTTCTCTAGTCATTATTTAATTTTCTAAAACGTACAGAACTTTAATACATTTTATAAGTACCTTATTTATTATCATTTCGGCTTTATTTAACTAATCAGAATTAAGATAACTTCCGGTACCTTGTTCTGATAACAGGCGTCTTATCCATAACATATTACGATTTATAGTTACGAATACAATACAGAACGTAGTGTAAGATTAACATAAAATCAAGCGAATTCCTTTGAGTCACAGATTAAACTCTTAATAGTATTCGTTCGACAGTGATCATTAGAGAGGGGATAAAAAAGCTTAAAAAATGTGAAAAAAGCACTTAAAAAGGCACAAAATTTAGAGAAAAAAGCATTAAAAAAGCATAAAAACAGAAAAAAAGCATAAAAGCACAAAAAAAGCACCAAAGAAAACTATATTTTCTTAATATGTTACACGTTTATGAACATGTTTTACATAGAAATTCTGCTTAAAACTAAAATAAACCTACTTTCTTTACGCAATATACAATATTATGTAAGTATTTAAAAATTAAATTGTAATTTTGTATAAATTTCAAAATAACTTAAATCTATTCATGAAAACAGTAGATCATTAAATGTTGTTCTAGGGGTTTAATTGAAAAAAATATTATAAATTATAGCTGGATCCATTTGAAAATGGCCATTCAAAATTATTTAATATGAAAAATCCTTCATTTTCACCGAATACCTCTTTCGATATTATTTTGATTTCTTGGCCAATGCGTCCAGGTATTTTCTAAATTGAATCTGCTTTTATAAAGATTAGATTGTGTTGCTCACAAAATTTAAACGCGATTTTATGTAACTAAATTATTTTGAAGGTAGCTCTTGTTTCGAAAGAACTGTTTGACAGTCATTAACTGATTTGCTTGTCGTTTTGGGATAGTTGTATATAACCTTATTAAAGTTCTTCAAAATTGGTCGCATAGTACATCGCAGCATATAGTCAAGTTCCCAGTTTTGTTAACACTGGTTTATGGGGCAGTGAGGTATGAGGTAATTATTCCTTGAATAATTGCACTCACAGAAGAATATAAGAACTATTTTTCCATATTTAATTAAATCTACAAATGGAAATTTCATCATTATAGTTTCAGAAATTCGTTTCTATCCATGTGCTAAACTTGTACAATGCACAAAACAGATTATTGGTAAAATAAACTTGGTATTGTCTATGGCAAAAATAAGCTTGTCAGTCCATCATTTATGAATTTTGCTATAATGTTATTATCAGTTTTCTTCAATTATTTTGTATATATCAAAATACTATTGGTCAGATGTCTTCATGTTAAACTACTATTAATAAATTAAACAAGCGTCTGTGGTTTCCTCCACACGAAACCACATATAATTATTGTTAATAATATCTTAAATTTTTTGTATGGTTTCATAGTATGCAAGAGCGACATAATTTTTTCTCAGGAATACGCATTTTACAATATTTTCCCAAGAAAGATTTAAATGCATTAATTTGTAATTTTCTTAAAAGGATATTCGAAGGTAAAAGTATTTTGCACAAATGTGAATTTAATTTAAATTGTCCATCGTTTGTTGAAGATGTTTCTAAAGATTGTGAAATTGTGCTGTTTTTTTAGTTCAGCTTTGAACTTTTTCAAACGTTCTTGATGTAGTGTTGTTATAACATGTTTTACATACAAGTTTTGACTAGTTAGGATGCAGTTGGGAACTAAAATAAAACTTACTATTTTTAAACATGCCTTACAAAATAATGTATTATAGTCTCCAATTAATTCTTATATTGTGGTTTTCACCTTTTGCATTACGGGTTAAATATACATGTGAATTATATAATTTATCTGTGATTCCCCAGGTTAATACGATTCACGCATATAGTAATTTTTGATAAATAAGCACAGTTTTTGGAATGTCAATTGAATAGTACGATTTATGAATGCGAGTTTGAATATCAAAATGAACGAAAACGATAAATATGCGCCAGTCGTCCCATCCGTATTTTTGGGGAAAGTAGAAACTTGTGGAACTCATCATCCTGGCCCAAGCGGCATAATATAAAGATGTTGTTTTAGTTGTGTACGAATCATTAAGTAGACAAACCGCCAAATTTATGATCGAGCGTATCAAGTTACCGTTTCTTGAAATACGAGTATATACGCACGGGGAATTATTTCATGAGAAATGCGACATAAACAATAATATCCATTTATATTGAATTAAACCTACTAATTGTATTATATATACTGGAATGTTTAAAAGGCCGCCTTTATAAATTAAAAATAATAGAAATTAAATATAATTAAAATTATATTTCTTACTGTTTCTTCCTTATTTTAATTAATTACAATACAATATTATTAAAAATTATAATGCAATAAATGAACTTAAATTTTTTAGTTTGAATACATTAATTTAATGTTGAATTTTGATTATATTTCATAGAATATTATATATATATATATATATATATATATATATATATAATATATATTTGTATGTGTGTGTGTGTGTGTGTGTGTGTGAATGATAATAATAACAATAAAATCTTTATTTTATGGTTAGATCAGGTCAGGTTAGGTTCATACAATATTATATATATATGTATATATATATATATATAAATATATATATATATATATATATATATATATATATATATATATGTGTGTGTGTGTGTGTGTATGTGTGTGAATGATAGTAATAACAATAGAATCTTTATTTTATGAATATTAATCATAATATCTTTATTTTATGGTTAGGTCAGGTCAGGTCGGGTTAGGTTAGGTTAGATTAGATTAGATAAGATCAGCATAAGTGAGTATTAATAATAATAATAATAATAATTAATATATTTAATATTTACTTGTTAATAAGTTTAGGTTAATTAATATTTCTAGATGAACTTGCAACAGAATGACTTAATTAAAATGTATATAAAATAATTAACATTTATATAATTTTCGCGAAAATTTCAACCGTAAAAAAGAATGTTTGAAATAGAAAAAAATGAGTCTTCTATGATCTGAATTTTCTTGGGCCGATTTTTTATAAATTAAAATAAAATAATTATTTTTAACGATTTGATCATGAAAAAAAAAATTAAATAATTTTTCCGTTAACGCTTCCAAAATATCATTTATTTACTTATGCTAGAAAAATTTGATATTCACACGATGATGAGTTTCGCCATATCCTGCGCGGGTGCACAATTAAGCAGTGTTTATAGACGCCGATAAAAGACGATCGTTAATTTCGCGGCACCCATTAACAACGATTTATTGATGTTAAAATAACTTCTTTATATTAAGCCGCTTGGGACAGTTTGATAGTGTCGCGAAAATTGATACGGCTGTAGAACACCTGATTATTAGCTATCACTTAAGTTTGTTTACATTTAATACTTACTGGGGCCCCTGTTTGGGCCTAGTTTAATGACGTTTACATCCGGAATATCATAGGTGTGATTCCTATGAAGCATTCGTCTATATTATCTGAATAATGAGACGGTCTATTATATCTACTTATTTATAAACGAACCCATTGTAAATTGGTAATTTATACTAATATTTATATTACGAAGATTTTAAACAATTATGTTGTCAAAAGACACGAAGAAAATATGTAATACAAATATAATCTATAAATGATCGGATACAGATTTTTACGAAAATGCTCTATATTAGCACATTAATTTAATATCAGCGTAAAATTTTTATTAAATGTTTAAGAAAATGCTCTAAATAGGCATCAGAATCTAAAAAAAGCATGAAAATAAGCACAAAAAGTCAAAATATGCAAAAAAAACTTAGGGCTAAGTAATCACATTCTTCAAGATTCGTATAGATATTTAGAAATTTTTTCGATGCTATTAATATTATGGATAAGCATAATGCTAGAAATCCGCTCTCTAGTGATCACTTTAGACAAAGTTCTCTTTAAATAGACAATCCTCGTATTTTCGAAAAGATACAGCTTCCCCCATACATACACCACTTGTTCAACCTGCGTACATAGGCAACTCGTTCGGCGACGAACCCCATGCGCCACCTATTAGTACTCTCTTTCTCTTTCTCTGTCACGCACACACGCATACACTTAGGCAACTTGCTACACAAGTTGATATACTTTTTTAATAAAAAAAATTGTAATAAAGCACTAATACTTTCTTCACAAATAATTTTTATTTGAACTAGATGTACATTTCGGTGTCCATTATCAATAGCCAACTTTTTAAATGACCGGATGTTGTTTATTCTCGCACTTATTCCCTCATGTATAAGGACTAAATTCTCACCCACCATATTTACGAATCCCAATTGCATATCGGAAAAATAACTTTGTGTTAAATATGTTGCCGAATATAGTTATTATCTAAAAAAATAATTTAGATTTTGGAGAAATTTAATAAACTAAGATTTAAAAATAGTGCAAATACGTATAATTTTTTATATATACGTTACATGTTAATAACATATTTTAATTTCAGAAAATCGATGTTATAAAAAAATTTCCTATACTAAAATATATTTTAATTAGATTTCAAATATTATCAGCTTTTTTATGTGCAAATTGCTGCATGTCTCTAATGCTTCATATATGTTTCATGGCTGATTTTATAACACATGAAATTATTTGTTTGCAAAATATGCTGAAAAAGATACAACATCAGAAGGATACAAATAAATGGAATTATTTTAAAGACTGTGTCCATTATCATCAAACCATTTTAATGTAAGTATTATTAGTAAACTATATAACTAGTAGTTAAGTGGTGTTAATTGATACTATCAAGCAATATGTAATAAAACAGCTTACTTTTGAAAGGATTTAAAATGAGTTTATTTCATAACATTTAAATAAACAATTTAAGAACCATATAGCTATCTAAATCTCCAATTAAGTCACTTATATTTGAATAATCGAGGTATGTAACTTTTTTCCAGTTAGATTCGAAATAATGTAATTCTCCAAGTTTTTAAAAATGGATCCCTGGTGATTAATCTATTACTGTGGAATGAAATACTTTTCTGCCTGTACAGAGATGACTCTGTAATAAAAGCTAATTTTAATTTATGGAAATGGATTAATGTCTCTTTATTTTTAATTTTAACAACTGCATTTACGTTTGAACTAATTTTTACATCTTCATAAGGTCCCGTATAATTAGGAGTTAATTTATTACTGTCACCTACTTTTTTATGTTCGTTCCAACTGGTTAGATAAATAATGTTTTAACTAGTCTGCTAAAGTTAAATGACTCCTTTCAAGGCTTCCATTAGATTAGGGTATATATTCTGAAGTAAAAACTTGTTTAACCCCTAAAAGTTTTGACATTCTTTTAAATTAGACCAAAAATCTCTACCTCCGTTAAAATCAACTCAGGTATTCCAAATCTACAAATAAAATGTTTGACAAAAATATCAGCAATAGTGATGGCTTCGTGGTTTGGGATTGCATACGCTTAAGAAAACTTTGTTGTCATCCTGCAGCGTTAAAATAATTTTATTACCATTAGTACAAACTGGCAACGGACCTACTATATATAAAAATACTTTTTCTAGGGGTTTTCTGGATGTTGTGGTGATTTCTATTCGCATTTGATTTGTCTTTCTTACAATTTTATTTTTTGGCAACATAGTTTCGAGCTCTCATTTACATATTTTCGTATTAATTTAAGTACAAAAATAGTTATAATCAAAGTGTATAAATTGGTGTGTGCTAATTTAAGTTAGTGTTGCAACTGGACGTCAAGAAGTTTTCGAGTTTTATCACCTAGATAAGGTATTTGTGCTTGTTTAGTTTTGTTGGATTATCTAGGCGCAGGCGCAGTTCCTAACATTGCTCCGTTAATAGTATTTTGCAACGTTGCCGGCTCTCCGTGAAATTACCTATTATTCTGAAAATGTCACGCGCTTGTGGAAGTTGTCTGCAGAATCTTGCACCACGCTCTAAAACGTTACGATGCATCGAATGTAAACTTCGATTTCATGTAGAGTGTTTAGATCAACTATCTATTAATGATGTTGCATATTATATTGCGGAGTACGCGAAGAGTGACGGGGACCACTGGAGATGCGATTCCTGTCCGTCGCCCGAGTCCGCGTTGTCCTATTCTGCATTGCCCGCGGTCGCTCCAATACCGGATGAACCTGCCGGCTCATCAGCGGCCTCCCATTCTCCTCCGCTTTCTCAATCGCAATCAAATAATAATTCGTCTCAGACACTCATAGACATGATTCGTGAGTTATTCAGGAATGAATTTATGCCTCTTTTTAGAGTAGAATTGTTAAGTGCACTGGGAGATATAAAGAATGACATTAAATCTCTCAATGAAAGGCTAACTACACTCGAAAATTCCGCCGCGAATAATAATAATGTTATTTCTTCTAATACATCTCCAACTGAAATTATTAATCAAGCGGATGCTGTTCATGAAATTGAAGAGAGGCAAGTAAGGTCTCGTAACGTCATAGTTTTTAATTTACCCGAACCTACTGGACCTATAAATGAACGTGCTGATAAGGACACGGCGTCGTTGAGAGCGATAATTGATTCGCATGTAAAATTTTCACCAACTAAAGTGACCCGTTTGGGTAAACCTGGTAATAAACCAAGGCGGGTTAAAGTGTCCTTTTCAGAAAGTAAGGAAGCAATTGACATCCTAAAAGTAACCCGGGCCAACTGGAACCATTCGATTTAATAATGATATGACCCAGTTACAGAGAGACCATTTAAAACAACTACGAATGGAATTAGAAAGAAGAAAGGTTCAGGGCGAACCAAATTTAACAATAAAATATACGAACGGATATCCATCTATCGTTAATAATCCTACCAAGAAAAAAAACTAGACATATACTTTCAAAATGTCGGTGGTCTTAAGGGCAAAATTAATTCTTTTATGTTAAATGTGAATATATGTATTTATGATGTTATTGTATTAGTAGAGACTTGGCTTGATGATAGTGTAGACAGTGCTGAGCTTTGTTTATCTGAATTTACGATCTATAGAGCGGATAGATCAGTTTTAAATAGCTCTAAAACCAAAGGTGGTGGGGTTCTGATTGCCGTCAGAAATGATTTAAAACACAGCAGAGTAGAAAGTAGTAATAATATTGAGCATTTGTTTGTCAAAATTATGGATAAATTTATTATTGGATCTACATATATTCCACCTGCTTCGAATATCTCATTATATGAGTCACATGCTGATGAGCTCGAAAACATCTGCAGCGCTAATCCAAAATGTGAGTTTATTTTTTGTGGCGATTATAACTTACCTAATGCTGCTTGGGATAATTCGGGTGAAGAGTTGCTAAGTGTGTGTAATAATAGTTACCCAGCTAATATTCTGGCAAATGCACTAAGTTTTTATCATTTGCGTCAAATTAATGCAATTCCCAATAACAGAGGTGTTTTTTTGGATCTAATATTTTCCAATATTAGTAACATTAAAGTGATAAGTGCGAGTGATATTTTGTGCAACGAAAATCTACACCATATTCCGTATGCTCTGGATGTGTCACTTTCTTCAGACGAATATACTTGTGATAAGCCCGAATGGATGTATAACTTTAAGGTAGCCGACTATAACGCAATTAACAATTATTTAGCGAATATTGACTGGGATCAAGTAATGTCAAGTGATTGTGTAAATAACCGTGTCTCTACATTTAATAACATTATATATTCTGTTTTTAATATGTTTGTACCTGTGATGCATCTAAAATCGTCTAATTACCCCAAATGGTTTAATAATGAGTTGATAAATTTAGTTAAGGCTAAGAAACATGCTCATTTAAAATATAAAAGCACTGGTTACAGATCACATTATGAGTTATTTAGGAATTTAAGAACACAATGTAATGATATGAATAATTTATTATATAGCAAATATATTGATAACATTGAAAATGAAATTAACAATAATCCGAATAACTTTTGGGAACACGTAAATGC
The DNA here is from genome assembly GCA_963969525.1 of Ontholestes murinus. NCBI lineage: Eukaryota > Metazoa > Arthropoda > Insecta > Coleoptera > Staphylinidae > Ontholestes > Ontholestes murinus. The sequence continues at coordinate 42,816,579 of OZ018390.1, forward strand.
TTGCCGCAAAACAACTGGTTATCCAAAAAAAATGTATTTGAATGAAGAGATAAGTCACACAACAGCTCGTAGTGTGGATTTGTTTGCTTCACATTTCTCAAGTGCATATAATCCGCAAGTTAATTCATTACCTAAATTTGATTGCAGTGCTTCAATAGATCTGTGCAAACTCAATGTTACTCTCGAAGACATATTTAACACTCTATTATCGTTACCAGAGTCTTGTAATGCCGGCCCTGATGGTATTCCTGCATATTTTTTAAAACGATGCGTGTACACGTTGAGTAAGCCTATACAATCTATGTTTACACATTCTTTATTGTCAGGGATTTTTCCAGATTGCTGGAAAGAAAGCTATGTGGTACCAATATTTAAGAATGGTTGTAGGGCAAATATTGAAAATTATCGTGGGGTTTCAATTCAATCTGTTATTCCCAAAATGTTAGATTTGTTAGTATATGAACAATTAATGTGGTCATGTTCGCACATTATAATCAATGAACAGCATGGATTTCTAAGAGAAAAATCAACAGTGACCAATTTATTGCTCTACCATACATTTTTATCAAATTCTTTGGAGAAGGGATCTCAGGTGGATTCAATTTACACTGACTTCTCCAAAGCATTTGATCGTGTACAGCATAGTATATTATTACATAAATTAGATTTAATGGGCTTTGGTGCAAATGTTACAAGGTGGATAGGTAGTTTTTTGCTAAATAGGACTCAACGTGTACGTATAGGTAAGCATATATCGAATACTATACATGTAACATCGGGGGTACCTCAGGGATCGCATTGTGGACCACTGTTATTTTTATTATTTATAAATGACATCGGATTAAATATTAAGAACAGTCATTTTCTTCTCTTCGCTGACGATTTGAAAATCTATAAAAGTATTAATTCTGTAAATGATCAACTACAACTTCAAGATGATGTGAATAGTGTTGCGTTATGGTGTCGAGATAATCAACTAGAACTTAATTTAAAAAAATGTGTGTGTATGTCCTTTTATCGTGGTAGGTCTAGTAATTTTAATTATATGTTGTACAATAACGTGCTAAGTCAAACCACTGTTATAAAAGACCTTGGTGTTACATTTACCACGAAGCTGAATTTTTCAAAACATATCTTAAATATATGTAACAAATCTTTAAAGCTCTTAGGGTTTGTCAGTAGATTTAGCACTAATTTCAAAGTTGATACAATAAAGACACTATACATCACGTTAGTTCGGCCTCACCTTGAATATGCTTCAGCTGTATGGGCACCATACACTAACAATGCTACCCAGCAGCTTGAACGGATCCAAGGTAAGTTTTTAAAGTTAATGTTTTATAGAATGGGTAGACAAGTCACTAGTGACTATAGTTACAGTGAAATGTTATTGTTGTTAAATATCAAATCGTTAGTCGAAAGAAGAATATTTTTGCATATGACATTTTTATACAAGTTAATAAACGGCTTGATTAAATGCAACAAATTGGTAGAAATGCTAAACTTTAATATACCACGTGGTCCTCTATCTAGACACAAGCCGCTATTTCGTTTAGATTTTCATTCCACTAATTATGGTATGAACAACCCCATCAATCGAATGATGAGGTATGCAAATGTTCTGAGTAATAATGTTAACTTTGTTTTATTTGCTCATTCATTTGCTGCCTTCAAAAACCGTCTATGTCGTATTAGTTTATCCGATGTCATTTTGTCCTTTTAATAATACTTTATGAATTTCTATATTCTTGTTTGTTTTATTTACAATATTTTAATTTGTTGCTATATGAATTTTTATTAGTATTATATTTCTCTGTTATAGTTTGTTTTTCCATTTGATTACTACACGTTTGTTATATACCACTTATTTCGTTGTGATACTTTATCTGTGATATTTTAGTTTTTTAATTTATCTGTTAATTTTATTTTATTTATACACTTATTTATTTATTTATTTGATTTTATTTATACAATTAATTGTTTATGTGATTGTTTACTTAATTTTATCCATAAATTATTTATTTATTTGTTAAGTTATTTAATTTTATTTTATTTATACAATTAATTGTTTATGTGTTTGTTTACTTAATTTTATCAATACATTATTTATTTACTTGTTAGGTTATTTAATTTTATTTTATTTATACAATTATTTATTAATTTTATTTATTTGATTTTACTTTATAATTATGGCTTTTATGTGTCTGTTCTTTTAGTTTTATTTATACAATTAGTTTGTTTATTTATAAGTTCTTTTAATGTTATTTATATATCCATTGTTTTCTTATGAGAGAGTAACATTGAAGTATATTGTTCAATTTTCCATTTTAAACCATTTGGGCTATTAATTTTAATTATAAGTGTTGTATGTAAATGTTCTTTATATTTCGCTATTTTTGTTTTGTCTATATTTGTAAATTTGTATTATGTAAATGATTTCTGATTTTTTTTTTGTGTAAAGGAGATTTCCGTAAATAAATTGAAATTGAAATTGACATGACTCACAGGACATGATATAATTAAATTTATATTTTTCTGCTCTTTTATGGAAAGTTTTATGGAAACCTGTATGACCTGATATTAGTGAATCCTGATTTTCTTTTAACATTTTTCTGGATTTGCTCATTGTTTGGTTTGATTATTTTATTATCTTGTATATTAATATTGATTCCAGTTGCTCTGAAAACAAATCTCATGATAAAACGTACTTTATCCCATTTTAATTTAACGAATTTATCTTCTAATTTATGAATATTTGTCGAACTAATACTGCTATTTAATAAATTTTCCCGTAATTTACTAAACATTATGTAAACATCCTCATAATTAGCTTTATCCCAATAGTTTTCTTTACAGAATAAATAATAAACAATATAGAAAATTATAATTATGAAAAGTTGTTCGGAATGAAAAACTATGTTTTACTAAACAAATGATTTCTTGATAGCAATAATTGTTTGACAGTGACCGTCAAATAAAATTTGTTAACGTACCGGTAATATTAAGTGTGGAAGAAAAAGTAGAAAAGAAGCAATTGTTTTAATCCTTGGTGAAAATTATAAAACTTGTCGTGAAGCAACTGAACTTTTTAATAACAGATATCCAGGGAAAAATATACATCAAACATCAGTAACTGTATTTGCATTGTTATTGTAGATAAAAAAAGAAAACAAGTATTTTTCCATGTAATTGGATATAATTGCATATTAAAACATAGTTTTTCATTACGAAAAACTTTTCATAATTATCATTTTCGACATTGTCACAAATAAAGGAACTTTACTCTTGAGAAGAATTCACATTTTTTGACATCATATACGGCTTAAAAAAATTGATATCTGATTATTGTATTTTAAGTCTTGGACCAAGCAGAACTTTACATAAAGAATAACTTTTTTTCGTAAAATTAATAATAAAAAAGTTTTTCATATGGTGCGAAGAGGACACACTGTATTAATACAATTATTGTTATTACTAGTTTATATTGAAATAGTATGCTAAAAGTTTTCTTAAAGTGTTTTAAGTTTTCACTTGGTTTTGTTTTACTATTTTTATAATGCTCCGACTCGTTTCGACCGTTAATCATATCTCCTTGAAACAAAACCAAGTGGTTAATTAACCTTCTAATTAACATAATAATGTTTCACCATGGGTTTTATACTTACAGTTTCCACAAGAGATTTTTAAATGAAATCTGTGGCGATATATCTTTTCTATTAGTAGTTGCCGACTATATTGCTATTGCCTTTATGGTATATACAATCGGAATGGTAAGACTTTTTATTATTAAACATTTTATTTTTTAAACAAATTAATAAAGAAATTTTTAATGTCATACTATTAATTAAAAAAAAAAAATTCATATATCTCATATATAATTTTTTTTTTAAATTTGAAATATAAGAGATTTTGTTGAGATAGAATAAAATATAATCAAATCCCTGGAAACGTTGACTTTTGTTCTCTATTGCGTACTTTCTGGCGTATTAAAAATATTAGGACGTCAGTAACTAATTTTTGACTTATTTAGTTAATTATTTTCTTTGGCGTCGACTACTTGGTCATTTGCCACGATATATGAATGTGTACAACCTCTCACAATAAAATTCAGTGACTTAAGTCAGAACAGCTGATCTGGCAACACTGGCGAAACAAAACTCTGCACATGCGCAGTGGCAGGTGTTCACCATTTGCTTCCACCCTTGTTCAGTTGAGAGTCGTTTGTGTGACGTGTAACTCGTTTTTTAAAATGCTTGTTTAGTGCGTTTGTTCTTAACTGAGAAAGGGAAAATAAACGAACAAAAGATCAATTTAAAGTTTTGTTTTAAACTTGACAAGACAGCTACTCATACGATGCTCGTACGTATTTATGAAGATAAAGCAATGCTCTTGAAGTATGTGTACGAGTGGTTCGTCCGTATTTGAGAAGGCCGGGGAAGTATTTCTGACAACCCCCATAGCGGTAAGATCGGAAACCTCTGTCAGTGACTAAAACATTGAGAAAATTAGAAAATTACTCAAGATTAATATCGTGTTTTTGTCTTATCAACATCACTTGACTAACAACTAGAAGCCGACACGTTTAGAGTCTTCACAAGATTTTGTCGAAACGGCGGATGCAAAACCAAATTTCTTGAACTGTAAAACATGGAATAGCGTTTTCATGCAACACGTCGTCTGAAAAAGGTCAGAGCAAAAAAATAACGCATCAAAACAATGCTCATTACTTTTTTCAATAGTCAAGACATTATCCACAAGGAATGTCTACCTGAGGGAAGGACGATTAAAGCTGCAAGATACATTAAAAATTTGAACCGTTTCATGAAACTTCTACGCAGGGTACGACCCCAGTACGCACAACAAGTTTCATGTTTTTTTGTTCACTACAATGTTCTAACTCACACAACCCATATCGTTAAACAGTTCCTCGAAATAAAGGGTGTGGTGCAAATGGAAAATTAAAAAATCCGATATGTTTTAAACACAAACAATTATTGAAAAAATATTATATAACGTTTAGGCACAATTATATAAATCTAATAAGTAATTTTTATGCTGATGAGGGAAATCAAGGAAGATCCGTGGGAACGCCGGGGACGGGGCAGTCGCGAATTAGCTGGCAGTCAAAGAGGTTGTCCCAACATCTAGTTAGTCTGGTTAAGTGTCATAATAAATAGTTAATTTGGAAGTTTGGTTTTCATCTTGTTCTTCGATAAGTAAGTAACCTCCAATTTTCCATTAATATAGTCAGTAATCCTACCTTTTGCCTTTGTTCTCGAAGTCGCGACGACCCCCACGCGACTTTATAAATTGATGAATTTTTTTATACTAACTATTTTGGGGTGAGGGATATAGGGAACCTTTGACAACACCTTATTCTCTGCAATAAAATGAACGGCTATAATGAAGGATTATATCCTTTCACAGTTTCTATGGTCCTTACTATAACCACAGGAGCTTCGTGGCTCTGGGTACGAAACCCAAGATTCTGCAAACGGAAGCAATTGCAATAGCGCACATATATACATTTGCTCAGACAGCCAAGTTAATTTGAGCATTACAGGCTCTTCGAGCCTATAGTCAAGAGTCACGGACTGCGTGGGAATGTCGACAATCCCTCTCGCAACTGGCGAAGAAAATCTCGTTGACCCTAATGTGAGTTCTAGGGCACGAGGATATTAAAGACAATGAAGTGGCGAACACCCCATGGTGCACAGAAGAGAGGTGGTGCAAAAATGGGAAGAGGACAGAAGACGCAAGCACTGGAACTGTATAGGCCTACATCAATCAAAACGACTCACTAAACTCGATCACAGCCATAAGGTGCTTGAACTCACAAAGAATGAGCTAAGAACTTTCACCGAATTCTTGACAGGGTATTGTACCCTCCGAAACCATTTGTGGAAAATGGGAGGAGATGAAAGTTTAAACTGCAGACTATGTGATTCTGCAGATGAAACGACCGAGCACATACTATGCACTTAAGTTGCGACTATTCACAAGCGTTTTTCACAACCGCAGTTTCCGATTTTTCCATGAAGAAGTGAGCGTCATCACCCCTAAGAAAGTTATCAGGTTCATGAAGGACGTGGGACTGACTGGGAAGTGATGGATTAAGGGTGGGACAATATATCTATTAGATCGCAGTTCACGAGAGGCTAACACACCTCACAAATACCCCATTTAACCTATAACCTATATTTTTATTAATACTAATATTTTTGTTATTGTATTTATTATGATTCTAAATTTTTGCTAAATTTTTATTTGTCATAATTTGAAATAATTAATTATTATATATTTATATAACAGATTTTAGGATTTTTTTTTCTGGTGTTGAAGGGGCGCTTGTTTGCGGAATTCAGGTACAATATAATTTAGATCTCTGCATTCGTAATCCGATGAACCTTTAAAACTAATTTTCTGAAGATGGGTACGGAATTGACCGTGATTTAGAATTACCCTTGTAATCATAACAGGCCGTATACAACTCTCCGCGGTTTTTCGCCACAAGCCGGTTCTGATACCTTAACAGTTATATTAATTTGAAAATGAGTGAAATATCAAAAAGATTAGTTCGGTCTGCTCATTAAGAAGATTTACTGACGGATTACCGAACTAATCTTTTCGCCACGTTTTAATCTGGTACTGTCCTCCCGAAATAATAAGCAAACAACTAGGGCCATGTATATTCCCTCACCCCAAAACAGTTAGTATAAAATCAAAACTTCAATAACTTATAATTCACTTGATAATGATAAAATGTCGAAACTCGAGTTGTGCTGTGTTGTTTAGATTTATATAATTGTGCCTATACGTTATATAATATTTTTACAATAATTATTTGTGGTTAAAATATAGTGAATTTTTCAATTGAGTGTAAGTACGGATTACCACGTAGTAACGGTCGCAACCATTCTCTTTATCTATCTATTTATCTATATGTCGATATTTATTTTATCGTAAGCCTCTTCGAGGCCTAAAAATAGTCAGCTGTGATGTTTATTATCATCAAATGTGGGAAGAATTAAAATATTTTTAAAGAAGTTATCGCGTTTTTTAAATAGATATTAAGTATATCAATTAATAAGTGTTGTATATTGTGATCACTATTTTTAATCTTGTTATAAGTGATTCCGTCTATCCCAGGAGCTGTATTTTCCGATATATCAAGAGCTAACTCTATTCTAATCGTATGAGTAGCGCTAATAGGTATCATTTTTTGTAGTTTGTGTTGCTTTGTTATTACTTGAAATATTTCTTCTGTATTTTATTTTGTTGTAATTTAATCATGTGGCTGTTGACAAAAGCGATGTCATGGGCGTACTTTTATTTATTGAAGTGCAGAAACTTATCCAAGTATTTCTATTTTTTTCTATTCGTTTTACCAGAGTAAATATTGGTTTACATTTTATTTAATCCACAAACACTGATTTGATAGTAATTTGTATTTAATTACAAAGCAAAAATATGAAAAAATAATGACATTAAAGTTATAAACAAAAATGATTTAACAATTAAGTACTAATGACTAGAGAGCGGATAAAAAAGCTTAAAAAATGTGGAAAAAAGCACATAAAAAGGCACAAAATTTAGAGAAAAAGCATTAAAAAAGCATAAAAACAGGAAAAAGGCATAAAAACACGAAAAAAAGTACTAAAGAAAACTATATTTTCTTAATATGTTACACGTTTATCAACATATTTTACATAGAAATTTTGCTGAAAACTTAAATAAACATACTTTCTTTACGCAATATATAATATCATGTAAGTATTTAAAAATTAAATTGTAATTTTGTATACATTTCAAAATAACTAAAATCTATTCATGAAAACAGTAGATCATTAAATGTTGTTCTAGGGATTTAATTGTAAAAATTATTACTTCTGACTTTTGAAAGTGGAAAAGCTTCTCTTTATTTTAAATAATAGCTGGATCCATTTGAAAATTGCCATTCAAAATCAAGTTGCTTTTATTTAATATTAAAAATCCTTCATTTTCACCGAATACTTCTTTCGATATTATTTTGATTTCTTGGCCAATGTGTTCAGGTATTTTCTAAAATGAATCTGCTTTTATAAAGATTTGATTGTGTTACTCACAAAAATTTAAACGCGATTTTATGTAACTAAATTATTTTGAAGGAAGCTGTTGTTTCTTAAGAACTGTTTAACAGTCATTAACTTATTAAATTATTCAAAATTGTTCGCATAGTACATCGTAGCATATAGCCAAGTTCCCCATTTTGTTATCACTGGTTTATGGGGCAGTGAGATATCAGGTAATGTCTCCTTGAATAATTGCACTCACAGAAGAATATAAGAACTATTTTTCCATATTTAAATAAATCTACAAATGAAAATTTCATTCTTATAGTTTCAGAAATTCGTTTCTATCCGTCTGCTAAACTTGTACAATGTACAAAATGCATTATTAGTAAAATTTTGTAACTTGGTATTGTCTACGGCAAAAATAAGCTCAGTCCATTATTTATGAATTTTGCTATAATGTTATTATCAGTTTTCTTCAGTTCTTTTGTATATATCAAAATACTATTGGTCGGATGTCTTCATGTTAAACTTCTATTATTAAATTAATCAAGCGTCTGTGGTTTCATCCACACCAAGCCACATATAATTAGTGTTAATAATATCTTTAATTTTTTGTATGGTTTCATACTACGCAAGAACTACATATTTTTTTCTTGGGAATGCGCATTTTACAATGTTTTCCCAAGAAAGATTGAAATGCATTATTTTGTAATTTTCTTAAAGGAATATTCGAATGTAAAAGTATTTTGCACAAATCTGAATTTAATTTAAATTGTTTGTTGAAGGTGATGCTAAAGATTGTGAAATTGTGCTGTTTTTTTAGTTCAGCTTTGAACTTTTTCAAACGTTCTTAATGTAGTGTTTTTATAACATGTTTTACATACAAGTCTTGACTAGTTAGGATGCAGTTGGGAACTAAAATAAAACTTACTATTTTTAAACATGCCTTACAAAATAATGTATAATTTTCACTTGTTAATTCTGGATAGTCTCTAATTAATTCTTGTATTGTGGTTTCCACCTTTTCACATATACATGTGAATTATATAATATAATTTATCTGTAACGAAAACGGTAAATATGCGCCAGTCGTCCCGAGAGTAGAAAATTGATACGGTTGCAGAACACCTGATTATTAGCTATCACTTAAATTTGATTACATTTAATACTTACTGGGGCCTCTGTTTGGGCCTAGTTTAACGACGTTTACATCCGGAATATCATAGGTGTGATTCCTATGAATCGTTCGTCTGTATTATCTAAATAATGAGACTTATTTTTAAACGAATCCATTGTAAATTGGTAATTTGTACTAATATTTATTAATAATAAAATTCATTACAATTATTGTATCATATTATGAAGATTTTAAACAATTATGTTGGCAAAAGACACGAAGGAAATATGTAATACAAATACTATAAATGATAAGATACAGATTTTTACGAAATTTCTCTATATTAGCACATTAATTTAATATCAGCATGAAATTTTTATTAAATGTTTTTTAAATTTTTAAGTAAATGCTCCAAATAACAGCCGCAGGCTTCGATTAAATAGTTTTTCGTCTGTGCTACTTGCTTAAGCTTCCACGCCACGTCAACGAATGGGCACCGGCTAGCTGTGAAAAGAAGTAAAAGAACAAGAGAAACATGTGTAAATTAAATACGTGGCCAGAGAAGAAGAGAATATATTACAAGAAAAAGACAAATATACAATTAATTAAAAATAGCAAGAGGCTTGGATCGACAAAGCCGACCAGGCTGACCACCGGTGCTGATGGTAGACGACTGGTAAAGTGCGAAGGTCTGGGCCTGGTTTTATACGGTGATCTTGGGTACCGCGGCTTTGTTTCGATCACGTAGGCCCCGCAATTTCGGGAACAGGTAATGATCCTCTTCGCCGAAAAGGGCCCGTCCTATTGTTCCGCACTGGCGCTGCACATTTTGGAAAATTATCTCGTTTGGATTATTTCAATAATGCGGAATTTATGCAAATTATTATTAGGAGCAATGGGTATCTCATAAAATGGATTAAAATATAATTACGCATTTGTTACGACGTTCAGGTAAATTGAACGCCAGTAACAACCTAATAATAATGAAAATACAATTAGCGGCTACATGGTTAACTGACGTGAATGCTATAAATTTTAAAAAGTAACATGGACACGAATACTTATCAATATGCATTTCGGACTGGTACTTTAGTTTTTGGTGATCACTGACTGCTCTTGGTTGTTGACAACGAGAGATTATTTTCTTTCTGTTTTTTTCCGAATCAATTTCCAGCAACCACCTCTCCATAACTTAGTTAGATAAATATTTTTGGCCGATAGATGACGTATGAAGTCTGTCTCGTGGAGATTTATTTGTCTAAATGATTATGCTTAATACTAGGTACACTACATTATTTTGCCCTATTAACTATACCTACATGTATACATAAGCATATCCGCATAACATAATTAGTATATTTGTAAGCATAAATATGCGTCTAAGTACAAGGGTACAATTTAAAATATATTATTAACTAAGTAAAAATTATAATGATTAATTTGACTGAATAAGAAAACCCGGTAATTAGGTAAGATTTATATAATTTAACGGTGTTTTAGCAATCCCGGTAACATTATATATCTATATCATATACTTGTTTCTCATTAATCACTTGGTGAAACATTATCTTAATATATAGGTTTTATAATTAAAATCACTTGGTTTGTTTCACAAATATTTTTTATTTTCGACTAGTTTCGCCTTAATGCCATTATCAAGAATTCTTGATAATGGCAAAAAATATTTGTGAAACAAACCAAGTGATTTTAATTATAAAACCTATATATTATATATCTAAGTTAAAATTATTTTACATTTGTTGAGTTTTTTTTTGTTGTTATTATTACATTATTTGTTGTTTATTTTTGAGTTCATTGTATTCAATCTGGGCATTGGGCTAATTGCGCTACATGTTAATATGTCCTATATGTCTAAGTTGTCACTTTATCTTTATTATATCTGTACTCCACTCTTATAAAAAATAAATAAAAATTTTTAAAAAAAGATAATGAGGTCAATTTGTTCTCCTAGTGTCCCATCTCCGCATCATTCCTTGTTTCTCTTTTTTACTTGGAGAGAAATTTGTGTTGATGCTGATGGAATAGTGTTCCGGTCCTTGACTATCTTCTTTAAAGCAGTTCTGGATGACATTATAGTGATATCAATCGCTCATTTGACTCGTTTAGCCCGGAAATTTTTGTTAAATCCCAGTTGTTGATTTATAATAAAATCGATATTTTCTAGAGATTCCACTTTTTCCAACACAGAATATTGACATATCTTTACAAACATATTAATAACTTTAAAAGATTAGAAGATAGGTATAGGGAACACTAGCATAGATAAAAGCACAATTAAATTCTGCGTTCAAATATACAGGGTGTTTCATTTAAGAAAAACGAGATATATTAGTTTAAATTTGACGAAATGTGCTTTGAAATTTTGAACACAACCCCGTATATTATTTTTTCAAAAATAACTCATTAGATACCGTCAGGTATTGACTATTTGTAGCCAAAATTACAATCCTTCAATTTTATTTTAGTCGGAGATATGTATTTTTAAAGTTAACTCTGAAAAAGCAAAACATTTTTAAAAATATCAATTATCTCGAAAACGCTTTAATTTGGACGGTGTTAGTTAATAATTTTTTTCACAGAATTTTATGTAGAATCTAGGACGTATTAAAAAATATAGTATTCCATTTGAAATAAGGAAGTTGGTGTTGACTTCCGGTATAACCGGCAATCATATACTCTTGAAAATATTTTAATTAAATAGAGCACACTTGAATTACATAAGCCATGAAAATTTCATAAAAATACATTCACTAGGTAAACCATAAACTTTTGATGTGCGGTTTCGGTGGGACACCCTGCATATCTCCAATTACTTTAGAATAATATTATTTGGAGCCTTAGGAAGTACTTTACACGCATTAATGATTACAACTTTCTCAATAAAAACATAAGCAAGATAGTACTTCATCGCACTATGGACTTCTAGTTCGCTTGGATCAAATTTCTCGGAGATTTTTAATACGTCAGAAGGTGCACAATAGGGAACAAATTCAATCTGTTCGAAGATTTTATAATATTTTGATCTATCTCGGCGGAGCATCCTTATTCAATATTTAAAACAGATTTTGTATAACAACTACTAAAAATAAACATAATTATGAATTTAAAACATAATATGGCGAAATGTTATTTAAAATGTTCTAGTTTACTGCTTAATGTCAATTATTACGTAGCAACGGCCGGAACCTTATAAATGTGTTGTTTTTTTTTATTTCAGCTTATTACTATGTAGGTAATAATTATAATATGTTTCAGAACTTCGAAATACATATTCTATTGGCCATAATATTTTACTTCATTAATATTATTGCTACATGTTCTTGTGGACAACATATGATTAACCAAGTAAGTATTTGTAATTAGTAAACAAAATTAATTCTGACCACATAAAACATAATATAAATAGTATATTGAGAAGACAGTCATCTACTTTTTTAATTGTGGTAGATGATTTATTATTAAAACCAGTATTGTTGTTTTCAGAGTGCGAAATTATATATTACTACGTTTTACGCAGTACCATGGAATGGTAATATTAAATTGCAAAAGGATATGCTATTCATGATAATGAAATGTTCAAACTTCATACAAGTACATTTATATTCCAAAGCAAACAATTTAGCATTTAATATTTCTGTAATACTATCCGTAAGCAACTTGAATATCACTATTGTTATATAATAAAAATAATATTTTTTAGATACTAAAAATGGCTTACTCTATATGGTCGTTACTCATAATAATGAATTAATTGATACAATTTACATACAGACACAAACATATATATGCTTATATTTCGCACTAAGTGAAAATAAATGACTAGATAGAAACCTACGAACTTGTGTTCTCTCTGGATGGACATAATCCCCCGTTAAATTCTCTTGAATAATAACAATCGTCCGTTACTTCGTTCTCAACATTATATATACAAGGTGTCCCGTTAATGAGGGGAAATGGCTGGACCACCGATGCCTGGGGACAAAATATGTGGATTTAACCCAACATATCTATATCCAAAAGTTGACGGTTAAGCCGTAACTTGTCTTCAAAGTTACAATTTTTTTTATTTCTTTTGTTTATAACAACTGAACGCTTTACTCGATCTGAATGAAATTTATCATTAATAACTACCATAATATAATACATCATTTAAGTTATTATGGCCATTATTGATTGACGAGAAGTATAAAAAACAGTAGTTCCACCACTTGAAAACTAAAATGTTTTTTTATTGGTGCATTCAATTCTTATAATTTAACTGGCGATACCTTAGGGAGTATTTTGAGGGAATAGCAGATCATAAATATCAATTACTCAAACAAAATGAAGACACAATTCCTTATTTTGACAAAAGCAATGAATTTACTGAAATTTTTATATCGAAATGTGATGCCGTAGTAGATCAATTTAGATCGATAAAGAACGAATTAATAAATACTTACTCAATAAATACTAAAATAAATTGAAGGACACAGCGTTCATTATAATAGGTTAGCGATTAGAACTAAACACATAAACGATAATGATCGGATAAGCAATGGATATTTTCACTTACACCTTCTACTGCTGCGTAATTATCGTTTCTGTACTGTTTTTATCTTGTCACTACGATTACATTGATGTTATTTGTCATATCTTTAAGATCATTACAATAAATTTTAAATAAAGAAAACACTTAACTTTTTTATACCACTTATATTTTTATTTCTCGTGCCTAGTTTCAATTACAAGGTAATCATTATCAAACAGTTTGATAATGATTACCTTGTAATTGAAACTAGTCACGAGAAATAAAAATATAAGTGGTATAAAAAAGTTAAGTGTTTTCTTTATTTAATAATCGAAAATGTATCACGAAGTAAACGCCTCCAAAATTCAACAATAAATTTTAATTCTAGATGGAGCATCTGCTATTATATTGTCTTTCCCTTTTATATACTCGAAAAAAAACTCGTTCAATGTTAATCTAAATTTAGTTAATCTTGGTGACGAGTTGTTCATCCTAAAAAGATAAATTACCGGTCTAGGATCAGTAGGCCTTAAATTTTTGGCTGTATAAATAAAATAAATAAACGGACTAAAATGTTTTACGGATCCAACGATAGCTAAGAGATCTTTCTCTACAATTGCATTATTAAATTCGTTATCAAGTGAACAATTAGGATATTGTAAAACTGATTGACTAAACAGTTTTTATAGGTTTCAAACAATTTTTGGCAGTTTTCATCCCATCTAAATATTGTTCCCTTTTTGCTTAATTTATTTAACGGATTTGCAATTTGGGCGAAATTTGGAATAAATTTTCAGTAGTAGTTTGCAAAAGCTACAATGTATTTAATACTTTTACTAAATTTTGGATATGCCGCTGTAAGTTATTCTCGAATACAATCAAAATACACAAAACATGTTCCGTAGTTTAATCCTGCCATTGCTATAGCCATTACTCCCGAAAAAGATCAAGGACTGGTATTTAATTCCATTAGTAAACGTGTCATTTGAAATTAATCTTTCCTTGTAGTAAGTGCTGTACATTTTTCACTGCTTACATCTAATTCAACTTGAGAGTAATTGTGTGATAAGTCTAAATGAGAAAAATAAATCGCTTCTGACAATGAATTTAAAATTAAAATTTTTGTTATCTGTAATCAATTACTATTCTCCATTTAACGTTACCTAAAACACCTCTCTTTGAAACAATTAACAAGGGTGAAGACCAATTTGATGTCGTTTCTTCAATTATACCATCTTCGGAATAAATTAACCCAGGCAATAAATTAACAGTAAAAAACAATATACAGGGTCCTGCAACAGTGCGTCAAGCTTTCCTAGCGCCTTTCTCGTAAGAGATAGAAAAAAATGTTTCATATAAAAATTTATTGAATTAAAAATCTCTATGCCGTAAAATTATTTTCAAATATACAGGGTGTCCCAATTTTGCGTTATAACAAAAGCAAACATTTTTTTAAATGGAACACCCTGTATATTTTTTCATTTTATAATTTGGATAGTATTTTATAACTTAAACCTTTTTTTGGTTTTTAATTTAGATATGGCATTTCCGAGTTATTGACATTTTTCTGAAAAAAATGTAAAAAGCGGAGGTTCACAAAAAAAATTATTCTGATGTTGTATTTAAAATTTAAGAAATTTTCTTTTTCCTATGGTTGGTCATAAGTACTGTTTATGTACCAGTGTTAAAATTTTTCACTTTTGAGGAACCCTGCCTTTGTATCAGACACGCCATTTTCTAAAATTTCAAATTGTCGTAACTCTTTTTTTTTAAATGGAATCATATATTTTTTTAAATTTTATATTATTCTACATCTAATTTTCTACAAAAAATGTTAAGCATACCCTATACCTAAAAGTGATAATTTTCAAGATATAAAAGAATTTATATTTCAAACGGTCCTTGAATGCGAATTTGTTTTTGAATAGATAGCCATGACTGAAAAAAATGCATCTGTCAATTAAACAATTAGTTTGACATGTAAATGGGAGGTGTGAATTACAAAAAACAAAAGAAGAAAGCCTATCATCAACGAGGAACCAAAAAGACATTGGTGAAGGAAATGGCATAAGCGAGAGGTCAGTACAAAGCATTCTGAAGAAAAATCGATATCAAGCATATGATATTCAGTGCTATTGGTGATTCCTTATAAACAATTTCAGGTTTTGTTAGATCCTTAGATCTAGCAGGTCATTTGGTGGGTCCATTCCTACCAATCCACTGGTTGGGAAAAATGAAATGCCCTCACGTCTTGTGAAAATTGGGCAGGTGCTCCGTTTTGTTAAAACCACACCCTGTTTCTTGTTAGTTAGGGTACATTAGCTAATGTTCCGGGTAATTCAATTTGCAAGAAGTACAAATACATAGACCTACTGAGATGGCCCTCGAAGAAATGTTGACCTACAACATGGTTTCCAAAAATTCCGCCCCAGACATTCAATGCTGATGATCAACTTGTCTCATAACATGCGGATTATCAGTTAAATAATAGTGAAAATTGTACCTATTGACAGATCCGTTGTTATGGGATGACGCCTCATCCGTGAATAAAATATATTGGAAAAACGAAAGATCCTCCTGTATTTTCTGTCTTCCCCAGAAACAAAATTCGGAACGAAATTGAAAATCAGTATTACTCAGTTCTTTATGTAGCTGAATATGATATGCTTGATATCGATTTTTCTTCAGAATGCTTTGTACTGACCTCTCGCTTATGCCAGTTCCTTCACCAATGTCTTTTTGGTTCCTCGCTGATGATAGGCTTTCTTCTTCTGTTTTTTGTAATTCACACCTCCCATTTACATGTCAAACTAATTGTTTAATTGACAGATGCATTTTTTTCAGTCATGGCTATCTATTCAAAAACAAATTCGTATTCAAGGACCGTTTGAAATATAAATTTTTTTATATCTTGAAAAATATCACTTTTAGGTATAGGGTATGCTTAATATTTTTTGTAGGAAATTAGATGCAGAATAATATGAAATTTAAAAAAATATATGATTCCATTTAAAAAAAAAGAGTTACGACAATTTGAAATTTTAGAAAATGGCGTGTCTGATACAAAGGCAGGGTTCCTCAAAAGTGAAAATTTTTAACACTGGTACATAAACAGTACTTATGACCAACCATAGGAAAAAGAAAATTTCTTAAATTTTAAATACAACATCAGAATATTTTTTTTTGTGAACCTCCGCTTTTTACATTTTTTTCAGAAAAACGTCAATAACTCGGAAATGCCATATCGAAATTAAAAACCAAAAAAAGGTTTAAGTTATAAAATACTATCCAAATTATAAAATGAAAAAATATGCAGGGTGTTCCATTTAAAAAAATGTTTGCTTTTGTTATAACGCAAAATTGGGACACCCTGTATATTTGAAAATAATTTTACGGCATAGAGATTTTTAATTCAATAAATTTTTATATGAAACATTTTTTTCTATCTCTTACGAGAAAGGCGCTAGGAAAGCTTGACGCACTGTTGCAGGACCCTGTATAAATATAAAACCGTTGTCAGGTGTAAATAGCCCGACAACAGAGAAAAAATACAAACAAAAATAATAAAATCGCTTGACCTAGTTGGTATCAAATGCTAACTAGGCGAGACAGACATTCATAAAATAAATAAAATCATTCTACCTAGACCAGCTAGGTGAGACGTACAGTATAGAGACATTCAAGATAAAAACAAATTCACCAAGTTGGTGTACAAGTTTAACATGGTGAAGGGACGACACACAGATTAAAACTTATAACTAGACATATATATAAAACTTAAAACTAGATAAAAACGATAAAACCGTTATCATTCTAAACCCATGGCTGGACATTTTGTCGTCACAAAAATACTAAATCGAGTAGTAACAAGATATTTTTGGGACGGCATGAGAAATGACTGGCTGCCCAGATTGTCAAGCAAGAAAAGGTATGGAAAATAGGAAACCTCTCGGCTTACTGCAACCAATCAAAGTAGGGAAACCATTTGATTTAATCGGAATTGACCTACTAAAAGGAGCATATCGGGAAAAACTATGATTATTGTGGCAACCGACTACGCAACGAGGTACGCAGAGATCGCGGCAATAAAGGACGGTAAAGCGGGGTCAGTAGCCAAATTTTTCAGATAGAGGTCCAAGTTTTTAAATCGGAAATGATTGCAAGCCTCCCAAACATTATGGGTATAAGAAGTAACCTTACTACGAGTTATCACCCTAATTGTAACGGTCTAACAGAGAGACTAAATAAAACTATCGTAGACATATTGAGCAAGTTTGTGAATACCAAACAAACTGACTGGTGCAACTACATTTCGCACATTGCATTCGCCTACAATACGGCAGTACAAGAAACAACAAATTATTCACCATTTTTTTGTTATATGGAAGGGACCCCACCCTACCAACCGAAGCACAATTATTATAAGAAACAACAACTAAACGCGAGAGCTGTCGCCGTGGAAAACATTCATTCAAAACAACAAAAAGAAAAAGTCAGGTACGATAGTAAACACACTGAAAGGGAGTACGAAGTAGGAGACATAGTCAAAGTTTTTACACCTGTAAGAAAAGTTGGTCGCAGTGAAAAACTGTTACCCAAGTGGTTCGGCCCTTATAAAATTCTTGAGAGGAGGGGAGAGGACGACTATCTTGTTCAAATGGGTCGGACGGCGAACGCCAAAACAGACGTGGTGCATGTTTCACGAATAGCACCTTACTATCAACCGTTCGATGAAAAAATATCTGATTGAATTTTCAATAAAGGATACTTAATTAATAAGTTAAGTTACTTAATTATACGTTTATTTTATAGGAATCGAAGGTAATCATTTATAAGGAATAGGATATTAATTAAATTTAGTTTTAGATAAAGTACAATGGTCCAATATCTTGACGAATTAGTATGTTTGGTGATTTTACTTCGGCACCTTACCCAGGGAGCCAATTATGAGATGTCACCTATAAATACCACCGACGGGATCGCTTTCGAGGAAAGAGGAGAAGTAAAATTAATAGTTGGCGAATGGCGAGTCGCGGTCCACATTAATGTTGCAGAGTTTGGCCTCAAGCTAGAAGCGGTACAGTACGTCCTAGGGGAGGCGGAGAAGATCTGCAAGAATATATCTAACACCCTGGAAATAGGAGCCTACAGAACAGGTAATTTCTCACAGCTCTTCCTTGTCTGATGAGGACAGAATACATCAAAATGTCAACAAAAAAAAATTACATACTTCGACATGCCCTTTATTTTTTTAATTACTAAAACAATTCAATCCGTTAACACCTCATTTAAAAATTTTCAATACAATCAAATTAAATAGTCTATAAATAACTTGTCCCTTCAGGTAGTGAAGTTCAAAAAAATTATTATGCACAATATTGAAATTGAAGCCACAGTAAAAGAAATAATGTCCACATTAATATTCTTAACCACCGATTTAGAAATAGAGTTATCCCCCCTACCCTATTACTCTTCAAGATTCTTGTAAACATCCTGTACACCCCAAGTGATAAATACTTTCCGTTCATTTTGACGACGGAATTGATGTTTTAAAAATTTCTATTAAAATTTTTCAAAGTTAAATGGTCCCCGTTTAATGATTGGAGTAGAGAAAGCATTCTTCCTTAAGAGGCGCGGTCAATTATCAAAACCTCTGATTCACTACTAATGAATTAGAACGAGGCATACGCGCAACAGAGACGTAAATGTAAAAGTTAACCCTATTTTTGCTAAGTATTGGCCCAACATGCAAACAAATACTGATGTACGAGAGAATGATTGTGAGTGCGAATGAAAATTATGTTAATAATTTTAGTTTAGTATTAAGTTTAATTGTAATATTTGGGGCCTATGAAAGGATACCACAGGGATGGATCCCGTCGCTGCTGGAGCGAAGTACCTGCAAATATTGTAGGAAATGGGAGTTAAGTGTACGTTAACGGTGCCATACCGTATTACTTGATCCAGCGACTCCACATTTTCGCTAGACGTTAGGTAGGCGGTACCAGTCTAAGGGCGATCCAAATGAGAAATGATTAAATGATGATGATTACTATTATGTTGATTGTATCGAGAGTTGACATGTGTGAATGTAGGACGAATATGGCGCAAACATACGGTCTCAAATTTAGTTAACTTATTAGTTATAGTCAGAAAATTGACTCAGTAGGGATTTGTTAGGAACAAATACGGTAAATGAAGGATTTAATAAAATTCAAATAAAAGGTAATAGGTGTAAGAATAAAAATAAAGTTGTAATTGGCACCATAGAGAAATCATACAATAATAATAATAATTGATCATTGTACTTAGATATAATTAGATTAGTATTGGTAGTAGGTAAATAGAATAGCAAGTAGGATAGTTATATAGGAAAGTTAGATGTAAAGCCTTATGAGTAATTTTATTATTATTAGTAATGTATGTTAAAAGTGTATTATACTTCAATTTATTTTTATTAAGAAAGAAATCTGCCGATATGTATTTTTGCAGCCGCTACACTGCCGAGATACCAAGGACCTGGAGGATGGAAGGCAACATCTGAAAGGAGCAAGTTGAATCGTCACAACACAATTGGCGCACCAAGATGACAGCAAGCAGAGAGTGCAGTTTAAATTAATGGATGCAGCTGGCCCAAACCAAATCTAACACAACTCAGACAAACTAATGTGCCCCGCAGTGCAGTAGCCAGGGACAAAGCATGTACAACGAGCGTGACCTGGAAAATGAGAAGGAAATCCACCAATGAAGCACCATATCTGTACTCTAACCAAGGGGGCCAGGTTGGAAAGTCGTTAGGAGGCCAGTACCATAAATGCTCCACAAAGCAGCTCACAGAAAACAGTCACCTGCTAAGATGCTTGACTCAACTTGTCTCCTAGTAAGAGGTCAGCCTCGGACACATCAAGAGTGGATAGACTCACAAGTGATGGTGTAGTGTGGACTCTAGAGACCCTAAGTACTATAGGTTAGGTTAGGCTAAGATAGTTGTGTAATCGTTGGGGCACCGATTTACTGAAGGGGGAGTAATGTCGCGGACAGGGGATATTTGAGACAGGAAACGTCATGTCACTTCCTGTCCGCGAGTATGTACGCCCGTGCTCAGCGGAATTCAAGGACTTCCTCGATAATTGCTAATAAGTAATTTTTATGCTGATAAGGGAAATCGAGGAAGATCCGTGTGGCCACCGAGGACGAACAGTCGCGAATTAGCTGGCAGTCAAAGAGGTTGTCCCAACATCTAGTTAGTCTAGTTAAGTGTAGTAATAAATAGTTAAGTTGAAAGTTTGGTTTTTATCTTGTTCTTCGGCAAGTAAGTAACCTCCCATTTTCCATAAATTAGTCAATAATCCTACCTTTTGCCTTTGATCTCAAAGTCGCGACGACCCCCACCCGACAATATGAACACGGGGGTGTTGAATTTTTTTTAAATAACGTTTCAGCTAAACCAAATTAAACGATAAATAAAGTTTTTGAGAGCGTCGGTGTAGAGTAAAACTTTTACAAACAGTTAATAACGTAATATGCGTCTATAGGTCACCACAAGGTGACGTTAAAATATATTTTTTTAAATTTAGATAAAATATTTGAGTTCCTTCAAATCAAAGGAGCCACTTTTTTTATTAATGGCGATTTTAATATTAATACGCTTAAAAAATCTAATGTTTGTATTTAAAATTTAAATTTAATCCATATAATGTTAAGCTAACAATACATGAAACAACACAAATAAATTATAATGGCTCGATGTCATGTCTAGATACCATCATTATAAATAATAACTAAAGTGTTTCCACATAAATAATAAAATCTTGTCTCTCGGACCCTAGCGCACAACTTATACTATGAATTCACACATCTTAAACCCTCCTATTATTAGACGTAGAATCTAAGTTATCTACGGATATAAAAGGAGACTTATTCGAATATGTATTCTTAGCTACAAATGTGGACGTCAAATACGCACGCTTTAAGAACACTAATCTTATATATAAACAAATATTTTCCTTATTAAATTTAATACTCTAGATCAACAATGTAAAAAGCAGATATCAAACAATATCTTCATTTTTACCTGAATGTAAACTTGCATTAAGAAATCTTAAAATAAAATATAATAAATTATTAATGGATGAACAAACCAAACATTATGAAGTTGTGTTAAATAACACAAACAATAAGTAAATAAATTCAAAAATATTACCAGAAACAGATGATCCTATAAAACAAGCGAATGAGTTTAAAGTATTTTTAAAGAATATGCCTCTAAGCTGACATATATTTCATTCTTGCGTCAGTTGCCATGCATACCTGAGTGAGTTATTTATATTTTATTATATTTATTTTAGTAAATGTTTTTATTTGTATTTAAAGTCAATTTCATAATAAAGCTGTACTGAAGAGATCGAATGATCGAAACACGTGTCTGCAGATGGTTATAAACTTGAATGCTAGATTATTTTAATTGCTTTTGCTAATTTAATTTAATGATATCAGTCTAAATTCAATCACTGTTCATAACTTTTCATGTTGTATTCACCTTCAAACAATATAAAGTACATTTTATCATTTATTAGTTTATTCAACAGAAATAATTTCATTCAAATTAGTGTTGCTATGTTAATTGTACTATTTGTAACAATTATTTTGTATCATTCAATGTCTGACGTGGTATTAGTCAGAGAAGTAGTTGTTTCAAAATTAATTTATTTTGTAATCTTAGTAAGACTCATTGTTGTAGATTCACGAAATGTTTTAGTATTTTTAAATTACTATGGTAAGGATATTTTACTATGCTAATTTCTTCTCGCAATTAAAATATAGCATCATATTTTGGGGAAACGGAGTAAATGCTACAACACCATTTTTGATTCAAAAACGAGCAATCAGAATTATGATCCATATTAAATATAACGATAGCTGCAGAGGAGTATTCCGACACATAAATAATTTAACCTTTACAGGAATTTATATACAGGGTGAGTTTTTTTCGATGTTTTCTATGAGGATCTCGGAAACTATAAGAGATAGAGAAACGGTTAAATAGGGAAAGAAGTGTAGATTTACGAGACGAATAAAATTCCACTTTCAAAATTTTCAAAAAAGTCAAGGGTAACTAGATATTTTGAAAAAGGTAAAAAGTGTGAATTTTTTCAAATCAATATATCTCAGTTATTATAACAAATAGAAAAAAACTGTAAGGGACAAGGTTTTAGATAATTTTATGCAGATTAATAAAAAATAATCAGAAAATTTATATCGCCATTATTTTCTGAGATATGACTCAAACTTACATTTTTCTAAATGGACCTCATTCAAAAGGTAATTTTTTTCTCTTTAATCCAATATGGCATACGACATAGTTATTTCCAAAAATGAGTGAATTATAGTCATTTTAAATTTTATTATAAATAAAGAATGGGTAGCCATGGAAAAGATGAAAGTAAAACAATTGCAATTGTTTATAATATTACCAATATTGTAATTATTAGTTTTACAGAGATAAACCAAAATGAAACAACTACATAAAGTAATTCTGTAATTATCAATATATCAATGGGAGAGAAATTTTAATATTAAAAAAATATGGTCAAAGAGTCCAGTATTAAAACTATTATGACATAAATTATATCTTTTTAAAATTAAATTTATGGCTTTTTGATTATTCTCATGTAAATTGAATTAAATATTTCAATAACAACTAGTTTATGATCCTCCACAGATTAATATGATTTTTCATATATTTTGTTTATTACATAACCCCACAGAAACAATTGTAAAACGCGCAGATCGGGAGATCTAGGTGGCCCTGGGATTGGTTTATTTCTTCCCACTTATGAGTTAGGAGAAGCTTCATTTAAATAATTTGTAAAGCCAACATGTTATGAGGTGAAGCACCGTCATATTGAAACCATTTCAATCTTGCTTGTAATGATAAATTTAAACAATCGAGCATATTTTCAAATGTTTTCTGAAGAAAATGAAAGAAATCATTTTCACTTAGTGAGGTTTCAAAAACATATGGACCGAGAACTATTAATCCAAACACACCATGGATTAAACCCAAATTTAATTTGTAGTTTTCTCTGTAAAACTTTTCGTGGATCCTCTTAAGTTCATCTATGTTTATTGTGGCGAATTAAAAATACCACAATTAGTGAATCGCGATTCATCCGTTCATAATATTTTTGTAAGAAACTTGATAATTACAAAAATATTATTCTTATGCTGGTTTTTCATTTTTATTTAACTTTGTAGAACTAATAATAACAATATTGCTATTATTATAAACAACGGCAATTGTTTTACTTTCATCTTTTTCATGGCTACCAATTTTTTATTTATAATTAAATTTAATTTCACTATAACTAACTTATTTTTAGAAATAACCATGTCATATGTGATATTGGATTAAAGAGAAAAAAATTACCTTTTGAATGAGGCCATAGCCAACTATGGTTTCCATTTAAAAAAATGTAAGTTTGCATCATATCTCGGAAAATAATGGCCATAAAAATTTTCTGACTATTTTTTATTAATCTACATAAAATTATCTAAAACTTTGTCCTTTACAGTTTTTTTTATCTGTTATAATAACCGAGATATATTGATTTGAAAAAATTGACACTTTTTACTTTTTTCAAAATATCTAGTTACCCTTGACTTTTTTGAAAACTTTGAAAGTGGAATTTTATTCGTCTCATAAATCTACACTTCTTTCCCCATTTAACCCTTTCTCTATCTCTTATAGTTTCCGAGATCCCCATAGAGAACATCGAAAAAAACTCACCCTGTATATGAAACTCTAAAATATTTGAGGAGACAAACATTATCAAATTTAAAGACATCTTTCAACGAATTTCTTATTATGTTACAACCATACAATATGCAAGAATACTATTCAACAATCGGTTAATTTTTTAATTCTAATTATTATTGTTTTCTTTTGACCCTAGGGCCAATAGCCACAGTTTTTTCCTGATTTTTAATAACAATATTGTAGGTACCATTAACAGTACGAGGCCTAAACAATATGGCACCACTTTCTTTAAGCACTACATATGTGCATTAACAATTGTCAGATGTAGACTTCCCGGCAAATAAAGGACATCACAAACAAAGATACATTAAATTACTCAAACTAGTTGGTGTAAAAAGCCTACTAGGCGAGACGGACAAACACAGAATAAATTAACAAATATTGTAAAATTGCAGCAAACAACAATTTGCACAAATAAAACTGTTGTCGGGTGTAAATAGCCCGTCAACAAAAGAACAATACAAACGAAAATTTTAAAATCACTTGACCTAGTCAATGTAAAATCAAACTAGGCGAGACGGACATTCACAAAATAAATTAACATCTATAATAAAATAACGAATAAATACCATACAATGCAATAAAACCGTTACCAGGTGTAAAAAGCCTGGCAACCAAAGGGACGAGTTTAATATTACTCGACCTAGACTAGTTAGGCGAGACGGACAGGATGCAGACATTAAAGATAATAAACAAACTCACCAAGTTGGTGTAAAAGACCTACATGGTGGAGGGACTACACACTTATTAAAACCAATTTTTAGACATATACATAACACATAAAACAATACAATAGTTTTTGTAAAAATCCAACTAGGCGAGAAGGACAAGATACAGACATCAATGGTAAAAACAACTCCATCAAATTGGTGTAAAAAACCAACAAGAGGAGGGAGGGACGACACAAAGATTAAAAACTTAAAACTACATAAAAACTATAAAACGGGTGTAAAGTGCCCGACAACAAAAACAATAAGCGTGACGGACGTTCACAGAATAAGTTAACACTGATAATAAATTAACACGTATAGACGATGCACAACAAATTAAAAACTGCTCAGCTCAATAAACTGGTCCTTACAGTACCGGTAAATTCCGCGTAGAAGTTCTGTCGCTTGCAGGAAAGCAACGACAATTTCTATCGACAAAACAACATTGCTCAAATCGCACATTCCTCGATTATATGTCTCATCGTTTGAGGGCTGTGGCATGTATCGCAATGTGACACATTCTAAAGCGGGTCAGAGCAACCTCCTGTCTCCTGTTGAGATTAACCGATGACTTCCATGCTGACACAGAGACTTTTACAGCTTTAAGCTTACTCACGAGGCTCTTTCATTTTCTTTGCTATACTTTGTTTTCTTATGCCGTAACACCGACCTTACATCATCAGCAATTTCGTTGCCTTCAATGCCGACGTGTGATGGCATCCAGAAGAGGATAAAATTCTTGCTGGTGAGATACAGATTGTACAGAACAGACAAGATGCTCTATACGAGCGGATCGTCATTTTGGCTATCGGCTATACTATGTAGGGAAGAGAGTGAATCAGAGAGAATAAGCAATGTACTACTGCCAGACATATTCCAGTAGTTGAGCGCATGATATATTTCGTATAGTTCGGCAGTATATACGCTGGAAACTGGATTTAACGACCACGAGTGTGGAGTGGAATCAACCACAAAGGCCGCTCCTACTCCAATGTCGCTGGATCAAGTAATAGGGTACGGCACCGTTAACGTACACTTAACTCCCATTTCCTACAATATTTGCAGGTACTTCGCTCCAGCAGCGACGGGATCCATCCCTGTGGTATCCTTTCATAGGCCCCAAATATTACAATTAAACTTAATACTAAACTAAAATTATCAACATAATTTTCATTTACACTCACAATCATTCTCTCGTACATCAGTATTCAATTGCATGTTGGGCCAATACTTAGCAAAAATAGGGTTAACTTTTACATTTGCGTCTCTGTTACGCGTATGCCTCGTTCTAATTCATTAGTAGTAAATCTCAGACTTTGACCATTGGGCAGTCTTAAGGAAGCATGCTTTCTTTCCCCCGTCGTTAACCGGGAACCATTTAATTTTGAGAATTTTTTATAGCAACAGGCCCCGAAAAGGATGCCGACTATTACTACCCCAGTAGACACTGCTAGATTAATATAAATGACTGCAGTATCACTAAAGAAACCATTTGTAGCTGCTAGTTTAGATTGTATCTCAGTCAACTTTTCGCTGCTGTCTTTCAAGTGCCTTGCAAAGTCATCTGTAGACTTATAAGTAGAGAGCGGATTTCTAGCATTATGCTTATCCATAATATTAATAGCATCGAAAAAATTTCTTAATATCTATACGAATCGTGAAGAATGTGATTACTTAGCGCTAAGTTTTTTTGGGCTTTTTTGCTTATTTCGACTTTTTGTGCTTATTTTGACTTTTTATGCTTATTTTCATGCTTTTTTTAGATTTTGATGCTTATTTGGAGCATTTTCTTAAACATTTAAAAAACATTTAATAATAATTTCACGCTGATATTAAATTAATGTGCTAATATAGAGAATTTTCGTAAAAATCTGTATCCCATCATTTATAGATTATATTTGTATTACATATTTTCTTCGTGTCTTTTGACAACATAATTGTTAAAAATCTTCATAATATGATACAATAATTATAATGAATTTTATTATTAATAAATATTAGTATAAATTACCAATTTACAATGGATTCGTTTATAAATAAGTAGATATAATAGACCGTCTCATTATTCAGATAATACAGACGAACGCTTCATAGGAATCACACCTATGATATTCCGGATGTAAACGTCGTTAAAAAATAAATAGGGGCCCCAGTAAGTATTAAATGTAAACAAATTTAAATGATAGCTAATAATCAGGTGTTCTGCAACCGTATCAATTTCCTTCTCTCGGCAAGAGTACCGATGGGACGACTGGCGCATATTTACCGTTTTCGTTAATTTTCATATTCAAACTCGCATTCATAAACTATTGAATTGACATTCCAAAAACTTTGCTTATTTATCAAAAATTACTATATGCGTAAATCGTATTAACCTGGGGAATCACAGATAAATTATATTATATAATTCACGTGTATATTTAACCCATAATGCAAAAGGTGAAAACCACAATACAAGAATTAACTAGAGGCTATCCAGAAATAATAAGTGAAAATTATACATTATTTTGTAAGGCATGTTTAAAAATAGTAAGTTTTATTTTAGTTCCCAACTGCATCCTAACTAGTCAAGACTTGTATGTAAAACATGTTATAACAACACTACGTCAAGAACGTTTGAAAAAGTTCAAAGCTGAACTAACAAAACAGCACAATTTTACAATCTTTAGCATCATCTTCAATTAAATTCACATTTGTGCAAAATACTTTTACATTCTAATATCCCTTTAAGAAAATTACAAAATAATGCATTTAAATCTTTCTTGGGAAAATATTGTAAAATACGCATTCCCGAGAAAAAAATATGTAGCTCTTAGATACTATGAAACCATACAAAAAATTAAAGATATTATTAACAATAATTATATGTGGTTTGGTGTGGATGAAACCACAGACTTGTTTAATTTAATAATATGAGTTTAACATCAAGACATCCGACCAACAGTATTTTGATATATACAAAAGAATTGAAGAAAACTGATAATAACATTATAGCAAAATTCATAAATGGTGGACTGACAAGCTTATTTTTGCCGTAGACAATACCAAGTTACAAAATTTTACTAATAATGCATTTTGTGCATTGTACAAGTTTAGCACATGAATAGAAACGAATTTCTGAAACTATAAGAATGAAATTTCCATTTGTAGATTTAATTAAATATGGAAAAATAGTTCTTATATTCTTCTGTGAGTACAATTATTCAAGAAGTCATTATCTGATATCTCACTGCCCCATAAACCAGTGCTAACAAAATGGGGAATTTGGCTATATGCTACAATGTACTATGCGAACAATTTTGAAGAATTTAATAAGGTTATATACAACTTTCCCGAAACGACAAGCAAATCAGTTAAAGACTGTTAAACAGTTCTTAAGAAACAAGAGCTTCCTTCAAAACAATGGAGTTACATAAAATCGCGTTTAAATTTTGTGAGCAACACAATCAAATCTTTATAAAAGCAGATTCATTTTAGAAAATACCTGCATGCATTGGCCAAGAAATCAAAATAATATCGAAAGAAGTATTCGTTGAAAATGAAGGATTTTTAATATTAAATAAATTAAACTTGATTTTGAATGGCAATTTTCAAATGGATCCAGCTATAATTTAAAATAAAGAGAAGCTTTTCTACTTTCAAAAATTTATTGAGCGTCAGAAGTAATAATTTTTACAATTAAACCCTTAGAACAACATTTAATGATCTACTGTTTTTATGAATAGATTTTAGTTATTTTGAAACGTATACAAAATTACAATTTAATTTTTAAATACTTACATGATATTATATATTGCGTAAAGAAAGTATGTTTATTTTAGTTTTAAGCCAAATTTCTTTGTAAAATATGTTGATAAACGTGTAACATATCAAGAAAATATATTTTTCTTTAGTGCTTTTTTCGTGTTTTTATGCTTTTTTCCTGTTTTTATGCTTTTTTAATGCTTTTTTTCTCTAAATTTTGTGCCTTTTAATGCTTTTTTAGTGCTTTTTTCGTGTTTTTATGCTTTTTTCCTGTTTTTATGCTTTTTTAATGCTTTTTTTCTCTAAATTTTGTGCCTTTTTAAGTGCTTTTTTTCACATTTTTTAAGCTTTTTTATCCGCTCTCTACTTATAAGTTTCCGAGATGATAGGGGGTGATAATATTTTGAGAAGGTTATCATCTAGTTTTGTTGTTACGTTAAAATTTATTTGATTAAAGTGGATATTTAGTGTTGAGGATGAAGTGGATGTCTGTAATGATTTTAAAATGGTCTGACCCGAGTACAATATGCAGTTATTGCCAAGTTTTAATTTAGAAGGGGATTTAATACTTAACTGAATAACCTTCTTGTCACAGGTTAAGATATATTTTTCCTTAGGTGTATGTGGGATAACAATCCACGTATCAGATTGGAGTGAAAGAAAAACAGAAGACTTAATTTTTATAAAGCGGGTATCACATGAATGTTCTAATAATGGGCATCCCTTGAAAATTGATAATTCGCAAGTTCTTGAATAGTCGGTGTGAAACATCAGCTGATTTTGTGGACATAATAATGTATGTGTTTGAATTTTCTTGCAGGTAGCGTAGGTTTCTTTGTCGACATCAAAATTGATTAATGATTTTGAATTGGTGGCAAATAAAGATGTGGCGGGGCTTATGCAACGAAAAATATCTCCTTGCCATAGCGTGGGAATAGGTACAGGTTTGTATAATTTATAAAGTTGACGATCAGTGAGTGGGATGTGTTCAGTTACAAGAATGTCTTGATTTGTTCTACAAGCTGTTAACCTCCACGTTCGTTTTAAAATCTCAATTCCATCGTCATCAAAAGAAAACGGAAAATATTTGTCAGTTGGGGGGTTAACAGCTTTAAGTACGTTTAAAAGGGTCTTAGAGGGTAATAGGGCAGGATGAATTACGCCATTTTCCATTAGTAAAAGAGAATCCACTGTTCTTTCCACTTCTATTTCTAAATCGGTGGTTAACAAGATTATGTTACTTGGGCTTCAATTTCAATATTGTGCATAATATTTCTTTCGAACTCTACTACCTGAAGAGACAAGTTATTTATAGACTGTTTGAGCATATTTTGATTATATTGAAAATTTTGAAATGAGGTGTTAACGGATTGAATTGTTGATTTAATGATTGTGGTTTGATCATATAGAGCATGTTGAAGTATATCAGAATTTTTATTGAGATTTTGAAAAATGGATTCGTAATGTATTCTGTCCTCATCAGATAAGGTTCCAAACAGAGTTTTAAATACGTCTCCTACCACGTTAATGTAACCACGTTTTTGGCGGTTAGAAGTAATAAAGGAAAAGCTGTTCGAAATTACCTGTTTCGTACGATGTACTATTCTTTGGATGCTTGGTAAGTCCCTTATACAGGCTCCTATTTCCAGGGTGTTAGATATATTCTTGCAGATCTTCTTCGCCTCCCCTAGGACGTACTGTACCGCTTCTAGCTTGAGGCCAAACTCTGCAACATTCATGTGGACCGCGACTCGCCATTCGCCAACTATTAGTTTCACTTCTCCTCTTTCCTCGAAAGCGATCCCGTCGGTGGTATTTATAGGTGACATCTTATAATTGGTTCCCTGGGTTAGGTTCGATCTCATGTACTTGAAGGGTTGTAAAGCCTAGGTCGTCATTGTCGTCGGCGAATACGTCGGAAAATTCAGCGATTAATTCATTGACTACGCCCATTTGATGAATTGATAAGTGGCCTGTCGGTATACGTTGGTTTTCTGAGATATTTCCATTTAGATCATCCGCTAGAGTAAACACGTTGTTGATTTCATTGCCTTCTTGCAAGAATCCTATGGTGGATCCTTCCAGAAGTCTCGTATCAACGAATGCATGCGATTTTATTTTAATTTTAACAACGTTGTTTGTTGAATCTGCAATCTCAATTAACTCTAAGCTTTTAGGGTTTAAAAACTGGTAATTAGGACGCAGTGTTGTTTTCCCTGGGCTGGTGGGTAGTTTTGCAAAGCTGGTGATGCACTGCCCTGCTTCCACGATTAGTGTTTCCGTCAGCGTAGCTTTAATTTCTTGAGTAGGGTGACGATCGACGTCAATTTGCATAAGCTCTTCAATATCTCGGTTTAATTGTTCCATGTATTCATTTTGTTTGTTTACTTCTTCTTTCCTATCATTAAAACTAATGACTTATCAACGTAATTTATCACGGCGCCATGTTTTTTAAGAAAATTATTGCCTAAAATAAGTGGTTTGGGAACATTTTTTAATACAAGGGCTGTACAGTGGGTTTTTAAATTTTCTACCGTGACTGTAAATGATGCTTCTCCTAATGCGTGTGTAATATTGTTATCCGCCGTACGTAATAAGTGCTTGTTTGCTTTGGTTCGTTTAAATTTTCCTGCAAGTTTTTCTGATATTATGTTTTGACAAGACCCTGTGTCGATTACAATTTCCGTTGTTACAATTTTTCCGAATGTTGTTAGTATATCTGATTTGGTGTGGTACGAATTTGCGTTGAAAAAGGCGGCACTGGGAAATTTTAGTGACGCCTCTCTTCGTTTGGGTAGCCTCTGTTGTATGTCTTGTTTTCGGGAAGTGGTGTAGGTGCCATACATGATCTTGCGGTGTGTCCAGGTTTCTGACATCGAAAGCAAATTGGTCTACCATCAGTGGTCCTCGAAAATTGCGGATGAGTGTTGTTTTTTCCGTTGCGCCGTGGTAATTGAAAATGCGGATTTAAAGCGTTATTTATCGGAGGGTGATTGTTGGGGTGATAATAGGAGTTTTCTATTGCATTTTGTGTTTGCGAATTATTGGTCGGAAATATGTACGGGTTATGAAAAGGGTGTGTAGGTATGCTAGCATGCGTGTTGTAAGTATGGTGGGGGACGAGGGGATCAGGTTGTTGCAGAAAAGGATTCGTATTTTGAATAAAGGGGTTGCAACCGAATGATAATCTTGCAGTTAGTGCCGCTTTCTGAATGTCGCTCATTTTTAATACTACTTCTTTTAATTTCGCTTTGGTCATACGTGACGAACGTAGCTCTACATATTTTTCTAAGTAGATGGGATGCAGTCCGGCCAAAAAATATTCGATTAATCTTTCGTCGCTGACCTGTCCTAACTCTTCGCATAATCTACTCACATCATAGTAGTACATTGTAATATCTTCGTTAATACCCTGTTTCCGACAAGCTAATTTTAATTTAATATCACCCATTGGATCGTCTCCCCCAAACTCTGCAATAAAAGCAGCTTTGACATCCTCCCATGTCTTATCGAAGTTTACTGGTTGTGTCCTAAATTTTGCGTACCAAAAACATGCTTCGTTTGTGAGGAAAGAGCCGAAAAAGTGAAGCCGGTATTTGTCATCCCAACCATTTGAAAACGAGGCTTGTTCAAAAAGACGAAGATATGATATAACGTTGTGAGTCGCGGGGTCAAATGTTGGGGGTGTTGTGAATTTCGGTTGTGCGGGCGTGAGAGAGGTAAGATTTGCGTCATAAATTGTCGAGTTGGCCATTTTTTGTGATGATATTGTTGTATGCTCCCGGAGTTGGTTTGCACTTTTTGGAAATTCGGCGGTCGCTGTAATGTCCTGGGCTACGAATTGAGGTGGGTGGATTTTTGTCGTATTTAAATCGTCACTCGAAATAATTGATTCTGCCGACTGCGTTTCCGACATAGACCAATGTCGATGTTTTCTTGAATAAATACGATTGGTTCTAATGGTTGACTGTAGCCCGTTTTTAAAATGGCCGATGTATTGTTATGAATTTTCTGTTCTTCGGGTACGGATTTAGTGGGCGTACGCACGGTTTTATTACTACCGGTAAATACTTCGCCAGCGTTTGTATCAAAGATTTCGGTACTTCTGGTAGTCGGGCGAAATTCAGCGAATTCCTGATCGAATATTTGTGCTTGATAGCGAGTGTTGTAATTTGGCTTCTTTTTAGACATTTGAGTCCGAGTTAATGCACTGCATTTAATTTACACATAGTTTGCAAGGTCGCGGTTTCGTCTTACAATTATAACACTCGTTAACACTCACAGCATGCACGTATTTATTACATTTACGTTGCCTATTGCCCTTGACCTCAATTAATGAAATTCTACTTAAATTATTATTTTTCTACAACACATATTAAAATATTAAACTAAAATTAAACGGGTTTGGCGCCTCCACCACATGTCGCGTGGGGGACGTCGCGACTTCGAGATCAAAGGCAAAAGCATTACTGACTAATTATTATTAGGGAATGGAAGGTTACTTACTTGAAAACAAACTTTCAACTGAACTATTTATTACTACACTTAACTAGAACTAGATGTTGGGGCAACCTCTTTGCTTGCAAGCTAATTCGCGACTGTCCGTCCCCAGCGGCCCCACGGATCTTCCTCGATTCCCCTAATCAGCATAAAAATTACTTATTAACAATTATCGAGGAAGTCCTTGAATTCCGCTGAGCACGGGCGTACATACTCGCGGACAGGGAGCGACATGATATTTCCTGTCTCAAATATCCCCTGTCCGCGACAGTATCATCTCAGAGATCAGATTTTCAGCTTTCGTTTGTTTCATTATTTCTTGGGCGTACGATGTATTTTCGACTGGTGTTTTTGGAATACTTAAATTTTTCTTAGCTTTAAAGTATGATATTATTTCTCTAGAACGTAATTCTTGAACTGACTTTTGTTTCTAGTGGAATGATCAGTTCCGCAGTTAATGCAAAAGAAAGTTTACACCAATTCCGACCCTTCGTGAGTTGGGTTGCCACATGGGCAGATTGGTTCATTTTGGCAAGAGGAAGATGACTTCGATGACATGATACCTACTTACATCATTTAATATCTCTTCATCTGTACAATAGATTAAATCGCGGCAGTAAATGACTTCTTTGTTATAGTTCAAAGGTTTGTGTATAGTCACCTTAAGGGGTAGGCCACTCTAGAATTTTGAAAAAAAATATTTTTTTGGCTTAAAGTATAGTTTAGAGTCTTTAGAATATGGGAAAATTTATTTTAAAGCCGCGCGGAAGTATTTGATAGGTGAAAATTGCCAAAACAATTGGTGAAGCAACTGAAACTCTGTGCAAAATATGTATGAAAAGCGCAGAAAAAGAAGAGCAAAATCAATCTTCTAAAAATTATCACGTATTTATTATCTCGAATGATGGATCGTGGAGAAAATGAGGTTTTTAGTCATTCTTCGGCTTGGTAACGCTTATCGGTTGGTTTCAATTCCGTTGCGTGGTCGATGGCTCCAAAATCAACTTCCAGTGAATAAGTGCTGTTGGATATTGCAGCTAATATGGCCATGTGTGTATTCAACGACGGCTTATTTATCATAATAAAAGTTATGCAGGTCCTGGGAATAAAAATCGGACAAAACTGCTACGATTTTTACGACGAGCGCCGCATCTAGTTATCCGAGTGCGCGCCGACTGATGCTGCAAAAGAGGCTCGAATGGCGCAGAAATCAACAAGAAAGGATCAGGACGATGAGAAAATAAATCTGGAAGGTCAATTTTATGGCGCAGGCATTGCAGACTAGAGATAAATACATTATTTCTATGAAAAACTATGAGTCAAAACTTTAATCGCGTTTTTCTCGAAACCATGTTTTTAAAATCGGGCGAAAAGATATCTCAAATACGAATTAACCAATCAGTCTAAATCTGTTTATTCCTTAATCTACATAAAAAATACTTCAAAAATACGAGGGCTTTTTGTTTTAAAGTGCGTAATTCCTTTTTTATGAACATTTTTATACGAGGATTTAAGCCCGAAAAATAAACTTTGTTTTCAAACGTGGGCCATTTTGTTTAGAATCAAAATTTTCAAAATGCGGCCCGTATTTTTTTAGATTATCCATCAGAGATTCAGAAAATATTTACTTTTTTGTACCAGGTCCATTTCTGTTTCCAGGATCTTTTCGTCCGTTTTGACCTACGCTCCGGGAGGGACCTCCATTTTCTTTATTTTTTTACGTCATTTTTGAAAATTTTCTTTAAAGTTAAATGTGTATACAATAAAGATATAAAAAGAGTTTTTTAATAAGACTTCTAGATTTTGTTTAAAAAAATCTAGAAAATGACCTTTTTTTTCCTAGTCTAGAGTGGCCTAACCCCTTAATATCAAAATTTAAAAATTTGTACAATTTTATTAATTTCAAAGACTGCTTATCATTCAGTACTTGAATCATAATGCTATTATTGACTTTTTTAACTGAGCTAATCTTACCCAAGATTTGCTCGACGAACTTCGATATCACAAATGGGTTAACCTTGTCGAAATTAACACCGTTGCATCTTTTCACTACAAAGAAGCGCAGCGTTGGTGCATACGCTTCTCTAATATTATTTTGGGGACTTTGGGTGCCCCCTAACGCCACATTATTTTTTTAATGAGCCTGATTCCTCAAAGGTTTTTTTTTAAATGAGGTTGCCATGCGGTTCCCACGAGTAGGTCAGAAATAAAGGTCGACTGCAGCAATGATTCCATAATGCAGCAAGGCTAAATTCAACCGGAGGTCGCCAGGTATCCGGAGGACACTGTATGAGACCAACTGACGCTGGCCATCCATCCCACAAATGATGGTACGCATGCCGGTCTTGGGGGTGGAGAAGCTAGGGTGACACCTAACAAGGGCTAGCGAGCTAGTCCCGGCTAGGGCACCTATAAAACGCTATACGCCCCCTGTGGATTTTTATTTGTTTGAGTGGCATCTACTACTCTGGCCATTGGCTGCTATTATCTTTTTTTAAGTTTTGTAATAATAATAATACTCGCCTAGTTGGTATAAAAAGCCAACTAGGCGAGACGGACGATCACAGAATAAATTAGCACAGGCAATAAATAAGCAGTAAAAGACAGTATATAAAAATAAAACCGTTGTCGGGTATAAATAGCCCGACCTAAAAAAAACCAAACCTGGCAACCAAAAAGACGACATTTACAAAAAAATTAAAATCACTCGACTTAGATCAGCTAGGCGAGACAGGGCGCAGACATTAATAATAAAAATAACTCCACCAAGTTGGTGTAAAAGGCCAACATGGTCGGGGGGCGACACACAAATTAAAACTTATAACTAGACATATAGATAAAACTTAGAACTAGATAAAAGCGATAAAACTGTTGTTGGGTGTAAATTTTCCGACAACAAAAACAATACAAACGAATACGATAAAATCACTCGACCTAGTTAGTGTAAAAAGCCAACGCGATGAGACTTTCACAAAATAAATTAAAATTACTTGGCCTACTTGGTTTAAATGTCGAACTAAGCGAGATGGACAAGATACAAACATCAATGATAAAAACAACTCCACCAAGTTGATGTAAAAAAAACTTAATATCGATAAAAACCGTTGTCGGGTGTAAAGTGCCCGACAACAAAAAAAAAAAACTAAATGAATACGATAAAATCACTCGACATATTTGGTGTAAAGGGCCAACTAGGCGAGACGGAGACCAACTAACAGATGTAATAAATTAACGTAAAAAGACGATGCACAACAAATTAAAAACTGCTTAGCTCAGCAAACAGATACTTGCTGTATCCCTAAAATCTGCGTAGAAGTTCTGTCGCTTGCATAAAAGCAACGACAGTTTCTACCGACAAAACAGAACTGCTCAAATCAAATACATTTCCTTGGAGTTTCGGACGTACACTTTGACCTGTGTAGGCTGCACATTCCTCGATTTTATGCCTCACCGTTAAAGGGACTGTGAGAGAGACCTCCTGTCTCTTGTTGAGTTTAACTGGTGACTTCCATGCTGTCACAGAGAGTTCTACAGCTTTCAGCTTACTCTCGAGGCTCTCCCATTCCCTTTGTCATGCTCTGACGGGCAGCTCTTTCTGCAATCTTATTGCCTTCAATGCCGACGTGAGATGGCACCCAGTTGAAGACAACGTTCTTGCCAGTGAGATGCAGTTTGTACAGAACAGAAAGGATTCTGTATGAGGGGATCTGTCATGTCGAGGAATGTACTACTGCTAGACATGTTTCAGTAGTGTAGAACTTTCAATATTGCGTATAGTTTAGCAATATATACGGTGGAAATTGGATCTAGCGACCAAGATCGAGGAGAAGATTTACCCACAAAGGCCGATCTAACTTCAGTGTCGGTTTTTAATTCATCCGTATATATGCAGCAAGAGTCTCTGTATTTGTTATCGAGTTCCATTAGTTTCACTTCAAAAATTGCCAACGTCGTTGCGTTGATGCTTTTGGTCATTACGTTGATGCTTTTGGTCTTCAAGCAAATTTAGAAGTATGTGTGGTGCAGGTATCGACCATGGCGGTAACTTGCACACACCCACCGGCTGCATTTCGGGTAAATGGAACTCTAGACTCTTGCGGAACTCGCGCACTCGGACACACACCAGCCTAGTGACAGACGGTCGCAAGGCGTATTTTCGATATGTATCTGTCGATTATTATTATTCGAAGTTAATGTATTTTCATATCGCAGAGCGAACCGAAGACGTCTGTACTTTAGAAGTAGTAACCTGGCATCACCGCAGAGACTATTCCTTGGTGTGGTCCTAAAAGCTCCTGTAGTGTAACATATACCTGCATAATGTATCGAATCTAGTACTTGCAACTACGAATTACGAGCAGCGGCATATACTGCGCACTAGTAGTCAAGCCTGGACAGAAGCCTAATGCAACCGCAGTAAAACCTCTCTGCTTGCACCCCAATTAATGTTAGAAAGGCACCTAATTAGATTAAGTGCCTTCTTGTACCTCGAAGCAAGGTAATTGATGTTGGGACGGAATGACAGAGTCCTGTCGAAAATTAGTCCCAGAAATTGATAACTGTCGACACATTGAACAGACCCATTTTTTTGTAGACTAGGCTCCCTTTGTGGTCTTTTTAGATGATAAAAATCAACACAAGTAATCTTTGTCTCTGAAATACGCAAACCATACGAGCCAGCATCTCAAACGATGTTATCAATGCTCCTCTGCAGCTCTCTACATATAGCCGGAATGGTATCTCCGGCCATATAGATTGCGAGGTCGTCGACATACATGCACGTTTTTACGGGGGTATATACGGAAGTTGCAATGCCATTTACCGCTATAGAAAAGAGGGTTAAGCTTATGGTAGAGCTCTGCGGTATCCCGTTTTCCTGTACGTGGAGAGAGAATCTCCTACACATACTCAAAAACAAGGGGGCGACAAAAAGAACTGGATAATTAAAGGCAAACGGCCTCTCAGTCCCCAGCGATGCAACTTCCTGTGAATGCTGTAACGCCATGTCATATCACATGCTTTTTCTAGATGAAAATACACAGCTACTGCGTGTTTCCTCTCTTAAAAAGCATTTTGTATAGCATTCTCTATACAATGGACCAGATGGTCAATAGTGGAATGGCGTTTCCTGAAGACGGACTGGTAGGGTACGATTAAACTTCATGACTCGATAACGAGCCGGTTATTGACCATTTTCGCAAATACTTTACTCAAGCAGCATGTTAAAGAAACCGGGCGATAGCGAATTGATTTGAGGTGAGGCAGTATAATAGCTTTTCTCCATTTAGTCCGATATTTCCCTTGATCCCATATCAAACTGAATAAATTTAGTAAATTCGAAAAATTCAATGGCGACGTGACAACCGACATATAGGCTCCGTCACATAGTAAAGTTTACAAGAGTGAAACTGTGATATAAAACCCGGAAAGTGTAGGGCAGCTCGCTGATAACGAATGGCTACTAAAACCGTAAGGGTCAGTATTGCCAGTAAGAGGTTTAGCTGCAATTTATAACAATAAACAACCATAGGAGGTTAAGTGAGGGGTCGACCCGGGCTGATAGATCGCGGTGCGAAATAGCCGAAAAATTTGAAACGGCGCTGCGTGTTTTGTTGCCGATTCGAAAAAGAAAACGACAATAATAAAAAAAAAAATGGAAGATAGTGAATACTCGACGGACGACGGTAGAAAAAGAAGAAGGGACGAACAAGAAGCATTTTCGAAGGCAAAAAAAACATATCGGGCACCCAAAAAAAACCGGAAATAAAAAAAGATAATTCGGACATGATATTAAATATGATACAAGAAGTAAAAATAGAACTGCAACAAATAAGAAACGTCCAGAAAGAGTATAATGATAAATCAAATAAAAGTTGATAATAGTAAAGTCAGGAAGGGGACGGCCTATATGGGCGCAAGGAGCATAAGAAGATGCAGAAAAGGAGGGGGCGAAGTGGCGGCTCTGGCGGAGGTATATCTTGAGGCCAAGGACAGCCTTAGGAAAATAATTGCCAGGAACAAAAGGCAGAAGTGGCGCCAGCTGCAGCAGGAGGTTAAGGACGACATATCCCCATATGGGGATAGGGGTAGGGTAGTAATAAGACAAAGTGTATAATGTATGTAATATTGTAACATGTTTCTTAAATAAAGGCGCAGCGGGTACTCCGGGCGAAGATACTGTTTCGCCGGAGTACCAGAGTTCAGGGGGGCCACTGTTGGTCGTGCGCGGCCAACACGTCCCCGGTAAAAAAATGTCTTTCGAACTGTTTCTCCTAGGGAAGGCCTTACAAAATTGTGGCTAAAAAACTAGGGGCTGGCCGCACTAATGTGGTGGCGAGGGTGAAAGGAGGGATTGCTAAGAAGGGTAAGAACGAGACGGACCCGGGAGGATATAGGCCAGTGTGCATAGTGGACGGAGAGGCGAAAGTCTTGGAACAGCTGTTGGTCGAGCGGATAAGGGCCTCGATCGAGGAGGCTGGGGACCTGTCGCCAAGACAATTTGGGTTTCGCAGGGGCACGTCCATAGTAGACGCCTTGATGGAGGTGAGGAGGCTGGCAGACGAGGCCAACGAGGGTCCCCTTAGGAAAAAGAGACTGCCTGGCAGTATCGCTAGACGCAAAGAACGCCTTTAACTCGCTTCCATGGCCGGTCATTATAGAGGCTGTGGTTGACAGGGGGGTTCCGGGGTACCTCTTCGACATGATGGACAGCTTCCTGGAGGGCAGGCGGCTGGTATACGAAGATGTGGGTGGGGTGTGGGGTATTAAGGGAGATGCAGCTGACGGGCGTCATCCCACAGGGATCCGTGCTGGGGCCCCTTCTGTGGAATGTTACATATGATGGCTTCTTTAGCTTGCCTCTGCCAAGAGAAGTGGAACTAATAGGTTCGCGGATAATCTGTTACTGATAGCCAGGGGAAGGGAGATTGGCGACCTCAAAAGAAGAGCGCAAGAGGCGGTAGAGCAAGTAGCACGGTGGCTAGAGGCAAGAAACATCCGGGTGGCGGCTTAGAAGACTGAAGCGGCGTGGCTGGCCAGAAGGAGGGCGGAAAGAGTAAAGGGGGAGACAATCCTGGTTGAGGGGCAGAAGGTGGCGGTGGGGACATCAATAAAATATCTGGGGGTAATAGTTGTGGCCAACCCCCGATGCTCGAGGCAGGTTATGGAGGCAGCAGCGGGGGTCGCCAGAGCCACTAAGGCAGTTGGAGGGGTGCTGGCCAACATAGGAGGGCCGAACGAAGGTTCTAGAAGACTGCTGGTGGCGGTGGGAGCAGCAAGACTGCTATACGCCGCGCTGGCGTGGGAAAGACCAGTGGAATCCCAGAGAAACGCCGACAGGATCAGGGAGGCAGGCAGAGTGGGAGCCCTTAGGGCCATTAGGGGGTACCGTACCATTTCTACGGACGCGGCGGAGGTCCTGGCCTCATGCCTCCCGGCAGACCTGACGTTCAGAGCTAGGACGCGTGTGTACAGGGCGAGGAAGAGCGACATTGCCAAGGCCGAGGCTAGCCGGACGGTACGGGGCTGGATCATAGGGGAGTGGCAGCAGAAATGGGCCGTGGGGTCGAAGGGCCAGTGGACGAGGGCCCTGATACCGCTAGTGGGGCCGTGGGTGGAAAGGAAGGAAGGGGAACTGGACTACTTTACGACCCAGCTCCTATCCGGCCACGGGTGCTTTGCCGAGTATCTGTGCCGCATAGGGAAGCTGAGTGGGGAGGATTGCCGGTGGGGCCCGGCACCTAGGGATGACGCCAGGCATACGCTCCTGCAGTGCGAGAAATGGGAGGCTGAAAGGAGCACACTAAGGGTGGCGCTGGGCGAGCTCAGGGAAGAGACGATAACAGCCAGGATGCTGGAAAGTGAGGTGAAGTGGCAGGCGGTGGCGGAGTTTGCTAAGGCGGTCATTTGCAGAAAGGAGGAAGATCTCGTAACACGACAAGGGGCAGATGTAGACGGGCAAGATCCAGGGGTAGGGTAGTAATAAGACAAAGTGTATAATGTATGTAATATTGTAACATGTTTCTTAAATAAAGGCGCAGCGGGTACTCCGGGCGAAGATACTGTTCCGCCGGAGTACCAGAGTTCAGGGGGGCCACTGTTGGTCGTGCGCGGCCAACACGTCCCCGGTAAAAAAAATGTCTTTCGAACTGTTTCTCCTGCTAACTTTGCTATTAGTGGAATTAGTTCGAACACCTTGATTCTCTCTTTGCTGCTTGAGAGTAAGAGGTGTTTTCCGTGGGTGGTTTTGGAGTTGTCAATATCTTCTTGGCTTCGAAATATGAAATTTTATCTCTAGTTCTTAATTCTTGAACTTACCTTTCGAATATTATGGACGGATAATTTTTGTCCCTTGCGGAGTGGTTACCCCCTCAGTTTGCAAATACAAAAAGTTCCACAAATTCCGAACCTTCGTGGACTGGTTTGCCACGCGGGTAAACAGCTGCATTTTCACATCATGAAGATGTATGCCCTAGCTTCTGGCATCTAAAGCAGCGCAGAATACTAGGGATACTGTCGTACCTCCACTTGGTAAAAGGCGATATTAATTTAATCAATTGAGAGCGTGTTGATGAGTATACCGTCGCGTTTAGTTTTAATGCGACGAATTTCGAATGACGTGGTACTTGCATTCGACCAAATCGCGGCAGTAAATAACACCGTTTGAGTAGTTTAAAGATTTATGAATTGTTATTTCAACTTTAAAATCTAAAAACTTCGTCAATTTCAATAAATTTGAAGACTGTTTGTTATTCAATACTTCCCTAATTTTCCTAATTAAGCCAAATTACCTAAGGTTTGCTCGACGTACTTTGATTTCGCAAACGGGTTAACCTTATCGAAATTAACTCCGTTGAGTGTTTTCAGAACAAAGAAGCGTGGAAAAGGTGCGGACACCTGAATTATAATTTTGGGGACTTTGCGTGTCCCCAAACGCCTAGTAATTTTTTGAGATATAATTGGACAGACAGAAAAATAAAATAATACTGCGGTCGAAAAAAATGCAGGTTGCACATAGCGCGTTATCCACTCGAGATTACAGAGGAAGAATTGAAGAATACGTGGAATCAAAATAAAATATGAGTGCCAAACCAAAAGAACGACATGTACACAATAATAAAACAACTGCTAAGACATGTGTCATGGAAGAGATCGAAACTACTCTAACACAAGATTCTATTTTACAAACCGGATTTGTAGAGGTTGTTTCAAAAAGAAATAAAAACAAGGCTCGCAAATCAAACATTATAATTGGACAGAGATAAAAATAAAATAATACTGCGGTCGAAAAAAGGCATGGTTGCACATAGTGCGTTATCCACCCGAGATGACAGAGGAAGAATTGAAAAATAACATCGAGATTTAATAAAACCATTTCATGCAATAATATAGTCCCAAAGTACACCAATCCAACATTTAACATTTTCAAAATAGGAGCACCGTGCCACCTTCCCCGGCCTTACAAATAAAAATTACCTACAAATGGTCTCGGGTTATTCTTACAAAGTTATCTACCAATAATTCTCTACAATAAGATGACAACAAAAGAAACCAGACTAACCTCTTGTCGGAGAGTTTGGTCATGGGTATGATTTATTGTTTTGTATTAAGGAAGCCAGCAACCATTAAGTGCCCCTAGTTCCTTAATAAGTGTCTAAATATTCGGTTACAAAATATTTGACTAATATTGAAACCAATTATCGCTAAAGGATAGAAAAAATAGATTTAATAATCCAAAAAAATTAATATATTTAATAATTCAAAATGAATAATTTATTGAGAATAAACAAATTAATTTAAATTATGACAATATCAATGATTAATTATTAATTATAAACATTTATGGTTCACAGGTTTTCTTATAATAATTATTCATATTAAATAAAATGTAAGGATGACATAGTTATGATATAAACAATGAAAATAATAATAAATTAATAATGTTAGAAGCTAAGAATAAATATTAAACAAAAATTTAATTTAAAAAATGTAAGTGTAATATTGCTCAAAACTCATTAACCAAACGTGATTAAATATTTTAGAAATTCAATTAGAATTAACCAAAAAGAAAAAAAAAACAATAAAAATATTGCGCACAAATATAAATTTCGTAAAACTGATCTGACGGAATTTCCGCTTAATCATACGGGTTTAACAATTAATCGAGCCGAGTAATGAAGCAAATTAGTATTTCGTCAAATTTCTCTTGTACGACCACGTGGAGTAACAATTAAAATCCTCAACACAGTTAATCCACAATTTTACAAAAACTATATACTTCACAAATGCTTCTATGGTAAAAGCCTCCAAAATAAATGTGGAATTAGCGGTTTCCAGTAAATTCCAAAATAATGATATATATTCGTCTACTGATATCAACCACGATGTACTCTTCACGGATTGTACGTGACAAAAAGAACAAAATATCGATAATCGTAATTTAGAAAATTTCTGATAGAAATATATATCGGTCTCTTTTTAACATTCAATTCCTGATCACAAATTATGAAAAAAAAAACATTATCAATCGACCGCCAAATGTGTACGCGCTCAACGCACAAAGTCTACACAGAAAATAAAATCATCGGACTTTTACAACCCTAAAAAATTTTTAATAAATGTAACATCTACATTATTGTTTGTTAATTTTAACAAATTCAGTTCTGCAATGTTAATAATATGTAAAATATTAAAATAAATATGCAAAATATGATAAAGCTATATAGTGATATAGGTTGCCTAAGATAAAAGATCCGCAATGACAAATTTTGTTTGTTACAGATTCCCCCCTTTCCTCTAAAAAGGATGACCTAATATGGTCATTATAAGAATTCCAAGTACACAAATTCAAACTACGTATCATCATATTAACGAACAAGAATATTTTTATTTTGGCTTAGACGACAATTAAACAAGGGCCACTCAATTCAAGAACAGCAACAACAAAAACCTACCACATAATCAAGAAAACAAACAACTAACAACCCAACTTACGTCAGTATACAAACACTTAAAACTAAACTATAATAAATATGTACCAGAAGAGTAATATCAAATTAGGTGTCATTAGTGATCATCAATCTGTATTTGCTTCATATCCTTAGCATGCCATGTTCATTTATTTATTCATTTATTCATTTAAGCTTTAT
Organism: Ontholestes murinus; assembly: GCA_963969525.1. Taxonomy (NCBI): domain Eukaryota; kingdom Metazoa; phylum Arthropoda; class Insecta; order Coleoptera; family Staphylinidae; genus Ontholestes; species Ontholestes murinus. Next base: position 42,861,201 of record OZ018390.1, read on the forward strand.
CGGTCATGATTATATAAAATACAAATAAACTGAAATATACAAAATTGAAGGAAAAACATACATATAATTTTAACAGCATGCCGAAGGGCGGAGTTCACATTTGTAGATGATCTTCCACTCAAACCCATAACCTCTCTTCCGCTAATTCGCAGTATATCAACTTTGGATACATATATTAGCTTTGAAATGCTTATTTTCCCTTTATTTGGGCGATTTAATACAGCTTTATCATTTTGACGTTGACATAATAATTTAATGCTAAATCTACCATCCACGTCAATTAATTCATTCCAATGCTAATTTCGCGGAGAAGTTCTTCGTCGCATCAGAGAGACAATAAGTTTTCATAAAAACAAATGAACCAATATCAAAAGAAACACCTTTATCCGGTAAAATATAATAATACCTATTTTTGTCACTAGCCTTTTGCAACTGATTTTTAATTTGTTGGTATAACTTTTGAAAAGCGTCCTGTCTATTCCTAAAAAGAGACTCTTCTTCAACCCTGAATCCTGCTGGAGATTCTGCACTCATCTCAATATTAGTAGGCATTTCACGCCCGAAGACAACAAAATATGGAGTATGTTTATGAACCTCATGTACTTGTGTATCTTCAACGGCGGCACATACGACTTTAGACGTCGCATTTCTTAACGGAATTACGAACCAAACCTTACTAAAACTATCTAATATTACTAAAATATATTTAAATCCTCGATTTGACTTAGGTAATTGACCCATGAGATCACATGACACAACTTGAAATGGTTTATCAACAAGACGATGAGGAGCTAAAAGACCCACCGGCTTAAACTGTTCCGGTTTATTTTGATTACACACAACACATTTTCTGACATAATTGGTTATATCAGCCTTCATTTTTGGCCAGTAAAAATGGCTAATAACACATTTAAATGTTTTAAAAATACCAGGATGTCTAGCGCAAGGATTATCATAATTTTTCTGCAATATATCTGCGCTTTCCCAGGTTTCCAATTATCGCTTTCATTTGACAAATTCGGGTATGTACCATTTTCTCCATGTTTATATAAAATCAAACCCACAACACGCCAAGACAAGAATTTTAGAGGAAATTTCAATACATTATTTCACATTGATCGTTACATCATGTTCTTTGGTACGAGAGAGAATGTCAGGCATAACATGATCTTTCCCCTTCCTGTGTACCAAGTCGAAATTATACTGTTGTAACCAAACACTTAACCTAACTAATCTGCCAGTAGGATCTTTCACATTTTTTAACCAGAATAAAGACCAGTGATCAGTGACAACAGTAAATTTGGTACCCTCGACATATGGTCGCAATTTCTATTGCCCATAGTACAGCAAGCCGCTTCCGCTCTTGTTTTGGCTCCAATACCAAAAGCACTCGTATCAGTTTGAATTGTGAAAGGTAAATCAAAATTTGGAGATGACAGTACTGGTGCGGATATTAATCGTTCTTTAATCAATTTAAAAGACTCTTCCTGAGATCCCAGCTAAATTTTACGTTTTTCTTCAATAGTTAAAATTAGGAATAAATCTCCTATACCATGAAGCTGTCCCGATAATCCTGCGAACATCGGCAACTTTGGACTGAGTAGAAATTTGAAGTATGGCATTGACCTTTTCTGGGTCGACATGAAGACCATTACCATCCACTTCATATCTAAGATATCGAAGTTATCTTCGACAAAAACTGACATTTCTCTTTACTTAACGTTAATCGCGCAGATATTAATCTATCAAAAACGTTTGTCAAAATCTCAATATGTTCCTCGAAAGTTTGCGTGACGACGACAATATCATCGAGACATACAAATACAAATGGCTCTAAATCTACAATAAGCACATTCTCAATAAGCCTTTGCCAAGTGGCAGGTGCATTATGAAGACCAAACGGAAGACGTTTAAATTGGAAATGTCCATGTCCAGGAACTGTAAACGCTATGTATTGACGAGAATGTTCATCCACTGAAACTTGCCAATAAGCAGATTTAATGTCAAGACTAGAAGGATGACGAGCATCTCTAAGTTTATCTAAAATATTCGAAACAAATGGTAAAGGGTAAGCATCCCTTTTCGTTACACTATTAAACTTACGATAATCTACGCAAAATCTGTAAGAATTATCCTTCTTTCGGACCATTACAATAGGACTACTTCAAGGACTGGAAGACGGTTCTATGACTCCTTTATCTAACATTTCCCCTAATTCGTCACTAATACGCTTCATTTAGGCGGAAGAAACAGGATAAAATCTTTGTTTAATAGGTTGAATACCCACTAAAACTTCAATTATATGTACTTCACTAAAATCTAAATCTTAACTATCTTTATGATTAAAAACTACCTCATTACTTCAAATCTACAACTTAACTAACTTTATGATTCACAACTACCTCACTACTTCAAATCTACATCTTAACTATTTGTTGGCTTATCGCCCGATCGGGTCATCCCCGTTGCTTGTTTTCCGATCCACCAATAAACGTCTTCCATGTCAACAAATGATTAGTTAGTACTAATTGTCGGCCGCTTATTGGTGTACCTGCAAACAACGCCGCTGTTGCTAACGCCGATTCCCGTGGGAATGCATATCAGCGTCTAGACTCCGCACCAGGTAAAATGGTCGGTTTACATGAAAAACGAAAAAAAAACTAAAGTATCCTTGTATTTACATAATGCACGTAAAAAGTATATAGAAATATACAGGGTGAGTTTTTTTCGATGTTCTCTATGGGGATCTCGGAAACTATAAGAGATAGAGAAACGGTTAAATGGGGAAAGAAGTGTAGATTTACGAGACGAATAAAATTCTACTTTCAAAGTTTTCAAAAAAGTCAAGGGTAACTAGATATTTTGAAAAAAGTAAAAAGTGTCAATTTTTTCAAATCAATATATCTCGGTTTTTATAACAGGTAGAAAAAAACTGTAAAGGACAAAGTTTTAGATAATTTTATGCAGATTAATAAAAAACAATCAGAAAATTTTTATCGCCATTATTTTCCGAGATATGACGCAAACTTACATTTTTTTAAATGGAAACCATAGTTAGCTGTGACCTCATTCAAAAGGTAATTTTTGTCTCTTTAATCCAATATGGCATACGACATAGTTATTTCTAAAAATGAGTGAGTTATAGTCATTTTAAATTTTATCATAAATAAAAAATGGGTAGCCATGAAAAAGATGAAAGTAAAACAATTGCAGTTGTTTATAATATTAGCAATATTGTAATCATTAGTTTTACAGAGATAAATCAAAATGAAACAACTGCATAAAGTAATTATGTAATTATCAATATATCAATGGGAGAGAAATTTTAATATTAAAAAATATAGTCAAAGAGTCCACTATTAATACTATTATGACATAAATTATATCTTTTTAAAATTGAATTTATGGCTTTTTGACTATTCTCATGTAAATTGAAATAAATGTTTCAAAAACAACTAGTTTATGATTCTCCACAGATTGATATGATTTTTCATATACTTTGTTTTTTACATAACCCCACAGAAAAAATTCTAAAACGCGCAGATCGGGAGATCTAGGTGGCCCTGGGATTGGTTTATTTCTTCCCACTTATGAGTTAGGAAAAGCATCATTTAAATAATTTGTAAAACCAACATGTTATTAGGTGGAACCATTTTAATCGTGCTTGTAATGATAAATTTAAACAATCGAGCGTATCTTCAAATGTTTTCTGAAGAAATTGAAAGTAATCAGTTTCACTTAGTGAGCTTTCAAAAATATATGGACCGAGAATTATTAATCCAAACACACCATGGATTAAACCCAAATTTAATTTGTAGTTTCCTCTGTGAAACTTCTCGTGGATTCTCTTAAGTTCATCTATGTTCATTGTGGCGATTAAAAATACCACAATTAGTGAATCGCGATTCATCTGTTCATAATATTTTTGTAAGAAACGTATTATACTCTTGACAACGGGTTTATACCACATACAGAAGGCTATTTGATAATTACAAAATTATTATACTTATGCTGGTTTTCCATTTTTATTTAACTTTGTAAAACTAATAATTATAATATTGCTATTATTATAAACAACTGCAATTGTTTTACTTTCATCTTTTTCATGGCTACCCACTTTTTATTTATAATGAAATTTAAAATGACTATAACTCACTTATTTTTAGAAATAACTATGTCATATGTAATATTGGATTAAAGAGAAAAAAAATACCTTTTGAATGAGGCCATAGCCAACTATGGTTTCCATTTAAAAAATGTAAGTTTGCATCATATCTCGGAAAATAATGGCGATAAAAATTTTCTGCTTATTTTTTATTAATCTACATAAAATTATCTAAAACTTTGTCCTTTACAGTTTTTTTCTATCTGTTATAATAACCGAGATATATTGATTTGAAAAAATTGACACTTTTTACTTTTTTCAAAATATCTAGTTACCCTTGACTTTTTTGAAAACTTTGAAAGTGGAATTTTATTCGTCTCGTAAATCTACACTTCTTTCCCCATTTAACCGTTTCTCTATCTCTTATAGTTTCCGAGATCCCCATAGAGAACATCGAAAAAAACTCACCCTGTATATAAACATGACATTTCAGAAAACTAAAATAAATTAAACTAATTATTAACTGTCCTAATTCTAATATTTTAATTCGATACTGGTTGGAAAGGCCACTTAATGATTCCTGTCAGAAAAATCTAATTTATTGAACACTATCAATTTATTTGGAACTACCAGGTGGCGTATCAACATCCCATTATCAACATTATACTGTATCTTCTGATATTGGTACGACACGAATACCCTCGGCCATCTGTTGAGGTGTTACCCTTAACTTTCCCCCGTTTGTCAACCTGAGGGAAATATGTCTTCTGATCTTGGGCCTTTCAGCCTTATATGCTTTATATCTGTTATAGATTATAAAAATTGCAAAAAATAAACAAATTAAAATAACGAATGAAACGCCCACACCTGAATAAACAAAATAGTGATTCAATTTCTTATTTTTCTCAAGAATAATTTTCATTTGTAAGGTATCAAAGCTTTCAGAATATTTAGTTAGTTTTTGCGAAAAAGTGTTTACGTTTGTAAATTCCATTCATGGTATTGATTTTAGGCTCTTATAATTAATTGAATTTATCGAAATATTTAAAGATAGTCTCGCGGTTTTAATTTTAATTAATAATTTAGAGATATCAATTAAGTCAAAACGAATGGTTGTTCCACGATCGCCTAAAATCGATCTAGGACAGCCATGCCTGTTAATCAAATAATTTAGAATAAAGTTGTCGACGGATTCAACTTTGCCATCGTACAAAGCTGCTGTCTCCACATAGCAAATGGCATAATAGATTTCTTCTACAATTTTCACATACCTTTCATACTTCTGGGAATTGGTCCTAGAAGATCAATTCTACCACGGTCAAATGGCACGCCTACTAGGATGGGTTGCAAAAGGCCGGGTGGCGCCACCACTTGTCGTGATATTTTTCTCTGCCGTGGCGATGTCCGATAGGGTTTACTCTTAACTGGTGATGCTTCCTCAATTCGAATCTCGTGTTCTGCATAGTTTGTAAATCCTGACTTTTTACTGCCAACTGAAAAAAGATCGCTAAATTCCTCCCTAAGTGTATTTGGAATCCTAACTTCGGAAGAATTGTCTCCCTTCTCGCTAAAAAATGTGGGCGACACGTCTGCAACTTCCATTTTCTTGTATCCGGTACCATTTGCTTCTGTTTTAACCCTTACATCAAGACTCTCTTGTGGTCCAATTATGCAATCGTTCGCCAGTAACACCTTATTATTTTTCTCCCTAAAATTCTCACAAATATCAATCATAAAAATATTATTTTCCTCCAAATCATATCTTTCTGCTCGCTCTGTAGAAAAGCTAATTGTTTTGTCCTTTTGTGGGAGTGCATCCGGGGTTTTAATCTTCGTCTGATAATCTTCCTCTTCGCACAGAAAACTTGGCAGTGGGCCCACTATTACCTCTAAAAATCCTAATGTAGTGTTCCTAAAAAGCTTTGTAGGAGTTAAACCATAATTAAATACTTTAAAAAAATACCCATCAATTGTTTTTCTTAATTTTGGTTCTATCTCGATTCGCTTCTGCCTAGCCGTTTTACAATACGGTACAGCGCGCTTATATTCTAACGTGTTTATATCGACTCTAACTTTAACGTCCACACACATATGTGGCCCAATTATGCAGTCATTTATTATGCTTATTTTTTCAAATTTTGGAATGTCAGTCTCACATACGTCTACCGTCATAACGTCATTTTCTTCTAAATCATACACTCTCGTAACATCGTCAATACTTTCCGCGACCGTAACAATTTTATTTTTGAAATCTAAAAAATTCCATGCCCAGAATAACCGGATACGGTAATCGCTCGAGAACTACAGTCCTTTGATACAAGGTTTTTCGCGGATCCGGAATCCAAAATAATTTTAATATTTTTACCATTCACTGAGCCCTGGATGTGAGTAATACCTTGAATTCCGTCACCACGAACTGCATTGTATAGGGCGGCATTCGGACTTCTTAATGGCGCCCCCGGTCGTTTGGGTTTTCCTCTCTCGCTGGTGGCCCTTCCTGTCTAAAACGACTGTTGTCTACGTAGCCTCTAGATTGGTTATTGGCCCTACTGTAACACATTCTAGCCATGTGTCCCGACTTTCCGCATCTGAAACAGATTGGTCTACCATCCGCAGTTCTTGATGATCTATTTATTTCTTGTGGACCTCTACTTCGATTTTGTCTGAAAAAATTTGATGAAATTGGTTGATGAGATTGAGAACTACAATTGCAATTACACCGTTTATCGTTCGGTGGTGCTGCAGAGCTATTCTGCACAGGTAAAGGTACTGACGGAGCGATCATACACATCTGCGCTCTAAAAGCTGCATTTTGAATTTCACTTATTTTCATAACTACTTCTTTTAGTTTTACTCTGGTCATATTCGCCGAGCGCAACATAACATATTTTTCCAGATAAGCTGGATGCATACCTGATAAAAAGTAATCAATAAGTCGTTCATCGCTTACCGTTCCCAGCTCGTCGCAAAGATACAGAATATCGTAAAAATATGTTTTGATATCCTCTTGAAGTGCTTGTTTTCGCGCCACCAACCTTAGTTTGATGTCCGCCATCGGGTCTTCCCCTCCAAATTCGTTAATAGCATCCGATTTTACGTCCTCCCACGTCTTATGCGCATATTTTGGGTCCATTCTATAATTTCTATACCAATAATAAGCTCCATTCATTAGGTAAGTACTTAAAAAGTAGAGTTTATACTGGTCGCACCAGCCATTAGTAAATGCTGCAAACTCAAACTGTCTAAAAAATGAAATAATATTACCACTTGAGGGCTCGAACGACGGTGGTGGTACAAATTTGGGCTGTATTGGCGGCAGAGTAATGTTAGCAGCATCCCTGATTGTCTGGTTTACTTGCTGTTGTACTGCCGCTGACGCTGCAAATGTCGCATCCATGGTGTTTGACCCTGCACAATTGGTACCTGCATTCACATTTATATTTAATGTGTGATTTACTTCCGCAAAAGGTTCTAAAAACGTTTGATTTCCTACTGAGGAGTCGTCTGTCGAACTTTTCCGTGTGATACTATCGGACACCGACCAATTTTCGATGTCTTCCTGTATCGTGTCTGTTGCTGGTGGAGAATGAACCAATTTAGAACTTTTAGCGAACGCGTTGTCCTGGAAAAGTTTCGTACTTCGACTTGGCGGTTGAAATTCGCGTAAACCTTTATTAAAAATTTCTAATTTATATCGGGTGTTATAATCGTGCTGAACGTCCTTGCTCCTTGAGACCCTGACCTGCCTTAATGTAGCGTTGCCCGGAATGGAATTCGCACCGCGTAGCAGATGTGTGAAATATAACACGACGGCCCGTCTTCACTTACAAGCAGAGTAAAACATAATTCAAGCAAAGAAAAAAAAAATGTAATACCTGTGCACGAACTCGATTAAATTTATTTGTTAAATCAATCAAATTTGAAAAGACCCTGTAAATTCGGCGCCTCCACCACTTGTCACGTCTTGTCTCACTGCAAGCTCGTGATTGGAATTCGGGATCACTGATTATTCTAATAAATACTCAATTATAAAAACTACTTACATTTATTCCTTTTTTAATCGTTCACACTCTTTACACTGGTTATATTTATTACCGTGCTACTTTAAAATCTACCACTTCAAAATCTAAACCTTATCTCTGTTTTATTAAAACAACCTTAACTCAATTATCTTTATGATTAACAACTACTTCACTAAAATCTAAATCTTAACTATCTTTATGATTAAAAACTACCTCATTACTTCAAATCTACAACTTAACTAACTTTATGATTCACAACTACCTCACTACTTCAAATCTACATCTTAACTATTTGTTGGCTTATCGCCCGATCGGGTCATCCCCGTTGCTTGTTTTCCACCAATAAACGTCTTCCATGTCAACAAATGCTTAGTTAGTACTAATTGTCGGCCGCTTATTGGTGTACCTGCAAACAACGCCGCTGTTGCTAACGCCGATTCCCGTGGGAATGCATATCAGCGTCTAGACTCCGCACCAGGTAAAATTCCATAAAATGGAATTCGACTCGGACCGGATATCCATACGTGACAATATTAAGTTCATTTGATGAAATGGAGTTTTAACATTTTAAAGCGTCAATACTATCCACACAAGTATTCGTTTGAAAACGAAAAAATTTCCATTCCTTAGATCTTAAATCCGGAATGATTCCCATTCTCACCCAAAAATCAACCCCCAAAATAAGGATGACATAATGAAGGACATACAAGAATATCGATTATTCTCTCTGCGTTTTCCAACTTCACTGGTACACGCAGAATTCCAAGATAATCACATAGATCACCATTTGCAACAAAAATAGACGTAACAGTATAAGATTCTAATTTAACAAAACCAATATCTTGTAGTATTTTCCATGCTTTACCTCCAACAATAGTTCTAGTTGCACCAGAGTCCAATAAACCTAATAAATTTCTGCCAAAAATTGAAACAGTGATAAAGGGACGGGTATCATTATTAACATGAGATAACACATAATCTAAAACACAACGAACAGAAGAGTCATACGTTTTATCAAGAGTCAGGGAAGTATTAAGAGACTATGAGAAACCCTTACCTATCGTCTCATTTGCTTGTTTCCCGATCTTAGACTACATTTAGAACAAGAGCGTATCGTAACATCAGGATATCCATAGGAGTGGCAGTACACTGTAAATTTTGATGATAAATAACCCAATCCACCACAGTTCCAACACTTTCTATCATGATATTTGTTAAGGTCAATCAATTTACCTTTAGGACTATTATTTAGAAGAAAATATTTTCTAGAATGAAGAAAGCTATCTTCTGATGTATCTGAACCTGTGTAAGTGAGTTCAGGAATAAGACTTCTATTTCTATTAGGAGGTAGTTTATAAGAACGAGATAAATTTCGTTTTGAATCTAATTGCCGACAAAGTAATAACAACTTTGTGACTGATTTGATATCTTGGAAAGCTAAGCATGGATGGTAGTACGAATCTATTCTCTCAATAATAATTTGCATTCGAATTTCTTCCGCGTCAGACTGTAGTAATTTATTAAACCAACTTGTCATGGATGCTACATACCATTTTTAATTCTCGCCCTGAATCACAATCACAATTTTCAGGCATATTGTACCAAATTCTAGCATCACCCTCAAATAACTCGATTGCATCTCTAAATAACATGGAGTAAGATATACCTCTAGTAAGTCTCAATTCTTCAACACGCTCAATAAACGTACTAAATGACATATTGTCTTGTCTTCTTGAGAATTTCAAAATTGGCATCTCGCCTAACATTGAAAAATCAAAAATTCTAGAATCCCTCTCCAGGTGCAATTTAGCTTGGAGTTTATCTAAGTGCATCAATAACTTCATACTAAGGTCACTTTAAGCGTCTTTTCATGATCATTGTTTGGCCTAGATCTGTTTACTTGGCCCAATGAATGAACAATTTTAGAAATGATACACCCATAACGACTATCATTCTTTACCCAAGAGAATTCACTACTTAATGTTTCGATACTCTTAATATTCTCAAGTAAAGTAGATGAGTCTTGTGCAAATGTGTACGGTTATTTTGGTTCGGTAACCGAAAGAAGAGAGCTATCCAACTTCCCAGCATTTCTACGGGCAGACCGTAATTTTTGAACTGTCAAATTTTTCCCGTCCCCTAACCCGCGGACATTGAACTCATACACATTCATCTTCATATCTCGATAAGCGACCAAAATCAATTTTAATTTTCCCTGTAGTCATAGTATACACAAGCAAAAGAAATCTTTTTTCAATACTTACTTAATATAAGTTTTAATTTTAAACAATATATACTAACAACCAAAATAGGCAAGATATCAGTTAAATTTCTTGAGCAATATTCTAGCAGATACTTCTCCTTTCCACAAATCATTTTTTAAAAACAAACAAAACATTTTTTTAAGTTCTGTTAATTTTAATTTTTTATTTTTTAAAATTTTATTTTACCAATTTATTCAATTGAATTATTAAACAAATATTTACTACATAGGGCTACGTTGGGCGCCAGAAAGAAACGAGGCTAACCTTTTGTCGGAGAGTTTGTTCATAGGTATGATTTATTGTTTTGAATTAAGGGCGCCAGCAACCATCAAGTGCCCCTAGTTCCTTAATAAGTGTCTAAATATTCGATTACAAAATATTTGACAAATATTGAAACCAATTATCGCTAGAAAAAAAAATTAACAATCCAAAAAATAAATAGATTTAATAATTCAAAATAAAAAATTTATTGAGAATAAACAAATTAATTTAAATTATGACAATGTCAATTAATCAAAATAATAATAATAATAATAATAATAATAATAATAATAAATTTACAAAAAGCTGTGATATTGTCAACACTCTCTATAACACGACAATTCCTACAATAGATAAAAAGGCAACTTGGCTTAGCCCGTTCCTTTTTACCCAACCAGGGAAATAATCCCTAAGAAACCACTACATAATAATAATAATAATAATAATAATAATAATATGTTAAATGATAATCTTATTAATCGCAAATTCAGAATAAATATTTGTTGTACTATAATGTAAATTAATTTTTGCCCATAAATGATCTTTTATGGTTCAGAGGTTTTCTTATAATAATTATTCATATTAAATAAAATATAAGAATGACATAATCATAATAATAATTAGATAGTTATAATATAAACAATGAAAATAATAATAAATTAATAATGTTAGAAGCTAAGAATAACAAATAATAACAATTTAATAATAAAAAAATTATCTGTAATATTGCTCAAAATTAATTAAGCAAATTCCTTGAACAATCCTTTGAATTCGAGATCCTTGGACTAGGTATTCCAAGGAAGGGTTAGGGTGCTTCCCTTTAGGGCATGGATGCACAGACCGCGGCCAGCGGGCCGCATGCGGCCCGCCGGTCGAATACCGGTGGCCCGCCGACAGCAAAAATAATACTCTCGTACATTCTAAAAATATTGAATTCTATTCCAGAATAAAACCAAAAAAAATATGTTCGAAAAGTAATTTGAATCTCGCGCGCGCGCTATTACGGTGCGCCGTACGTGCGTCGTCGGTAACAGCGGTCGGTAATGTTCGTGCTGATCTCGGTTAAATTCGTTTGCTTGAAGAAGCGCGGCGGCCGGCGGCGCGATGACGATCGCTCGCGTAGATAGTACACGACTCGAAGCTTCCAGAGTCGGTTTCGAGATTTCTCCAGACAGTTTTCGACTCTATACGCGCGGTAAAAAAGCCACGTTTAATCGCCGCTAGGTGTATTAGTGTTCTGTGAGTTTAATAGAGGTTTTGGAAGGCAATAGTTGTACTCCACTAGCCGGTGTCATATATTTTGATCCACATTCAACGTAGATTTCCTGTTGCAGTGTTAACCGTCAAGTGCCGTGTATAATTGTGTTGTGAAATCGTAAGTAAAACTCTATTATTAATAAGTGTTTCCCTACCTATTTAATCAATTATTTTTGATAATTTAAAAAGGATGGGTAATTTAAGTAGGTACTGTAATTGTTTTTAGGTGCTGTGTTAATCCTAGCCAGGATTAGAACGCAACATGGACAAGCCAGGACCTAGTAAAAAACGTAAGGTTAAAGATGAAAATCGGCAATTTCAAGAAATTTGGACTGAGAAATACAAGTCGTTTGTTTAATTTGCAAGAATTCTGTTGCAATTGCAAAGGAATATAATGTAAAAAGGCACTATGAAACGCAGCATCCTTCTTTTACCAAGTTTACAGGCGAATTAAGAAAGCAAAAAATGTTGTCTTTAAAACGGGAGCTTACGGGTCAGCAAGCTATGTTTAGAAAACCCATTGAAGATTCAGAAACAGCTACAGAAGTTAGTTATGAAATTTCTCGAATGATAGCAAAGCGAAGTCGCCCTTTCAATGATGGGGATTTTGTAAAAGAATGCATAGAAATTGCCGCTAAGAAAATGTGTCCAGAAGCAGCAAAAAAGTTTGAGAAAATTCAACTGAATCGTATGACCATCCAAAGACGAATTATGTCTTTGTCAGGTAATATTGCGGAACAATTAACTGAAAAAACTAAGATCATTGAATTTTTTTCATTAGCACTCGACGAATCCACTGATATTAGTTCCACAGCTCAACTTCTAATATTCATACGAGGTGTTACTCAAGATTTTGAAGTCGTAGAAGAGTTATTAGGAATGTGTTCATTGAAAGGTCAAACCAAAGGAGTTGATATACTCAATGTACTTTTGGATGAGCGTTCAAAAACTGATTTGGACTTATCAAAATTATCGGGAGTTGCGACTGACGGTGCTCCTTCGATGATTGGTGTCAATTCCGGGCTAGTTACTTTGCTGAAAAAGCATCTGCAAGAAAAAAACATAAAGGCTGAAGATCTCATGCAGTTTCACTGCATTATACACCAAGAAGCCCTCTGTGCTAAACAAATTGAATTTCAAAATGTCATGAAAGTGGTAGTTTCGACTGTAAATTTCATAAAATCACGAGGACTCAATCACAGGCAATTCAAACAATTCCTTGATGACATCGAAAGCGAATATGGAGATTTACTGTATTATACAGAAGTAAGGTGGCTAAGTCGTGGATTGACACTGGAACGATTTCTAAATTTAATAGAAGAAATTGGAATATTTCTGGCGGAAAAGCAAAGGGATGTCCCGGAACTTAAAAATCCTGATTGGTTGTGTGATTTGGCTTTTTTAGTTGACATTACAAATCATTTGAATGTCTTGAACACACGGCTTCAAGGCAAAAATCAACTGATATCCCAGCTCTACGCTCATGTATCATCCTTTCAATGCAAGCTGACACTTTTCAGATCGCAATTGAATTCTGGAAATTACAATCATTTTCCGAATTATAAGAAAATGGCTGAAAAATTCAACAAAACTGCGATTAATTTCAGTTATGTAGAAAAGCTAGATATTTTGATTCAATCTTTTCAAGACAGATTTTCGGAGTTTAAAAAAGTGAAACCTCTGTTGGACATATTCAGCAATCCTTTCACGATTTCAGTTGAAAATGCGCCAGAGTCAATGCAGTTAGAAATTATCGACATTCAAAACGACGAAGATTTACGCAACAAATTCAACGAAGGAGACTTGCTGAACTTTTACCGCTGCATTGATAAAAATATGTACAAAGAGTTGCGCATAAACGCTCTGAAATGTGCCAGCTTATTTGGTTCTACCTATATATGTGAACAAATTTTTTCAATCCAATTGCCGATATTAAAACGAAATCCGTACATAAAAACGCTACGGCAAAACGGTGAACACACATAACGATACAAAGGAACCTTATTTTATTATAATATAGGAAACAACTTACCTCTTAAAGACGTATGTATGTATTTATATATATATATATATATATATATATATATATATATATATATATATATATATATATAAGTTAAATTTCGTGGTTCACAATTGTGTTTTTTAAAAAGGTTTATTTCCGAAATTTACAATTAATTACATTACTTAAAACTTAATTATACGGAGAATAAATGATATGTGTAGCGTTACGGGTATAATATAATAATGAATCTGAATCTCATGCGGTTAATCTATTTATGTGAACTAAAACTATGAACTAAGCATATTGACATCTGGCGGGTGATGTCATCCTAACTACGCATTAATTAATAAAATATATTTCTAAATAATAAAATTAATTATATTATAACAAAGAAAAGTCTATTGTGGACGCCATGTCACTCCTCTCCCCCTAGATCCGACACACCTGTGGAGGAGAATCATCATCTTTTACAAGGGTGGCTGCTCCTCTGCGTCTTAAGCGTCTGTAAATCAAAGTCACTACACAAATTATTATGAACGAATAAAGTATTAGTGTCCATGCACTGGGTTTTAGGGGTATCACCGAATTATTTATATCGGGTATCGGGGAATACACTGGGATGTCTTCTAATTGAAGTATTTTCAATTGTATTGTAAAGTTATTTAGATTATAGTTTTTAAGTTCTGGGATCGAAGCACTCACGAGCACTGGGGTTCCATATGTTGTTTCCATTTGGGGCACCTTATAGTTCCGGAAGATTAGGTCGCATTTGTTGGGTTGAATGATGAAAATGCCTTCCAGGTCACGGGTCTCTTCTTGATTCGGGCTGGTGATCTTTAATTTTTCTTTTTTTCTTAAAAACGGGTTTTTGGGTGGTTCCATTGACAAAAGGTCTGTTTCACAAACAGCCTGGTAATTTAAGAGCAAGTTATCGTTGCATTGGAATTTCTTGTTAATACCCAAGCATATGTCTCTTAGAGGCCATGTTTTTGAGTTAATTTTTGATTTTAACATTACTTTTACATTAGGAATTATAGTTACATATTCGGACTTATATTTCAGCGGTATAGGGTATATTTTATACAGATCAAAAGGATGTTCATAATTAATAGGAAGGGATAGGAAATAATAGATTTTTGATTGTTCGATTTTGCAATCGACTGATATCGCGGATTCAAAATCTAAAATGTTTTCTAATTTAAGGTCGAAAGGCAATTCCTCATTATAGTGAACGGAAATCTTTTTTAGTTCATTAAATAAATCTTGGGGCCTAATTATATCTGGACTAAGAATTTTTAATTTGCAAAATGTTAATGAGTTAATAATTTCTTCCAAAATATTTTTGATTATTGTGTAAAGTAAAACGAGTTGATTATACAGATCTTTAGTGAATAATACGTGCTGGTGGTCTATCTCCACTTTATAAATTGCGTGTAATTGCATTATTCTGGCCTTGAGCAAGTTTTGGTTATGTGCGATATCTTTGATTGTTTCATTGAAATTTTGTATTAATTTTTCGTTTATGCTGTACCCGAATTTTATTTGGTTCTCAAAATTGTTCTGATTAGAAATTAAATGTTTCAGGATTCCATTAATTTTATCCTCGTCACGAGCGTCCATATTTCCGCTAATCGTTTTAATAATAGTTCCTAAGCCATTAATTAAACCTCTTTTCGCACGATTTTTCCCAGCGCTTAATTCTACTGTTTTAATTTTGTCTCTTATAGCATTCTGCGAATAATTTAATAGTTTCTCATAATTCCCGAATTCATTTTTAAATTTCGATATATTACTCGTAGTTTCCCTCAAAAATTGATACTGGCAATTTAAATTTTCGAATTCTTCATAAACAGGATTCAAGTCATAGTGGTGTACGAAAATGTGTTTGGTCCTTTCTAGTTTGGCTACTCCTAATTTTATAGGTAGTAGTCCCGCATTCTCCGAAATATCTCTGATTTCGAAAGAAATCACAGGAGTGATGAAGATTAGCCTAAAAGTAATAAATCGTATGAGTAATTTTGAAAGTTTTAATTTAGTACTAAATTTTGGAATATTCGGATTTAGTATAGTTCTCAAAAAATGACTTTCTTTGCTGGACTAAACTAGGATTTGGAATTATCGAAGATGATGGGCCTGGTACTTCGTCATCAATTTTTGGTGTACCAAAATAGATGTTTATTTGTATTTTAGAATTTTGGAAGATATAATTTATCATAGCTTTAACAGAATTATAGTCTAATTGGTCTAGGCCACAACCTAATTTGGGAATTGCTAATTTAGTTATATTTTTGTCTAAACAGAATTGTTTTAAATTTATCAATGTATTAAACAAACATTCTAAAGTGGGTTTGTCGAAATAATTTTCTTTAGTGATCAAATAAATAATATATCTACCTTCTTCTTTAATATGACAGAGAGAATATAATTTTGCATTCTGTTTTGATAAATCTCTAATTTTTCCAAATCTTAATTTAAATTCACGTGCTATTCCTGCACTCATTTTTAAATCTCTACTCACACAGTGAGCGAGTGAGTATTCTAGAGGGGCATTGAATAAATCATCCGAAATTTCTCTTACGTTTTCATTATTTATTTCTTTATCATTACTTAAAATCTCAATAAATGTTTCAAAATTTGGAGTTTGTTTTAAATTAGATCTTTTGACTCTGGGACGTTTAATATTTGACAAATGAATTTTACTAGATTGATTATGATGTCTGGTTTCTATTTCTGCTGTTTTACGATTAGGATCAATAGTTTGAATGTTTTCTTTTTGATATTTATTTTTAGTTTTTGATTGTTTTTGTTTATTTTTAATAAATACTTTTTCTGGAATTTCTGGAACTTCCTCTCGCGTTAAGTTATGTTTTTCAATAGTTCTTGTTTTATTTTCATTTATTGTTTCATTTATTTGTTCATACAACAATTTGACTTTACTTTTATGATTTTCTACATAATTGTTTGTAATTAAGGTTTCTAAGTTAAGGTCTAAAAGAGATTCATTATCGATGTGTCCCGAAATAATTTCAGAAGGTCTTAATTTTGTAGTCGAATGGATAGAATTATTATATGCTAGTATGGCGTATAAGGTTTTAATTTCTATTGGTTCTTTTTTAAATGTGTCTTGATTATTAAGGAGCCGTATGTGTTCAATGATCGTCGAATGTACGCGTTCTATTATTCCATTAGATTCTGGGTGTTGGGAACTAATAAAATGAATTTTGATTTTATGAATTTCCAAAAGTTCTCTAATAACCGTGTTCTTAAATTCCAAATGATTATCCGAAATAATTAATTTAGGGATTCCATGGTGACAAAAGAATTTTATTAAATTGTTTGCTACTTCAACAGCTTGGTAAGAATTTAATTTGTAAAGTTGCGTATATTTAGAAAATGAATCAATTATAGTAAGGAATTTGGAACCTTCAAGGGCAATACAATCTATGTGAATTATTTCAAATGGTTTCATAGCTGTTGGGGTGTGATTAAATTTTAATTTAAGTGGTTTGCGATCATATTTAGAAACTAAGCAGACTTCACAATCATTAATATATTCTTGGATTGATTTCCTCATACTTGGCCAATAATATATCCGTTTGAGTTTTAATTCAGTTTCGTCTATGCCTCGATGATTTGTTTTTCCCTCATGATAATTTTGGATAATTTCTAATATATCGTTATTATTTTCAACGTCCGTAAGTAAATTATTGCATTTAGTCATTTTAAGTTCTGAATTTTTAAAATAATTTTGGAGAACGCTACTGAATTTTTCGTAAATAGGACTTTTGAAGTATAGATAATAATTTATTTTAGGAACAATATATTCTTTTACAAAACTAATGACTTCATTCACAAAATTTCTTTTAGAAAATTGAACATATATTCGCATTTTTTTGTTATTAAATAAATTAGTAATTTTCGGTTTAGATGATGAATGTTCCACCTCTGTAATTATAATTTGGTTATCACCAACGTTGACCGGTTTATCTGATATTGGTATACCAAAAATAGGGTTTTCCGAACTTGAATGAATTGTAGCGCCATCATTTTCAATTTCATTTATACGAATAGTTTCTGGGGGTTCTGCAATAACTGATGACTGATCATTTTCAATCTCATCAAAATTTTTCAAATATTCTTCTAAATTTTTGGCATATTCTTCGTTAATGTTAAGTTCAATTCTAGAGAGTGCATCGGCATTTTTATTTAAGGAACCTTTTTTATAAACAATGTCATAGTCATATTCTGACAATTTCAGCCTCCATCTAACTAATTTTGAATTTGGTTCTTTGATAGACATTAACCATTGAAGTGGTTTGTGGTCAGTGATAATTGTAAATTTACGCCCAAATAGATATGGTCTAAAATATTTGACAGCCCAAACAATAGCGAGTAGTTCTCTTTCAATAGTAGAATAACGCGTTTCAGAATCGTTTAACGTTCGACTAGCATATGCGATTGGTAAATCTGGGCCAATTTTACCCTGTGATAAAACGGCACCAAGGGCTTGAGTACTAGCATCTGTGGTCAGCAAGAAGGGTTTCGAAAAATCTGGATATTGGAGTAATGGCTGGTTAGTCAGGACGTTCTTGCACAAGTTAAATGAATTTTGGTAGTCTGCATCATTAATATTAATAACGGAATTCTTTTTTAGACGTTTCGTCATCGGTTTAGTCAAGTCTGCAAAATTTTTAATAAACTTTCGGTAATATCCTAACAGTCCGAGAAATCCTTTAATTTGTTTTGTCGTTTTGGGGATGGGATAATTTTGAATGGCAATAATTTTGTCTGGATTTGGTCTGACACCTTCGGGTGTAATCACATGTCCAAGATACGCTACTTCTTTACGAAGAAATTCCGATTTATCTAATTGAACCTTAAAATTAGCCTCTCTTAACCTTTTAAAAACTTCGTTTAATCTATCGATATGTTCTTGTAAGCTAGTGGAAAAAATAATTATATCGTCCATGTAGACGAGACAGTATTCGTTTTGAATTCCCCTCAAAATATTGTCCATGACGCGCTGGAAAGTAGCTGGGGCGTTTTTAAGCCCAAATGGCATTTTTAAAAATTCATAGTGACCGTTTTCTGTATTAAAGGCAGTTTTTGGGACGTCGCGTTCGTCAATCTCAATTTGGTGGAAGCCTGATGCCAAATCTAGGGTTGTGAAATATTGGCATTTCCCTAATTTATCTAACAAGTCATTTATATTGGGAAGGGGGTATCGGTCACCTACAGTTTTATCATTTAATTTCCTATAATCAAATACAACGCGCCATTTTCGTTGACCTGAAGCATCTAATTTTTTGGGAACGATCCATATAGGAGAGGACCATGGGCTAAAGGATGGCCTAATAATGTTTTGTTCCAACATTTCATTAATTTGCTTGCTTACCTCGGCTTTGTGCACTTCAGGGTAGCGATACGTTTTAGTATAGACCGGAATCTCATCGGTCGTAATTATCCTGTGTTTAATATTATTGGTTAACGTTAAATGATTCCCTTTTACATGAAAAATATCGGCATACTTATTTACTAGTTTTTTAATAACAGCTTTTTCTTTATCATTCATGTGATCAGTTCTAATACTTGAGAAATCGAATTTAAATTTATTTGTATTCATCATATTCAAATTATTATTTGTCCTAAAATCTTTCTTACTTAAATTACTATTTTCATTATAATTCTGTTCGTGGGGTACCACATCATATCCGCTGATGGGGGTAACCACGACAGGTCTTTTTAATGTAACTTCCCTATCTATGTCAGTTTTATTAACTACAGTACAAAGGGCTCTATTATTTTTAACTATAGTGACGCATTCGGGCACTAAGAAATTCGTAACGTCAGTTCTAGGAATTACGGCCTCACCGTTTTCAATATTTAAAACTTCTACTTCTATTACCTGTTGACTCTGAGCGGGCACTAATATTCGCTTAGTGACAGGCGGAGCAACAGGAATACTATAATTATTAACATTAAGATTATTATTACTAATTCTAATACTATTATTTTTATCATTATTTTCATTAGATATGCCTTGGTCATTCCGAAATTTAAATGGTATTTCTACGTTAGTGGTTACTACTGATTTCCTTTTAAAATCTAAGCAAATATTAATTTTTGTCATGTTATCTACGCCTAACAGGATATCAAAGGAGGAATGAAAATCGAATATATAGCATTTTACTTTTGCAGCAAGGTTACTTTTAATAATTTTTGTAGGTTAATAATAACGCTGTGTGTTCCGCGGGACGTGCCATGAGCACTTGTTACTTCGAAAGGATCATCCTTAAATATATTTTTGTTTAATTTATTTGCTAGGCGAGAACTAATGAATGATCGCGTACTACCGGAATCTAATAAAACTTTTAATTTTGTTTAGGGGTCTACAATGAAAGGTAAATTACTAAAATTATTATTAATGCTTAAAAATTCTATAGGCGGTTTGCCAAGGCGACTTATACTAAAAAATTATCTTCATTTTTCCCGTTCTGGTCAATGACGCTGTTACTTCGTGTACTAATATTTGTAGAGCACGTTGGCTCATCTAAGTTACGCAATTCTTGTTTATTTGTGTAAATCGTCGAAGTTGACATGGGTATAGGATTTGGTAAACGCGGGGGAATCTGTCCAGGCGGCTGATTATAATTAAATGGATTAAAGTTCCGATTAAAATTTTGACTGTAATTATTATAATTTTGTGGTCTGTTAAAATTGTGATTTGGGGGTTTTTGAGGTCTCCCAAACACTTGACTGTTAGTAAGGAACCGTGGTTGTTGTTGCCTAAATTGAGAACTACTAGGCCGGTTCATAAAGTTATTTTGCGGTCTAGGGTACTGATTGAAACGATTATTATAATTATTAAATTTATTGTTGCCAAAATTTGAATTACGCGGTCTACGTTGATTATTAAATTTATTATAATTTGGGTTGTTAAATTTATTATTATTTTGATTAAAATTTGATACATTCGGCGTATCAAGCGTACTCTGAAAATTATTTTCCTCTATAAGATAGTTCATTGCCTGCTCTAGTGTGTCAGGGTCACGTAACCTGATAATACTTTGTATGTTGCCGCGAATTCCGCGTAAGAACGTCTTTAATGCTAACTCATCATAGCTACGTTGATGAATGCGCTTTGTCGCGTCCGGCATTTCCACTGCCGATAAGGAGTTAATTTTAGCGGATAGTCTACTTCGCAAAATTTGTATACGTTCCCCGAAATCTAAATATTTTTCATTCTTATGAGGTCTCAAATTAATTAAATCCTGAACTAAACAATCGTAATTTCGCAGATCACCAAACCTTTGCCTTAAATGATTTCTAATTTCAGGCCATGTGTTTAATTCTATACGCGAACCTATTGCAATCAATGCTTTGTCTTTAAGTTTACTTATTACTGCGTTTATTAAATATGTATTCACCAACTCGTTATTTAAAGGTCTAAATTGATCTAGTACTGCGTCGCATCTTGAAATAAATATTTCCGTGAGTTCGTTACTCCCGTCGAAATAAGGAATCGTTTCGACATTTAATTTTAACAATTGATAATTAATATTTTCCATTTTTAAATTTTCGGTAATTACTAAATTATCTAATTTATTGATTAGGTCGTCGAGTACAAAATTTACTGGAGAATGGGCGCGGTTTGGGGAATTGAGAATTTGTGGTGAAATTGGGTCCGAAGATGTATCACTTGCGTACATAAAATTTTACACGCGAACAAATATGGAAAAAACCTCTAAAAAACAATGCTTACCACTCAATTACGAAGATCACGCTGTCCATGCCCTGATATGCCCTCAGTGGTCCTGGATCTGGTGATGGGGTGTTCCTCGTTCTGCTGCCCTCGGGGTGTTAGTCCCTCGATGTTCGGAGGACCCTCTGGTGCTGCTTCGACGTGGAACTTGTTCGATGCCAATTCAACCGTAAAGACGGACGGAGCACTATTTTGATATTCCCTCAAAATTTGTGCCCTTATGACATCCTACCGACTGCGCCAGTTAAATTTCGTGGTTCACAATTGTGTTTTTTAAAAAGGTTTATTTCCGAAATTTACAATTAATTACATTACTTAAAACTTAATTATACGGATAATAAATGATATGTGTAGCGTTACGGGTATAATATAATAATGAATCTGAATCTCATGCGGTTAATCTATTTATGTGAACTAAAACTATGAACTAAGCATATTGACATCTGGCGGGTGATGTCATCCTAACTACGCATTAATTAATAAAATATATTTCTAAATAATAAAATTAATTATATTATAACAAAGAAAAGTCTATTGTGGACGCCAGGTCACTTATATATATATATATATACAAACCACGTTCTACAGGTCTCAGTGTACATTGTAACGATACGGACCATACACCTGACTATAACAACACCAAAGTAGTCACGTCAGAACGTAACACGTTCAAGAGAAATTTTCTCGAAATGTGCTATATACATTCCCAAAAAAAACGTATGAATTTCAAAAAAGACATCGACGGACTAAGCAACATATACAGTAATATATTATCATTACATAACTCCTAATCCCCTTCCCCCTTGTTTCAGAATCCCCACATTCCATTTTATATTTTCCTTACTACATATTAATCATTGTTAATTTTTCCACTCTATTTTATATTCTTCTCTACTAAGCTCCATTCCATACTTCTACCCCACATAATATTCTCCCTCTTGGTTTCGCTGTCTGTAATTCTAAAATAATTCTCATTTTGTTTCTTACTTTCACTTTTATTTTCCTTTCTTGCTCTGCGTTGTGTAAGATGTGTTTCCGTCATTTCCACCGCTCTCTTTTGGTTCTGGTTCCCCCTCGGTATCGTCGGATATAGCGACCTAAATTGAGGGTTTACGTTTTCGGGTAATGGTTAGGGTCACTCCTGATAGTTACGCGGAAATTCCTCCTTTTTCGTCGCTCGGGGTTCGCTCTGTTCCCGACTCCTTGGGCCCGGCAGCAATTTGTCTCTTTTTCCATCTCAGGCTAAATGCGAGTGGTTCCAGTGTACATTGTACTCTGCTTTCTTCATCTTGGTGTAAACCTGACTTTTAATTTCCACCAGTTCTAAATTGTCAATATGCCGAACATGTCCACCCCCCCCCTTTTGCCTATCTTCATATTCAGTTCGCGACCACAGTACACTAATATAATAGTAAGGAAAGCTCGGCCTTTCGTACGTAACTTGCGAGTTCACCCGGCTGACACCGGGAGCGCTGTTGACGGTCTCCACTTGTCGGCTCCAGTCGGCTTTTATGCATCATTAGCAGAAGTGTAACGTGTAGTGTTTGTGTTAAATTCGCTGTGAAATTGTTATTGAAGTTGATTATTATAGCCATGCCGAAACGTCTTATGAAGTGCTGCGTTCCGGAATGTACGGATGTACATAGTAAAAGGCATCGATTTCCTAAAAGATATCCCGATGTATTTGATAAATGGTT
>OZ018390.1:42884773-43034116 GCA_963969525.1 Ontholestes murinus
GTTTCCAGGGAAACAAACAGTGGAAACGTTTATTAACTTAGGAAAAATTATCAGCAGTGTTACAACTAAAATAAATAAGTATATGTAGGGTGGGTGGGTGGCCTCTGACATACTTTACAATCAGTAAAACATATGCTAGTGTTTTGTAATTTAATTACGTAATTACTACCAAAAATATCGATACAAATGTTGTCTGGTGAATTACTTCATTTTTAAGTTATTAAATTACAGAATTATGAAACTGATTAAATTAAATTCTTAATTCACTTTTTCTAGCGTAAGTTTTGGAATTGGATGGTTGGATAGTGGCCACCCACCCACCCTACATATGCATATTAACCTCCTGTACTAATCAGCGTTTAGTTTCCAAAGAAACAAACAGTGAAAGCGTTAATTAAATAAGCAAAAATCACCAGCAGTGCTATCTAAACTTAATATATATATATATAAGTTATATAGCATAGATTTATATTTAATAATTAATAATTGTTTATTATAATTATAGTGGCCGCTAATGCATTTGCATGCTGCATTAGCGTAATTGTAATAAAGCGTAGGTTTATCTTAAGTATTATGTTTCATTGAGAGAATTGTTATTTCATAAGTTAGTCAGTCTAGATTTTGTTCCTGTACCGAGCAGACGTTCTGCAAGCTACAATAAAATAATTTCTTTTTAAAAAACACAAGTCGTTGTACCCGAAAAATAACTGGCGCAGTCGGTAGGATTGGCCCGGACGAGTAAAAGAATATTACTTGGTTTTCGTTTCAACGAATTCATCGGGCTAAACCCAAAATATTCACGTGGACATCCATCACTCAAGGAGGACCCTCCAAGCATCGAGGACGAAGTCCAAGTACCCTGAGTGTCACGGCGAAGGTCTACAACCATTCCAGAGAGAGTTCCCGCATCGAATCGTCGAATCCGAGACTCCGATGGAAAAAATAACAATTTTGTGAGTACAATCAAGTGTTTTAGGGGTTATTCGCGTAGCTCAATAACGTCGCGGTAAAACAAAAGGTACGTCCTATGAATAAGGACGGGGAAGTAACAAAATCAGATTCATTAAATATAGAAGTAGAACCGCCCCGTACAAGCCGGGATCGCTCAAGATCACCTATCGCAGTTCGAAATAATATTAATAATACAGTAAATAATAACATTACAATAATGGCTAACGTGCTAAAACCCGAATATTTAAATATGATACCCGAATTTAGTGGGGAAACAGAGCTTCTTTCTAGATTCATTGATGTGTGTGAGAAATTAGTCACTAGGTTTTATAATACAGCCGATGTAGCGGATTTTCAAAACGAATACCTAATGTCTAGCATTTTAGCGAAGATAAAGGGTGAAGCAGCAGTAAATATTTCTTCCAGCGTAATCGCGAGCTGGAACGATTTAAAAAATGCGCTACTCAACGCATACGCGGACAAACGTGACCAGTACAGCTTAAATTACGAGATAACGCTGTTAAAACAGAACATTAACGAGTCCCCTTTCGATTTTTATAACCGAGTTCAGAATTTGCTAAATTTACAAATTTCCTATATGTCGAATCACATCGCGAACGCGATGGAACGGTATTACTTATCGATATTTTTTAGAACGAATGCACTGAGAGTTTTGTTGCGCGGGTTAAAAGAACCCATAGGTTCCCAAATGCGTACAAAAAATCCAACTGATTTGAATGTCGCTTTACAAATGCTAACAAACGATTTTCAACTAGAAATCACAACGAACAAATTAGATAAAATAAAATTGAACCAAAAACCTTATTATCAGAAATTTAATAATAACGATCACAGACAAACAAACATCGCAAAACCACCATTCGGTGGGAGTAGAAATTTTTATTTTAACCAGCCCCGTCAAAACTATCAATTTTATAACGCACGACCTAATTCTCAAATTAATCAGCCTCGTCCAAATTTTCAATATAACAATCAACGACCTAATTTCCAAAATAATAAATACGCTATTAGGACTAATCACCCTAAATATCAAAATTCACGAAACAATCCAGGCCCGTCTCAAAATTTACAACCACCCACGCCTATGTCAACTATGACCACTCTAAATTTAAATGAAGACCCAATCAATCGTGATACTTTTTTAGACACAGATGCCTCGGAGAATCAATACAATTAATGGGACTTAAAGCGGATCAGAGTCAATTAGCGCATATAATTGACCCTGAAAACCATCTTAAAATTTTAATAGATTCCGGGAGCACTCATTCATTTGTGAACCCAAATGTAGCTAATAAGTTTTTTAAAAATAACATAAAAAAGGAATACTTTAAGGTAGCCAGCGCACATGGCGCCTCAATTCAAGACTATTGTACGCTAATTCCTTTTAAAAAATTGTTTAATTTAAAAGAAAATGCGAATATGAAATTTCATTTATTCGATTTTCATTCATGCTTTGACGTCCTACTAGGACTAGATAATTTGTGTGCTTTAAAAGCCACCGTAGACTTCAATAAAAATATGTTAATAACGCCAAATTGCAACATACCATTAAGATTTTCTAATAAACCTGCGAATACGAATTGTATAGTAGTACACGCAAGGTGCGAACAAGTAATTGAAATAGAAGTTGCAAACGTAAAAAACGGCGACGTAATTATACCATATACTAAGGTAAATAAATTAGAAATTCCAGAGTGTACCACTCATGTTAAGAATTATAAAGCTATTTGTACAATCGTAAACCCTACAGAATTAAATGTGAATGTTAGGCAAAAGTATCCGGCTGTTGTTGAACCGATCGAAGAATACGATCAGTCCAACACACCGAATTTTAACAATTACGAATATGAAGAAATTAAATTTGATCTATCAAAATTCCGTTCAGAGCACATGAACGCAGAAGAAAAACATGTTATTATGAATTTAATAAAAGAATTTTCAGATATTTTCCATTCAGAAAATAAAATGTTATCGTTTACCAATAAAATTAAGCACTGTATAAATACTACTGATCAATTACCGGTGTATACTAAATCGTACCGTTACCCGGAAATACACAGAAAAGAAGTTCAAAAACAAATAAATCAAATGTTAGATCAAAAAATCATCAGACCCTCTCATAGCCCTTGGTCATCGCCAATTTGGGTTGTACCGAAGAAACTAGACGCGTCGGGAAATCGCAAGTGGCGTATTGTCATCGATTATCGCCAATTAAACGAGAAAACGATCGGTGATCGGTACCCGTTACCAAATATCACCGACCTGCTCGACAAACTTGGCCGTTGTCAATATTTTACTACCCTTGATCTCGCGTCGGGTTTCCACCAGATAGAGATGGCGGAAAATGATATTCAAAAAACCGCGTTTAACACCGAAAACGGGCATTACGAGTTTTTACGCATGCCATTTGGGCTCAAGAATGCACCCGCCACGTTTCAGAGGGTTATGGACAACATATTAAGGGGTATTCAAAATGAAAAGTGCTTAGTTTATTTAGATGATATAATTATATTTAGTACCAGCCTACAGGAACATGTAGAACGGCTTAGGGAAGTATTTAGTAGATTACGTGAATCTAATTTAAAAATTCAAATTGACAAGTCGGAATTTTTGAGGAAAGAGGTAGCATATTTAGGGCACATTGTGACACCAGACGGAGTTCGTCCAAACCCCGACAAAATTAAAGCGATACAAAATTACCCAATACCCAAGACCACCAAGCAAATCAAAGGATTTCTCGGGCTCCTCGGTTATTATCGAAAATTCATCAAAGATTTCGCGAAATTAACGAAACCTCTCACAAAGTGCCTTAAGAAAAATGCAATCATTGATATTAATAACTCAGAATATAAAAATTGTTTTAATACCTGCAAAAACGTACTAATTAATGAACCCATATTACAATATCCAGACTTTAGCAAAAGTTTCAATTTGACAACAGACGCGAGTAACATAGCCGTCGGCGCAATTTTATCACAAGGCCCAATTGGAAGCGACAAACCCGTCGCATACGCATCACGAACCTTAAACGAATCCGAACAAAATTATAGTACTATCGAAAAAGAGCTATTGGCCATTGTATGGGCAACTAAATACTTCAGACCCTACCTGTTCGGTAGAAAATTCCAAATTATTTGCGATCATAAGCCCCTTCAATGGCTTATGTCCGTCAAAGAACCGAACTCCAAATTAGTTCGGTGGCGATTAAAACTGGCTGAGTACGATTATAACATTATATATAAAAAAGGTATATTAAATAAGAATGCGGACGCACTCTCACGCATTGAAATAAATATGCACGATAAAGTCGATCAGCTTGACGACTTTTATATAAGTAATTTCGACGATAAATTTGGTACAACTAGCGAAGATGAGTTAGATAAACAATTAAATGATATTATGCATAAAATAGATCGTAATCATGAAACTGATTCTATGATAGTTGAACTTGGACTCGATGCCGAAAAACATGTGCTACATAATAATGAAAATAATGACAGTGATACCATTCACTCAAATACTGAAAATCCAATATTTAATATTCCTATCTTGGAAAAACCTGTAAATCTAGGACGCAATCAAATTATCATTTCAGAGGTGAATTACGCACCCGCGAAACCAAAAATTAGATATCTCTTTAATAATAGGAAAATGCGAATCAATTTACAACTTTCCAAATTAGATTTTGAACAAAATGTTATAGATTTTATAAAAGAATATACCGCCCCAAAACAAACATATTACTTATATTTTGCAGATCAAGTTTACGAAAAATTCTGCATTATTCTTCAAAAACATTTTAGGAACCCACAAATTTCATTTATTAAATGCACTCAATTATTAGATGATGTAGAAACTGAAGACGAAATTATAAATATTATCCAAGCGTACCATGAAGGTAAAACGAACCATCGAGGAATAGAGGAAACTGATTCCCAAATAAAAAGAAAGTATTATTGGCCTGATCAACGACGTTTCATACAAAATTACATAAATAATTGTGAAATTTGTCAACTTTGCAAATATGATCGAAATCCTTTAAAACTCAAATTCAATATTACAATGACACCGACCAAACCCTTCGAAATTATCCATATTGACAGTATAGCTTTAGAAGGTACTAAATTCCTTACAATTATTGACGCTTTTTCAAAATATACCCAAATGTATAAACTGAATTCTCATCAAGCAGTTGAGATTGCCAACAATCTCGTTAAATTTTTCACGCATCACGGAATTCCTGGCCAAGTTGTGGCAGACAATCATCTCGAATTTAAGAATACCTTAGTAAAAGAATTATTAGAAACTCATAAAATTAAAGTTCATTTCATCAGTAGTCAACACCCAGATTCAAACGGCATAGTTGAAAGAGTTCACTCAACAATAATAGAACATATCCGGTTGCTTAACAATCAAGATACTTATAAGAAAGAATCCATCGAATCAAAGATTAATTACTCACTCTTGGCATATAATAATTCGATCCACTCAACCACTAAATTGACCCCCTCAGAAATTATTTCGGGACACATAAACTCAGTTTCTCCCTTTGACATCGATATCGAAACTCGAATCGTCAATAATTACATTGATAATCACCGGGATAAAGTAAAACTGCTTTACAAAAAAATTAATGAAAACATGCAAATAAATAAAGAAAAAGTTATGGAAAAGCATAACCAAAACCGAGAAGAAATTCCCAATATTCCAGAAACCATATTCGTCAAAAACAAGCAAAAACAGTCTAAGACTAAAAATAAATACAAGAAAGAAACATTGAAATCAGTTGACCCTAAATTCAAAACGGGAACAATTAACCCGAAACATTATAATGCTGTGGACAAAATTCACTTGTCAAATATTAAGCGACCAAAGATTAAAAATAAATTAGGTAAACTAACCAATAAACCTAAATTAAATTATCAAGAATATTTAAATAATCAAACTCTAGGAAAAACATCAAGCAATAATATTATTGAAATAAATGGTGATTTATTTTCTGCACCAAAAAACTTTTCACTGGCACACTGTGTAAGCTTAGACCTTAAAATGGGTGCTGGGATCGCCGCAGATTTTAAACAAAAATTCGGTAGACTTGACGAACTACACGCACAAAGCTCCGAAGTACATTCGCTCCGCTATTTAAAGGATAACGATCGTTTCATAATATATCTAATCACTAAAAATTGTTATTCTGACAAACCAAGTTATGAGGACTTGTTCAAAACTCTCGTTAGTTTAAAAGCATTCTGTATTTCAAATAAAATTACCAATCTAGCTATTCCTAAATTAGGATGCGGTCTCGATCTTCTTAAATATAAACATGTAAAACCGATCCTTCAATATATTTTCAATGATTCAAACATCACTGTACACGTTTATTCTCTTCCAGATTATTAGTCGTCGCGCTGACGCAAGCAGACGAAATCAAAAACAATTACAAATGAAATACAGTATGAACAAACAAATTATCGAGAAATTTAATAGAACTGTACAAAATATTGCACACAATGAAAACATGTTAAAATCAAAAATTATGAAACTAAGCGTAATCCTGAGGGACGATATCGATCACCAAAATATCTTATTTGCTAAAGAAATATTTAATCAGCTGATCATTCTTTATAACGCAATTCTAAACATAATGCAAGATATTGAAAACTCTCTCACTTTTTGTAAATTA
Source organism: Ontholestes murinus (assembly GCA_963969525.1). Classification (NCBI taxonomy): domain Eukaryota; kingdom Metazoa; phylum Arthropoda; class Insecta; order Coleoptera; family Staphylinidae; genus Ontholestes; species Ontholestes murinus. The sequence goes on from OZ018390.1 coordinate 42,891,429, forward strand.
AATACGTTGCATCCGAGTATCATAAAACCTAGAGATTTATTTTTGGAACTTGAAAAAATTTCACTTTACTATAACGAACAACTTCCCTTCGAATTAAAAATTGAAAACATTCTTAATTTTGAATCCATAATAGAAGTTACTTGTAAAATCGAGCCAACTCGAATCAATTATTTCTTATCTGTACCCATTAACTTTGAGTATCAGTTCGAGTTATTTTATTTATACCCTATCCCTACGGTACACGAATCCGAATTTGTTACTATCATCCCTACTGTAAAGTACATCTTAAAATCAATTAATGAAAATAAAATTTTGCCTCTAAACCACTTGTGTACAAAAACGTCGAAACATTACCAATGTGCTAGCCATCTGATAACTAGCTACAAATCAGAATGCGAACGAAATATAATCATCAGTGGAAACAACAGTAACTGCAAATACACAACACTACATGTAAAATCCAATCATATGGAAATAATACCATATATAAACCAATACCTGGCAGTCTTCCCAAATCAAGAAGCAATTAAAATCAGATGCAAGGAACAAACTGAAACTATGATTTTAATTGGCATTTATCTAATCAAAGAAGATAATTGTGCCATGCTTTTTCGAGGCCGAGAAATTAAATACCTAGACGTCACATCTGGACGCCCCCTCGTGATCAACGATTTACATCTAAAATTGGAATCTACAAATTTTACCGAATTCGACATCGACCTTCGGAAGCTGAATTTAGAAGAAATATCTACAAACCAGGAAATCCTCCCACTACAAGAGACAACCCAAATCTTCACGCCAAGTTTTTGGACTGTTGTACTTTATGTGTGTGTATTAATCGGTATTAGTTATATCGCAGTGAAGTGGTTGAAAAATCGCAAATTCCGTGATACAAGTGGTACCCCACAAGAACTAAACCTTCAAGGTCTCCGCCTCCCAGGGGATGCTCGACTCTAAGGGTGGAGGAGTTATATAGCATAGATTTATATTTAATAATTAATAATTGTTTATTATAATTATAGTGGCCGCTAATGCATTTGCATGCTGCATTAGCGTAATTGTAATAAAGCGTAGGTTTATCTTAAGTATTATGTTTCATTGAGAGAATTGTTATTTCATAAGTTAGTCAGTCTAGATTTTGTTCCTGTACCGAGCAGACGTTCTGCAAGCTACAATAAAATAATTTCTTTTTAAAAAACACAAGTCGTTGTACCCGAAAAATAACTTATATATATATATATATATATATATATATATATATATATATATATATATATATATATATATATATTATTGCTGGGATTACTAATAATCTGATTGTGTTCCTTAAGAGTAATCTATTTAAAAATAAAATTCTTATCAGAGAAGATTAAGGAGAAGATTTCGAAACAAAATTAACAGTCCCGGTTTGAATAAAAGAAAAAGTTAAGTGGCCTACGTTATATTCAAAACGGATTCCATTGATTACCCACTAGATCTTAGGCAGAGCACCACAACTACTTGAAGAAAATGGAAGGTACTTGCATGTATTCCTCCTGGTATCGACGTTTTCGGGCTAACACGCACTTACTTATAATATATATTTCTTTAGAGAATTTAAGATTGGAATTTAGCCTTTAACCAATTAAATAATGAAAAAAAAACAATAGGAATAAGCAAGCGAAGAAATAACGGGTGTCCAACAATTATTGCAGTCCCGGGTGGCGTTGGAATTAAAAACTTAGGTCAATTCTTACATGTGCCAAATAAATGAACTGACATTTTAATTGTCAAACATAATTTAAATGTAAATTTAAAGTGTTGTTAACTTTAAGTAGAGAGCGGATTTCTAGCATTATGCTTATCCCTAATATTAATAGCATCGAAAAAATTTCTTAATATCTATACGAATCTTGAAGAATGTGATTACTTAGCGCTAAGTTTTTTTTTTCTTTTTTGCTTTTTTTAGATTCTGATGCTTATTTGGAGCATTTTCTTAAACATTTAAAAAACATTTAATAAAAATTTCACGCTTATATTAAATTAATGTGCTAATATAGAGAATTTTCATAAAAATCTGTATCCCATCATTTATAGATTAAATTTGTATTTGTTTAAAATCTTCATAATATGATACAATAATTATAATGAATTTTATTATTAATAAATATTAGTACAAATTACCTATTTACAATGGATTAGTTTATAAATAAGTAGATATAATAGACCCATTATTCAGATAATACAGACGAACGCTTCATAGGAATCACACCTATGATATTCCGGATGTAAACGTCGTTAAACTAGGCCCGAACAGGGGCCCCAGTAAGTATTAAATGTAAACAAATTTAAGTCATAGCTAATAATCAGGTGTTCTGCAACCGTATCAATTTTCTACTCTCGGCAAAAATACGGATGGGACGACTGGCGCATATTTATCGTTTTCGTTAATTTTCATATTCAAACTCGCATTCATAAACTATTGAATTGACATTCCAAAAACTTTGCTTATTTATCAAAAATTATTATATGCGTGAATCGTATTAACCTGGAGAATCACAGATAAATTATATTATATAATTCACATGTATATTTAACCCATAATGCAAAAGGTGAAAACCACAATAGAAGAATTAATTAGAGACTATCCAGAATTAACAAGTGAAAATTATACATTATTTTGTAAGGCATGTTTAAAAATAGTAAGTTTTATTTTAGTTCCCAACTGCATCCTAACTAGTCAAGACTTGTATGTAAAACATGTTATAACAACACTACATCAAGAACGTTTGAAAAAGTTCAAAGCTGAACTAAAAAAACAGCACAATTTCACAATCCTTAGCATCTTTAGCAAACAATAGACAATTTAAATTAAATTTACATTTGTGCAAAATACTTTTACATTCGAATATCCCTTTAAGAAAATTACAAAATAATGCATTTAAATCTTTCTTGGGAAAATATTGTAAAATGCGCATTCCCGAGAAAAAAATATGTAGCTCTTGCGTACTATGAAACCATACAAAAACTTGAAGATATTATGAACAATACTTATATGTGATGATGAAACCACAGACGCTTGTTTAATTTAATAATAGTTTAACATGAAGACATCCGACCAATAGTATTTTGATATATACAAAAGAATTGAAGAAAACTGATAATAACATTATAGCAAAATTCATAAATGATGGACTGACAAGCTTATTTTTGCCGTAGACAATACCAAGTTACAAAATTTTACTAATAATGCATTTTGTGCATTGTACAAGTTTAGCACATGGATAGAAACGAATTTCTGTAAATATAAGAATGAAATTTTCATTTGTAATTTAATTAAATATGGAAAAATAGTTCTTATATTCTTCTGTGAGTGCAATTATTCAAGGAGTCATTACCTGATATCTCACTGCCCCATAAACCAGTGCTAACAAAATGGGGAACTTGCCTATATGCTACGATGTAATATGCGAACAATTTTGAAGAATTTAATAAGGTTATATACAACTTGCCCGAAACGACAAGCAAATCAGTTAATGACTGTCAAACAGTTCTTAAGAAACAAGAGCTTCCTTCAAAACAATTTAGTTACATAAAATCGCGTTTAAATTTTGTGAGCAACACAATCAAATCTTTATAAAAGCAGATTCATTTTAGATAATACCTGGACGCATTGGCCAAGAAATCAAAATAATATCGAAAGAAGTATTCGGTGAAAATGAAGGATTTTTAATATTAAATGAATTAAACTTGACTTTGAATGGCAATTTTCAAATGGATCCAGCTATAATTTAAAATAAAGAGAACATTTTCCACTTTCAAAAATTTATTGAGCTACAGAAGTAATAATTTTTACAATTAAACCCCTAGAACAACATTTAATGATCTACTGTTTTCATGAATAGATTTTAGTTATTTTGAAATGTATACAAAATTACAATTTAATTTTTAAATAATTACATGATATTATATATTGCGTAAAGAAAGTGTGTTTATTTTAGTTTTAAGCAGAATTTCTATGTAAAATATGTTCATAAACGTGTAACATATTAAGAAAATATAGTTTTCTTTAGTGCTTTTTTCGTGTTTTAATGCTTTTTTCCTGTTTTTATGCTTTTTTAATGTTTTTTCACTAAATTTTAAGCTTTTTTATCCGCTCTCTATTAATAAGTAATTAGAATATGTTTACTCAAGAACAGAGAAAGTTCTTATTAGATACTTATTTTCGCAACGGCCGTTGTTTGAAAAACAGATGTCGAAGGTTCTCCTTCTATAGTGATTCATGCGTTTTGTACAACATTTTCATTTCTTACACTAGGTCTGCCTGCACCCTTTCTGCGTTGCACCGATCCTGTATCGCGAAAACATTGCACAATAGCTGTCACATCACGAGAAAACGTATTGTTGTTAATAATTACCTGCGGAAATCTTGTATGAAATTCTTGCGACGTTAGTTCAATTGAATATTCCCATTCTCGATTTTCCAAACGACAGCCGTTGCAAAAATAAGATTCTAATAAAAACCGTTTCAGTTCTTGTGTAAACATATTCGTATTACTTATTAAAGTTAACAACACATTACCTGCACATTTAAGTTATGTTTGACAATTAAAATGTCAGTTCATTTATTTGGCACATGAAAAAACTGACCTACGTTTTTGATTCCAACGCCACCCGGGACTGCAATAGTTGTTGGACACCCGTTACATATACAACGTGTCCACGTAAGTATGCAACATATGGGAAACTTTTTTATTATTAATTTCTCAGAAAATTTTATTCTTTATAAAAGTTGGTGCTTAATCTTAAACATACAAAAATGACAAAACAAGTAAATTAATTATCTGACGTTTTTAAATACCATAGAAAACTAGATAAATAAAAATTTTTACTTAAAAAGTACTAAAACGGTACAATAAACAATATTTTGGCGTTTTCTGCAAAAACGAGAAGACTTAACACTTAAGATTTAAACACCATTCGAAAGGTAATTAAAACGTGCATTTGCTGATAAATTAATAAATATAGCGTTCCATTTAAATAAATGAAGTTATAGTCATTTAAAGTTATCATTTGTTTAATTCCAATTTTTTTACACCCGGCATAAGATGTCAAGTTTATTATACTTGGAAAATAAAATATGATCTATTGTTACATTTCAGTGTAAATTTGGTATGCATAACTTAATTAATTTTTAAGTATTTAAAACATGAAAATTAGGTTACATTTTCACAAAATTCAAATTATTTCAAAAACCTTAAGGTTTATGTAATAAAAACCTTATTAAAACACACACTTATTTATATCGAAGGATCCAAAAATGCAATAAAATACAAGGTGTTTCATTGAAAAAAAAACACAACTTTGATACTTTTAGGGTTTTTGGGACACCCTGTATATTATGAAAGTAATTTTAAAAAGTAGCCCTAATAGACCCCCATATATCCCCAAAGTGAAACTTTTTGAAAGTCACGTATTTTGGCCACAATATTCCGTGCCGTATATATATATATATAAGTAACCTTGCGGCCACAATAGACATTTTATTGTTATTTTTCATTATTAAACAATTAATATTATTCATCTCATATGCATAACTAACTTATCCTTTAATTAATGCGCAATAAAGATTGCATCATGCACCGGATGACATTCCGATTAGCTTAGCATTTATTATATTATAAATAGGACTCATCGCCTCATTCATTACCATTATTATTATAGTAGACCATTATTATTACATTAGCAGTACCGTTACCGTTATTATATTAGCAAGATGTAATTTGTTAAAGTTTATAATGTAAAATTTAATTAATCAAGAAATAAATCCTTTTTAAAAATTCAATCGTGCAAATCCAAAATTTAACTGGCGCAGTCGGTAGGATGTCATAAGGGCACATCTGAGAGGATATCAGCATAGTGCACCGTCCGTATCAACGGTTTAATTGACATCAGAACAAGTTCCACGTCGAAGCAGCACCAGAGGGTCCTCCAAACATCGAGGAACCAACACCCCGAGGGCAGCAGAACAAGGAACACCGCATCACCAGTTCCAGGACACTGAGGGCATATCAGGGCAATGGACAGCGTGATATTCGTTACTATTTGGTAAGCACAGAATTTTTTAGAGGTTTATTTCTTTTTGTTCGTATTAAACAAATTATTTTATGTACGGGAGTGATACATCTTCCGACTCGAATTCACCAATAATTTTTGATTCCCCAATTCGCGTTCATTCACCAGTAAATTTCGTACTCGAAGAATTAATAGATAAATTATATAATTTAAAAATAAATAAAGTAGAAATGGAAAACGTAAATTATCAATTATTAAAATTAAATGTCGACACGATTCCTCAGTTTGACGGAAGCAATGAATTAACAGAAATTTTTATCTCGCGATGCGAATCCGTTTTAGCACTATTTAGACCACTAAATAATGAGTTAATAAATAATTATTTAATTAATGCAATTATTGGTAAATTGAAAGACCGTGCATTAGTCGCAATAGGTTCGCGTTCCGAACTTAATAGTTGGCCTGAAATAAATGAACATTTGAGGCAGAGATTTGGTGACCTGCGAACTTATGATTGTATTGTTACTGAATTAATTAATTTAAAGCCTAATAAAAATGAAAAGTATCTAGATTTTGCAGAGCGAATCCAAGTTTTGCGTAGTAAATTGTCGTGTAAAATAAACTCGCTATCAGCAGCTGTTATGCCAGACGAAACAAAACGCGTGCATCAGCGGAGCTATGATGAGCTCGCACTAAAGACATTCCTTCGTGGAATACGGGGCAACGTACAAAGCATAATAAGATTACGAGATCCAAATACGCTTGAAGAAGCTATAAATTATTTAATAGAAGAAAATAATTTCCAAAGTACTATCGATATTCCAAATTATAATCAAAATTTTAACAAACCTAAATTTAAAAATTTTAATTGCCAAAATTTTAATAAGAATAATAATTATAATAATAGATTTTATCATAATAATGGTCAAAACAACTTTGCTAGTAGACCTATAAATTTACAATTTAGGCCGCAACCACCACCACGATTTCCGACAAATCAACAAGTATTTGGGAGACGAAATCCCTCAAATTTCTATAGACCAAATAATAATTATAATAATAACTTTAGATTCAATCAAAATTATAATAATCGTATAAATCCAAATATGAACCCAAATTTTGCAAATAATTTAAGACCGAATTTTAATTTTAATCCAAACGCAAATTTTAATAATAATTTAAACAATCAACCGCCTAGACCAAACCCTCCGCGTTTGCCAAGCCCCACGCCGATGTCGACCTCAACTATTTATACCAATAGGCCCCAATTACACAATTTGGATGAGCCAACATCTTCTGTAAATATTAGTACTCATAGTAATAGCGTTGTTAGTGATAGTGAAAAAACTGAAGATAATTTTTTAGAGTAAACCGCCTTGGCAGAACCCCCGTAGAAATTTTAAGTATAGATAATAATGCAAGTAAATTACCTTTTGTTATTGATCCAGATACCAAATTAAAAATACTCATGGATTCCGGAAGTACACGTTCTTTTATAAGTTCAAAATTAGCAAAAAGATTAAACAAAAATTTATTCAAAATTGATCCATTTGAAGTAACAAGTGCACACGGTACTTCTCAAGGAACCCACAGTGTAGTCATTAACCTTCAAAAATTATTTAAGACTAATTTTGCAGCAAAATTGAAATGTTATATTTTTGACTTCCACTCTGCTTTCGATATCTTATTAGGAGTGGATAATATGATAAAAATTAATGCTAATATTGATTTTAAAAATAAATTAATTACAACCCCCAATAGTGAAATCCCTCTTAGATTTAGGGATGACCAAGGCGTAATAAACAATTATAATGTTAGTAGTAATTTTAATGATGTTAGTATTAATCGTAATAATAACAATAATAAAACTAGTAGAAATAATAATAATATTTTTGATTCTAGAAATAATAATAATAATAGTAAAAATAATTATAATAATAATAATGAAAGGAAACATGTTGCTGCGGTCCCTAAGCGGATATTAGTGCCCGCAAAAAGTCAACAAATAATAGAAGTAGAAATTGAAAATATGAACCACGGCGAAGCCGTCATCCCTAGAATGGATGTATTAAATTTTTTAATTCCAGAATGTATTACATTAGTAAAAAATAATAAAGCGTATTGCACAGTTGTAAATAAAACAGATATAGATAGGGAAGTTACCCTGAAAAAACCTTTTGTCGTGACACCCATCAATGGATATGATGTGGTGCCCTATGAACAAAATGTAAAAAATAAAATTAATAAAAAATGTCGTAATATTTATAATAATAATAATTTAAATATGTTTAATGCAAATAAAATAAAATTCGATTTTTCTAAAATAAGGTCAGAACATATGAATGACGAAGAGAAAGCCATAATTAAGAATTTGTTACTTAAATACTCAGATATATTTCATTCTAAAGATAATGATTTGACTTTCACTAATAGAATTAAGCATAGGATAATCACTACAGATGAAATACCAGAGTTTAGTAAAACTTATCGTTATCCAGAAGTGCATAAGGCTGAAGTTAATAGACAAATAAATGAAATGTTAGAGCAAAATATAATTAGGCCATCGTTTAGTCCATGGTCGTCACCTATTTGGATAGTTCCGAAAAAATTAGATGCATCAGGCCAGAGGAAATGGCGTGTTGTTTTTGACTATAGAAAACTAAATGAAAAGACAGTAGGTGACCGGTACCCACTTCCAAATATTAATGACTTGTTAGACAAATTAGGTAAAGCGCAATATTTTACTACTTTAGATTTAGCATCGGGTTTCCATCAGATTGAAATAGACGAACGTGACATTCCAAAAACAGCATTCAATACCGAGCGTGGACATTATGAATTTTTGAGAATGCCTTTTGGGTTGAAAAATGCCCCAGCTACATTTCAGCGCGTAATGGACGATATATTAAGAGGAATTCAAAATGAATATTGTTTAGTATATATGGATGACATAATAATTTTTTCGACAAGTTCACAGGAACACGTTAATAGACTTAGTGAAGTATTTAATAGGTTACGACAATCAAATTTTAAGATACAGTTAGATAAATCTGAATTTTTGCGAAAAGAAGTAGCTTATCTAGGACATATTGTAACACCACAAGGCGTTAAACCTAATCCAGACAAAATTTTAGCGATTCAAAATTATCCCATCCCAAAAACGACGAAACAGATAAAAGGATTTTTAGGACTGTTAGGCTATTATAGGAAATTTATTAAAAACTTTGCAGAACTTACTAAACCAATGACTAAATGTTTAAAGAAGAATTCAATAATTAATATCAGCGACCCGAATTACCAAAATTGCTTTAACCTTTGTAAGAATGTATTAACTAATCAACCTCTACTTCAATATCCTGACTTTTCGAGACCGTTCATTTTAACTACAGACGCTAGTAATCAAGCCCTTGGCGCCGTTTTATCGCAAGGAAAAATCGGTTCTGACTTACCTATCGCTTATGCAAGCCGTACATTAAACGATTCAGAGACACGTTATTCAACAATTGAGAAAGAATTGCTTGCCATAGTTTGGGCTGTTAAATATTTTCGCCCTTATTTATTCGGACGTAAATTTAAAATAGTCACTGATCACAGGCCCCTCCAATGGCTGATGTCTATAAAAGAGCCAAATTCAAAATTAGTTCGCTGGAGATTAAAATTAGCTGAATACGATTATGATATAGTTTATAAAAAAGGTACATTAAATAGGAATGCTGACGCACTTTCAAGAATAGAGCTTAATGTTAATGAAGAGTATGGACCAAATTTAGAAAGTTATTTAAAAAATTTTGAAGACATAGAAAACCCATCATCTCTAATAGTAGAACCTGCAGAAACAATACACGTAAATGAAATAGAAAATGAGGATGGCGCAACGATCCATTCTTCTTTAGAACATCCCATAGTAGACATACCAATATCGGATAAACCTGTTAACGTAGGTGATAATCAAATCATAATATCTGAAGTCGAACATTCCCCATGCAAACCCAAAATTATTAACTTGTTTCAAAATAAGAAAATTAGAATTAATGTACAATTTTCCAAAATTAATTTTGTTCAAGAAGTAGTTGATTTTATTAAAGAATATATTGTTCCTACAGTAAGTTATTATCTTTATTTCAAAAGTCCTGTTTATGAAAAGTTAAGTGGTGTCCTTCAAAAATATTTTAGAAACTCAGAAATCAAAATGACCAAGTGTAACAATCTATTAACTGACGTTGAAACAGAAAATGATATTTCAGAGATAATTAAAAATTACCACGAGGGTAAAATTAATCACAGGGGTATAGACGAGACAGAGTCAAAATTGAAACGCACTTATTATTGGCCAAATATGAGACGAACTATTCAGGAGTACATTAATAATTGTGAAATTTGTCTTGTTTCAAAGTATGAGCGTAAACCATTAAAAATCAAATTTAATACTACACCCACAGCTTTAAAACCGTTCGAAATTATTCATATTGATTGCATAGCCTTAGAAAATGTAAAATTTCTCACTATTATAGATTCTTTTTCGAAATACACTCAACTGTATAAACTTAATTCTTATCAAGCTGTAGAAATCGCGACTAACCTAATTAAATTTTTCTGTCATCATGGAACACCAAATTTAATAATCTCCGATAATCATTTAGAATTTAAAAATACAGTCATTCGAGAACTTTTGGCCCTTCATAAAATTAATATCCACTTTATTAGTTCACAGCATCCGGAATCAAACGGAATTGTCGAACGCGTACACTCGACAATTATCGAACACATAAGATTACTAAACAATCAAGATAATTACAAAAACGAATCGGTCGAAATAAAAATTCTCTATGCAATCCTTGCCTATAATAATTCAATTCATTCTACAACTAAATTAAAACCTGTCGAAATCATCTCAGGCCATATTGACAATGACTCATTATTAGATTTAGATTTGGAAACTCTATTAACAAATAACTATGTTCAATTACACAAAGAAAAAGTAAAATTGTTATACGAAAAAATTAATGAGACAATAATAAATAATAAAACTAAATACATTGAAAAACGGAACGTATCTCGCGAAGAACCACCACAAATCCCTGAAGAAATATTTGTAGAAAATAAACAAAAACAATCAAAAACTAAGAACAAATTTAAAAAGGAGAAAATTAAGAAAGTAAGATTTGATCGTAATACAGCTGAAATCGAAACTAGTCACCGTAACCAAGTAGACAAAATTCAAATATTGAATTTAATTTTTGAAACCTCACGCTATACCAGTGTTTTATTAAGTGAGACAAAATTCATTTATCAAATGTTAAAAGACCTAGAATTAAAAAATCTAAATCTGAGAACATCTTGAATTTTAAAACCTTTATCAATTACTTTAAAGCCAAAAATTTAATCAAAAATAAAAATGTACATGAAATTAATGATGATTTGTTCCATGCTCCATCTGACTTTTCTCTTGCCCATTGCGTTAGCCAGGATTTAAAAATGAGTGCAGGCATAGCCCAAGAATTTAAAGTAAGATTCGGCAGAATTAGAGAACTGTCTAAACAAAACCCTCAATTATATTCACTCTGTCATATTTTAGAAGACGAACGTTACATTATTTATCTTATTACAAAACAAAATTATTATGATAAACCTACACTAGAATGTCTATTTAAAACTTTATTGAATTTGAAACAATTTTGTACAGATAAAAACATTACTAAATTAGCAATCCCTAAATTAGGCTGTGGCCTGGATCAATTAAATTATGAAACTGTTAAAGCCATGATCGAATACATATTCCTTAATTCACAAATACAAATAACCATTTACCTTGGCGCACCTAAATTAGATGACAGCTTACCTGGCACTTCATTCGAGCCACCTAGTCTAGTTCAAGAAAGGAAATCATTTTTTGAAAATTATGCTGACCAAGTTTCTAATAGATAATTAATCACTTTTAGGTTACTCTTCATCACTCATGTGACTACCTTCGAAATTAAGAACATTACCGAAAATGCTGGACTATTACCAATAAATTTAGGATTAGCAAAATTAGAGAAGACTAAACACGTACTAGTGCATCACTACGATCTGAGTACTATATTTGAAGAAGTTTATAAATTAAATAGACAATATGAATTTTTAATAGACACTACAAATAATATTTCCAAATTTAAAAATGAATTCCAAAATTACGAAAAGATTCTAAATTACTCTCAAAATTCAGTAACAAATAAAATTAAAACTATAGAATTGGGTGCCAAAATAAAACGCACAAAAAGAGGTCTGATGGACGGTTTAGGTACTATAATTAAGACAATAAGCGGAAACATGGATTCGCGTGACGAAAAAAGAATAGATGAAATTTTAAAACATTTAATTACTAATGAACAAAATCTACAAAATCAATTAAAATTTGGATATAGTACGAATATTAAAGTTATTCAAAATTTTAATAATACAGTCAAAGATATCGCACACAATCAAAATCTCCTTAGAGTTCGAATAATGCAACTTCATTCAATTTACAAAGAAGAAATTGATCACCAACATGTTCTGGTCGTAAAAGATTTGTATAATCAACTCATATTACTTTTTGGCATTGTTGAAAATATTTTAGATAAAATTTCCAACTCATTGACGTTCTGCAAACTGAGAACTCTTAGTCCCGACATAATTAGTCCCCAAGAATTACTTGAGGAACTAAAAAGAATTTCAATTCATTATAATGAGAAATTACCGTTCGAAATAAAAATAGAAAATATTTTGGACTTTGAATCTATAATATCTGTAAATTGCAAAATTAAAGAGTCTGAAATTTACTTCTCCTGAAATTTCCTGTCACTACCAATTAACTATGAACATCCTTTTGACCTTTATAAAATGTATCCAATACCCTTAAAATTCGAGTCGAAATATGTAACTGTAATTCCAAATGTCAAACTACTATTAAAATCAAGAATTGATTCAAAAATTTGGCCTCTAAGAGATATGTGCTTAAAAACTGAAAAACAATATCAATGCCAAGACAATTTGGTAATAAATTATAAAGCAGTCTGTGAAAATGAAGTACTTAATAATGGAAATACAGATGACTGTAAATTTACAAAATTAGAGATTGAGAAAAACCATTTAGAGAAAATTCCGTACACCGATCAGTTCCTCGCTGTCTTCGAATCTAAGGAAAGGATACGAACAACATGCCCAGAAAAGGAAGAAAACCAGGACCTTCAAGGAGTCTTCATTATCCAACCACAAGGGTGCAACCTCTACTATAGGAACCATAAGATTCCAAAAACTGAAGAATTCTATGGAACACCTGTGATAGTGAGTGCCGTGAACCCCAAACTGAAACCCCAAAAACTAAACAATTTTACAATTAATTTCAAAAGACTCAAATTAGAAGATGTTCCAATATATTCCCAGGTGCCCCTAGAAGACAGTGTAATATCCCTTCAACCTAGTTTATGGACAATATTTGTGTACCTCCTAATTTTATTATGTATAGTGGCCCTAGTGTTAAAATACCTGAAAAGAAAAAGGGCAGTGACCATTTCAGAAGACAATAATTCGCCTCCCCGTGTGTGTCGAATCTAGGGGGAGAGGAGTAACCTTGCGGCCACAATAGACATTTTATTGTTATTTTTCATTATTAAACAATTAATATTATTCATCTCATATGCATAACTAACTTATCCTTTAATTAATGCGCAATTATTATATTATAAATAGGACTCATCGCCTCATTCATTACCATTATTATTATAGTAGACCATTATTATTACATTAGCAGTACCGTTACCGTTATTATATTAGCAAGATGTAATTTGTTAAAGTTTATAATGTAAAATTTAATTAATCAAGAAATAAATCCTTTTTAAAAATTCAATCGTGCAAATCCAAAATGTAACTTATATATATACATGTATAAGACTCACACGTCGAACACTCAAAATTAAAGTTTTAACTTACAGAAAAAAAAAAATTATTTCGCTACTAAATAAATAATATAAGTAAAATGGTCAAAATAAATATGATAATATAAATAAAATCATTAAAATAAATTAAAATATTAAAACAAATAAATTAAAAACTGGTAATGTAAATAATAGAAATAAAATGTAAAAATAATAAACTGTATGTAATGCGTTGTATCACAAATGTTATATCACAGATGAAATGAATGCAAAAGCAACATATCACAGATAGAATCATTATAATGCATAATGAAAAACGCAACAAGACATATTAAATTTTTAACAAACAAAAAAATGAGAATAAACAAATATCATAAAATAAAATAAATAAATTAAAACATCAACAATAAAACTTAACTACATTAATAAATAGATAGATTTAAAAAATAAAAGGATTAAAATGAATCAATGAAATTGGTTAAATCAATATGTCGTAAATGTCTTTTGAAGAGAGAAAAAGATGGAGAAAATAAATGAAAATTTCGGTTTTTATTAGCATTTGCCGTGCGCATAATTCTGCTGACAGGGCTATACAACCCATAATTAGTTGGATGGAATGCCAATCGAAATAATGGTTTGTATCTCGATTGGGAACCACGCGGGATATTGAAAGATAGTTTCTGGAGCAAATTACAGCATTAATTAATTTAAACAAGAACGACATATCAATAAAAATTCTCCTTTCAGCCAATAATTTAATATTCAGCACGGACAACATTCCACTATGACTAAAATTTGTGTTAACATTGCTTAATCGAAATGACATTAATTTTAAAAATCTGCTCTGAACCATTTCAGGTTGTTGAATCGCAATCTTGGTGTAGGGTAACCCTACTGTTGAAGCATATTCTAAATGAGGCAGTACAAGTGCTAAGTAAGTATTTTTATTGTAGTAGCTCTGAAAGAATTGGAAAATCTGCTTATAAAACCTAATAGACTCAGAGATTTCTTGCAAACGTGGGAAATGTGCATATTAAACTCTAGCTTTGATAATAATTAATATTGAGAGTAATAAATCTCTATGAGCATTACTGCACTAATGTTTTACATAATAATGTAAAAACTACAGCTAACAGTTAAAACAACTACTCCCCGTACTAAAGCACCGCCAGGCATTGAATGATATAACTGTTAGCTGTCGTTACATGTCTAAAATTATATTTAGCACTATGTAACAATTTTGTGGTGTTATCGTTTCTCAATATTTCATTTCTAGCTTTGAGGTGAATATAACTTCCAAATCTTTTATCTCTGAAGTATGCTATAATACATTATTATTAATAGTATAGTTAAAGCAACGTTTATTACCTCTATTAAATGATATGCACATACACTTACTTAAATTTAAATCGAGATCATTCTCCCGACACCACAACGCAACACTATTTATGTCATCCTGAAGTGCCAACTGATCTTCATCTTAATGCTAGTATACAATTTTAAATCATCGGCATACAGGAGAAAATTACACTTTTTTTAATTTAAACCAAGAGCACCCATTGAGTTCGGTTATTTATGTAACTACTTAGCCAACTTAAAACTTGATCACCAAATCCAATGGATTTTAATTTGTTTAACAATATGTGGTGTTGAACCCTATCGAATGCCTTGGAGAAGTCGGTATAAATAGAGTCAACCTGTAAGCCCTTCTCCAATGCATCCGATAAATATGTTTAATACACCAACAAATTACAGTAGTTACAGTAAATTTACCTGTAGTAAATCCATGCTGTTCATCAATAAATAGTTTAAAACAAGACCATTTAAGCTGTTCCGAAACTAATTAATCCAGTAATTTTGGTATGACATATTGAATTGCCACACCTCTGTAGTTAGCAATATTTGATCTGCAACCACTTTTGAAAATTGGAACATTAAAGCGATCTTTCCAACATTTTTGGAAAATGCCAGATGTTAATGAATTTATAATAAGTGTATAAATAGGTTTACTCAATGTGTAAATACATCTTTTTAGGAAGTATGCAGGGATACCGTCAGGGCCCGCATTACAAGAATCAGGAAATGATAATATGGAGTTAAATACATCTGTAGGGGTAACATTGAGATTACGAATATCAACTGATTTATTACAATGCTGATCAGATAAAAATGCATTTTCTTGAAAAATGTTAAGTGAATACCTTAGATTAACCTCTTGTAAACTGTATGCTGTAATGTTAAGTTGAGAAGGCAATAACCTGGAGTGATCACCGACTGTTTATAAAAAATATTTTTTCCTACTATAAATACAGAAAGCAAATCTAGTCTCTTCAGTCTTCATCTAGAGTCCCATTCAGTACAAAATGGATAAATGTAAGTTAATTGGTATTCAGTCAACAGTGTCAGTGACACCAATTAAAAATTTGGTGGCCAGAAATATTTAATTCGAAGCGTAAATAAGATACCCAATAAACATGGTTCCTCAATACAGAGCCCGTGGTAATGGCCTATCTACTGCAGCGGTTTTCCGAAGAAGATATGAAATTAATCAAAAATCAAGCGCGTTCATGACTGTTGCAAAACATATAGGACAAAGTGTAGAACTTAACTTCAGTGAATAATAAAATAATCAATACGAAAATTAAACCAAACATTGAGTAGCAGCTCAAGTGTTCTGAATAATTCAGAGTCGGTGTATATCTACCACAGCGGTTTTCCTCATTAACTGGAGAGGATATCATGGAAATTCATAGAAAATAATCAAGTACATTTATGAGGGTTACAATATATTTTAGACAAACTATTGAAATTAACTTTAGTGAGTTAAAACAAATTTAAAATATTTGGATGTCATAGGTGCTTTAAATTTAAAGTATTTATTTAAATTTTAAGTAACCTAAAGTATTTAGTTTATTAATATAAAACTTAAATTCTAATGGCCTTATCACCAATATGAAATTTATTATTATCTTCATTAATATTTGGAATAGCATTTTAAGTTTCAATACTTATTAAGCCTAAACTGTAACTTTTTTCCTCTAATGTTAAATCAATTCATGGATGATAATATGTTCTAAGTCATGATGTTATATCAGTAAGAGTGAACGTCTGCATATTTCAACAACCATACCACTGAAACAAACAAAACTTAAATATTTTTATATAGAAATCCTAAACACAAGTCCACATACATACCCAATGAGTACCTTGACCCATATAAGTATCTAAATTAACAATACTAGACTCAAGTTCTCTTATATTTTTTAGGTAAATTGTCACGCATAAAAACACCTCGAAACAAATCTATTTTTTTCCATACCTTGTTAAATCTATATCAGTGAGGGCACTTTGTGATAGTTTTAAGAGTTTTTTGAATAAGGTTTTAAATGCAACCCATTCCCTGTTTATATGGCTTTAGATACAATCCTTTTCCGACAGCTATTTCTTCCATTGCTTGATTATGATGCTGTCTTTCTGTAAGATCTGCAGCAGCAGCATTTGCATCATTAACAGCAGCACCACCACCTATCGCTCCCAAAGCACTTAAACTAGCAAATAGTGGAATAAGTGGTAAAAAAAACACCACTTTTTTTAATCGGAAAAATCCTCGTGGGTTTTCTTTTTTTAATTCCTTTAACTGCATCCAATGCAATTTTTGATGCTGATATTAAGTCAGTCGGTTTTAATCCTTTTAGTTCAGATAGAGTTTTTTTTACCGCTGAATGAAATGATAACCCACGTCCTCTTTTAGTTGTAGCCTTCATTTTATTACTTCATTTACGTAACCCCAATAATAATTTAACTTTAGCATGCATAGCTCCTGCAACACCTAAAGGTACAGCTTTCTCGGTAATACTTGAGTCAGATGCGTTCATTCGTTTTATTGCTTCGGTTGCTAATATTTAATCAGCTTTGTGTCTACTTTCTAAATCTCTAAATTGTGAATAAGAGATATCATGTGTTTTACAAGCTTCATCTAATTTATTATACTATTTATACCTATATCACCTCTATTTAATCGTTTTTCTAAATTCGTTCCTGGTCCACAAAATTTGTAGCCAGGAATATGTAACTTAAAGGGCAATTAGTTACTTTATTTAAAAATCCCGATCATACCTTCTTGAAATATTGTTTAGGGCTAAGCTCATCCGTTTGATATCATTATATGTGTTATAGGTATAAAATTTAAATATCAAATGTTTATTTTACTTATATTTTCATGTAATATACACTGACGAGCATAAAATTAAGGTGACTCCGTTATTTGAAGTTATTTTAGAAAATTTTAGTATTTTACGTGTTTTTTGGTTGAACAGTTTAATAACTGATTGCTTGAATAAAAAAATAATATTTGGTTGTTGAAAGTTTATGGAAAGTAATGAAAATGAACAATTTTAATTTGATATGCTAAGTAATGAAAATAAACAAGTTTACTTTGATATGCTTTTTTTGAAACAAAAGCGAGTTTAAGGACAGAATAATTTTTATTTCTATGGTGTCATCTGTTAGTTGCAAATTGTTTGTGTATTGTTGTCATTGTTAGTGTTTTGCAATGAGCATAAATCCTGTTGTTGCTGCACGAATTCTGGCGGCTTTAGAAGACGGCCGCGGTCAGCGCGAAACTGCAAGAAACGTTGGTGTCGTGTATGCAACAAATATGGCGGCGGTACGAAGAGACTAGTCTGCTCATTCGAAGACCTGATTCAAGGCGAGGCAAGACTACAACTGCTTGAGATGACCGCTTTCTCGATTCTAGTGCTTTGAGAAACCGAACAGTCACGGCAGTTTTCCTTCGAAATAATCTACAAGAAGTGAGAAATGTAAACATAAGTGAGTGGACAGTTATGAGGAGCCTTCATGCTGTTGGATTATCTTGCCGAACTAGAGCTACTTTACCGCCGCTTTCCCGTGAACACAGGATTGCGAGGTTAAATTTTGCACGAGAACACTTGGCTTCGACAAAACCGGATTGGAGTCCTATATTGTTACCGATGAAGGTGAAGGATCAGTTATGGCATGGGGAGGCATATCTTCTGATATTCACTCGTCAGGTATTTGACAGCGGTTCTAGAAGACCATGTTTTACCGTTCATGATGATTCTTGGAGAAGACGCATTTATGCATAATAACGAACGAACCCACACTGCTCAGATAATTACTGAGTATCTTGATGAGTGTCAAATCACAAGATTTCTATGGCCTGCTCGCAGTCCAGATTTAAATCCTATTGAGCATGTTTGGGATCAGAAGGGAAAACGTTTTCGGATACATATACCGGCCCCCAGAATTTCTAGAGAGCTTCACGACATACTGATGCAGAAATGGGATAATCTTCCACAGAATGTGTCCCAAAATCTGATCTAGAGCATGCCTCAACGACAAGCTGTTATCACTGCCAGAGGACATAATACTCGCTACTGAATTCCTTAAATTCTCTTTTGTTTAAAAAAAACATATCAAAGTAAACTTGTTCATTTTCGTTACTTAGCATATAAAATTAAAATTGTTCATTTTCAGTACTTTCAATAAACTTTGAACAACCAAATATTATTTTTTTATTCAAGCAATTAGTTAGTAAACTCTTACAACCAAAAAAATACGTAAAAAACTAAAAATTTCTAAAATAACTTCAAATAACGGAGTGACCCTAATTTTATGCTCGTTTGTGTATATAGTAGTTATAAAAATGAAGTTGATTAAACAAGAACAAACGATTCACGTTAATAATATAGATGAAAATTATATTAATGAAATAATTCGTCGTCATGGTTTATTGCTTCCATCAAGTATTAGATGTATAATTCGGGTCCATCAGATTGTGGAAAAACAAATGTTATGATTAATTTACTTGACCCAAATGGCCTTCGATTGAAAAATATTTATATTTACTCTAAATCAATCAAAATATGAATATTTACGAAATTTATTATCACCAATAAAAGGAGTAGGATATTATGCATTTTCTGAAAACGTAAATGTTATCAAACCTTCAGAAGCAAAGGAAAATTCTATATTTATATTTGATGGCATGCGGTAAACAGCAATTCTTTAGCATGGGGCGACATAAAACTATTATTTCATTTTATTTGTGTCAAACATATACCAAAACTCCTAAACA
This sequence comes from Ontholestes murinus, assembly GCA_963969525.1. Taxonomy (NCBI): domain Eukaryota; kingdom Metazoa; phylum Arthropoda; class Insecta; order Coleoptera; family Staphylinidae; genus Ontholestes; species Ontholestes murinus. Next base: position 42,911,496 of record OZ018390.1, read on the forward strand.
TTTAATTCGCGATAATGCTAATATGATTATCTTATTTAAACAAGATGACACGAACTTGAAATATGTATATGATGATCATGTAAATACTGATATGACATATAAAAAGATTAATGTAATGTGTTCCATGTGTTAGCTTAAAAGGCATGATTTCATTTTAATTGATAAAGATAGTGACATAAATAATGGTAGATGGAACATTTCTTCAAATATAACACAACAAGCGGAAATTATTCATGAAGTTGAAGAGAGGCAGAAACTATTGACTCTCATTTAATTTACCGAAAGCTACTGAACCTCTTAATGAAAGAGTTGAAAAGGATTCAATTTCCATATAATCTATTATTGATCCTCAAACAAAGTTTAAACCGAATAAAGTATTTCGGCTTGGTAAACTTGGCAATAAATCACGCCCACTTAAATTAATATTTCTTAACACTAAGGAAGCGCTTGACATACACAAAGTAACACGAGTAACAGACACGGGCAATATACGGTTTAATAGTGATTTGACTCAATTGCAGAGGAACTGAAAGAACTGAGAAATGAATTATGAATGCCTCTTGGAATAATTATGGTGATAGTGTATTAAGTGATAATAATAATAGTTATCCTGCCAACGTTTTAGCCAACACACTGAACTTTTACAATTTACGTCAAGTAAATCAAATCCCAAATACTAGAGATATATTTTTAAATCTAGTATTCTCCAATATTATTGGGATAAATGTAAACCATGCTACCGATAGTCTATGTAATTCTAGTACTCATCATATTCCCTATTGTACAAATTTATCACTCCCAACACCTGAGCTTACTTGCCAAAACGATTAATAGATATAGTTTTATTGATGTTAATGTTTGTGATTTCAATAATGTTCTGTGTTCTGTTTTTAATATGTTTATTCCTGTTAAATTTATAAAATCATCAAATTATCCCAAATGGTTTAACAAGGATTTAATAAAACTAACTCAAGCAAAAAAGCGTTCTCATACAAAATATAAATTTACTGGTTGAAGATTCGACTATGCGTCATTTAAGTACTACAGACAAAAATGTGAAGAACTTGGTACATTGTTGTATAAAAAATTCATTGACAATCTAGAGTCTAAAATGAATGCTAACTCCAAAGAATTTTGGGATTATGTAAATGTATGTCGCAAAACGAACGGCTATCCCTAGAAAATGCATTTGAATAACGAGGTAAGCGATTCAACTGACCGTATTGTTGATATGTTTGCCTCTCATTTTTCGAGGGCATATACACGGCTATGTAACAATGTACCCAATTATCAAGTAAATGAATTGATTGACATGCATAAACTAAATGTCTTATTGAAGTTTTTAACTGTTTGTCTTATCTTTCCGAGTCCTGTTATGCTGGCCCTGATGGTATTCCTGCGTACTTTTTAAAACGATATATCTGCACTCTGAGTAAACCAATACATACGCTTTTTACTAAATGTTTATCAGTTGATACTTTTCCACAATGCTGGAAGAATAGTTATATAGTACCTATTTACAAAAATTGATGTAGAACTGACATTATTATTATTATTATTTACGGAAAACTCCTTTACATAATAAGTTTACATTTGACATGTATATAATAATATAAATTATTTATATAAATAAATATATAAAATACATATTAATTGATAAATTACAAAGAAATAATATAAACAAATTAAGAATCATTAATAACAGTACAAAACAAAACAGCAATATTATATTTTATAAAATTGTCCAAACCCCAACTTAAAATACACCAAAAGATCTCTATCAGGTCTCAATGTTACTCTTATTCATTAAAATATAATTAAAAACTAAAAATGCAATAAATGAAGATAATAAATTAATTAAATAATCAAAATAGACTAAACCCAGTTATTGTATCACAGATATGAACATATCACAGCCTGAGTATCACAAATGAAGTATAGAATAAATAATTAGATAAAATATAATTATAAATTAATAGATAAAATATAAATATAAATAAATAGATAAAATAAATAAAAACGCACACAAATAAATAAAATACATAACAAACATGAGTTACTTCAAATTAAACAAACAATAACAAAATATTGGAGTAAAAAAGTATGCAATATAATCTTTAACACTAATAACAACATAAAATTAAAATAAACGAATGACATTAAATTGTTCTACATGCCGGAGTTTTCTTTTAAAAATTTGATACGTTGGTGCAAATAGCATAAAATTAATGTTTGTGCTGATTAAACATCCCATAACGAGTGGGATGAATATCCTGTCGAAATAATGGCTTGTGTATAACTTGAGAGCAAAGCGGAATATAAAAATTTCATTTTATTAATAATTCGCTACTACTGATTTGCCCATTTACTAATTTATACAAGAACGACATGTCTAGGAACATTCTTCTTTCGGCCAATGATATTATATTTAATTCAGTCAACATACCACTATGGCTATAAATGTAACCTCTACCCAATCTACAAGACATGTTACCGGCGTTTTGCCGGAAACGCCGGCACAATGATTATTTCGGGCAATTTTATTCATCTTATCATAGTTCCCTCATTGTTCATTAATTTACCTTCATAATCATTTAGTATAAAATGAAGTTGGTCTTCTTGTATTGATTGTTCGGGTTATGTAAATATTATTTGTAAATATAGGATTAGTTAATTATTAGTATTAGGGTACATAGTTTTAGATTTATTACCTTACGCGGCTCAAATCTCGGCAGTACGGTATTTCGTGATCAGAACAAAGGCGCAACAGATTTGGTCGCGTAATGCTCACAGTTGGGTACCGCCCTACGGTACAACGGAGAGGCGGCATTTACTGCTCGGCTGCTTGGAATTCGGATTAAGGGAAATGACTGAATATTCACATCATGTTCTTTTTTCCGCGAATTGAATTCGATTAAGTCAATCGCACAGCTATATTTGCTATGTAGAATATTGTAAATATTAATAACGGCCGTCCACTCTTATTTTGCCCATTTGTAAATATATATTCTTTATAATTACCCAAACATATAATCACATGTAAGTTAGTATTAGGGTAACAAACGATATTACATACAGAGTTATACTGTAGAGGAATACCAGTATTAGTGATAATTAATAGCATTACTTCAATTCTTACAAGCTATAAATATTAAGAATTATCATTAGTAATTCGGGTTGCCGGTTGCACCGTCCCCTTGCGCCAGGAAAAACAAAAATGATGAGGCGCAACATACTTGCGCAGGTCACCCCTAACCGCTGGACCAATCAGTGAATGGACTCTTAACCACCTCCATCTTGCACATCCCCCGGGAAGGGATGATCGTGAGTATGGAGAAGGTGGTTAACAAAACTGACGGATCACAGGGTTGAAGGGACAGTTTTTTTGAGAGTTTTCTTTTGAGAGTTTGAAAGTTTTAACCCTTTACGTGATTTAAAATCGTTTTTTTGTAATTATATAAATTCGTATTTTTAAAGACGAGTAGTCGAAACGCAACACGACGCGTAAGGTATTAGTTTTATTTTGTATATGTATATATATTTTTTGTATTCTATTCGTTGATTTTACTTTGTTTTCTTTTTAAATTAAACAATTGTTAATGTTTTCTGAAACATTGTGTCATTTAATCAACCGTTGAATTCAATTTTCCTACAATAAGAAATATATATTCAGTGAGTGGTTACCGAATAAAGCTGTTCCAGACCAGACCAGGTGTTATAGGGTGAGTTATTGTTTTGTATTTGTTTATATTCAATTTAAGAAGTGACTCTGTGGTACTTCTATCCTGAGCTACCAGGTAATCGAGGGTGATCCGATTTTTGATAACTAGGCCAATAACTTATTTTAATATTATTTTTCTCGAAATCGGAGTGATTGTCTCCCCGAAGCCAACAACTTAATTTCCCTCCTTTGATAAATGGCGCCCAACGTTAATTTTTAATTTTAACTATTTATCAGTGATAAATGACACTAAACGTACATTTTTTTTTTCTTTGATTATCTAACTTTTGATAAAGTTAATCAACCTGAATTATTATTTTTGTTGATTATTCATTGGGTAAACTTAATTTATTTAACGGCAGTACATTATTCATGTGGTTTATTAGTAATTACCTTAAATTCAAAATTTTGTACTAATACAAAGGTTTTCATTTATCATTTGTCAGTTCGTTTCTCACGGCAATGATCAAATCCCTATATTTATTACTTACTATTTCTGGAAATTGTACTATCTAGCCTAATTAATTTGAACGATCATTTTCAAACTACATATAATTTTGAACTGTTTTTTTCCTTTCTTATAACTTAATAAACATTTCTTCATATATCAATAATAAAATATGATAGAGTAATGTCTCAATGGTTATTGTTGCTACAACAGTACAAAATTTAATGCTTATTGAAATGCATTTATTTAAATAATTTTTGTTTTCATTGTAAACAGTTCCATTATCAAATTTTATAAATTTTGAAATCATAATTCTAAGTAACTTTTCGCCGCACAATGTCCATTTTTTAACTATTCAAACTATTTTGGAAGTAATAAATAAATACATTGGCCAACCATCCATAATTCGCGTTGTTAACTAATTACAATTTTTTTAGGGAAATGAAGTGTTTATTGTTTATTTGCATGTAATTATCCTTATTAAACAACAAGAATTTATACACCCACAATCACCTGATTGTTTTCTATATTACATCACCCACTAACTAAAGTAATGTTATTTTCTAACAAATTATAATTTTATATAGTTTGATAAATTAATTACACAAATTACTAAGCTTCATTTTGCCGGGGGGGCCGAGTTATAAATAGTTTACAAATTATTACCGGCAATCTACCTTGATCGTCGATAACAATGCTTATTTATTAATTCAAACCGCGCGATATTTCAAATTCAATTTTTATTCTACTATTTTATATTTCATTAATTTCATAAGCATTTTTTTAAATTAAAAATGAGTTACGTTCGTGGCACATACATTGACATATCATATTTTAGACATGTGCATATAGGATGTAGCATGTTAGATTAAGCATCATAAAATTAGGGAATTAGGGGCGTATGAGTAAGTCTCTCGCGAGAATCCGCTGCCCAAGAATAAATTATAAATCCTCATTTATCAATGCAATGTCACGGCCGTTTCTAAAGTGCAGCCCGGCCGGAAACGTGCCAAATGGTCGTTAATTGTTTAGGGTACGGTCCGGCTAAACAATGCAATGCACCGACCATCAAAAATCTGGTACCCAGACAGCCGACTCCCCGAAGTCCAGACATTAAGAACAAAAAAAGGAAATCGGATCCGTAAAGGAAGCCCTTTGAAAAATTCTGGAAATATGAAACAAAGGAGACTACGACCATTCATCACGTCAAGGCACGTTTCCAAAATAATATTAATGACCGCTATTAATTCTTCCCATCAAATAAAGAAGAAACAGATTACGCCGCGGATCAACTCGCGAGCACCACTAGAGATCGAAATTCGAATAGCTGACGTCGTCACCAGCAGATGGATATCTCATACGAGGTACTTTCTTAGACGGGTAGTGGATTACCACGAATCATGAGAGATGATCCTCATACGCACATGTAAATATAATTAGCTAGCATATGATAGGGTTAAGTAATACAATATTTTATTGCTCTCGGAAACTAACGAGTAAATGCTAATTATTACTCAATCCAATACGAGTACCGCCATCTAGTGAAGGGCGAGTAAACAGTACTCGTCCCCTACCACTGACTTCTTCAAAAATCAAAAAGCGCCCTCATAAGTTTTCTTGCAACGACAAAAAATTATCAATCGTCCACTTCGTGCTTATTCCTTAAATAAGTCAGTTGACTTCGGGTTTGTTCCCTAAATACGTCGTTCGGCCTTTTGCTCGCGATCCGTGATCGGTACCGTAAATCATTTTTACAACAGTTTTATATTTGTTTAATTCTCGTTTTTTTTGCTCTTATACTAATTTGTGCCCGTGTTTGTTAATCTTTTTTGTGTTAATTGTTCATTGCTTATTTATTATTGATTTAATACACGATCATTTAATCTTTTCGTTTGTTTTAATAACGGTTCTCTAAAAACCCTATAAAGTGCCACGAGACCAATACCGCTGACCGAGGGTAAGTACACCTATTTTCTTTTGCTTTACCATTGACATCTTCGCCTGCAGCTAGTCGATAGTTACTCCAAGGAGAGCCTGGGTTACCTAAGCTATTTTTATTATTTTTATCATTCGGCCTCCCTCGCGTGTAACAAGTGGCGCCCAACCTTAGTGGCTCGTTCATACCCACGCCCTGAAGTATTTCTTTACATAACGGTACTAATTTGTAATAATTTGGTCCGCACTTGTGCCGTGTAGCAAGTAGCGCCCTTACGTGTTTTACAATTATACCTACTCCCTGATATATCTCTTAATTTAGTGGCCAATCAAATTCACACGTTGATATTTTTTTTAGTGTGATCAAAGTGATCTATTAATTTACACAAATTATTTAATTAAAAGTGGCACACATTTAACATTAACTTCATTAGTGATTCAAAAAACACAATTAAACCGAATACCCAGATTATTTTAAGTGTAATTTTTTTCATTTTATTTTAAACATAATCAAGTCTCATTAAGTATAATTTCATTTTACTATTATTTTTCTCTTAATAATAATAAATTTTTAACTTAATTTTACCTGTACTCAAATTTCATTTATTTTTAATAAGAGCGGTTAGGTTTTGATAATAGTTATTAATCTTTTCCATTATTTTATGCAAGTACTTAATTAATAAACGATAATTATTTTTGTCGCGTCATCAAATCTCGGCTCTCCAACTAATTCGTTTTACCTCAACTGTGCGAATTTTATTATTGCACGTTTAATAATATTGTGTATATTACACCCAGACTGGCATCATTATTTCTGCACAAATTTTTTTTTCCAGAGTAATCGACCTTATTTTGATTTATAAATTGACCAATATTTGTGTTGGAATATTTACTGCATGTCTCTGTTTCAGGGCGGTATATAATATTGTGTTGATTTGTTTTTTTTTAATTTTTTTTAATTTTCTTCACTGTGTGCAGGGTCTGTCAATCGATATTTCTTTAAACAGCCAACAACGAGATTGAGATTCGATAGGGGCCGAGAACGACTACAATTTTTTTTCTTTTTTTTACGTTTTTTTTGAACAAATAACAGCAATGTCCGTTCGCAATAGCCTGCAATGCTCACGCTCCAACTCTTGTCTTGGAAATTTACCAACAGTGGCCGTAGCTAACGAGATCTGTCGAATCCTGGATGATACGGAAGTCTCAATTGAGGGAGAGTGGCCCGAAAGGAGACAGACAAATCCAAATAGAGCTTCCCCGTTCGGCTCCATCATCGAGGACGAGTGCGACAGAGAAGTGAGGGAAGCGGAGATTGCTCTTGAACGTCTTCGATCGAAAAGAGATGTGAAACGAAAACAAGAGCAAGAGCACCAGAACCAGCTTCTTCAAGAGAAAGAAATTCGCACTCAAGAAACCGCCCAAGCGAACAACGAGCTCACCCTAGAAATTAGACGACTCCGCGAATACCTTGTCAATCGGGAGAGGAACTCAGGGACTCAAAATCAACCGTCAAACGACAGTGACCTTGTTGGCGTAATTAATCAAATGCGTGAATACCAACAAATACAAGATAGGCGGTTACTGGACTACCTGCAGGACCGCGACATAGAAGTTCGACGTGTACTCGACAATGAGAGACCCAATTCCCAGCACTCCACCAGATTGTCCCAAATGTCATATCCCGAATATTTACAAGCACAGGACCAGCAGAGACGCCCTCAATGCACACAACAGCCTACCGCTCACAGGTCTTCGCCACCGCCTCCAATCAACGAAAATGCGGACGCATTCATTGGGAGGCACATAATGGCCTATTTAAAAGACGCCAAAATAAGTGAGCCCGAAGATCGTGTAACGTTCACTGGGAAGAACCCTCAAAAGTTTATTCAACTCCTTGAGAGGGAGTTTGAAGGACTTGCAATGGAAGACTGCGAAAAATAGAAGAGCCCTGGCCCGCATGGACGCGCCATCTAAGGCAGAGTATGGGGGATATTTCGCCGAAGACGTGCCCTGGGATCAAGCGAAACGATTATTCATCGCCTCCGTGGATCCCCTAATGGCCCGCTATGACGAGGTGGCAGAGATGATTAATTTAAAACAAGGACAAACGCCTCCAGGAGTATTCGCTTTGCGAAGGAAATTTTGTTTGAGCGTCATGCTGCAGCTTGGCCTGAGGAATTTTTAACGCGGATTATGTGGCAGTTATCGTCGCAGAGTCTTCGCATGGCTCTTCATTTTGAGCCACCATCCGGATGCACCTACAGCCCCGCCGAAGAACCAGATAATGCCCGACGCGACGCAACAATGCCCTAGGTCACCGCCGCGCTGCAGAAAATGCAATCAAGGCCGACACTGGCACAAGGAATATCCTAATGTGCCGGGAAACGACTTGCAGCGGCAGAACTACAATTAAATCGCCTTGCCGTTCCTGCCGCTTACCAACAAAAATCGCCGCGACGACCACGGATATCTCTCAAAAACCAGCGAAACCGCCCATATCTAATTAGTGAACCCAAACGATCGTCCCCCACACAGACAATTCCACGTTCAGTGCCGCCCCCCACGAATAATGTACGTGAAGTGTATTCCCCAATTGACGTTAATATACGTGCCCGCGAACAATTCCGTCAAGATTGCGCTAATTACAATCCCAATTATTATCAATAATAAAACGTTCACGTGTTTGCTCGACCTCGGGGCCGGACAAAATTACATACGACCTGGTATCGCTTCTTATGTAATACCAACGAAGATGCAGGCTGATTTGGCCGATCAATACGCAACCGCAGAAATAACCGGAGTAGCGCGACTTGATTTTACGCTGGGAACATCCACCTTCCACGAAGAGTTCCTTGAAATGCCTAACCTGCGTTACGAGGCAATATTGGGGCTGGAATTTTTCATGAAGTACGATGCCGTAATCGACTGCAGTCGGAACTGTGTACACCTTGGAACAGGGCTAAGGCAAACTGCATATTGGTCGCAGGATACTGACACAGACGCTTACAAGCCGCCCCCTATCTCGATCATGGATTCACTGACAGGACGGAAACTCAATTCAAGGAATTGGTGGAACGATTCAGTAGGATCTTTTCGCCAAAAGATCAGTTCGCCCATCGTCCACGAACAACGGAACACACAATTCGTTTAACGAGCAGTAAGCCCATCCGTATTCGACCATACCGCGTCAATCCAAATAAAAAACAGGAAATCGACCTGCAGATCACCGAACTTCTTAAACAAGGCATCATTGAACCTTAAATCAGCCCCTACGCGTCCCCAATCGTTCTTGTGCAGAAAAAAGACGGTCAAAATTGCTTCTGCATCGACTATCGCAAGGTCAACGAGGTGACGACGTCAGAACCAACACCGATGCCCGTCATTCAGGAAGCACTATGTGATCTTGGTAATGCCCGCATATTTTCCACGTTAGACCTCAAAAGCGGATACTGGCAAATACCGATGGAGGCCACATCAAAACAATATACCGCTTTTAGCACTCCTGATGGCAGTCATTACCAGTTTCGAGTGATGCCGTTCGGTTTGAAAAACGCGCCGGCAACTTTTCAACGAATGATGTCACAGGAAGTCCTCTTTGGCATATTACATGACTTTGCCATGGTGTATCTGGACGACATCATTGTGTTTTCCAGAACGCCAGAAGAGCATTTTCGACACCTAGCACTCGTGTTTGAGAGATTAGATCGATACGATCTGCGACTGGGAGTAGAAAAATGTACATTCAGCAAGGTATCACTCGAATATTTGGGGCATATGGTGGATGCAGACCAAACAAGCCCGTTGGAAAAACACCTCAGATAAGGAACTATCCCGTACCGAAAACCCGCAGACAATTACGACGCTACCTTGGATTGTGTAATTGAGTTCGACAATACATTCATGGATTTGCGAATATTGCTGCACCTCTCAATGAATTAACGGCGAACACAAAGCCCTTCCGATGGACACCCGAAGCCATCGCCGCCATGGAGATGCTCCGTGAGAAGACCCTGCAACCACTGCGTCTACATCGTCCATTACCAGGACTCCCATTCACCGTGCAGACAGATGCGTCACAACTTGGAATTTCGGCCGTCTTATTCCAAACAACAGACGATGGCGAGAGGAGAATAATTAGTTTAGATTCGGCGAAACTTAATGAAACAGAGAGGCGGTACCATATAAATGAGCAAGAATGCCTGGCGCTCATTTGGGCGTTAAGACGATACCATCCTCTGTTAGAAGGAAAACATTTCCGAATAGTGACAGATTCGCGAGCACTGACTTGGCTCGCGAATTTCAAAGATATGCGCAGCAAATTAACAAAGTGGGCTCTGCTATTACAAAGTTACGATTACACAATCGAACACTGTCCAGGAAAGGATAACGAGCTTCCGGACCTGCTGAGTCGCGACCCGGAGGAGAAGTCAGTCGGCGAAATACCGGACCTCGACACAATCCTTCCGCAAACAATAAATGTAATTGGCCCTCCAGTAGCAAATGTAGTAGCAGAAGCCCAAGCCGAAGATGAGGAAATCCAGCAGAAGATCCAATGCCTCACAGATCGGGAGAATCCAGCAGGCGAAACACGTTCCCTAGAGACAATAGACGGACTTCTGTATCATCAACCGACCGATGAATACGACAGAACACTTTACGTTCCATTTGCGGCCCGTCCACGGATATTACATGAAATACGGTTAGAGGATATCAAAGGACGTCAACTTCGTTATGCTCGCCGTTACGATCAACCAGAGGAGCAGCCACGGTTCGAAGAAGGACAGCGGGTGGTTATACGTAACCATCCGATAAGTGACGCTAGAAACCCTGCCGGATTTCCGGCCAAATGGCTTGGCCCATATACAATCCGCGATCGGATTTCCGACCACGTTTATCGCGTCAATCGAGGAAATGCTATCGTGCGCGTCGAGCCGCTCCTGTCCGCCAAAGACGACGCCGCGTGACATCACCTGCTCCTTCTGAATGAGCAGACAACCGACGATCCTGCCCTACCCGGCGCTTCCACCTACAACCAGTGAACGCGTACGTTCGTTTACACAGTGACGTTTGTATCCGCGAAAAAGACGCTAAACCGATAACGATAGACACTCTCTAACCGCCGGGCCTTGTGACCCCGGATAGTGAAACTAAGTTAATAGACACTCTCTAACCGCCGGGTCTTGTGACCCCGGATAGTGAAACTAAGGCTATAGACGCTCTCAAACGACCAGGCTTTGCGACCCTGGATAGTGTAATAAACATTTAGTGTAAATATTTCTCCGATGTATATAAACTATATCACTCTACGGGTTAAGAGTGCCATCGAGGATAACCCGTGACGTCGCGACGATGATGTTTCGTCCACCGTCTTAATAGGAGAATCCGATGCCGTTCGTCGGGTTCCTCCGACCTGGATTTCGCCAAGGCAAAACGTTGCAAATTTAAAAGACGTCGCAACACCTTCCAGCTATCCAGTTAGCTGACAATGGGCAGCTCAAGTCAACAACCCATTTGGGCGCCCAAAAATATAATAGGTCCATGAGCCATTCTCCGGGATGCCGTTCGTCCCGTCCGGAACCGCCATCGAAGGCCAGAGCTCTCGTCATGGGGAACGCCGTTCGATCCCTCGTTCTCTGCGCCAAGTACTCTGCAGATATCCAGTGCCACCGTTCGTGCAGCATGATGGTCACTAAGTCGAGGCCGTTCCATATAAAAAATGCCAATACTGCTTCTTACAACCTCGACCCCGGATTCAGCAGAACCAACAGATGATCATGCCGTTAGTATTACTCTAAGAGCCCCAGATTCCTGCGTGAGATGACCAGAAAACATCTCGCCCGCTCTGCGAACGGTTTCTACACAGCAGGTTCATGTAAATATTACCTCTACCAATCTGCATGATCATTTGTCGTATATCACATACATATTAATATATCGTCAATGTATGTCGTTGTGTATATTCCGCGAATCTAGATGGAATGCGAACTTCACTCCTTTTTACGGGGCCGAATTGTTACCGGCTATCTACCTTGATCGTCGATAACAATGCTTATTTATTAATTCAAACCTCGCGATATTTCAAATTCAATTTTTTAAGTCTCTCGCGAGGATCCGCTGCCCAAGAATAAATTATAAATCCTCATTTATCAATGCAATGTCAAGGCCGTTTCGAAAGTGCAGCCCGGTCGGAAACGTGCCAAATGGTCGTTAATTGTTTAGGGTACGGTCCGGCTAAACAACGCAATGCACCGACCATCCAAAATCTGGTACCCAGACAGCCGACTCCCCGAAGTCCAGACATTAAGAACAAAAAAAGGAAATCGGATCCGTAAAGGAAGCCCTTTGAAAAATTCTGGAAATATGAAACAAAGGAGACTACGACCATTCATCACGTGAAGGCACGTTTCCAAAATAATATTTATGACCGCTATTAATTATTCCCATCAAATAAAGGAGAAACAGATTACGCCGCGGATCAACTCGCGAGCACCACTAGAGATCGAAATTCGAATAGCTGACGTCGTCACCAGCAGATGGAAATCTCATACGAAGTACTTTCTTAGACGGGTAGTGGATTACCACGAATCATGAGAGATGATCCTCATACGCACATGTAAATATAATTAGCTAGCATATGATAGGGTTAAGTAATACAATATTTTATTGCTCTCGGTAACTAACGAGTAAATGCTAATTATTACTCAATCCAATACATGTACCGCCATCTAGTGAAGGGCGAGTAAACAGTACTCGTCCCCTACCACTGGCTTTTTCAAAAATCAAAAAGCACCCTCATAAGTTTAATTAAGATTTAATACACGATCAGTAATTTAATCTTTTCGTTTGTTTTAATAACGGTTCTCTAAAAACCCTATAAAGTGCCACGAGACCAGTACCGCTGGCCGAGGGTAAGTACACATATTTTCTTATGCTCTACCATTGACATCTTCGCCTGCAGCTAGTCGATAGTTACTCCAAGAAGAGCCTGGGTTACCTAAGCTATTTTTATTATTTTTATCATTCGGCCTCCCTCGCTTGTAACAAAATCTGTTGCGTAAATCTTAATTATAAAAGCAAAACTCGTACCAAAATGAGAACATACAATCTTCGCTCACAAACACAAACCTCTCCGACTATGGAGGTGATCCCAGGCGATAACAATATTGTAGCTGACAACTCCACATCCGATTACGCTGCACACAACGGCACAGTCGTGGACGCCGACAACAGCCACCGAGGTAGCCGTCCGTCTTCACGAGTCGTTAGAATCATCATGTGATCTAATTAATAAAAAGATGGAAGAATCAAAACTTTTGATGTCCAAATGGCGCGATTAGCCGAGGAAATGGAGGACATTCACCAGCAACACAGAGCAGAAGAAGAGCGTCCGTATCCTACGTGGAAAGACTTCGAAGAATTGCAGGACTATTTCTTAAAGAGGGAAGAGAAGTTCATTAAGGAGGCGAAAGAAAATCGCGATCAGGTAAACCTCCTTCAGGAAGAGCAGACAATGCTTGAAGAACGCGTTCCATCACGTTTCTCAGACGCCAGTAGCGAAATCCGATTGCCCATACCACCGTCTAATCAGCAACAAGTCGAAATCGAACTCCATGGTCAACGCACGCATTCACAACCTCGCCAACTTTTTCCTACCTCCTCCGACCCCACTGCAACAAATATATGGCCCAAGCAGGTAGTTGAGTTGCTTCGCGAGGCAAACAACTACACCGAAGAGGACAAGATTATGTTTGTTGGCGGTAATTCCAGGAAATTCATCTTCAGATGGAAAGCGAGTTCAGAGGGCTTAACCTTAGAGATGAGGCGAAACACAGGAGAACCCTAGCAACGATGCATTCCGAGGACAAGAAGAAATATGGAGATTACTTCACTGACAATGTGTCTTGGGACGAAGCGAAATCGTTATTCATCGAAACCAAGGAAGCGTTAATGAAGCCCCAAGGAAATACTGCACCAGGAATATACGCCATACGAAAAAGAATTCTATTCGACCGACACTTATCTTTCTGGGACGAAGAAATGAAAACCACCGTCATGTGGGAATTAGCGTCTGATTCGTTGAAACAAGCGATAATCTTTAAGCCGACAAGCGTGTTAGAATTTGTCGACAAAGCAGCGAAACTCTCATTGAAAAGGAAGGGCACAAACGTCGAACAAAGTAGGAATACTAATTCATTCCAGGCGAAAACACAGGCCCCAATAACACATAATACGACCCAACAGAACGAGAGCTACACCAAGTTTGCAAAAAGCGGGTATCATAACAACTATAATAAGCAAACATGGTCACCAAGATTTAATCAACGTAGGAATTATGGACATCAAAATCATTTCAATCCAAAATCAATCAGCCCCCATGACAAAGAACAGCCTCCGAGAGCAATATCGCTACAGAAACCTGCTGCCTCCATGTCGAACCGCCCCCGCAAGCCACCCTTCTGTCGAATTTGCAAAAACGTGTATCACTGGTATAACGCGTGTCCAAAGAAGTCGGGAAACGACCAGGAGCGGCAGGATCAGAGATAAACACCGTTCAACACTCCCCTGCCGCCTCCATACAACGACAACGAGATGCCTTACTGACTCGATACAAGACTGGAGACGCAAATTTAAATTCAACTGTCAAACGCACCCCGAACCACAACAACCTATAACATCAGCACGGATTCAGGATGACATCGCTCTTCCCGGAACCGCCAACCAATATGCCGTCAGAATTGCCGAAGATGCAGAAAAACTTGCGGAAGAAGAAGGCGCGACCTAAGAAGTCAATGATGACCCAATTCCTGGACCTTCCACTGTAGCTAGAACTGTCGCCGAAGAAGAGCCAAGCCATAGTACCAAATTGGCGTAACCTGCGGCCATATGACGTCCCGGACGCCACCCAGCACCAGCAAATCTCAAAACAACACTTATGTTGTAGTTCAACTGGGTAAGTTTAGACACCAGCATTACACAACATACCATGATGACGTCTATCTTGCGAACCGAACATCAGTGTATGTATTTCTTCTTCCTAATATTTTAATTGTACTTTGCACTCGTATTGTTAACTAACTTATTTCATTTCACGGGGCCGAATTGTTACCAGCATTTTACCGGAAACGCCGGCACAATGATTATTTCGGGCAATTTTATTCATCCTATCACGGTTCCCTCATTGTTGAATAATTTACCTTCATAATCATTTGGTATAAAATGAAATAAGTTCGTCTTCTTGTATTGATTGTTCGGATTATGTAAATATTATTTTTAAATATAGGATTCGTTTATTATAAGCATTAGGGTACATAGTTTTAGATTTATTACCTTACGCGGCACAAATCTCTCTTGGGTTGTAAAACTCTAATTAAGAAGAAGCGGCCCTAATCCGGGAAAATTTCACCATTACGGAATTTCGTGATCAGAACAAAGGCGCAACAGATTTGGTCGCGAAATGCTCACAGTTGGGTACAGTCCCTCGGTACAATGGAGAGGCGGCATTTACTGCTCGGCTGCTTGGAATTCGGATTACTGAATATTCACATCATGTTTTTTTTATCGCGAATTGAATTCGATTCAGTCAATCGCGCAGCCATATTTGCTATGTACTCTTATTTTGCCAATTTGTAAATATATATTCTTTATCATTACCCAAACATATAATCACATATAAGTTAGTATTAGGGTAACAAACGATATTACATACAGAGTTATACAGTAGAGGAATACCAGTATTAGTGATAATAGCATTACTTTAATTCTTACAAGCTATAATTATTAAGAATTATCATTAGTAATCTCGGAAAATCGGTCGGCACCAGCAATGGAGTCGGCCGACAGCTGCAAGTAGAGGCTGCTGAGCGCGTCTCCGGGTGGTGGATAGGAGCGTGACCGAGAAATCGGCCAGTAGCTGGCATAGGGTCGGGCAGGTGGGTCACCCCCGCATGACCGGCCTAAACCAGCTGCCGCGAACCAACTCCCCCAAGCTACGGCGTACAGATATCGTGCCTAGGGCTGCATGGCACAAGGTTGGGACACCGGGCGACCTCCCAACAGGTGCCGCCACGGCTGAACCTGAACGACCTAAGCAGCGTTTGGGAGCGGCCAGACGACTCCAGAGGAGAGAGAAACTCGACCAGAGGGCAGGGACGCCTAAGCGTAACCTACCTCAGGGAGAGCAATCGTTAGGGGAGGGGTCGCACCCGCGACGCCCTGCACCAGCGTCAGCACCCGGCTCGTCATGGACGCAGAAGCGAAACCTGTCGAGCGACAGCACACCTCCGGGACTCCAAAAGAGACCGGCAAAAACCCCGAGAGGAGGCGAAGGGCCTCCGGCAAAGAGAACCTTCAGTGACACACTGACGGGAATAGCGCTCGCTATAATACCGAAAAGATACCCAGAGACGAGCATAAATGCAGAGGAAGCCGAGGCTATCAAAGCCTCGATAATCCAAAGCATTGATGGTACGGTGAAAGGACAAGCCTCACCGAAATTTCAGGAAAGCACCTATAAAGAGGGATTCCTGAGAATAGTATGCTCCGACCTTCCAACCAGGACATGGCTCGAGAGCATAGCCAAGAAGAAGAATCTCCTAGGGAACGAAAAGGAACTTCAGATCATTGATTTGAAGGACCTACCGGAACCCAGGAGAATACTAACGTGGGCTCCAGGACCACCAATAGAGGCAACCACCTTCCTCAAAAGAATATCGGTGCAGAACAACGTAAGCACCGATACCTGGAGAGTAGTCAACCAAAAACCGGACCCCAAGGGAACTCAGTACATCATACTGATGGACAAAGTCTCTTGGGGGAAGGTGAGCGAAGGGAAGAAGTTGCACTTCGGCCTTTCAACCATCACCCTCAGGGCGCTGGCGGCAAAAACCGTCGGCAGACCTGAGGAGACCGAAGAGGTAGCAATGGAAGGAATTCCAGTGCCCGGAGAGGGAGCAATGGACGACAGTCCGTTGCCCGAATCGCCGAAGGGTAAGTAATGCTCAAATTACTACAGATTAATATACACCACTGTAAGGCGGCATCTGCTGCCCTCAGTGCATATATCCTATGAGAAAATATTGACATTGCACTTGTACAAGAGCCATGGCTTCACAAGGGAATAGTAAAGGGGTTAAACATACAGGGCAGGCGACTGACTGTCGCCGAGCCTATGTGCAACCCACGCACATGTATAATAGCAAAACATGGACTGAATTTAATGCCATTATGGGACGTATGTTGCAGAGACCTAGTGGCAGCACGGCTGAAAGTAGTGGAAAGGGGAACGCGGAGGGAGTTTATACTCGGATTCGGTTACCTTACCTACGACCAACCAGGACCACCGCCGCCAGACGAGGTTTAGCGGCTGATACACAGCGGGAGCCACAAGGGAATACCGCTGATATTATATGGGGGAGCAAGGACATCAATCCAAGAGGTGAGAAACTATTAGATTTTATCTTAGAGAATGACATTGAAATAGTAAATATTGGAAATGTACCTACGTTCGTAAACGCGGTGCGAAGCGAAGTAATTGACATAACACTTGCCTCTCGCAAGGCAAGTGAAATGGTAAAATACTGGCATGTATCTGAGGAACCATCACTCTCAGATCATCGATATATATGATTCGATATCGAATCAGAAGAAGCATCTGAAATCCAAAACAGAAACCCCGAGGAGAACTGACTGGCCAGCCGAATCGGGGACTGTCCAACAGTAGCGAGAACAACGCATGAGTTAGAGCTCATGGTACAAAGCATCACAGACTCTATCAATACTGCGTTTGAAGCAAGCTGCCCAAGAACTACCAAACCTACGTCAGCCAGGGTCACCTGGTGGAACAAGGATCTTGATAGGGCTAAGGCACGCACCAGAAGACTGTTTAATACAGCCAAGAGAAACGGTGAATGGGCGCAGTACAAAACGACCCTCACGGCATATAACAATGCCATTAAAAAAGCCAAGAGGGAATCTTGGCAAAAATTCTGTGGGGACATATAAAGTGAACCCACAAGCTCCCGTCTACTCAAGACGCTCAGCTGGGAACATCGGCTCACTGCAGACCAAAAATGGAAAGTACACAGACTCGGTAGAAGAGACCCTGCAGGTATTACTGCAGACGCACTTCCCGGGTTCTGCAATACTTAACAATCCTGTTTCCGAGGACCTAAGCGAGCCCAACGTAGGGGCTCCAAAACGGGACTGAGAAACAGCGAACATGATAATCAGACCAGGTGACGTTGAGTGGGGAATTAACACGTTCAAACCATTCAAATCACAAGGTCCTGACAGGATATATCCTGCCATGCTACAAAAGGGGATAGCAACGCTGAGGAAACCACTATGTGATATCCTCAGAGCAAGCCTTGCCCTTTCATACATCCCAAGCAGCTGGCGGATTGTAAAGGTGGTATTCATACCTAAGCCAGGGCGTGATTCATATGCCCAGGCTAAATCTTACAGACCGATCACATTGTCATCATTTATTTTAAAACTACTAGAAAAACTAGTAGACAGGCACATACGGGAAGGAGTTTTAATGGACTCACCACTACACCGTCAACAATATGCCTACCAAGCGGGAAAGTCATGCGTGCTAGCAATCCACAGGCTAGTGAGCAGATGCCAAAGGACCCTACAATGCAAAGGACGTTGCGTTAGGGGCCTTTCTGGATATTGAAGGGGCGTTTGACAACACGACAACAGCAACAGCAATGGAGAAAAGAGGAATTAACCCGCAAGTCCGACAATGGGTAAACAAGGATGCTCAGAAGTCGGACTGTGACAACCACCCTATATGGAAAAACAGCAGAAGCGTTAGTCGCTAGCGGGTGCCCAGCAGGGAGGTGTTCTCTCGCCGCTCCTATGGTGCCTCGTCATGGACGACCTTCTGCTGCTACTCGAAAGCCAGGGCATATATGCACTAGGATATGCAGATGATCTGACCATTCTAGTAAGCGGGAAGTTTGGGACCACTGTATCAAACTTGATGCAGAGGGCACTAAATACCGTAGAAAGATGGTGCAGGAATGAAGGGTTAACTGTAAACCCGGTCAAAACGGCGATCGTCCGCAGATTTAAAACGATCATACCACAGCGGAGTGAATGGACGAATGGAACATACCCGGGAACGAGTAAAGGAACCATCTGGTACACAGACGGGGCCAAAAATACTAAAGGGACCGGGGCTGGTATCTATGGAGGCTGCAACCGGAGCAAACAATTCGCGATTGCTCTGGGGAAGCATGCCTCTATCTTCCAGGCCGAAATAGCCGCCATTGACTGGTGTGCTCATCATGTAATGGAGTCGGGACTTAACAAAGGACCAATTACCATTATGACAGATAGCCAGGCAGCCATAAAAGCACTAGCCTCACCGATAGTACAGTCCAGGCTGGTCATGACTTGCATAAACAGACTGGACGCACTGGCGGCAACAGGAGAAACACAGCTAGTATGGATACCCAAGGACCAAAAAATTATTGGACACTTTGGGGACCGACTTGCTGGCTAAACAAGGAGCAGCAGGTGAATTCATAGGACCTGAACCCGCTTTCGGTATACCCCATGAAACCGGAAAAGAAATAATCGACGCAAGTTAGCAGAGGAGCACAAAAAGGCATGACAAAACCAAAATGGAATGAAGCATATGAGACTCTTCCTAGATGGTCGGGTACCTGACAGCATGCTGAAGCTGTCTAGACTGAGCAGATTGAAACTAAGAAAAATCACAGGACTAGTCACTGGGCACTGTGACCTGAACAAGCACAAACATAGGATGGGCATTGAGAAAAGCCCCCCTATGCCGTGGAAGAAGAGGAAACTCCCCAACACCTACTGTGCACTTGCGAAGCATACAAACAAGAACGCAAGGCGAAACTCGGGAAACCCATGCTTCCTGTAGAACAGCTAATGAATATCCCCTGGCAGAAACTCCTGGACTTCTTAGAAGATATAGGAGTTCAAAAGGAGTAAAACAGAGGCGCACAAAAGGACCACGGAGACCGCAGTGCAGGGACGCTAAGCGACACCACGACAAAAAAATCATTAGTAATTCGGGTTGTCGGTTGCATCGTCCCCTTATGCCAGGGAAGGCAAAAATAATGACGCGCAACATACTTGCGCAGATAACCCCTAACCGCTGGACCAATCAGTGGTTGATAGCACAAACTCTCTTAACTCGCTCTCTCCAACTAACAGACAAGTCCAATCTAAAAAATGAACTAGTCACCCTCGAGACAGCTCTTGTCCAAAACGGTTTCTCCCCAGATACTGTAACTTTCTTACTAAAACAGAAATCGAGCCCCAAAAACACCGACGAATCCAAATAATTACAAAATATAACATTTCTTCCGTACATACGAAGTACGACAGACAAAATCTCTAAAATACTAGAAAGACATAATATCAAAGCAATTTTTACCACTTCGCGTAAAATTGGACAATTCCTTAATTTCGCAAAAGACATGATTCCCCTTGAAAATCAAGGAGTGTACAAAATCCCCTGTGCCGATTGTAATAAAGTTTATATCGGACAAACCAACAGACGTATGAATGTACGGCGAGACGAACATATCAGAGCCGAACTTTCTAAATTCACCGGACACAAGATTCATTTCGACCACACGACTTCCATCGCAGCATTAGACCATTTCACGAAGAGGATTATCCGCGAGGCAATTGAAATAAAGTTTAATTGTAATAAAGTTTATATCGGACAAACCAACAGACGTATGAATGTACGGCGAGACGAACATATCAGAGCCGAACATTCTAAATTCACCGGACACAGGATAAATTTCGACCACACGACTTCCATCGCAGCATTAGACCATTTCACGAAGAGGATTATCCGCGAGGCAATTAAAATAGAAAAACACACCGATAATCTCAATAAACGCGACGACGCCCAACTACTACCCCCCACTTGGAAATCCATTTTATGCAAAATGCATATCTCTTCACCTGCCCCACAGATTTCAATCCCCAGGTACCACTAACGTACCGAACATTGACAATGTACAAAATTAGTCTTCGCGAAACTATCCGCACCAACATATATATATATATATGTTATATATAGTCTGTTCGTTGGATCTTTGGTCGTACGTCACAAATTATCGCTTCAAAAAACGACGAAAGTTTAACAGTGCGTTCTTTTTCTAACGCATTTGGTTTACTTTATCAGACTGAATGTTTTTGCGTCGTTTCTCGAAGCGATAATTTGTGACGTACGACCAAAGATCCAACGAACAGACTATATATATATATATATATATATATATAATATCCCAATGGTAACGGACGTAGTAGAATATCAACTCTTTGAGATTAACGGGTGAGAGAAGTCCAATGTAGTGTGTTAGAGTGTAGGGAGCAAAGAATATACGACGGTGGTTGTGCTCTAGTCCACTATATTGTTATATGTACATGCTAACGTTTCGCATACAACATGTATGCATCCTCAGAGCAAGTAAACAATTATAAGTGTGTCCTACACTATGGAAGACCGCATGGCCGCAGCAAGATTTTTTGAGGTTAAGTTCTTTCCCATTATGATTACTTATCGTTAAAATTGCAGACGTCTTGAAAAACTCAACAAATAGAATTTTCCAAGACGTACCAATGAAAAATTTAGAGTTTTGGTTGTACAACGCCGTATTTTTTAGGGGGGTGCCACTTGAAATTTTCGAAAAAAATGACAACATGCGAAGATCAATCAAAAATTATTTTTTTTCCATAAATTAGCCGAAAAAAAAACTATGTGAAGGTATACGAGGTCTTAACCTGTACCTCAATTCAAAATTTAAGCGCCGGCGTCAATTAGTTTCTTTACAAAAAAATCTCAAAAATGGGGTGCAATTTTGAAAGAAGGGGTTATAACAGCGAAACCGCTAAAGTGAAGGGTATAACATGTTAGATAAAAAAATAGGTACTCTCCGAGCACTTTCCAAATCTGCAATAAAAAATAGGGCATTCCATTTAAAAAAACATAAGTTTGGTACGCCACTGGAGTACGGCTCGCCACTGATGATTAGAAATATTTTTGAAACATAGCGACGGTAATTATGCACCACTTTGCTCTTAGATTTTTTTCGATAACTTTTATCGTAAGGGAGCTATGGTCCGAGGCGTCTCTTATAGCATTCTGCGAATAATTTAATAGTTTCTCGTAATTTCCGAATTCATTTTTAAATTTTGATATATTTCTCGTGGTGTCCCTTAAGAATTGATACTGGCGATTTAAATTTTCGAATTCTTCATAAACAGGATTCAAGTCGTAATGGTGTACGAAAATATGTTTAGTGCTTTCTAATTTTGCTACTCCTAATTTTATAAGTAGTAGTCCCGCATTTTCCGAAATATCCCTGATTTCAAAAAAAATCACAGGAGTGATGAAGATTAGCCTAAAAGTAATAAATTGTATGAGTAATTTTGAAAGTTTTAATTTTAATTTAGTTTGGTTTGGGTGTGCCAAGGTAAATGGTTATTTTTAGATCTCAACTTGAAAAAATATAACTTAACATTGCTTTTACCGCGTCATAATTTAGGTTGTCTAAACCGCAGCCTAATTTAGGGATAGCTAATTTAGTTATCTTTTTATCTGAACAAAATTGTTTAAGAGTAATTAAGGTTTTAAATAGACATTCTTAAGTAGGTTTATCGAAATATTTTTCCTTAGTGATTAAGTAAATTAAGAATCTATCATCTTCTTTGAGGTGGCAAAGAGAATACAATTAGGATTCTGACTAGACAATTCTTTAATTCTGCCAAATCTTAATTTGAAATCTTGAGCAATGCCTGCACTCATTTTAAGGTCCTGGCTTACACAATGGGCTAGAGAATAATCTAACGGAGCAAGGAACAAATCGTCATTAATTTCTGATATATTTTGATTTTCGGCAATTCTTTTGTTGTTGAAGTGATTCATAAAAATGTCAAAGTCTAAAATGTTTTCGCAAGGAGCTTTCTTTGCCTTTGGTCTCTTAATATTATCTAAATGAATTTTACTTGATTGATTACGATAACTAGTCTGGATTTCTGCTGTTTTACGGTCATGTTTTATATCTTTAATTTTTTCTTTCTTATACTTATTTTTCGTTTTGGACTGCTTTTGTTTATTTTTAACATATACGTTATCTGGAATTTGCGGAATGTTTTCTCGAGTTATATTGCTTTTTACAATAGCTTGGGCCTTATTTTCGTTTATAGTTTCATTAATTTTCCTGTACAACAATTTTACCTTTTCTTTAAGCATCTGAACGTAATTATTAGTTAAAATGGTTTCTAAATCAATAACCAAAAGCGAGTTATTATCAATGTGAACGGAAGTGATTTCGAAAGGTTTTAATTTGGTTGTAGAATGTAGAGTATTATTATATGCTAAAATAGAAAGGGCTTTAATTTCGACTGGTTCATTTTTGTACATGTCTTGATTGTTCAATAACCTTATATGTTCGACTATCGTCGAATGCACGCGTTCGATTATACCATTTGACTCAGGGTGTTGTGAACTTATGAAATGAATTTGGATTTTATGTAATCTAGAAGTTCTCTGATTACAGTATTTTTGAATTCGAGGTGGTTGTCCGAAATTATTAAATTTGGGGTTCCGTGATGGCTACCTCTATAGCTTGATAATAATTTAATTTGTACATTTGCGCGTATTTGGAAAAGGAGTCTATTATGGTGAGGAATTTTGTGTTTTCTAAAGCTATGCAGCCTACGTGAATGATCTCGAAGGGTTTCATTGCTTTTGGTGTCTCATTAAATTTTAGTTTAAGGGGTTTTCGATCGTATTTAGAAACGAGACAAATTTCACATTCGTTAATGTAATCTTGTATAGTTCTCCTCATGTTTGGCCAATAATATACCTTTTTTAATTTTGCTTCTGTTTCGTCTATGCCGCGATGATTAGTTTTTTCCTCGTGATAATTTTGTATGGTTTCTAGAATATCATTATCGTCTTCGACGTCAGACAAGAGACTTGAACATTTAGTCATTTTAATGTTTAAATTTTTAAAGTATTTTTGAAGGACGTTGCTTTCGAAATAAAGATAATAATTCGTATTAGGGACAATGTATTCTTTGATGAAGTCGACTACTTCCTGGTTAAAATTATATTTAGAGAATTGGATATAACTACGCATTTTCTTTTGTTTAAATAAGTAACTAATTTTTGGTTTAGAAGGGGAGTGTTTGACCTCCGAAATTATTAATTGGTTATCGCCAAGATTTACTGGTTTGTCTGCAATGGGAATTCCTACTATAGGGTGCTCTAGGTTTGAATGAATGGTTGCTCCATCATTCGCTTCTTGGTTTACATGAATTGTTTCCGCGGGTTCTACGATTATGGAAGAGGGGTTATCATCAGTGCTTTCAAAATTTTTCAAATAGTCTTCCAGATTTGGTCCGTACTCTTCGTTAATGTTAAGTTCAATTCTAGAGAGTGCATCGGCATTTTTGTTTAAGGATCCTTTCTTATGAACAATGTCATAGTCATATTCTGACAATTTCAGTCTCCATCTAAGTAATTTTTAATTTGGTTCTTTGATAGACATTAACCATTGAAGTGGTTTGTGGTCAGTGATAATTGTAAATTTACGCCCAAATAGATATGGTCTAAATTATTTGACAGCCCAAACAATAGCGAGTAGTTCCCTTTCAATAGTGGAATAACGCGTTACAGAATCGTTTAACGTTCGACTAGCATATGCGATTGGTAAATCTGTGCCAATTTTACCCTGTGATAAAACGGCACCAAGGGCTTGAGTACTAACATCTGTGGTCAGCAAGAAGGGTTTCGAAAAATCTGGATATTGGGGAGTAATGGCTGGTTAGTCAGGACGTTCTTGCACAAGTTAAAAGAATTTTGGTAGTCTGCAACATTAATACTAATAACTGAGTTATTTTTCAAACGTTTTGTCATTGGTTTAGTCAAGTCTGCAAAATTATTGATAAACTTTCGGTAATATCCTAACAGTCCGAGAAATCCTTTAATTTGTTTTGTCGTTTTGGGGATGGGATAATTTTGAATGGCAATAATTTTGTCTGGATTTGGTCTAACACCTTCGGGTGTAATCACATGTCCAAGATACGCTACTTCTTTGCGAAGAAATTCCAATTTCTCTAATTGAACCTTGAAATTAGCCTCTCTTAACCTTTTGAAAACTTCGTTTAATCTATCGATATGTTCCTGTAAGCTAGTGGAAAAAATAATTATACCGTCCATATAGACGAGACAGTATTCGTTTTGAATTCCCCTCAAAATATTGTCCATGACGCGCTGGAAAGTAGCTGGGGCATTTTTAAGCCCAAATGGCATTCTTAAAAATTCATAGTGACCGTTTTCTGTATTAAAGGCAGTTTTTGGGACGTCACGTTCGTCAATCTCAATTTGGTGGAAGCCTGATGCCAAATTTAGGGTTGTGAAATATTGGCATTTCCCTAATTTATCTAATAGGTCATTTATATTGGGAAGGGGGTATCGGTCACCTACAGTTTTATCATTTAATTTCCTATAATCGAATACAATGTGCCATTTTCGTTGACCATGGGCTAAAGGATGGCCTATTAATGTTTTGTTCCAACATTTCGTTAATTTGCTTGCTTACCTCGGCTTTGTACACTTCGGGGTAGCGATACGTTTTAGTATAGACCGGAATCTCATCGGTCGTAATTATCCTGTGTTTAATATTATTAGTTAACGTTAAATGATTCCCTTTTACATGAAAAATATCGGAATATTTATTTACTAGTTTTTTAATAACAGCTTTTTCTTCATCATTCATGTGATCAGTTCTAATGCTTGAGAAATAGAATTTAAATTTATTTGTATTCATCATATTCAAATTATTATTTGTACTAAAGTCTTTCTTACTTAAATTACTATTTTCATTATAATTCTGTTCGTGGGGTACCACATCATATCCGCTGATGGGGGTAACCACGACAGGTCTTTTTAATGTAACTTCCCTATGTCAGTTTTATTAACTACAGTACAAAGGGCTCTATTATTCTTAACTATAGTGACACATTCGGTCACTAAGAAATTCGTAACGTCAGTTCTAGGGATTACGGCCTCGCCGTTTTCAATATTTAAAACTTCTACTTCTATTACCTGTTGACTCTGAGCGGGCACTAATATTCGCTTAGTGACAGGCGGAGCAACAGGAATACTATAATTATTAACATTAAGATTATTATTACTAATTCTAATACTATTATTTTTATCATTATTTTCATTGGATATGCCTTGGTCATTCCGAAATTTAAATGGTATTTCTACGTTAGGGGTTACTACTGATTTCCTTTTGAAACCTAAACAGATATTAATTTTTGTCATGTTATCTACGCCTAACAGGATATCAAAGGAGGAATGAAAATCGAATACATAGCATTTTACTTTTGCAGCAAAGTTACTTTTAAATAATTTTTGTAGGTTAATAATACTTCGAAAGGATCGTCCTTAAATAAATTTTTGTTTAATTTTTTTGCTAGGCGAGAACTAATGAATGATCGCGTACTACCGGAATCTAATAAAACTTTTAATTTTGTTTCGGGGTCTACAATGAAAGGTAAATTACTAAAATTATTATTAATGCTTAAGAATTCAATAAGCGGTTTGCCAAGGCGACTTATACAAAAAAATTATCTTCATTTTTTCCGTTCTGGCTAATGACGCTGTTACTTCGTGTACTAATATTTGTAGAGCACGTTGGCTCATCTAAATTACGCAATTCTTGTTTATTTGTGTAGGACTTGGTAAACGCGTGGGAATCTGTCAAGGCGGCTGATTGTGGTTTGCATTAAATGGATTAAAATTCCAATTAAAATTTTGACTGTAACTATTATAGTTTTGTGGTCTATTAAAATTGTGATTTGGGGGGTTTTGAGGTTTCCCAAACACTTGACTGTTAGTCTACTTCGCAAAATTTGAATACGTTCCCCGAAATCTAAATATTTTTCATTCTTATGAGGTCCCAAATTAATCAAGTCCTGATCCAAACAATCGTAATTTCGCATATCGCTAAACCTTTGCCTTAAATGGTTTCTAATTTCAGGCCATGTGTTTAACTCTATACGCGAACCTATAGCTACCAATGCTTTGTCTTTAAGTTTACTTATTATCGCGTTTATTAGATATGTATTCACAAACTCATTGTTTAAAGGTCTGAATTAATCTAGTACGGCGTCGCATCTTGATATAAATATTTCTGTGAGTTCGTTACTCCCGTCGAGATACGGAATCGTTTCGACATTTAATTTTAGCAATTGATAATTAATATTTTCCATTTTTAAGTTTTCGGTAATTCCTAAATTATCTAATTTATTGATTAGATCGTCGAGTACAAAATTTATTGGAGATTGAACGCGGTTTGGGGAATCGAGAATTTGTGGTGAAATTGGGTCCGAAGACGTATCACTCGCGTACATAAAATTTTACTCGCGAACAAAAATATGGAAAAAGCCTCTAAAAAACAATGCTTACCACTCAATTATGAAGATCACATTATCCATGCCCTGATATGCCCTCAGTGGTCCTGGATCTGGTGATGGGGTGTTCCTCGTTCTGCTGCCCTCGGGGTGTTAGACCCTCGATGTTCGGAGGACCCTCTGGTGCTGCTTCAACGTGGAACTCGTTCGATGCCAATTCAACCGTAAAGACGGACGGAGCACTATTTTGATATTCCCTCAAAAGTGCGCGATTGTGTTTTTAAAAAGGTTTTATTCCAAAATTTTACAACTTAATTATACGGAGAATAAAATGATACGTGAAGGGTTACAGTAATAATGTAATAATAATTAAATGCGTGCGTCTAATCTATTTATATGAACTAAAACTACGAACAAAGCATATTGTCATCTGGCGGATGATGTCATCTGTAATATTTTTGATTTCTGAATGTCTCGAAAGCAAAATGTGCGGTGTAAGGGCACGAAGTTGTGACAACTCGAAGAAAAAATGTAGGTGGTTTTTAAAATGCTTGCTATATTAAACTGTATTTTACAAAGTCTAAATTGGTAATGAATAATATTTACAATTGTACAAATATAAGAAATTTCATGGGGGGTGAGGTCGTGCCTGATTGGCTCTTCTTTCGTCATTAATTTCGGACGAAGGGCTGCTAACCAGCTGGTGGAAATCCGCCTGTGGTCCAGCGGCAACGGCTTCTTCCAGGAAGGACACAAATTGGGGCATCCAGATGGACCCCCTGGAGTGGACGAGGGTGGCGATTATTTGTCCACTTTATTGGGGTAAAGCGATGTCGGGTCATAAAAATTCCATTCGGCTTACAGGCAGTAATTCTGGAATAATTACTTGCCTAAACCGAACATCATCCTAACTAAGCATTAATTAATAAAATATATATCTAAATAATAAAATTAATTGTATTAAAATAAAGAAAAGTCTATTGTGGACGCAAGGTCACTTATATATATAAAATATAAGTCAAGGGTAACTAGATATTTTGAAAAAAGTAAAAAGTGTAATTTTCTTTAAATCAATATATCTCGGTTATTATAACAGCTAGAAAAAAACTGTAAAAGACAAAGTTTTAGATAATTTTATGTAGATTAATAAAAAATAATCAGAAAAACAGCTTTTCAACAGGTCTAAATAAACACATTCTATAGATATATACAGTGTGTCCCGTTAATGCGGGGAAATGGCTGGACCATATATTCCTGAGGTCAAAATATGACGATTTAACGCAACTTATCTATATCCAATAATTTACGGTTAAGCCGGAATTTGGCTTCAAAGTTTCAAAAATTTTAATTTCTTTTGTTTATAACAATTGAACGCTTTATTTGATTTGAATGAAATTTATTTTTAATAACTACCATAATATAATACATCATTTCAGTTATTATGACTATTATTCGTTAACAAGAAGTATAAGAAACAGTAGTACCACCACTTAAAAACTAAAATATTTTTTTTATTGGTGGATCTAATAAAAACTAAAAAAAAATACTACTTGAAAGACCATTTAATTTAAAAACTTTTTCATCTCTTAATAATATTTGATATATTTTACGGTTTTCCCACAAAAAAATAAAAATGCCCAAAGAAAGAAAATAAATTTATGTCTACCCAACCGATCGAACGGCCTGTTAACGTTTGCACTAGCGAAGCTCTCTCATAGGGCCAGTTGAGATTGAAAAATGGTAAGGTTATTCGTTTTATTTTGGACTCTGGCTCAGACTGCTCACTTGTAAAGACAAGTATTTCCGTAATTATAAACGGAAAAGAACAAGACTGTTTGGTATCTTTGAAAGGTATTGGGGAAACGCCATTATGTTTACTAAACAGGTTCTGACTGTGGCTCAAATCGAAAATATAAATATTGAGTTGGTTTTGCACGTAGTACCAGATGACAGTATTATTAATGATATAATAATAGGACGTGATTTAATATCCCTAAATATTTCGGTACATTTTAGTACAAGTAGTTTGGTCATAACTCGTGAAAAATGTATTCAAATCTGCAATAGCAATGTAATTGATTTTGATGAAGTAAATACCGATTTAGAATTGAATGATAGAATAAATTTAAATAAAATGTTAGCAGAATATAAGGGCAACTTTATTAACGGTGTGCCAATGAATAGAGTTAAAACAGGGGTTTTGGACATTCGTTTAAAAGATAGTAATAAAATGGTGCAACGACGTCCGTATCGGTTACCAGTTAATGAGAGAGAAATAGTACGCTTCAAAATTTCCGATTTAATAAAATCAAATATTATACGTCCTAGTTGTTCACCTTTTGCAAGCTTTTGATTTCGATATTCAGTACAGAGAAGAAGCCCGCATGAAACATGCTGATTTTCTATCTCGCAATGCGGTACCTTTAGTCGATATACCATTTACAAATATTCAAAGAAAAACGGTACAAATAATAAATTTAGAAAAAGATTGGTTGTGTGTTGAACAGCAAAGAGATCATGCAATTACCCAATTAATAACAAAATAAAGAGCTAATGAACTGCTCACTGATATTATAAATACGTATGATGTCAGAAACAATATGTTATTTCGTAAAATTCAAAGAAATAAAATATCCAAGTGGTTACCCGTAGTTCCCCGCATAATATCTTGGTGAGTAATCAATCATGTTCACATTAATTTAAAACATTAAGGATGGGAAAAAACACTAGAAAAAATATACGAAATTTATTGGTTTCCAAATATGCGAAAGAATGTACGAAAAATTTGTAAAGCTTCTAAAGGTAAAACTGGTCGACGACAAATTCAACTACACCAAATACCAAAAATTAAAAAACATTGGCACACCATTCATATAGATATTTCCGGAAAACTTAGTGGAAAAAGTGACAAAAAAGAGTATGTTTTGGTAATTATAGATGATTTTTCGAAGTTTGTTTTATTATATCACATATGTTTACTACTGCAAAACAGGCAGTTGAGTCCATTACTAGTTTTACTCATTTATTTGGCGCACCACACACAATAATATCTGATGTTTCACAAGTTCAGAATTTAAACAGTTTTGTTCACAGAATAAAATTAATTTACATTTGCAAGCAGAGCAAATGGACAGGTTGAACGTGTGATGCAAACATTATTAAAAATACACAAAGAGGGAGTGAAAGGTTTAAAAAAGGGAAGGCACAAGTAAAACCATTTGCAATTGGTGATTTTGTATTTTCTAAATGCAACGAACGAATGATAACGAAATTAGATCGTAAGTTTATAGGTCCTTACAAGACAGTCTTACCAAATGATAGGTACGAGGTAGTAAAAGTTGGAGGAAAAGGGAAGAGTTTACCGTGCAAGTTTGCTCATGATCAATTGAAGGAGGTACCATGCAGTCCGGTTACCGAATTTAACAGTATTGATGAAATGGGAGTCCTGGATGAGCCAGTGTCGGCGATTAATAATTTAGGTAGGATTGTTTTTGTACGATGTGATTGTTTGTTTTGAGGGCTATGATAGACACTGCGGTTGTCTGGTCATGAGCCGTGAGCTGAAGTATCGCTGAGACGATGTGATTGTTTGTTTTGAGGGCTATGATAGACACTGTGGTGGTCTGGTCATGAGCCGTGAGCTGAAGTATCGCTGAGACGATGTGATTGTTTGTTTTGAGGGCTATGATAGACACTGCTGTGGTCGGGTCATGAGCTGTGAACTGAAAGATCGCTGAGACGATATGATTGTTTGTTTTGAGGGCTATGATAGACTCTATGGTAGTCTAGTCAAGAGCCGAGTTGGTAAATTTGCTGATGCAGTTCAACTATAGTCAGGATGAACGAGAGGCATAGTTTAGTCACATGATTAATTGAATTGTAATTTTGTAGCGGCAGGCAGGAATGAAGACCAATAGAGAGTGGCGCACGAGGTCGTGCGACATGTCAGGAAGGCCGTGTCGGCGCATCGATATCGGGACTGGTAGATCCCCGAAATTGGTAAACGCGCACACAGGAATACAGGGACTTCCCCGTGTGTGAGGAGAACAAAACCGGCGGAGCAGGGGAATGGGGGACAGACAGTGAGGAGAAGCGAGATAGTGGTGAACCCTGTGAGACGCGGTTTTGGACTGATAAGTTTGCCAAGTTATAAACAGTTAATAGTTATTAGTTAGTTAATCGAGTTTGTTTAGTTAATAGTGGTTTTTATAAGTTTAAGTTAGTGTTAATTTGTACGTTTGAGTTGAATAAAAAGAAACAATATAAAATCCGAGAAAATGAATAGTGATTCAGCATTCGCTCCGACATATATATACATGGTGGCGCATGACATTCGCGTCGGCTTATATACGGCAAACGGCAAAATATTTTTCAAATCTTTTTGTTAACTATGTAGGTTCATTAGGAGCACGTTTTAAAATTATTAAACCCATTACTTGAAATTATTCCTAATATAAATTTTCCTACACCATTTTCCTAAACCCACTCCGAATTTTTCATTTATTTTTATTTAATTAAACATAATAATTAAGTCGCCCAACTTTTTTAACTTGTGTATTTATTATATTTTATGTCAGTTAATAATGAACAATTTGTGTTCGAAATGTACTATAGTGTATAATATACTGGCTGCTATAAGTAAAGGAACACCAAGAATTTATGAAAATTTCAGATAATACGTAAATAATCCACACTAAAAAAGGATTAAAATTTCAACAAAAAATCATGGAAACTTTTTCTTTAATTTTAATAATGATTTGCTCGTCCACGATCTCTGGAGCGCTCAGCAACTTGCCTAGGCATACTAGAAATCAAATTATCAATGTCAGCCTGAGGGATTGCATCCCAAGCTTCTTGAATTCGCATCCTAATATCAGGTAATGTGAGTGGGGGTGGCTAAAGATGGCCCAGTCTTCTGCCAATTGTATCCCACACATGTTCAATAGGTGATAGATCTAGAGAACGAGAAAGCCATGGAAGTAAATCAACATTAACAAGTTTCAGGAATTCCATAGTAACTCTAGTTGTATGCGGCTTTTTTTTAATTTTTTTTATTCGTGCTAGCACAATAAGTTTACACACGTCAATACATATATTAGGAAGTACATAGGAGATAATATATAAATTTGATAACAACATATGGAATATAAGTGAACAATCAGTATACAGAGCATTGATTGTACAATTGATATGAATAAAATTATAATTGTATTAGCGGAATGAGTTTGTTTAATATAAGTAATCATTGGAGTTAGTATATAAATAATATTTGTAACGTTTAAGTGATTAGAAATAATAAATAAATAAAACTTAGGAGTAGTATATAGATAAAATGAATTAAAATCAGTGAATAGTTAAAACTTAAAACTAGTGTATAAATAAAATCATTGTATAAATAAAACTTAAAACTAATATTTTAATAAAAACGGTGTAGAAATAAAACTTAAAACTAGTGTATAATAAAATATTTGTATAAATAAAACTTAAAACTAATATCTTAATAAAATCAGTGTAGAATAAAATTTAAAATTAGTGTATAAATAAAACCATTCTATAAATAAAACTTATAAACTAATGTGCGAGAAAAAAAAAATCAGTAAAATATATAATTAAAGTCATTGTATAAATAAAATTTTGTGGTTTTTAAAATAAAATAAAATGTGTGCATTTCAAAGGTCTAAAAATCTATTTGAGATACAGTCATTAATAGTGTAAAAGACTTTATCTGTTAAGTATGTTTTGAGTATTCTTTTAAACTTTCCATGGGGGAGCGATTTCACTGCAGGTGGTAGTAAGTTATACAGTTTAGGCCCATAAAAATTTAAACTGTTCTGGCACCTAGACAATCTCAATCTTTCAGGATATATTTGCTCACAGCTTCTGGTGTTATATTCGTGTATTTGGTCATGAGTTATATAAGTTTCAATATTTTTGTGAACATGTAATAAACATTTAAATACGAAAAGACCCGGCAAAGTAAGTACTTTGAGGCTACGAAAGAATTCCTTACACTCGTCTCTATATCCTATTCCCGCAATGATACGGACAGCTCGACGTTGCAGACTAAATATTCTAGAAACAACACTCGAGTGTCCCCAGGCCAGTATGCAGTAGCTTTGCATTATCTTGTTGGAAAATTGGATTGTCCAAACTACGGCATTAATGCTGGTTCTAGAACTGTGTTAATGTAGCGATTTGCGTTTAATGTTCCTAGAATGAATACAAGAGGAGACTTACATCTATAACCGATCACCCTCCATACCATTACTCCTCGTGTAAGAAGAGCTGTATGGCGTTTCACTGCAAACTATAAATTTCCTCGTTCTCCTCGGCGACGTCTAATCATTTTACGACCATCGTGGGCAAACAAACAAAATCTCAATTCATCAAGTTTCTCATTGCACCATTCCAGACGGCACCTGTTGTTGAAAATTGATCCCGGACAGCGATGGGCCGAAGAGCTCGATCTTCACGTTCTGTAGTGTTTCTAGGGCGCCCAGGTCGTAATCTCCGCCGTTGGTCCTGTCCCTCGGTCCATCTACGCCAACATCGAGATATTGTACTTCTGCCAATTCGTTGGGCAATATCTCGAATTGATAAACCTGCTTCTCTCGATTACTCTACCGCGTTCAAAATCACTTAATTGTTGAAATACTGATCAGTTAATTTAACAAAATAACAATAAAATTTATTTAATTTTTATACTCCAAGGTAAAGAGATCAAAAAGGTAAATTGATCAAAAAGTGAACTTTGGCTAGCCAACTCTACCGCCCTCCTTGAGGGCATCCCGGAGGAACATTGTTGACTCCCCGTTTCTGCAGATCCCTTCTCTCTAATCCGAGACCTGGTGGTCATCGGAACGCTGCACGAAACGATCTATGTTGTTGCAAACCGCGAGGATTTTCGATCCCACGGAGTGAATGTACCCCGTGGTGTTTCGAGCTAAGTTCTTCAACCAACGTCTTTGGCTCCTGAAGCTGAATTGGGATGAGACGCCCCCCTGAAGAAGTCACCCAGGTGTGGCAGCAATTCCAAAGAGAGTTTCCGCTGCTTGAATAATTCAAGAAGAAATCCGATGATGCTGACATCCGTCATCTTCCGAACTGCAAGGCCTCCATGGATGTCAGCATCATCGGATTTTACGACCTCTCTGAACTGGGATTCGTTGCCCTAGTCTACCTGCGTGTAACTCCTTAACGTGGGTCGCCCTATGCCGCCCTTCTCGCTCCCAAGTCTCGGGTCGCTTCTCCAAAAAGGGTTAACATCCCTCGCCTTGAACTCTGCAGTCCCCACCCCCTCGTTAAATTAATGGGCTCCCTGTTCACTAAGCTCTCCTGCATCCCCATTCATCGCGTGTATGCCTTTAGCAACTCCACTGTCGTCTTGGATTTAACCGAGTCGCCGGGATTCAGAAAATTCTATCATCTTCTTGTTGGCGTCACGTTGCTTCCCTAAGATAACCCGAATGACTGCGCGTCCCGCGGATTGCTACCAGATGAGCTACTTGATAACAATTTATGGTGGACCGGACCTAGAAAGATGCAAGAGAGCCTTGCTTTTTGCCTGTACCAGAGGCAGTATAAGAGGAGCGCGCCTCCCTCTCTAAAAATTGCTTGCGATGCAAACGCCTCTTGGACTAGAGTGTCGTTTTTCCACTCTTACTCGCCTGCAGCGCATGGGAGCATTTTGTCTCCGTTTCTTCACCAACGCAAAAACTCACGCCATTCTCCTTCAGGCGTTCTGGATCCTCAATGGTCGGAATGTTACTCGGCGCAGAGTCACGCGTTGCTACCGCTTTTTTAGCTACAACCCCTTAACCAGCCTATGGGGTCGCTACTATCAACCCGCATCAGCGCCGCAACACCGTTTCTCCGAGTTGGTGTTGATTACGCCAGACCATTTAACATTACTACTGGCCGCATCCGAGGTACACATGTTACGTAGGCGTATATCTGCGCTTTCGTCTGCTTCGCCACCAAAGCTGTGCACCTAGAGCTCGCCTCTGATCTCTCTAACACCTGTTTTCTTGCTGCATACCGTCGTTTCGCCGCCCGTCAAGGTCACAGCACTATCATTTTCAGTGATAGCGGCACGAACTTTGTCGGTGCCCATCGGGAACTTAACGACTTATCCCGGTTCCTCGCCTCACCAAAGCATCAAGACGGAATTTCTGCCAGTGCCACATCTGTGAGTACGGACTAGAGGTTCATAACACCTTCTGCGCGGAGGAGGACTCTCAAGTCCATCAAGCACCATCTCCGCCGGGTCGTCGGAACTCTCGCCCCCTTGGCCCGTTATCTTCTGCAAAATCTCCAGAATCCGACGTCACATCCGGGACCCTCGTTCTCATCAAGAAGAACAATGCCCCGCCGCTGCATTCGTCTTTGGGTCGGATCTATCGCACGTTTCCCGAACCAGATGGAATTGTCCGAGAGTCTACGGGAGTCTACAGACGTCCACTAGTGAAGCTTTGTCCTCTGCCTTCTCAATGATAACCGCAAGCAGTGATGGCGAGCGGGATATTCGGCTGCTCACTTTTTCCCCGTGATCCTGTTTCTTCTATACGAGGCGAAAGGCCACCCGGGGTCACGCGCCGTGATTTATATTCGCGCGGTGCAAAAAAAGTCTGCTACGAAAAACAAAAACGTGAAGTTTGTGTCCGTCTAATAGTAACGTTTTCGTAGACAAAATATCGCGTTTATGTGCACCAATGAATCGCCAGTACAGAACAATCACCGAAAAAGTAAGTGCCGCCTTCGCCTCCGCTGTATCGCCGTTCCTCTTCGTGCTCCGGCTGCGAATCATTAACGCCGGTATCGTCCAGCATCACCGTTTTCTACGCTCGCCCGTGCCGCCTCGCGAAGGTCAAAAATCTGTGAGCCAAGTGCGCCCGCACGTAACATGGACAAAGGTATAGTGTTTATTTGTTTACACGCCCGGTGATTGCCTCCGAATATCCGTCGTAACAGAACAGACGCTGGGTAGACTTCAACGTTTAGCATCTCAGCATCACAGGGACCATGAAAACGACCGCGGGAATGAAGACAATCATAGGTATCCCACCGCTCCATCTAGTGACACAAAAGAAGGACCTCCGTCTACACCAGAGAAGAAAACACTGCCGAGAGACTGGACAGGACACTTAGAAATCGACCCGGTCTTCCTAGCCAAACCAACGGACAACATGTTCAGGCCCCAAAATATTTTCGAAGAGAGTCAAGGAGTATCAGCGTGGTTCACGGATGGTGCCAAGAATAACAGAGATACTGGAATAGGCATTTACGGCCCTTACCAAAACCGCACGTGCCTCATGGCTCTGAGTACGACACCTACGATTTTGCAAGCGAAAGCAATTGCAATTGATATATGTGCCAGGTAATGCCTGGATCGACGGATTGTCGATGATCCCTCTCGCAATTGACGATGAACAACTCGTTGACCCTTATGAGGGTTCCAGGGCACGGAAGTATAGAAAACAACGAAGTGGCAGATGAGCTCATCAAAAGAGGCGCAAATGCGGACGTCCCATGGCGCACAGAAGAGAGGTGGTGCAAAAATGGGAAGAGGACAGAAGACGTAAGTAACGAAATTGCAGATTATGTGATTCGGCGGATGACACAACGACCCAGCACATACTATGCACGTGTGTCGCGATTGCCCACAAGCGCAGCATTACTCCCAAGACCAAGTTCATAGAGGACGTGGGACTGCTTGGAAAGTGATTGGTTAATGGCAGAACAATAGATCTGTTAGGCCGCAGTTCACGAGAGGTTAATTCACCTCACAATGTCCCTATGTAACCTGTAACCTCCTGTATAGTTAGTATTGAATAAAAAGTTATTTATTATATATACAATTTTTGAAAGAAGAATGATTAAGCGTGTAAGTTGGTACCTTTGGCGTATCGCTCCATCTTTTGTCATAATTTGGCGGTTATGATTTAATTCGTATTTCCTAACCTCACAAAAGTGCTCGAACGGCCTCCGTAAGTATTCACTTTTAACCATGTTTTCTAGTGTCGTTTTTTCAATTAACTAATTGCTTCATCACATTCTATACCGAAGCGTGATTCGGACGGACCTGATTATACATTGACATATCGATTGTATTTTTTAACTCAAGGGCAACTGCGAATATGGTATAAATGTCAACTTGACAGCCGGGAGATTATCGATAATTTCCCTAGGGAGCTTATCAGTTCTCGGTGACATTGCCGCCTTATGTTTCAGTAGCATGCGGCGTTTGTCAAAAATGGACGAATCCGATTGGTTGCTCATTAATGAAAGAACTTATCGTTATCACTAATTGCGGGTTCAAAAATACACTCAACCAAGTGTGTTTCATACACAATCACAAAAAAGGGCACAATTTTACTAGCAACTTGTATGATAAATAATAAAAGACATTATATAAAGAAATACTTTATTTACACCTGGCACCCATTGGCGTAGTCTGGAAATAGGCCACCCTGTACATCTAAAATTAAGAGTAACGTATTTTCCTTAAGCAACCACAGAAATTCCAAATTGATATCGAAAATAAATATTAAGTTGCATTGCATGTAAGTTAGTGCCCACTGGTGCCTACCTACTACTTACATTTAGTTCTTTATTCGTTGTTTTGTTTTGTTTGACAATTATAATCTGAAAAATAATTTCAATTGTATAATTTTCTAAGTACAATTGTACAATTATGGATACAGTTTAATAGCCTACAAATATTTTATTTTCTAAATTCAAGCATGAAGAAATTTAAAGATATCAGATCTTATTTGAAGATAACACGGAAATAGATGTGACAAGACATCCGAATCGTCAACAAACTCTATACAGGAATCTTGTTTGAACAAAAAAAAGGACGTTGAAACTACCCAGGATTCAGAAAACTCGCCAGCATCAACATCACAGTTAGCCGACTCAAAATATGAAAAATCAAAAAATCTTCAAGGTGGACCATCACAGCCCATTGTAGAATTCCCAAAAACGAAATTTGGAACAAAATTCAGATCGTTTTCGTCGAAATATTATGGATCATATAATAGCTGGTTGGAATACAGCAAAGAAGAAGACAAAGTCTACTGTTTCGTATGCAGACATTTCAATAAAGGAAATATACGAAATCAAAATGAAAAATTTGTGAGGCATTAAAAAAACACTCAGAATCATCACCTCACGCTGACTGCAGTCAAATGTATGTGTCCTACCGCCAATCTTTTACTGTTGGAGATGTTCATCAACAACTTATGAAACAACAAGAGGAAGAAGTTGTTCAAAACAGAGAATACTTAGCCAAAGTTATTGATATAGTACTGACCCTTGTTCGGCAGGGCTTGCGTTTAAGAGGTCACCGAGAGGACTCATCTTCTAAAAATAGAGGCAACTTCTTGGAAATTGCCCAATTATTTTCTAAATATGATGACACATTTTCACTGCATTTCGAAAAACACTACAATTATTGCAGCCCAGATATACAGAATGAAATAATTAAAGTGATAGCAAACCTTACTTGGAGGAGATTGTGAAAGAAGCTAAAGCATGTGTTTTTGTTTCTTTGAGTGTGGATGAGGCCAGATGTTTTAAAGAGGAGCAATTATCAATGACTGTAAGATATGCGAACGGTCTGGACATTGTCGAAAGATTTATAGGTTTCGTTAATTGTTCCACGTCCAGAGATGCGCAAGGACTGGCTACACTCATTTTGGACACTTTGAATAAACACCATGGGGTGATGTTCCAATTCTTGTCTGGTCAAAATCGAGGCCTTCAGGCCATTATAAAAAAAACTCATCCTCTCGCAATTTATATTCATTGCTTAGCACATAAACTTAATCTGGTGGTTGTTGATTCGTGCGCAAATATTTCACTAGCAAAAACGTTTTTCAACGGCCTCGAAGCTTTGTATATCCACTTTTCACAATCTGGCCATCATGCGAGCCTAAACAAATTACAAGGCACTCTCGGAATTACTAATCGTGAAATGGGAAGTCTACGTACTACCAGATGGAGTTGTCGCTACGAAAACTGCAAAGCAGTACTGACAAATTATGAGGCAATTAAATTAACTTTAGAAAAAGAGATCACTGAGAACCGAGATAAGCACACAGTAGAAGCACTGGGATTACTTACGATTATAACGAAACCAGAGTTTGTCGTCTCCTTACACATATTTACTCAGTTCTCGCTATAGTAAATGTTCTGAGTAAATATTTCCAGACACAAAATGCAACTCTTGGTCAGGCTAGTGATCTCATAACAAGTACTATAGGTACTTTCGAAACATGTAGGAATCAATTTAAAATTTAGACAGATATCGAGCAGTTTGCTAAAAAGCAAGAGATTTCACTAGAACCTGAACCTGTTAGAGTGTCAAAACGGAGACGTCAAGAAAAGGACTTTTATACTGAGTCAACTGTGGGCAAAAGCAAGACATTAGATTTGCCGGCCGATACACAACCAGAAGACTACTGGAAGATCAACATTTACTACCCTGTATTTGATAATATCATTGTTAATCTAAAACGCCGATTTGAAAATTTACCGTTAGCTCGTGCAGTTGACGCATTTTTGAAATTGGATATGAAAAACGGAGAGGATTTCATAAACAATTATAAAAAAACTCTTAATAATTGATATT
This sequence comes from Ontholestes murinus, assembly GCA_963969525.1. NCBI lineage: Eukaryota > Metazoa > Arthropoda > Insecta > Coleoptera > Staphylinidae > Ontholestes > Ontholestes murinus. Next base: position 42,951,672 of record OZ018390.1, read on the forward strand.
TCAGCTTTAGAAGCTGAAGCGATAGACATGAAAAACATGCTTCGACTTAAAAAATGACGAAATTAATGCTGATAATTTGAGAAAGCATCTTAAGAAAGAGTACTGTCCTAATTTGTATAAACTTTTCCAAGCAGCAATAGTACTACCAGTGAGCTCCGCCGGCTGCGAGAGAAGTTTTTCTGCCATGAGGCGAATAAAAACGTGGCTCAGAATCACAATGCTTCAGGAACGATTTTCTCACATGTCACTGCTTAATGTACAGAATGAAATGGTTAAAACAAATTCAGCTGAAAAAGTGTTGAGCCGCTTTGCTGAAAAAAATCGAAAATTAAGACTTATTTAATTGAGAAGAAAAATCAATAAATATTTTAGTGTGTTACGTGATTATTATGTACATTTTATTTAGATAAAACATGATTGTAAACACAACCAAACCAGTTTTTTTTTTGTAAAGTCGGCCCCTCTTAGGCCCCCCCCAGAAAATAATGCTGGCTACGCCCATGCTGGCACCCGATCGTGTATTTTCGAACTATATGTCGGAGCGAAATGCTGAATCACTATTCATTTTCTCGGATTTTATATTGTTTCTTTTTATTCAACTCAAACGTACAAATTAACACTAACTTAAACTTATAAAAACCACTGTTAACTAAACAAACTCGATTAACTAACTAATAACTATTAACTGTTTATAACTTGGCAAACTTAGCAGTCCAAAACCGCGCCTAACAGGGTTCACCGCTCTCTAGCTTCTGCCCGACTGTCCCGTCATTCCCCTGCTCCGCCGGTTTTGTTCTACTCACACACGGGAAAGTCCCTGTATTCCCGTGTGCGCGTTTACCAATTTCGGGGATCTACCAGTCCCGATATCGATGCGCCGACACGGCCTTCCTGACATGTCGCACGACCTCGTGCGCCACTCTCTATTGGTCTTCATTCCTGTCTGCTACTACAAAATTACAATTCAATTAATCATGTGACTAAACTATGCCACTCGTTCATCCTGACTATAGTTGCACTGCATCAGCAAATTTACCAACTCGGCTCTTGACTAGACTATCACAGAGTCTATCATAGCCCTCAAAACAAACAATCATATCGCCTCAGCGATCTTTCAGTTCACAGCTCATGACCAGACCACATCAGTGTCTATCATAGCCCTCAAAACAAACAATCACATCGTCTCAGTGATCCTTCAGCTCACGGCTCATGACCAGACCACCGCAGTGTCTATCATAGCCCTCAAAACAAACAATCACATCGCCTCAGCGATACTTCAGCTCACAGCTCATGACCAGACCACCGCAGTGTCTATCATAGCCCTCAAAACAAACAATCACATCGCCTCAGCGATACTTCAGCTCACAGCTCGTGACCAGACCACCACAGTGTCTATCATAGCCCTCAAAACAAACAATTACATCGCCTCAGCGATACTTCAGCTCACAGCTCATGACCAGACCAGCGCAGTGTCTATCATAGCCCTCAAAACAAACAATCACATCGCCTCAGCGATACTTCAGCTCACAGCTCATGACCAGACCACCACAGTGTCTATCATAGCCCTCAAAACAAACAATTACATCGCCTCAGCGATACTTCAGCTCACAGCTCATGACCAGACCACCGCAGTGTCTATCATAGCCCTCAAAACAAACAATCACATCGCTTCAGCGATACTTCAGCTCACAGCTCATGACCAGACCACCACAGTGTCTATCATAGCCCTCAAAAAAATCACATCGCCTCAGCGATACTTCAGCTCACAGCTCATGACCAGACCACCACAGTGTCTATCATAGCCCTCAAAACAAACAATTACATCGCCTCAGCGATACTTCAGCTCACAGCTCATGACCAGACCACCGCAGTGTCTATCATAGCCCTCAAAACAAACAATCACATCGTACAAAAACAATCCTTCTTAAATTATTAATCGCCGACACTGGCTCATCCAGGACTCCCATTTCATCAATACTGTTAAATTCGGTAACCGGACTGTATGGTACCTCCTTCAATTGATCGTGAGCAAACTTGCACGGTAAACTCTTCCCTTTTCCTCCAACTTTTATTACCTCGTACCTATCATTTGGTAAAATTTTGACTATCTTATAAGGACCTCTAAATTTACGATCTAATTTCGTTATCATTCGTTCGTTGCATTTAGAAAATACAAAATCACAAATTGCAAATGGTTTCACTTGTGCCTTCCCTTTTTTTTAAACCTTTCACTCTCTCTTTGTGTATTTTTAATAATGTTTGCATCACACGTTCAACCTGTCCATTTGCTCTGCTTGCATTGTGAGCAATAAAATGTAAATTAATTTTATTCTGTGAACAAAACTGTTTAAATTCTGAACTTGTGAAACATTTTCCCTGATCAGATATTATTGTGTGTGGTGCGCCAAATAAATGAGTAAAACTAGTAATGGACTCAACTGCCTGTTTTGCAGTTAGTGAACATATGTGATATAATAAAACAAACTTCGAAAAACCATCTATAATTACCAAAACATACTCTTTTTTGTCACTTTTTCCACTAAGTTTTCCGGAAATATCTATATGAATGGTATGCCAAGGTTTATTAATTTTTGGTATTTGGTGTAGTTGAATTTGTCGTCGACCAGATTTACCTTTAGAAGCTTTACAAATTAAACAATTATCGACAAATTTTCGTACATTCTTTCGCATATTTGGAAACCAATAAATTTCGTATATTTTTTCTAGTGTTTTTTTCCATCCTAAATGTTTTAAATTAATGTGAACATGATTGATTACTGACCAAGACATTATACGGGGCACTACGGGTAACCACTTGGATATTTTATTTCTTTGAATTTTACTAAATAACACATTGCTTCTGACATCATACGTATTTATAATATCAGTGGGCAGTTCATTAGCTTTCCATTTTGTTATTAATCTGTAATTTCATGATCTCTTTGCTGTTCAACACACAACCATCTTCTTTTTCTAAATTTATTATTTGTACCGTTTTTCTTTGAATATTTGTAGACGATATATCGACTAAAGGTACCGCATTGCGAGATAGAAAATCAGCATGTTTCATGCGGGCTCCTTCTGTGTACTGAATATCGAAATCAAAAGCTTGCAAAAATGCCCTCCATCTATGAACTCTAGGAGTTAAATCAATTTTATTTCTCGAGGCTTTTAGTGAATTACAATCTGTGACAACAGTAAAATGTTTGCCGTACAAAAAGTGCCTAAAATGTTGCACTGCCTTTACAACTGCAAGAGTTTCAAGTTCATATGAATGATAACGAGATTCAACATCTGTTGTACGTTTACTGTAATATGCAACAACGCGATTTTTTTGACATTTCTTTTTGAAGTAAAACGGCACCATAACCTTCATCAGTATGTAATTCATTTGGCATATTAGGATCAAAAATGGTTGAAACGGGTTCGGTTAATTAAAGTAGTTTTAGCCTCATCGTGTTTTGGTAACCAATCAATTTTTTTCTTTGGGCCAACTGCTAATTGATATAATGGTGTAGCTATTTTGGAGAATGACGGTATAAATTGTCTAAAATATGATGCCAAACCCAAAAATTTACATACCTGTGTTGTTGTTTTAGGTACGGGTGAATGTATTAACGCGTCAATTTTCTGTGGGTTTGGCCGTAGTTCTCCTGCTTGAATTAAATAACCTAAATATTCTGTTTTTAATTTTAGGAAACTACATTTTTTAAATTAAATGAAAATCCGGCAATTACTAAAGTTTCTATTACTAATTCGAGTCTCTCAAGTCCTTCTGAAATAGACGATGACGGTATCAGAATGTCATCCACGTATGTAACTGCAATTGTGTTGCGTAAATTTCCTAGTGCTTTATCAATAGCTCTTTGATGACAGAAGGTGCATTTTTGAGACCAAACGGCATTGACAAATTTTCGTATTGGCCGTCAGGCGTTACAAATGCAGTTTTTTCTATTGAATCAGGGTGAATCGGTATTTGGTGAAAACCTGAGGCCATATCGAGGGATGAGAAATAATACGCTTCATGTAGACGATTAATTTGGTCATTAATTAGAGGTAGGGGGTACTTATCCGCTACCGAGTTGTTATTCAATTCTCGAAAATCCACACACAAACGATCTGAACCGTCCTTCTTTTTGACTAAAATAATTGGACTTGCAAAAGGTGAACAACTAGGACGTATAATGTTTGATTTTAATAAATCGGAAATTTTTGAGCGTACTATTTCTCTCTCATTAACTGACAACCGATACGGACGTCGTTGCACCATTTTATTACTATCTTTTAAACGAATTTCCAAAAGCCCTGTTTTAACTCTATTCATTGGCACACCGTTAATAAAGTTGCCCTTATAATCTGTTAACATTTTAATTAAATTTATTCTATCATTCAATTCTAAATCGGAATTTACTTCATCAAAATCAATTACATTGCTATTGCAGATCTGAATACATTTTTCACGCGTTATAGCCAAACCACTTGTACTAAAATGTACCGAAATATTTTGGGATATTAAATCACGTCCTATTATTTTAACATTAATAATACTGTCATCTGGTACTACGTGCAAAACCAACTCAATATTTATATTTTCGATTTGAGCCACAGTCAGAACCTGTTTAGTACACATAATGGCGTTTCCCCCAATACCTTTCAAAGATACCAAGCAGTCTTGTTCTTTTCCGTTTTTAATTACGGAAATGCTTGTCTTTACAAGTGAGCAGTCTGAGCCAGAGTCAAAAATAAAAGGAATAACCTTACCATTTTTCAATCTCAACTGTCCCTTTGGGAGAGCTTCGCTAGTACAAACGTTAACAACCCGTTCGATCGGTTGGGTAGAGATAAATTTATTTTCTTTCTTTGGGCACTTTGTTGCAATATGGCCCACTTTTCCACATGCAAAGCAGGTCACTGAATCCCTTTTCCTCCTGGAGAGATTTCCCGGCTCACGACGGGTAGTTTGCTGTTGCTTCCTGAAGCATTGGTTAGCTTTCTGTCCAATTCTTCCACACTGGTGACATCTTCTGGCGAACTCCGATGAATTAAGCGTAGCACGGCGTTTCGGATTGATATGATGATCATTACGAAATAACGCCGGCCGTTTGCCTAAATGTCCGCGCATAGCTACACAAAAAAATACAGTCCTTCGTCAGGGCATTGTTCACGTCCATTTACGGCCTCTTCTAACATATTCATAAAGTGGCTTTGTAAAAACTGACAAAAATTCTTCGCGTTGAATCCCCGTCAAATTGTTTATTTTAATGAATTCCGTGGCTAATGTACACCATCCTTCCGTGTCCGCTAATCTCGACGATAGATTGAATTGTAGTAACTGCACTTGAGAGGGTGTAAACATGTTGTTTGAAGTTGTCGTTGAAGAGGCCTGAGGTTGCAGCTGGTGTTCCACTAATTTTTGTAATAATAATTCGACACGACCTTGACTGCGTGTAGATAGGGCGGCGACCGAGTTCGGTGACCCCGGGGCGTTGTCGTTTTCCTCCAATTCGGGTAATCCCACTTCTGATGTCGGAGCGAAATGCTGAATCACTATTCATTTTCTCGGATTTTATATTGTTTCTTTTTATTCAACTCAAACGTACAAATTAACACTAACTTAAACTTATAAAAACCACTGTTAACTAAACAAACTCGATTAACTAACTAATAACTATTAACTGTTTATAACTTGGCAAACTTAGCAGTCCAAAATCGCGCCTCACAGGGTTCACCGCTCTCTAGCTTCTGCCCGACTGTCCCGTCATTCCCCTGCTCCGCCGGTTTTGTTCTACTCACACACGGGGAAGTCCCTGTATTCCCGTGTGCGCGTTTACCAATTTCGGGGATCTACCAGTCCCGATATCGATGCGCCGACATATATTACTTGAAATCGCCGACTATACTATTTTAGATATTTAGGCGACCATATCATCCTGGCCCGAGCGGCATAATATAAAGAAGTTATTTTAACATCAATAAATCGTTATTAATGGGATGCCGCGAAATTAACGAGCGTCTTTTATCGGCGTCTATAAACACTGCTCAATTGTGCACGCGCGCAGGATATGGCGAAACTCATCATCGTGAGAATATGAACAAAATTTTTCTAGCATACGTGTACAAATAAGTGATAATTAGGAAGCGTTAACGGATATTTATTTAAATTTTAACTACCAATTGATTAACATGAAAACTAAATTTTCATGATCAAATCATTAAAAATAATTATTTTATTTTAATTTATAAAAAATCGACCAAGAACATTCAGATCATAAAGTAAGACTTATTTTTTTCTATTTCAACCATTCTTTCTTAATAATAAATGTTAATTATTTTGTATACATTTTAATTAAGTCATTCTGTTGCAAGTTCATCTAGAAATATTAATTAACCTAAACATATAAACAAATAAATTTTAATTATATTAATTATTATTATTAATACTCATATATGCTGATCTTATTTTGTAATATTCGTTGTTTAAACATGGATGTTATAAAAGATTCTTGTAAAAGTTATTATGTTTATGAAAATTTCATTTATTTGAAAAATCGTGTAGTTGGCGAAACAACTTATTTCGCTTGCTACAAAAATGCACCTTAACTTAACCCTAACCTAACCTAACCTCACCTAAACCTAACCTAACCTGACCTAATCTAAAAATAAAGATATTATTATTCTTATTATAATTATTATTCACATATACATTTAATATACTTTATGAAATATAATCAAAATTCAACATTAAATGAATGTATACAAACTAAAAAATGTAAGTTCACGTATTTGCATTAAATTTTTTAATAATATTATATTGTAATTCATTAAAATAAGGAAGAAACAGTAGGAAATATAATTTTAATTATATATAATTTCCATTATTTTTAATTTATTAAGGCAGCAATTTAAACATTCCAGTAGATATAATACAATTAGTATATTAAATCCAATATAAATGGATATTATTGTTTATGTCGCATTTCACATGAAGTAATTCCCCGTGCGTATATATTTCGAAACAGTAACTTGATACGCTCGATCATAAATTTGGCGGTTTGTCTACTTAATGATTCGTAAACAACTAAAACAACATCTTTATATTATGCCGCTCGGGCCAGGATGATATGTTCCTGATATTTAGTAATAAACAACAATGTTACAATATTTTGTGAGTGAATTGCAATTGAATGTATTACCGTTGATTGAAATATTGTATAAATACCCAACCCACATGTATATAATCGAGTCACCTATACAATGATCCCTCTATTCTCCGTCCATCAAAACATCCACAGTAAAGTGCTACTGCATTGATATTTTTTTTAAATGCTACGTGCGTTGCAGCCAGTGGTGTTGGATAGAGTTAAGACTTAAATCTGAGCTAGGCCGACACGGAAATTAGTATTTTGCCGAGCGTTCGGGACAACTCTCGCGGCTCACGGTACGTGCTGGTGGGTTTGATAGTGTCTAACCTGTAGACATCATATGTATCTATCCCTTTTTATATTCACCCAATCCATCTTTCAATACATACGCACGGGGAAAAACCCGTCAATGAATTTCACATGTTTATTTGGAAATTAAATATATCTGCAATATTAGCATCATATGCATAGGTACAGTTACACATTTACAAATAAATAAATTATCTTTGTCGAGATTTATAGCTGATAACTTAATAATACATTTGATTGATATATTCAATCAATAACAATACAGTATTATTCCCAGAGGCAATTACATGCCACTGTTGGCTAAAATAATTTTGTATTATTTTTAATAACGGACAACATAAACATATTTTAATGTGACTGGTTTGGCTTACAAATTCAGCGGCAGACAATGTTTAACAATTTTGATGAATTTGATTACTTTTTGTCAATTCTCGATTGTTGCATATCAGATCTGCTGAACATATTTTCAACTTATTTTAGTAATATTCAAATGTGTTTAAATAATTAAGAATAATTATAAAATTAAATTAAATAATTTTCTTGTGTCTCCTTGATATTTTTTTATTAATTATCAATATCATTTTAAATTAAATAAAATACTTGTAATAACTTTCTTTCATATTATTATTATTTTATTTAATATTATTAATCTCCACGTAACGCATCAATCAACATTTCAATATTATTTTATTTAATTTTTAGTTGTTTTTGGTATTATTTATTTGTATTTTTAGAAAAAATTAATAAATAGTTATGTTGCTCTTTTTAACTTGAATACTCTGAATCTTAAAAAAAACATTTCATAACGGTCGCAACCATCATTATGATAAAAAAATGGTGATGTGGCCATCATAATACTTTTCCTATATTTTACTCGAAAACTATGAGGTTTGCGCAAAAAAGCTATTCTTAATAACCTATTCAGTTTTCAATTCAATGTGATGGAATCGGCATATCTATTGATTTTCATGAATGAGGTATAGAAAAGACTTATCTAAAGGGCTCAGGTCAAAATTTAACAATGTGTTTTTGTATTTATACATTTCAATTGCTTCCAACATGTCTAATTTATTTTTGGCTGATTTTAGTAATTTTACATTTTTTAGGGGAAATTGGTGTCCGGTGACCTGAGCCCTTTAGGTTATCCTCTCCTATACCTCATTCCGAAAATCAATAGCCACGCTGATTCTATCCCTCCCGCTGATAATTTTTCCCGATAATCCCTCTCGGTGTAAAATAGTTATTTAAGGTACAAGTGTAAAAAGTGATGCTTTATTGCACGAACTGGCGTTTAAAAACACGAGCGAGGAACGAGCGAGTTTTTTTAAAGCCAGGAGTGCAATAAAGAAACTTTTTACACGTGTGCCTTACAAAATTTTATCTTCGATCGTAAAGGATTTCAAAGAATATATTCATATGAGTAATAGTTTAATGTCATTTTAATAATTCAATTAATGAAAACATATTTTACCCGCAGTGCACTAATGAAAGCGTTACTTAGCAACCAGTAAACAAGTTGCACAAATGTCGACCGCCATTATTATTTATGGAAAAAATGTTCGCTTTATTGTAATCGCTTCGACTTGCATTAAATGAAATCTTCAGAGCTCTCAAATCTGCCATTTCGTTTGTATTATATATTTTATTTATAGTTTATTAGTTATTTGTATCAATTAATAAAATATTAAGTTTTTCGTCGAAATATATTCATCTGTCAAATTTGACATTTCTGTGCAATAAAAACAGTTTGACATTACCGTGCAATAAAAACGTAAAAAAGCACTAGTGCTTTAAAATGCCACTTTTACAATGAAAAATGATGCAAAAAGCGTCTACTTTCTGTACGATCGTAGATAAATAGTTTTAAGCATTAGTCATTGATAATGGTGCATGTACATGGTACTCGAAATGCACATCTGACATATAAAATTAAAAGTGAAGGAAAGAATTAACAAAGTGTTTTAATTAGAAATTAAAAAAACAAGTTTTACTTAAAATTTTTTCATACACGTATTTATAAAAATTAACGTTATTTTAGCAAAGTTAAAAATAAAATATTTTAAAAGTATTAAGATTTGGAATGTATTTTAGTTTTTCGATGAGGTTTCGCAAATTTTTGACTGGCCTTTTCTCTTTTTGTTAAAAGTTCCCATTTTAATGTGCGAAATAATTTGATTTTTATTAATTCGTTTATCATGTCGGTTCTATGACTAAAACATTGGTCCGATTTATTTAACCATCCGAAATGTTCATTGACATCTTAAATCAATTCATCGGATATATTTTCCACAACATGTTGTTTAAATTTGTAACAATTATAGTGAATATTAAAGCGTTTTAGCAATAAACATATTATTTCAGAAAAGGTATTTGTTGACCTGCATAAATAATCAATGGTATTGTCATTGCCACCATAATCTCTATTAAATATCAACAACTCATTTCTATCGACGGGTATTTTCCCTTATTTTTTCTTCAAAAATTTAAATATTATATATCCAGCTAAATAGGTAATCACTTGTGATTCTAAATTATCAATTTAATTTTTTTTATTACGACATTCTTTTAAATAAACGTCATCAATATCACTGTCTTGTTCAACATTAACAGTGTTTTCTTGTGGCGACAATTCAATCATATGCCCCATTTGTGCAAAATGTTCGGATTCATTTACAACATGCAGTTGCTCGTCTTCGTCGATTTCGCAATTTGCAGCTTCAACGGCATCTGCAATCTGATGTGCATATTGTGTTAATAAATATTTAATATCTTCAAGTTGCAATGACCTTACCATTTTCAAAAAAATTTAAACCTTGAAAGTACGACAAAGCTTCCTCTAGTGTCTCTTCTGGTAATTTACGATTAACGGAGAGGCCGTACTTATAGGGGTTTGAATCTTTAACGACTCTACTGTTTAATGAGTGAAATGTATTATTGATTTTCTTCAAAAATATTGCCGTATTTATTGCAGATAGACTCGTTAATTCTTTTGTAGCACTTGCTGTTAAAATTGCTGCAGAGACAGAATTGCTAAATATCTGAGCAGCATATTTCACACACATTTTTTCAAACGTTGTGGGATTTATATGTTTTTCGGTAAATTTGATCATTGCTCTTGCAACTTTACTTTCCTTGTCGATGTTATAAGTGTCGATTATATCTTTCCAGGACACTTCTAAGTTATTTACCATGGTTTTTATTCTACTATTCATAAAATTATTTCTTAGACTTTTAAGTAAATGTGGGGGGTCATAACAAATCAAAATGACGTGTCTATTAATTTTTATGAATGGAGTATCTATTGTTGGACCAAGTAACCTTATTACATTTCTGTTATTTGTTCCTTGATCACAAACGAAAACGCGAGGAACCATATCCAAAGAAAACAACTTATCTAATACCAATAAAATGAGCTTTTGTAAACCGTTCGTTGGACCAGACGAAATAAAATAACATAATGGCATTTTCCAATTACATTGAAGTCCCCTTAAATAAAATACCAATGCATGATTGCCATGTTTGTTGTTCCTACCAAGAGAACCGAAATCTTCAAATTCCTCTACAACATCCAAGACTTTGTTATCTAAACCTTTTTTTCAAAATTATTTCGTCACACATTTGAACACATTGCTTTTCATGAGGCTGCATTGTTTTAATCTTAATTTTAAATTTTTGAATTAAATTTGTATTTATACCAGTTTGTAAATTAAATATTTTTAACCAAGATTGAATTGTTGATACTCCAAATTTTAAATTTTTTTGTAAGTATTTGTAAGTACTTGGTGATTTATAATATAATGATAAAGATAGCTGTTTTTCCCGTTTTGTCCATTCTGTTCTATATGTATGAAAACATTGCTTGTATATGAGTGTTTTTATAGATGTAGCTCGATGTTTTAATAAATTTTCTAAAATATTTTTAGTCGAAAATGATCTTTTCTTTTTGAGTCTATAATTTATATTACATTTAATAGTACAATTTTTTTCTTAATTCGCAAACTCTTTTTTTAGCTTCACTTTGCGAGGCGATACTTGCGGAGATTCCATATTAATAATTCTCGAACTAATTACTGATTTTGGGCTACTACTGCTACAACTACTACTACCATGTTTTTTTAATAATATGGGCTACAGACTCTTTGGATGAACTTGATCCTGCACTAATATTTTCTTTCAAAGGGTAGGTCGCAACGGGCATTCTCTTTTCGGAAACCGAAGATACTGTAGCTGATGTTGAAGGTTGTGTGTCCATATCCATTTCTAAATGAGATATTGATACTTATATAGTGTGATTAGTTTTGAGCGCAATTCGTAATTCACTTATTATTATTACTTTTTAATGAGAAATTACCATAGGTTCCTAGAGCCAAAATATGATGATTTAGCACAACATATCTAAATCCAAAAGTTTACGATTAAGCTCGAATCAGTTTTTAAAGTTTCAATAAATATTATTTCTTTTGTTAATTAACTGCTTTATTTGAATTAAATTTATTACCAATGATTATCATAATATAATACATAATAACATATACATATAACATAAAAAATAATATATTTTTTTATTGGTGCATCTAACAAAAAGTAAAAAAATATTACATTTTACTTTAAAACTTTTGTATGATATATATTATTATCTTCTGCGATTTACACATAAAAACATGTATTTTTGTTATCTAGTAAAAACAAAAACTAGTTTTCCATCGAATCGAAAATACAAGATTTTATATATACTAATTATTTCTAGTTAAAACATTGTCAATTTTTCAAATCAGTTTATTTTTTGGTCAGATTAATTGAAGTAAATAAACACAGTTAATTTCTTTCTTCACTATTTTATTTAATCACTAAATGTACATTTCGAACACTATGTGTTCATTCTCTATTGTTAACAAATTAATTTGCCTAGGAGCTTAATTAATTTCACGTTTTTTTCTTACTACTGAAATAATAACATGGGGATTTCGAAAACTATAAGAAATAGAAAAACGGTTAAATGGGGAAAGAAGTGAAGTTTTACGAGATGAATAAAATTGCACTTTAAAGGTTTTCAAGAAAGTAATTAGACATTTTGAAAGAAAGTAAATAGTGTCATTTTCAAATATATATATATATATATATATATATATATATATATATATATATATATATATATATCGGTTATTATGACAGATATAAAAATATATATGATACGAACTTATATTCCATTTAAAAATGGAAACAATAGTTGGCTATGGCCTCATTCGATAAATTATATGTTTTTCTTTAATCCGATATCGCATATGATATAGTTATTTCTAACAATAACAGTGAGTTACATTTATTTTAGTTTGATTGTAAATTTAAAAAAAATGAAAAAGATAAAAATAAAACAATTGCAGTTGTTTATAATAATTATATAATAATTATTGGGTCAAAATAATTGGTTATGAGATATTTTTTTTACAAAACCAATGAAATGTTTATTGTCTTGAATTGACTGTCGATTAATTATTTTAATTTATGAAACAGTAGTTCTCTTTATTCTTTGAAAAATATTAAGTATTCAATTATTGTCTAATACTAATTAAGTATAAGTTAATATAAAAAGAAAACAGAAAAATTGTCTACTAATAACTTTAATATGTTGTAATAATTACAAGCAGAAAACGATGTGTCTTTAAATTGTTAAAATGTATTAATTTTTATTCCTTCATTTAAATACAATGCAATACAATTGCAGTTATTTTTTTAAAATATCTATATTAAATATATATAATATTTAAAAATAAGTCAAAATGAATATATTTATCTTATCATTTCTATATATTTTATTTTGATTATATGTGCAGTTATAAAAAATTAAGTTCTTTTAATATTTTTTTTTTCAAAACAAGTTGAAATATACACTGACGAGCATAAAATTAGGGTCACTCTGTTATTTGAAGTTATTTTAGAAATTTTTAATTGTTTACATGTTTTTTTGGTTGTAACAGTTTACTAACTGATTGCTTGAATAAAAAAATAATATTTGGTTATTTAAAGTTTATTGAAAGTACTGAAAATGAACAATTTCAATTTTATATGCTAATTAACGAAAATGAACAAGTTTATTTTGATATGTTTTTTTTTAACATAAAAGAGTTTAAGGACTTCAGTAGCGAGTATTCTTTTCTCTGGTAGTGATAATAGCTTGCAATCGACGAGGCATGCTCTGGATCAGATTTTGGATCACATTCTACAGAAGAATATCCCATTCCTGCACCAATATGTCGTGAAGCTCTCTAGAAATTCTGGGGGCCGGTATATGTCTCCGTATACGTTTTCCCATCTCATCCCAAACATGCTCAATCGAATTTAAAACTGGACTGCGAACAGGCCAAAGAAATCTTGTGATTTGACACTCATCAAGATACTCAGTAACTATCTGAGCAGTGTGGGTAGGTGCCTTATCATGCATAATTGTTGCGTCGTCTCCAAGAATCATCATGAACGGTAAAACATGGTCTTCTAGAACCTCTGCCAGATACCTGTGCGCAGTTAACGTTCCATTCTGGATAAAGACTAACTCCGTGTGAATGTCAAAAGATATGCCTCCCCATACCATAATTGATCCTCTACCAAATGGAAGTCGCTCGGCAATACACGCTTGAGTATACCTCTCGCCTTGCCGTCGCCACACTCTTACACGCCTATCTGAGCCCATAAGACAGAATCGCGATTCATCGGAAACAATATGCGACTCCAATCCGGTTTTGTCTAAGCCAAGTGTTATCGTGCAAAATTTAAGCTCGCAATCCGGTGTTCACGGGAAAGCGGCGGTACAGTAGCTCTAGTTCGAGAGGATAACCCAACAGCATGAAGGCTTCTCCTAACTGTCTACTCACTTATGTTTACATTTCTCACTTCTTGCAGATGATTTCGAAGGGAAATTGCTGTGACCGTTTGGTTTCTCAAAGCACTAGAAACGAGAATGCGGTCATCTCAAGCAGTTGTAGTCTTGCCTCGCCCTAAACCAGGTCTTCGAGTGAGCAGACTAGTCTCTTCTTACCGCCGCCATACTCGTTTCACACACGACACCAACGTTTCGCGCTGACCGCGGCCGTCTTCTAAAGCCGCCACAATCACAAAAACGATGGCCATGACCGCAACAACAGGATTTAGGCTCATTACAAAACACTAACAATGACAACAATACACCAAAAATTTGCAATTAACAGATGATATCAGAAACAAAAACTATTCGGTCCATAAAATTGCTTTTGTTTCAAAAAAAGGATATCAAAGTAAACTTGATAATTTTCATTACTTAGCATATCAAATTAAAATTGTTCATTTTCATTACTTTCCATTAATCTTGAATAACCAAATATTATTTTTTTATTCAAGCAATCAGTTAGTGAACTGTTACAACCAAAAAAACACGTAAAAAACTAAACATTTCTAAAATAACTTCAAATAACGGAGTGACCCTAATTTTATGCTAGTCAGTGTATATTAAATTGTGAAATAAACCAAATATTTAATGTCTAAGTACTAATTATATATTTTCTCATATGTTAGATACATTGTAAAATAATGTTGATTTCTAAGTATTTTAAAGTACTTCATAAATATGTATCGTTTTCATTAGATATTAACCAAAACCCATTTGAATTATGTTAAAGAAACAATTAAATGTCTACAAGTAGTAATATAAATAATTACCTTGGGCAGTATATTGTTTCGGTACAGCGTTCCAATTTAATAATTTCCTTTTCGCAGATGGGTCCCTAAAGCTTGACTTCGAAAAATGTTTTTCACAAATTAATCCTTTCAACTTTTCAATTGTGAACGTCAACAACTTATTATTTCCGCTATTTATCGAAAAAAACTTATTCCACCACCGGTATTTTTCCTGGTGTTTGGGCACAAGTAATACACGCACGTATTACTTACTATCGAACTCATTGTGTCTGGAGAGATTATGAACTAGCTCTTAATGAAGATTTAAATTCTACAATTCTGTTTGGCACCTCTTAAAATCCATCAGATGTGGTCATGATGTATGCTTAGAAGTGTTTGACATAATATAATTAATATGACTATCTGCATTCATCACATTTAAGAGAATCAATGAACAAGAAACGCATTTTAAGTGAACATAAATTTACTTGACGGCACATTTAAAATAACACAACTATTGTCTAGACATATATGACAAATGCGGAATCATCGAAGTACCTGTCGAGCGGCTTGGAGAAATTATCCAGATATCTTTGCGAATGTTAATAGAAGGCCCTATAAATTACAGACAGGGGCTGTTTTCTAGGGCATTTATCGCCAGATGTTTTGTATAGTATGCATGGTCAAATAGACATTCACATTCACTTCGCCCCTTTCCTATTGCAGGTTGACATTTTTTTTAAATAAAAATGTGGATTATAATTAATATTATTTTTTAAAGTTAACATGCAACATACATCAATGAAGTATGGTGTAGGGTTTCGATCGCATCCTTCCTCCGCCCTTACAACACAGCGTTTCATCGGCCACCTTTATACATAAATACGAGGGTAGATTGAAAAGTTTCGGAATGGGCAAGAAAACGCAGTAATTAAACAGGTTTTTTATTTTATTTTTCAACATAGTACCCTTGCAGGGCGATACACTTTTCCCAGCGGTGATCCAACTTTTTTAAGCCTTCAGAAAAATATGATTTCGGGAACTCTGCAAAATAAGCTTTAGTGGCGTCGATGACCTCCTCATTTGAAGTAAAGCGCTTGCCTTCGAGCCAAGTCTTCGTGTTTGTAAACAAAAAGAAGTCGCCCGGGGCCAGGTCTGGAGAGTACGGGGGATGCGGCACCACCTCGTAGCCCAATTCAACCAATTTAGCATTGGCGATTCGGGATGAATGGGCCGGCGCGTTGTCGTGCTGAAAGAGCACTTTTTTCCGCTGCAAATGAGGCCGTTTCTCCTTCAATATGCCGTTGAATTGATCCAATAAATCGCTGTAGTATTGTCCCGTGATAGTTCTTCCCTTCTGCAAATAGTCGATGTGTATCACACCTTGCGAATCACAAAAACGATGGCCATGACCTTTCCAGCCGATGGAACAGTCTTTGCCTTCTTCGGAGCAGATTCGCCTGGAGAAATCCACTGTTTCGACTGCTGCTTGGTTTCTGGTGTGTAGTGGTGGATCCATGTTTCGTCCACGGTCACGAATCGGCGAAAAAAATCCGTTGGATTACGCTTTAACAAGGCCAAACACTCTTTCGAAGTGGTCACATGATTTCGCTTGTTGTCCATAGTTAGCAAACGCGGCACCCATCGCGCCGACAGCTTCCTCATGCCCAAATATTCGTGCACGATATTTTGCGTTCATATGAAATACCCGTGGCCTCTACTATTTCGCGCAACTTCACTCGTTGATTGGCTAACACGAGATCATGGACTTTGTCGACCATTTCTTCATTTGTGGCCGTTTTTGGACGTCCACTGCGTGGTTCATCCTTGGTACGTGGCTCGTACGGCCACGTTTGAACTCGCTCACCCAGAACCTAATAGTCGAAAATGAAGGTGTGGATGTGCCATGAACTTTCTGCAAAATATCTCGTATCTTCGTCGCCTTTTTCCCATCCATCCGGAAATGTTTGATAACTGCACGAAATTCGTTTTTATCCATTTTTGCAAAAGTGCCTGACTTTTGAAAATTTGACAGCTTACCTAAAATAGGTTAGCCTTGACAACCATCATAACAACAACATGTAGTATGCATCGCCAAGCACAATCAGTGCCAAAGGCCTAATAATTTTCTTATCAAAATTCAACGACTTATTATTAACAGAATTATAATAATTATAATTATATTATTATGTATTATAAGTATTAATTAAAAATATAAAGTTCATCTTATAATATTAAAAATATAAATTTCATCTTAGTCCGGTTTATTTGATTAAAATATATACATTCTTTTTAATAAAAAAAGTGCTGATGAGTATTTATTTACCCTAGACGCGGCACGCGTTTATGAGTAGGCGAACTGCCGCATCGTTCTCGGTTCCCGTGAAATTTTAGGCGGGCGGAAGTTCACCGTCCGCAAATTCCCGTGCACGATCGTCTCAACGTTGATTACAATACGTATAATTCAATACTATAGAAAACTACCCAAAGCTAAAGTAAACTGCAGTACGCAGAACTAAACATGCGCCGCACAGTGTGCCAAATCCGAGCGCGAGCGCCAGGGGGGGTTTTGAGGAAAAAAAATTAAATTGAAAATTTCGAAAAAAAACATATCCACTCGATTGTAGATACATGAAACCCTTTAGATCTTGCATATTTATATTTTTTTAACCCTCTATATTATTCGCAATTAACGCTTAAACTTGATCGATTTAGAAAACAACGATTTTACGGCATTTCACGCGCAATGTTAAATAATTTATTACATAGGTTATGGATGTACTATCAATATAATATTATATACAATTGTTTATAACATAATACTGTACGTTATGGTTAAAAAATCATGTCTCTAAATATTATAGAGAAAAAGTTAAACAATTTTGAATATGAATAATATTTTAAATACAAATTTTATCTTTAGATAGAGTTATATAAAAAATTCAAACTCGATGAGGTTTGGGAGTATCACCAAAAATTAGTTCAATGTTTTCTCTAACTGCCCTCAAAATTTCGTATCTCCACTCCTGCATATTTTTGGTCTTTTTGATTTTTATATTCGGCGCTACCTATCAAAATTGGGTCGAGCGAACCCGTATGCAGTATCGCGGAGTCGAGCGCACTATTTTCAAGCAGCACGCATAAACATAAAATAAAAACGCACTTAAAACACACTTGTAAATATTTAAAAAAAAAAGGGCAGTTACAGAAAACCCAGACAAATGTTTCTATAATAGTTTCAATCCTCATAATTTGCGATTTTCTGAAAAAAAAAATATTAATCAGAATATTTATAAAATTTGTCTGATATTGTAGAACGAAATTATTTATTTAGTAATGTCTGATTTACTTACTTATTTAAAATGGAAAATTGTTAGTATCATCATCAGTCAATTCGTAGTCAGTGCCATTTGTGTCCATTTCACAAATAATAAAAATTTTAGCGTCTGTAAGTAGTTGTTTTTTATAAAATTAATTTTACATCGCTTCTCAAACACGATATGACACTGAAGAGGAAGAAACTGATAAGGATACTTAATTGTTTATAACATAATACTGTATATTATAAGTAAAAAATCAATCTTCTAAATAATTTGGAACGAAAGTTCAAATTTTTGAACATGAATAATATTTTAAATATAAATTTTAATTTTAGAAATTGTTATATAAAAAGTGTCAATACGATCACCAAAAATTACTTTAATGTTTTCTCTAACTACCCTTAAAAGCTCGTATCTCCACCGATGCATATTTGGGGTCTTTTTAATTTTTTTATTCGGCCTATAAAAATTGGGTCGAGGGAAACCGTGCTTAAATTTAGAAATTGTTATATAAAAAAAGTCAATTCGATGAGGTCTAGAAATATCACCAAATATTGCTTAAAGGTTTTCTTTATCTACCCTTAAAAGTTCATATCTCCACCTGTGCATATTTAGGCTCCTTTTAATTTTTTTATTCGGCGCTACCTATAAAAATTGGGTCGAGCGAAACCGTGTTCAACTTTAGAAATTGTTATATATATATATATATAGGCCGAATAAAAAAATTAAAAAGACCCCAAATATGCACCGGTGGAGATACGAGCTTTTAAGGGTAGTTAGAGAAAACATTAAGGCGGTAAGTGCCTCGCGCCAGAGTTAGACCTGCGGGGCAACGGTAAGGGGGGCGACCGTAGTAGGACGGCTCGTACGATCTTCTTTCTTTATCTATTTTGTTTCGCTGTCTTCTTTTAATGCGATATCAGGACCGTATTCAGCGCCCCCCCTCTTACCCTCTTACGCTCTCGCGAAACGTAAATATATTTCATACAATCGGCAGGGCTAAGCGTATATATGCTCTGACTGTTGTATCTTTGGGCTGGCGTCATTATTATTTATTATTATATAAATCAAGATCCTTTATTGAAATTAAGTTATATTTATATTAATTAATTATATTAATTTAACTAAAGAGATAATTCTATGAGTTTTAAATATGAAATAATAGTAATTAATTCATCTTACTGTTTAATTATTAATTAATTAATTAACGGATGTGTAATGCAGTAACTACAAAATTTAACAACAACCTGCCAGAGATTAAATAAAAACAAAAATTTATATTTATTTATAACAAAAGTAACATAGTATTTAAAATATTTATTTTAAATCACTACAATTATAGCTTCAATTATTATAGACATTACACATTATTAATGGTTGAACTTCAAAAAAGATTTCTCTATCGTACCATTTTTGCTTTCTCTATATAGGGAAAGTATTGTTTTAAGGAAATTATTTTGAACTTTTCTAGTGGTAATATCTATTTTGAGGTCATCTGAGACGAATCCACTAATTTCTGGAAAAAACAAAATATGTGTCTGTGTGTGTGTCTGTCGGTGGCGTTGTATCTAGAAGCAATTAATGCTTAAAAATGAAACTGTAAACTTAAGGTTGTATCCGTAAAAACAGAAACTGAAAAGCTTATGGTAAAGATTTATACACTGGAAGTGGATGCTTACTCGAGGCATTTTTTTCAGTATGAAAAATAATAAAAAAACTTTTGAAAAAAAAGATAAAGGGGACCAAGAAACTAAAGAAATTTTATTAATACATATTTTTGATAAAGTTCTTGTTTTTAGAGAAAAAAGAAATAGTTAAAGCTATATTAAATATATTTCTTTGGTAGCTTATGCAGCTTTGTTAAATGTAATAACTCTTTTTTCGACATAGATGCATTAAAATTGATATTATTCTAACCAATTATAAATATCCACGTTCATTCATGTTGTTGTCGGTGGTTTCTTCAATTGAACGCCTTGATATGGTGTATTATCTATTATAATTATAGATGATTTTTGTAAATTTGGAATTAATTTTTCAGTCGCCCATTTCCTAATACATCAGTGTTCATTTCTTCATTGTAAACGAGCAGTTTAGTTTTAGATGCAAATAATAATAATAATAAATTTGCATCTGCACTTCATCTTCATATCAGGTGAAATATTTTCTTGATATTTACGAAGAAAATGAGGTCTTAATTATGTAATGCCGTGTTCTCATAAGTGTTCTACGATTACTGTCCCAAATTCAACAGTAAACTACTCAATGCTGTAGTGGCAATGTGTATATGTTCTTTTTGTTGTAAATTTTTATTGAAAGTTATGTGTTATGTGTTTTTGAGTTAGAATTTTAATTATTACTTGTTTCGTATTACGATATTTTTCAATATTGATGTTTCAATGCATTGGCTACTCTCTGGAAAACAAAAATTGGTTTGATAATTAATTAAAAAAAATCATATTTAAATTAGAAATTCACCTCGTTCGCTACTGTAATAGGCAATAATGGCTCAAAATTTGTTTTTCTCAGAATTTTGTAATGCATAGATACAACTTTTCACAAATAATACATATGGAAAAGTAACAGAAAATTATTCATATCCCAATAATTGTTCATTTTCTCTTAGCAATTGCTTCTTCTATATAATGTGGATCCTTTATTGGCATGCTTCTGTTTTTCCTAGAGTCAATTATTTCTGGTAACAGACAATCCATGAAAAACAAATTCAATTTATTTTCCATTTCAGACGCCCAAAAATTATCGTCTTTAAAAATTGTCTCAATTTTCAATCCATATTGAGTCCATACACCCAAAATACAATACTGCCTACCGGTGATGTGTAATTGGCCTTGAATTTGATAAAACCAATTATGTTTTGTGTTTATTTCATTGTCCACCCAAAATAGTATTTTTTTTAACAAGATACCTTCCTCTGGTGTTACATCTCTTGCAGCCCAAGGGCATTTTATTTCTATTATGCCTTGCTCTCCTATTAGCGTAGCTGCTAAGAAAGGCAGTAATGCATCAATAAACAACCCGCATGGTTCTATAGTCTGTCCAATACGTTTTTCTATTTCCCGTAGTGCAATTTTTTCGTTACGTATCCCATACTCTATACTTTGCGAAGTAAACTTTTTTGCGTATAAAATTCTTTCCACTAATGGACCACATCTGGTTGTTACCAGTCGCTTGCAAATATCCCCAAAATAGGATGCAGTTACCCTTTTCCGGCGTTCTAAATGCCACAAATCAGAATATCTTTGGGATTGAGTCATTTGTTGAATATTAAGGATTTCATTAGCTGTTTTCTTTATTTCATTTAGAAATTTTTCCTTTTCAATTTTAAATTGCTCATCACTTTTATCCGGTTTCTCGCAATTTGCACCATAACCTCCCTTAACTTCTGTAGTGGTTTTAGGTCCCGAAAAAAGGTTTTTCGGCCCCAGTCTCAGTCTCGTGCTACGTAATTTTAAATTTCTTAACTCTATTACTTTGCCATATTTTCCAGGACTTCTTCCACCTGCCAAATGTTTCCTGGCTAAATACACTGGCCGCCCAGAATTATGGCAAATTACAGCTGGTCCGCACCGTGCCTGATATGAACGTCTCTTGCAAAAATTTATTCTCTTCCCTCCTATAAATTTTGCAATGAGTGAATTAAATTGTTCAACACAATTATTGTCCACATCATACAATAAGCTCGACGAATGTTTTTTTAAGAGGGTGTTAAAACTGGCCAATTTGTCATGTAGATCTAAAAACATATAAATAAAGATTACATCATATACATCATAAAGTATGCAATAAAAGTACCTGTCATTCTTAAATCTTTCATTATGCTATTTTCTGAAAACTCTTTGTTACAAAAATATCCAATATTTTTGCAGTATTTATGTTCCCCAAAAACATGGCTTATTGAATTTTCTATGTCCCTTTTTAAAAGTTCAACTTTTTCTTGGAATGGTATGTTTAGTTTTTTTCTATATGTTATTGCCTTTGTTACTGCCCATCTCAATCTAAGTTGATTTTTCTAAAACACATTTTTTTCTTATTATAGTTCCTTGGGAAAACAATATATAGCGTTTCTACCATTATTAATTAAAAGAAAAAAAGTTTTACATCGTTTAAAGCAATGTTTCAATATTATTGTAATTATTGGAAAAAACTCAAAAACTATCCTAGCTACATACGCCCTTTTATGGAGACTAATTAAATAACTTATATAATAAGTTCGTATTTATTACAAACTCAATCGGACAACGCTTATTTTTATACAGCAACATCTAAAAACATGGCAAAAAATAATAATAGAATAAGTAAGGTAAATAACAAATCGAACGCAATTAAAATATAAAAATCGTTTATAAAGTCTGATCTGATTATTGTAGTTAATAAAAACGAACTTTTCTTTAATTACTACATCTCTTGAAGTTTACAATGTTCCAATAGTGAGTTGTGCAAAAAAATCAATCTAAATATGAATTTACCTGTATTTCTTGCCGTAGGATAAGAGGTCCAGCATTTTTGTTTTTTACGAGTTCGCGAATTTTTATTGAGTAATTTCGTAACAAATGGTTCCGGCATTCAATTTTCTTTACAATAACATTTTTGTAAGGATGGCAATCTAAAATTTTCTTATAACAACTGCTATCGCCGTCAGCAATTATTTTGTTATATATACATCCGTACATTTCAATGCTTTTGTAGAATCCTTCTGCAATAATATCGGCTTCCATTGTAGTAGACGCCCCTGTCCAATTTTTATAACAAATATGGGTTTTCGAGATGCCTTTTGATTTTTCTATTTGACAAATACTACAATATTTGTTTCTCACGCTCAGAAATAACACTTTTTTGGTTCTATAGCCTATTATTGCAGCAGCACCGGATAGAGAATTATAGTTAGTTCCGTGTGACCTTTTCGCCCAACTTCCATCACACACTACTGTAATCAATGGAATTCCCATTTCGTCCACATCACCATTTGCAATAGCCAATTCTTTCTCCTTTTCAGCAGCCTCTTTCATCATGGTTTCAGAAATTTGTTCCCATGAATCGCAAATTTCGTCATGAAATTTTCTATATAATTTATTAGACATACACGGGATTTCCAGAGAGGAGGTAAATTGTTCTAAATTGGCAAGTCCACAGCCGATGCTCATAATACATAATACAGCGTTTGAATTTATATTATCCCGATCATTGTCATTTGAAGTACTTATTTTAGAAACCATCTTACACATATTGCATTTAAAGTGCAGTATAGTAATAAAACCTTTCTGCTCTTCTTTAAAAATGACCATATTTCGTAAAGAGCATTGAAATTTATTTGAATGATTATTCAATTCCATCAATGAGTTAATAAAGAAATTCAAATTCACAATTCTGCGCCCTTCGACTACAATTGAATTGAGTCTAGGCTCTTCCTCCACACATATTTTCTGCAAAATCGGACACATATTAGATAAAATAATATTTTTTCATTATTATTAACTATACCTTTGCATCAAGTTGTACTTTTTTAGCAAAAATGCAATCTGTATTATTAATATCAGGAGTAGCCATAGATACAATAGGATCTACCTTCTGCTAAAATTATGAATAAAATAATATGTATTTGTGAGTTATGTGAAGTTTACTATATAATTAATTATAATTATTACTAGTTAACTGATCAGTTCACTATTAATAATTAACACGTAGATTTCGGAATGAACAATTAGTAATTAAATAAAATAATGAAGTAAAAAATAATTCTGTGTTTAATTACTTATAAATAAAATAAAATTATATAACGAACTACGGCTGATAAGCAAATGTCAGACTCTGTCGTTTACATTAAGTAGACTTACCTTTTTACTATTTCGAGAAAATCCTGTTTTTTTTCTAGTAGCAGACAATCTTAGGCGACGCTTGTTGCCTCTTCGATAATCGTTTATTTCACTCATGTCAATAAGTGAATACAACACAAAACAATCAGCACAATATTTTTATAAATCACAAAAATATCGATATGTAAACAAGACACAAGTTATGAGAATAACAAAATGACCTTTTCTACGTCTTCTACGATTTTTATAATAGAGTAGTGTACATCTTTTGATTTTGCGCAGTAGGGAAATATATAGCGAAGGGGGCATTCGTCCCACAACCGTTATTTAAGTTTGACAGGGTGCCTACTGAGAAACAAGTGTTAACACCCATTAAAATGAAGTGTCGAAAAATTTATGAGATCCACACAACTCCAATCACGACACTCTTGCAGGTAGCGGAACGTTGCCCTTCACGACCCTTCACGACCCTTTACGTTCTAATGGTGCATATAATATAACACCAGTGATTATTTTAGGAATTATTTAATTTGTGCTTAGTGTAATGCATTTTCTTTTAATATTGTTAAATAATGTCTTGATAATGGTCCACTGCCGAAATTAGACCGGTATTAAAATAAAAAATAAAGTGAAATGAAGTAAGTCAATTTTTAATCAACTATTTATTAACACAAAACATTATTTAAATATGAATAATGTGTTTATAATGTACTGGCATAAAACAAGAATTTAGTCTTTTTACAATAATAAAATGTATTAAATCCTTCAGTTCGTTCTACAAAATTAAAATGATAATTTAATTTAAATTACTTTTTACAATATAACTACTACAGTCTTACTAACAATATTAAAAGAAAATGCATTTCACTAAGCACAAATTAAATAATTCTTAAAATAATCAGTGGTGTTATATTACACGGACCACAAAAACGTAAAGGTTCATGAATTGCAGGGTTCCACTACCTGGAAGAGGGCCGTGTTCCGTATTGGGAGGGCCATAAATTTTTCGCACTTGACTTTTAATGTATGTTAACACTTGTATCACAGTAGGCACCCTGTCTAAGATAAATAACGGCTGTGGGACTTATGGTCTATTCCGAATATATATAGGGAAAATGTGTGTTGAACTGTTGTAAGAGGGGAAATACCATAAAATATGGCTGATATGGTGTCCACTTTAAATTACTCAAGAGGCTGTTATGTTTGTTGTGAGCATACGTGCCTTTGCGTATCTTAATTAATTACTAATAAGTGGTTCTAGGAACCAGATATTTATAAGGGGTGTGGGAAAAAGGTTGATCCATAAATACCTGGAATCAAAATATGATGATTTAACACAACTTATCTATATTCAAAAATTTACGGATAAGCCGAATTTAGTTTTCATAGCTGTAAAAAATATTAATTTATTTAAAAAATCTAAAAAATTGATCACTTCATTCGATCTGGCTGAAATTTATTATTGTTAATTATCATTATGGATTGACAATATTATTTTATTAACGCATATAAAAATACTCCTAGGAATCTTATATCATTTCAAAGTTCTTTCACATTTCATTTTTGTATGAAAACTGTACAATATATTAAATATTGTTAAAGGACAAAACACCTTCTAATTAAACTGACTTTTTAAGTAATATTTTTTAAATTTTATAAATTATTTTTTAGATTTTATCTTGTGGTACTACTTTTTTATTTTTTTATCGATCAATAATGCCCAAAATAACTGTAATTATGGGTTACATTATAATAATCAGCAATAATGAATTTCAGCTAGATCGAATAAAGCGTTTAATTGTTATAGATACAATTAATTTTTTTTTCAACTTTAAAGACTAATTCAGTCTTAACTGTAAATTTTTAATTAGAAAACAACCTACAAAGTAGATTTTACGAAATATTTTCGTGTTTTTTCTAATTATTAGTTAATTTTCACCAACGTAAAGGACATATATTTTATTGTAAATTTTTATATATAGATAAGTTGTGTTAAATTAATATATATTTTAATCCAGGAAATCTATGGTTCAGTTATTTGCCTCACTCTAAATATTTTAATTTATCGACAATTTATACGGCGAACACACAAGAATCGAGTAACTTATTTAAAATAAGATGCTCATTCGGGGCCCTAAAATATACCTGAATACAAAAATATATTTGTGCACGCCCATCGCACAGTACCATTTATTTTATGCAGGTGGCGTATCTTGACGGCACTGAAAATAGCGAAATTAGGGGTCCAGCTCGTAGATGATTATGCATTTATATGGCTATTAATTTGAATTTTGTTTACTGCAAATCATTAATAAAGTATAAAGTGAGGTTTATAAGAAGGTATGCTTCCATTCATTCATTTAATATTGCAGTAAATTGCTTGGAAAAAGTCCCTATTTTATACCCTTAATTATTTCTTCTTTTTGCAATATTTCACAATTTTCTATGGCCGGACATGCTAAATGCGCATATTTTTCGAGCGGCACTTACCGCCTTAAAGTAATTTTTGGTGATATTTTTAGACCTCATCGAATTGACACTTTTAATATAACAATTTCTAAAATTAAAATTTATATTTAAAATATTATTAATGTTCAAAATTTGAACTTTCGTTCCAAATTATTTAGAAACTTGATTTTTTACTTATAATATACAGTATTATGTTATAAACAATTAAGTATCCTTATCAGTTTCTTCTTCTTCAGTGTCATATCGTGTTTGAGAAGCGATGTAAAATTAATTTTATAAAAAACAACTACCTACAGACGCTAAAATGTTTATTATTTGTGAAATGAACACAAATGGCACTGACTACAAATTGACTGATGATGATAGTAACAATTTTCCATTTTAAATAAGTAAGTAAATCAGACATTACAAAATAAATAATTTCGTTCTACAATATCAGACAAATTTTATAAATATTCTGATAAATATTTTTTTTTTCAGAATATCGCAAATTATGAGGATTAACACTATTATAGAAACATTTGTCTGGGTTTTCTGTAACTGCCCTATTTTTTTAAATATTTACAAGTGTGTTTTAAGTGCGTTTTTATTTTATGTTTATGCGTGCTGCTTGAAAATAGTGCGCTCGACTCCGCGATACTGCATACGGGTTCGCTCGACCCAATTTTGATAGGTAGCGCCGAATATAAAAATCAAAAAGACCAAAAATATGCAGGAGTGGAGATACGAAATTTTGAGGGCAGTTAGAGAAAACATTGAACTAATTTTTGGTGATACTCCCAAACCTCATCGAGTTTGAATTTTTTATATAACTCTATCTAAAGTTAAAACTTGTATTTAAAATATTATTCATATTCAAAATTGTTTAACTTTTATTCTATAATATTTAGAGACATGATTTTTTAACCATAACGTACAGTATTATGTTATAAACAATTATATATAATATTATATTGATAGTACATCTATAACCTATGTAATAAATTATTTAACATTGCGCGTGAAATGCCGTAAAATTGTTGTTTTCTAAATCGATCAAGTTTAAGCGTTAATTGCGAATAATATAGAGGGTTAAAAAATATAAATATGCAAGATCTAAAGGGTTTCATGTATCTACAATCGAGTGGATATGTTTTTTTTTCGAAATTTTCAATTAAATTTTTTTTCCTCAAAACCCCCCCTGGCGCTCGCGCTCGGATTTGGCACACTGTGCGCCGTCTGTTAGTCAACATTTTCACTACTCATGGGCAATCTGTTTCTCGGCGTCTTTTAGTGACTCGCATTTCCCCATAAGGTTAGGCATCTATACAATATTTCAATCAACGGTATTACCAAAAGATTGTTTTATAATTTTTGTTAAAATCCAATTTCTTAGCTTTTATTGCCTGTCAACATAGAATACACCATAGCCATTATCTTTCATTCATTATTACATAAAGTAATCTATCAGCGTTGATTGAAAAGTCGTGGTAGCATTTTACAGATCAAATAGCAACATAGATTACAAATATTGTGCTATAGTAATTTTTAATAATATAAGCATAATTAGTTGAATCAAGAGAACATTTTTTACATGCTTAAAAATATAATTTTATAATCATCAATAAAACAGATAAACATCATAAAATTGATGTCTCATGAGGAGATGAACACCATGAATAATTTTTTAAACTTCAAAAACTTAATAAGCAAGAGAACACATTCCTAAAAACATTAGGTATAAGTTTTGCCCAGGTCAATTACCAGTAGCAACTTGAAATGAATATAAAAACATTATAATAATGTCAGGTATAGGTTTTGAAAAATTGTAAATAGATAATTTACAGCATGATTGATAATGTAAAACCAAAATTACTGTAAATGTATAAAGAAGTTTTGGAATATTGTAACAAATGTGAGGCAATCGAACAAAAACTAACAAATAATAAATTAATCAATGACTTCATAGTTAGTTGAAATTTTTTTGTGAAATCGTTGATGAACTGTCTCTGTCAGGTGCTATAGAATATGTCCACCACTACTAGGAATGTTATACAACTTGAAATTCATGAACTCCCAAAGTATTGAGATTGTTAACTTTTTAATGAAAATAGTAATAAGTATTTTCTAAGAAGTAAATATTTTAGACATTGCCCAAAAAGTAAGAAGATATAAAAAATATTTAAAAAAACATTAATTACATCCTCAAAAAGACATTTAATGTCCAATGATTTGCAACCACAAAGTGGCATTTTTGAGGAAATATTTATGCAAGGATATACTCACAAAATTATAAATATACAATTCTGTAAACATTCCTTTAATACTTATAAATATTATTTACAATATCAGTTTTGTTCATCAATATAACCAAATTACAGTTGCAAGTGAAAATTTTTTAATAAAGAAAATAAGCTCAATTAAAGAAAGTATTATTTTTGAAAATTGTAGGATGTTAACAGTTTATTGTGCACTAGATATTAATAGCATATGAGCACTGAAATATATAAACATGGTGAAAAATTACTAACTAAAGAGTTGCTCTGTGGCCCGTTCTAGATCCCAGTTGTATGATGAAAGAGCTACTCGTGCCTGATGATCATCCACACCCATATCTTGAAGCCTTCGGATTTTTTCATCAAAATCTGCATTTGTATATGGACCTTTAATAAAATGAACATGTTTGAACATTTAAATTTTTAGAGATTCTCTCATTTACCTCCAGCATAAACATTTGTCCAATGACGGGCTGTCATTTGAAACATATCTAAATTTTCCTTAAATTGTTTTGCTACAACTGCATCCTGTGGGTCATCCGGCTCTGCAGCTGACAGCAGGGCTTGTAAGGATAATAAAACTGTCCTCAGTGTCATTGCTGCAGCCCTGAAATAAGTTTTAACTTTTAAAATAAAGATAAGTAATTAATAATTATTTATATATTTATTTATTTATATATATATATATTCTTACCATTGATCTTTTAAAATATCTAAACATATTGCTCCTGTTACAGATGATATATTTGGATGCCATATTTTTGTTATAAATCTTACCTAAAATTAAAAAATTTGTATAAATGATTATAAGTGAATATATTCGGATATAAAATATTAGCTCCATCAAATATTAAACATACACATCTGCAGAGTTATAAATGCACACTCTAATAATACGAGTCAGATTCAATAAATACACGTTCGAGAAGTGTTTTCTTTTTCAGGAAGCAGTTTTCTTTTTCAGGAATTCAAATCTTTATTACATATTTACAAACGTTGGTCAAACCCAGAGAAATTTAATTAAGAGATTTAAAGAACACAATTATCATCTAAAAAATCAAAATCCAGACAAATCAGCAATAGCTTTCCATAATTTCCAAACCGGACATCAATTCTCACTTCACAATGTAAAATTATTAAAACAATCAAGTAATTCCAGATTAAATATGTTAGAAGCAATAGAAATGTATAAATGTAAAGACAGATTATTAAATTTCGATTTAAGTCCACTAGAAAACCCATTGTTAAGTCTCGTTCCGAAAAAGAATTGTAAACCTGCCGACACCTTTCCCAGTAATACTAATCCCCATCCAATAGAACCGACATAATTAAACTTAGGTTTTCCCACTAATCCCTATAAGGTATATAAACAGATGTAATTAGTTTTAAAGTATTCAGTTATTGAAAATGAGCACATGGTGCTCGAAATGTACATTTAACGTGTAAAAATAAATTAGTGAAGAAAGGAAATCAAATCGTGTTTTATTAGTGATTATTACTTCACATAACTCAAAACAAATAGTGAATACATATTTACAACTATAACATAATATAGATATAATACATGTATATACATTGTAAATAAAAATATCTCTGGCTTCCTCCCATTTTCTTTTGGTTCCATCTCGGGCTATCAGTATTAAGGGATAGTGTGTTTTCTTGTTCACAGTAGTGTGATGTCTGTTTTATATTTTTTATGTTTAGGATTATATTTTAAAGTTTTTTTTTGAAAGTGGCGTAATTGAGTATATAAAATTCCTATAAGTTGTTGTTCTGTTTTATGGATTCTGTTGTTAAAGTTAAAGAATATTTGTTTTTATTAGAATATTTTTCATTTTGTATATCATTAGTACGTTACTCAGCGTTATCATGTTCTCAATATTTAGTTCTTGTGTTTGATTGTATAGGTCTGTTGTTATTGTTTTTTAATTTATACAATATTTTTAAAACTTTGTTTTGTTGTATTTGAAGTTTAGTTATATTTTTTTGTTGGTGTCACCCACGACATTTATTAAATAATTGTTTTGTGATGTGTAGAGTGTGTAATATATTTGTTTTCTTGATGTGTTTGGAATGTAGTTCTTTATTTTTGTTAGGGCTGCTATCGTTTTAGAGTTCTTTTTCCTTAGTTGATTAATGTGTTCATTCCATTTGAGGTTATCTTGGATTGTTAGTCCCAAGTAGTTGACTTTCTTTATTATTATTTATATTTTTTTCCTATGTTTATAGTACAATTGTATATTTATATATAATACAATTTGTTTTATAGTTGTTCCTTTGATGTTGATTCATTTATTGCTGATACTGTTGCTGAGTTTTGTTGAGAGGCATATTGTTTTTTATATATAATTTTGTTTTTTAGTAGATCACTCATTTGGATTTGTATTACTTTTTCGAGGATTAATGGTTGAGGCGTTCACTTCGTGATACATCTTGAATATTTAAATAAAGTAAAACTCACTTTGTTTATATCACACTATTTATTTAAAAAGTCTAAGGCTAAGCTTAATGAAGTGAAATGGGTGAGTGTGAGGACGATGGAAGAATTAGAAGAGGTGATAGTGGGATACGGCAAGAGGACGCGGGCAAAGAATGAAGGAGATAGAGGATGGTTTAATGAGGAGTGCAGGCTGGCAAAGAGAAGGATGAGGAGGGCGAGGAGAGAGTATATGGAGGGTAGAGGGGACGAAGCACAGTGCCGGGAGGCAAGAAAGCAGTACATTAAGGTATGTGAGGAACGGAAATCGGCGGTGGTAGAAGGAAAGATGGAGGAGTTAAAGAAGTGCAGAAACGAAGCGGATATGTGGAGGATATTGAGGAATGGAGTAGAAAGGAAGCAGATAGAGGTGGCACTGGAGGAGTGGGTGGACAAGTGTAGGAGAGGGAGCGGAAAGCCGTGTGGGGTAGGAGTCAGAGGAGGATGCGGAATATCCGACGACTTCACAGAAGAGGAGGTGGACAGAGCGTTTGAGGAGGTGAAGAAGGGGAAAGCGGCAGGGCCGGATGGTGTGAAGGTGGAAGTTTGGAAGGCGATTGGGGAGGAGGGTAGAAGAACGTATAGAAAGGTGTTAAATCAAATATGGAAGGGGGAGGAGGATATACCGCGGTCTTGGAGGATTGGGGCCGTGTGCCCGGTGCATAAAGGAGGAAGCACAGGAGATGTGGAGAACTACAGGGGGATAACCGTTACCAACTCAGGGTACAAAATAGCTATGACAGTAGTAAAAAATAGACTTGTGAAAGAAGTAGAAGAAAAAGGTCTTGTGCCAGAGACGCAGGGGGGGTTCAGGAGGGGAAGAGGTACAGCAGACCAGATATTTACCCTGGCCAGGATTGTAGAAAAAGTAATGGAAGAGAGAGGAAGTGTGTATGCGGTGTTCCTAGATTTGAAAGAGGCGTATGATTCGGTACCTAGGGAAAGATTGGTGGAGTGTTTGGAAAGAAGAGGGGTGAGTGAGGGGATGGTTGAGTTTGTGAGGAGAGTATATCAGGAGACATGGTGTGTGGCTAAGGTGGGGGATAGAGTGTCAGAGGAATTTAGAACATGGATGGGAGTGAGACAGGGATGCCCGCTAAGCCCTCTATTGTTTAATCTGTATACAAGTGAATTGGATGAAATATTGAGGAGAGGGCAAGCGGGTGGCGTAGTGATTGGGAGGAAGAAAGTTTGGATGTTAGCATATGCGGATGATATGGTACTGATGGCGAGAGACTGGGAGGGGGTGAAAGAGATGTTAGCAAGAGTGGAAAAGTACATGGATAAGAGGGAGTTAAGGGTGAATGTAGGGAAAACGAAATGGATGAGGTTTAGGAACAAAGGAAGGGAAGGAAGAATGAGAGAGCTGAAATGGAAAGGGGAAGTAATTGAAAGGGTGAAAGTTTTCAAATACTTGGGATTTATTTTTAAGTGTACGGGAGGGTATGAAGAGCACATGAAATGGGTACAAGGAAAGGCGAGAAGAGCGTGGGGTGTGGTGTGGGAGAGGTGGGGGAGATGGATGGAAAATAATGTGAGGGTGATGTGTGGATTGTGGGATGCGTGCGTGAAGCCAATCTTGTTGTATGGTGTGGAGGTATGGGGAACAAAGAGGTATGAATGTGTGGAGCGGGAACAAAGATGGTGTATGAGACGAGTGTTAGGGGTGGAGAGGTCGACGCCGGAATATATATTGTTACAGGAGCTAGATAGGGAGACCTTAGGGTGTGAGGCAGTGAAGAGAGTGGTGAGGTTCGAGATGAGAATGTGTGCGCTGGAAGAAGGGAGATTGGTGAAGGAGGTATGGTGGATGAGTAAGAGTATAGTGGAGGGTAGATGGAGAGCGGAGAGAAGGAGAATGTACGAAAGGGTAGGTTTGGCGGAGGTGGTGGTGAATGAATGGCTTGAGAAAGGGGTGAATGTGGCTGATTGGGTATATGAGAAGGAAAGAGAAGTGGAGAGACAAGAAAGGCAAGGCTGCATAGAGAGGAGTGAGTACAATGAGGGATATGGGAGATGGCAGGTGCATGGAAGAAAGCCGAAGTATTTAGAGAGCGGAATGGGGAGAGAGGATAAGGTGACAATGGCAAGGGCGAGGTGTGGGTCAGATGAAAGAGGGAGAAAGTGGTGGATGGGAGAGAGTTATGGGAAGTGCGTTTTGTGTAAGAATGGAAGGGATACTTGGAGGCATTTGGCGGAGGAATGCGAGGGGGTGAGTGAAGAGTGGGTGGAAGGGTGCAGGAGGGTGACGGACTGGATGAATGAGGATGGGGCCAGGGTAAATGTGCTTAGGAAAATAGGGTGGGAGAGGGGTAGGAGAAGAGTGGAGTGAAAGATATGGAAGGATTATAATTTTTGTTTGTTTATTATTAGAATATGGTTTAGTTGAGTTTGTATATGTAATAATGCCAAATAAAGGTTTCTTTCTTTCTTCTTTCTATTTAAAAAGTGACTCGAGTTTTGATCAACAGCTGATCATTTTCAAACTTAAAGTTTGAAAGGTATATATACTTCGTATATAGGGAAAGTAAAAAAGGAGATAACACAAACCCAGAAAACTACAGACCCATAACACTGCTATCGACACTAAACAAAATCCTTGAAAAAGTTTTTTTTTTTTAATAAAGTAAAACTCACTTCGCTGTTGATCGAAACTCGAATCACTTTTTAAATAAATAGTGTGATATTAACAAAGTGAGTTTTTCTTTATTAAAAAAAAAAAAACTTTTTCGAGGATTTTGTTTAGTGTCTATAGCAGTGTTATGGGTCTGTAGTTTTCTGGGTTTGTGTTATCTCCTTTTTACTTTCCCTATATACGAAGTATACAGGGTGAGTTTTTTTCGATGTTCTCTATGGGGATCTCGGAAACTATAAGAGATAGAGAAACGGTTAAATGGGGAAAGAAGTGTAGATTTACGAGACGAATAAAATTCCACTTTCAAAGTTTTCAAAAAAGTCAAGGGTAACTAGATATTTTGAAAAAAGTAAAAAGTGTCATTTTTTTCAAATCATTATATCTCGGTTATTATAATAGATAGAAAAAAACTATAGAGGACAAAGTTATAGATAATTTTATGTAGATTAATAAAAAATAATCAGAAATTTTTTATCGCCATTATTTTCCGAGATATGACGCAAACTTACATTTTTTTAAATGGAAACCATAGTCGGCTGTCACCTCATTCAAAAGGTGATTTTTTTCTCTTTAATGCAATATGACATACGACATAGTTATTTCTAAAAATAAGTAAGTTATAGTCATTTTAAATTTTATTATGAATAAAAAATGGGTAGCCATGAAAAAGGTGAAAGTAAAACAATTGCAGTTGTTTATAATAATAGCAATATTGTAATTATTAGTTTTACAAGTTAAACAAAAATGAAAAACCAGCATAAGAATAATAATTTTGTAATTATCAAATGGCCTACTGTATGTGGTATAAACACATTTGTCAAGAGGATAATACGTTTCTTACAAAAATATTATGAACAGATGAAGCGCGGTTCACTAATTGTGGTATTTTTAATCGCCACAATGAACATAGATGAACTCAAGAGAATCCACGAGAAGTCTCACAGAGAAAACTACAAATTAAATTTGGGTTTAATCCATGGTGTGTTTGGATTAATAATTCTCGGTTCATATATTTTTGAAAGCTCACTAAGTAAAAATAATTACTTTCATTTTCTTCAGAAAACATTTGAAGATACTCTCGATTGTTTAAATTTATCATTACAAGCAAGATTGAAATCGTTTCAAAATGACGGTGATCCACCTCATAACATGTTGGCTTTACAAATTATTTAAATGATGCTTTTCCTAACTCATAAGTGGGAAGAAATAAACCAATCCTAGGGCCACCTAGATCTCCCAATCTGCGCGTTTTAGAATTTTTTCTGTCGGGTTATGTAAAAAACAAAGTATATGAAAAATCATATCAATCCGTGGAGGATCATAAACTAGCTGTTATTGAAACATTTAATTCAATTTACATCAGAATAGTCAAAAAGCCATAAATTCAATTTTAAAAAGATATAATTTATGTCATAATAATATTAATCTTTGACCATATTTTTAATACATATTAAAATTTCTCTCCCATTAATATTTTGATAATTACAGAATTACTTTATGCTGTTGTTTCATTTTGGTTTAACTCTGAAAACTAATCATTACAATATTGCTATTATTATAAACAACTGCAATTGTTTTACTTTCACCTTTTTCATGGCTACCCATGATTTATTTATAACAAAATTTAAAATGACTATAACTCATTTATTTTTAGAAATAACTATGTCGTATGCCATATTGGATTAAAGAGAAAAAAATTACCTTTTGAATGAGGTCATAGCCAACTATGGTTTCCATTTAAAAAAATGTAAGTTTGCGTTATATCTCGGAAAATAATGGCGATAAAAATTTTCTGATTATATTTTATTAATATACATAAAATTGTCTAAAACTTTGTCCTTTACAATTTTTTTCTATCTGTTATAATAACCGAGATATATTGATTTGAAAAAATTGACACTTTTTACTTTTTTCAAAATATCTAGTTACCCTTGACTTTTTTGAAAACTTTGAAAGTGGAATTTTATTCGTCTCGTAAATCTACACTTCTTTCCCCATTTAACCGTTTCTCTATCTCTTATAGTTTCCGAGATCCCCATAGAAAACATCGAAAAAACTCACCCTGTATATACCTTAAGTATAGACTTGAGGTTTTATCATTAAAAACTGGAACTGAAAAGCTTTTGGTGAACATTCATAGACCGGAAATGGATGTTTACTCGAGGCGTTTTTTTGTTTTTTCGTAATAATTTTCTAAATATAAAAAATTTTAAAAAACGGTTCATACAAAAGTTAAAGGGAATAAAAAAAACTCACATATTTTACCAATTGTTAATAAACTATTAGTGTTACGTGAAACTTTTATTACAAATAATTGTAGACAATTAAAAAATGAACAAATCATAAAGAATAGCCTTTTTGCGTAAACCTCATAGTTTTTGAGTAAAATATAGGGAAAGTACTATGATGGCCACATCACCATTTTTTATGTATTGGTATGATGGTAGATTTTTTCATATATCTTGTGTATTATCCTTTGTCGATTACTGCATTTATTATTTTTATAAGGATTGGTATTAATGTATTTTTGTTTTGTTTTATGATGAGGTACGTTATTTTGTCAAAGCCTGGCGCTTTGTTATCTTTTAGTTACATTATTATTTTGTTTAATTGTTTGTACGTTGTGTGTTGGAGTTTCATATCCTTTATTTGTCTTTTTGTTATTGTTGTTTTTGGTGTAGTTTTTTCTGTGTTTAAAACAGATGAACACTAGTTTTTTTTCCGACATTTGCGAAATATAAGTTTATTTCTTTGGCTTTTTCTATTATTTTTAGTGATGTCCCCATTTTCTTTGCCTATTAATTCAATGTCATTTTCATTTTTATTCTGTTTATTTAAGCTTTGTTTATAATTTTCTATAATTTTTATGGGTTATTGATATTTTTTTGGAATATATTTTTGTAGTATTGTGTTTTGGTGTGTTTTATTAATTTTGTTTTTTTATTTATTTTATTTATATTTATTTTTTGTATTTCCTTTGTTATTTGTGTATAGTCAATTTTATTTGTTTCAAATATTTAGTATATTGGCTTCGGTTTTCTTATTTCTGTTACTTTTATTGTCTAAACTTTAAAAAAATGCCATCACTACACAGGTAGGTATCCCACTGCTACACAAGACGCTGTATATCGGTGGCGTACAACTCCTCTAGCAGTTGACGGAACCATGTCAAAACTGCCTGCTGGATTTCAGCATTCGACTGGAATCGATGTCCCTTGAGTGCCTTCTTCAATGGTCCAAAGACATGGAAGTCACAGGGTGACAGATCCGGGCTGTAAGGGGGGTGCTGTAATACCTCCCACCTCATCCGCACTATCTATGACGTGATGATTTTTGGCGATATGCGAACGGACGTTATCGTGAAGGAGGATCACGCCTTCCGTAAGCATCCCAGGACGTTTGTTCTTTATGACTTACGCAAACTAGTCAAAGTTTCACTTTAAGATGAGGGTCTTTAAATTCAAGAAGTAATGGTCCACGGTGATCGAAAAAGTAGGTAAGCATAGCCTTGCCAGCGGAAGGTTGGAATTTCTGGTGCCTTGGAGACGATGGATATTTCTTCCATTGCATACTGTCATGTTTTGACTCAGGCTCATAATGGTGAGGCATTGAAATACCCATGCGGTTGGCTTTATGTTCTTCAGTCAGTTGACGGGATGTCCATTAAGCACACACTGTTCGGTATTTATTGGGTGTGAGCTCGCATTATCGTGATGCAAAATGATCATACAAGCATTTTTTTGAGTATCTGTCAACAAATGTGGAATCCAATGCGCACACAATTTCCGAAAACCAAAATGTGCAAGCAAAATCTTATGTATGCTGATCATACTAATGCTTTAACCTCGCTCGATTTCGATAATGATCTTCTTCAATAAGTTTTCGCATAGCATCGATATTTTCCGATACCTTCTTTAATACGTTGAATTAAATTCTGACTTAACCCGTGGTGAAACTTGGTATTGTTTCACAATTTTATATTTCTGCGACTAGTTTCGACCGTTGGTCATTCTCAAGGAGATGTCCTTGCAGAGCAGAGTTGGTGCTAATATGTGGCGATAACTATAAGCAGCAGCTGAAATTTTTAACGACAGGCACCCCGAAAAGAGAATCAGTTATTCACAAGTGTCGAGAATTTTAAAGCAATTTAAAAGGACCGGAAAATTTGAATTTCATTTAAAAAAAAGAACGTACTGAACCAGTGAGAAATGTGGAGAATTCGTTGATATCATGGAAAGTGTGGTTGAAAATCCTCAAATATCTGTTAGAAAATGCGCAAGAAGTTTAGGATTGGGAAGGTCAACAGTACATAAGGTATTGGCATCGAAAAAGTTAAAGCATTTAAACCAAGATATGTTCATACTTTGCAAGAACATGATTACAACAATTGTTCTGAAAATTCAGCATTACGAATTATCTGCAAAAATCAATATTCTCGAAAAATAAATGTTTGATGTGGAATTTTGAACAGAAATATTATAAGGCCCAAATATTTTGACAGAGTATAAACACTATATTTTTATCTCTAAAATTTATAGTATATATACAAAATATAATGAGTTGTAGTAGGTTTGGCTATCGACTACGTAGTATATTCCGCCGTGTGATTTGTGTATTTGTTTGTGTGTGTGTAAATGAGCTTGTTACTTTAAAGGATCCCCCCGTCACCCTAAAGCACCATTAATTGTATCCCAATGGTGAATGGGGTACCGGTCACCCATCCAACTGCTGGCCCGAATCAACGTTGCTGCACGTTAGTTCGGGGCCGCAACAGGATGCGCCACCACCTGCGCGTACTAAAATTTATTATTATTGATTATCATAATATAAAACATTTAAGTATAAACTTTTTGTTCCATGCACCAATAAAGATTATTATTATAAATAGTACCACAACATAAAAACTAAAATATGTTTTTATTGGCTCGAAAAAAATTAAAAATATAAAAGATAAGTTTTTTGTTTTATATCTTTTTTATTATTCTGTGGGAAAACCATACCCACAAAACAAAAAAAACAAAATATGAATATGAATGAAAATTAAATGATGTCAAGTTACAGTTAATTTTTATACACTAACAGTTAACTATAAAGAGCACTTGTTGCTCAAAATGTACATCTAGCATATACAAATAAAATGAAGTAGAAACAGTACCAGATCATATGCTCAAACTAATAAAACATTTCCTGATTTAGCCAACATATATATTGAGTATTTAGCAATTACAGCGAGATAAGAACTACACAGGACAAAAATGACATTTTAAATGTCTCGATGAGTTCTTGAATAATAAAATTCTATTCCTTAACAGTCTTATAATCAGGAAACCAGATGCAATACTAGGCTATCAAATGATTTTAATTTTTTAATAAATCTTTCACTTACCATTTGAACATGTATCATTAAATGACTTAGTTATTACTTACAGTTTTATTGCTATACTTAAGGAATTCAATTTTATAATTAACGGGGCTCTTCCTAAATAAATGTGGGTTGGCCTTATTTTGTGTGTCTCACTACCATTTGTGCAAGCTAGAAAAATTATGTGTTCTGTTTCCAACACAGACCCAATTTTTCATATAATAAAATCCAATAAATTGTTTTGGCTATCATGAAATTCCATTTTTTATCATCAAAAAGTGCATTAAACAGATAACTACTCCTCTAGGCGAAATAATTAACACTTGTTTCACTACTGGGACTTTATCTCAATTTACTGAAATGCGCGAAAATAATACCAACCTAAAAATGTTTACAATATATTAATTTAAAGTATTTCTCTGTTTTCATAAATTAATAAATAGAAAGATGTGAAAATAAATAATCAAGAATACGTCTTCGATAATTAAAACTAATTTTAATTAAACTCACAAAATACACTTTTCTCTTAAAGTTAAGATATCAAAACTATTAAAACAATCTATAAAAGGTGATACATACTTGACTGTATTGATCACTCAATCCTATTAGCAAAACTTTATCACTCTGGTGTTCGAAAGACGGCGCTTGATGTAATAAAAACACACTTAGCCGATAGAGCTCATTATATAGTCATAATGAGCTTTACTGGGGAGCTAGCAAAGTCTGATAAACTTAAGTTAAATAGATGCATTCCTCAAGGAGGCATACTGGGCTCTCTTGAAGTCATAATTTATGTTAACGACATGTCTAATACAGAAACGCATGGCGTGGACATATTAAACTATGCAGATGACACATCATGCCTAATAAAAGCATGTACACTCATAGACATAACACAGTTAGGAAACAATACCATGATACTTTTGGAAAATTGTTTTAGAAAGAATAATTTAAATTGTAATGAGGACAAAACGAAATGTATATACCTTAAAACACGCCATTCTGCATCAACAACTAATGGTATATGTTAATAATAAAAATTATGAATTTGTTCAAAATACTAAGTTTTTAGGTATAACTTTGGATGGTACGTTATCATTTAAAGACCATATCTAATATATCATAAGTAACAAATTAAGCAAAGCGTGTTATTGTTTACGAGTCCTGACAAATACAACAAACATTCATTTAGTCTATTCTCATTTACGGCATGGAGTCATATTTTGGCGATGTATTTGATATGCAGAAAAGGCATTCATTTTTCAAAAGAGAGCTATAAGAATAATGTTTAAGTTGAAATATCAAGAATCGTACAAAGGTATTTTCCGTTAAAGTAAAATACTTACTCCATGTGGTATATATTATATACGAATGTATAAAATTTTTGTATATGCACAAGAACAAATTTGATAAGAACCTGAGGCACTCAACCCATACCTCAAGGCAGCCAGCTATATATTTTACCCAGGCACAGATAGAGTCAGTTTGAAAAGGGATGCTATTACACTATTATAAAACTTTTTAATCATCTACCAATTAGAGTAAAGAAGACTTCCTATTTCTCCTCTATAAAGAACGAGATAACATGAAACCATATAATCTTAACGAGTTCTTTGCATATACATTCGAATCATAATATTGCAGAGACACATAATCTTCTAAGTTGTTTTCTGTCACTCACATGTATAGAATATATGTATTTTTTCAACGTGAATAAAGATTACTTACTACTGTATCATTTAGCTTTTAATAGTTCTAGAGTTTTAAGGATTACATTTTTAGGATTTTGATTGACTTTTATATCATCATTTTCTGGTTATTTTGAAATATTTTATTGTAGAAATATATAAACATAACAACTTTAGAACTAAAATTAATTCAGTCAAGATAAAATAAATCAAAATCAAATCTGAAAAAAAAATATTAAGAATAGCATATTTTATTATATACTTTAAATGTACATATTTATCAATGTAAATGGATTTCGATTCAATTTAAACTTTTAATAATCCAAACAAAATGTGTGTTTTGATTATTTTATCCCTACAGAAATTACTTGTAAAAATGTTTCAAAAGTGACATAATCTTTTTTATATTTCTAAAACAGGCTTCAGTTTTTACACTTAATTCAATTTATATTATCAAATTTACTATCACTATTTCTGTATTTAATCATTTTTCTTTTTTATTTCTTTCTAAAATGTAAATGTAAAAAGCATACTCCATAACCCATTAAATTTAAATGTTTCACTACCCAGTGGCTTATGAATAGATCCAAATTAAATAACTCATGTAACATACCCATATTTATGGGTAATCAAGTCAATCAGAATATACAAATTATTTTTACATATTGAAATTTACTTTGATGGAAATAGTATTTATTTAAAAATACAAACGAGCTGAATAATAGACGCCGGAAGAACACCAACAAATAATTCTTCACGAGAATAGGCTGAATGGGTCAGAGTGGAAGAACATCTCGAAGAAATGAACTCCTCCCGGGTCTCTTCAATTAAAATTATAGTTATAGCCTTTATAGTAGTATGTATTTTAGATTTTATTTAAGAAGAGACACAAAGCAAACAATAAATAAATAAATCACATTTTATTCTATTTTTACTATTTCTATGTATAATTTAATATATAATGTATTTCACCTTTTCATATACAGGGTGAGTTTTTTTAGATGTTCTCTATGGGGATCTCGGAAACTATAAGAGATAGAGAAACGGTTAAATGGGGAAAGAATTGTAGTTTTATGAGACGAATAAAATTCCACTTTCAAAGTTTTCAAAAAAGTCAAGGGTAACTAGATATTTTGAAAAAAGAAAAAAGTGTCAATTTTTTCAAATCAATATATCTCGGTTATTATAATAGATAGAAAAAAACTGTAAAGGACAAAGTTTTAGATAATTTTATGTAGATTAATAAAAAATAATCAGAAATTTTTTGTCGCCATTATTTTCCGAGATATGACGCAAACTTACATTTTTTTTAAATGGAAACCATAGTTGGCTATGACCTCATTCAAAAGGTAATTTTTTTCTCTTTAATCCAATATGACATACAACATAGTTATTTCTAAAAATAAGTGAGTTATAGACATTTTAAATTTTATTATAATTAAAAAATGGGTAGCCTTGAAAAGGATGAAAGTAAAACAATTGCAGTTATTTATAATAATAGCAATATTGTAATTATTAGTTTTACAAAGTTAAACAAAAATGAAAAACCAGCATAAGAATAATAATTTTGTGTTTATCAAATGGACTTCTGTATGTGGTACAAACACATTTGTCAAGAGGATTATACGTTTCTTAAAAAAATATTATGAACAGATGAATCGCGATTCACTAATTATTGTATTTTTAATCGCTGCAATGAACACAGATGAAATCAAGAGAATCCACGAGAAGTTTCACACAGAAAACTACAAATTAAATTTGGGTTTAATCCATGATGTGTTTAGATTAATAATTCTCGGTCCATATATTTTTGAAAGCTCACTAAGTGAAACTGATTACTTTCATTTTCTTCAGAAAACATTTGAAGATACGCTCGATTATTTAAATTTATCATTACAAGCAAGATTAAAATGGTTCCAATATGATGGTGCTCCACCTCATAACAAGTTGGCTTTACAAATTATTTAAATGATGCTTTTCCAAACTCATAAGTGGGAAGAAATAAACCAATCCCAGGGCCACCTAGATCTCCAGATCTACGCGTTTTAGAATTGTTTCTGTGGGGTTAAGTAAAAAACAAAACATATGAAAAATCATATCAATCTGTGGAGGATCATAAACTAGTTGTTATTGAAACATTTAATTCAATTTACATGAGAATAATCAAAAAGCTATAAATTCAATTTTAAGAAGATATAATTTATGTCATAATAGTATTAATAGTGGACTCTTTGACCATATTTTTTTAATATTAAAATTTCTCTCCCATTGATATATTGATAATTACAGAATTACTTTATGCTGTTGTTTCATTTTGGTTTATCTCTGTAAAACTAATAATTACAATATTGCTAATATTATAAACAACTGCAATTGTTTTACTTTCATCTTTTTCATGGCTACCCATTTTTTATTTATAATAAAATTTAAAATAACTATAACTCACCCATTTTTAGAAATAACTATGTCGTATGCCATATTGGATTAAAGAGAGAAAAATTACCTTTTGAATGAGGTCACAGCTAATTATGATTTCCATTTAAAAAAATGTAAGTTTGCGTCATATCTCGGAAAATAATGGCGATAAAAATATTCTAATTATTTTTTATTAATCTGCATAAAATTATCTAAAACGTTGTCCTTAACAGTTTTTTTTCTATCTGTTATAATAACCGAGATATATTGATTTGAAAAAATTGACACTTTTTACTTTTTTCAAAATATCTAGTTACCCTTGACTTTTTTGAATACTTTGAAAGTGGAATTTTATTCGTCTCGTAAATCTACACTTCTTTCCCCATTTAACCGTTTCTCTATCTCTTATAGTTTCCGAGATCCCCATAGAGAACATCGGAAAAAACTCACCCTGTATATATTCATTTTATTCAGTTATTCATTATTAATTGAACCACACTGTATACGTCAACAACAATATTCATGGGAAAGTAAACAATTCATTAACCAAGTCCAATGGAAACTTTCTCCAACAGAACGGCGGCATTGTCTTCCTAATGTTATTAGACAACTTTGTACATTTGATTATTTTTATTTGTCTTCGATTACGAGCTGCCCGCACCATCGAACGGCCCGGACATCATTCTTACACGCACTCAAAATCCAGCTCTACGACAGTTAACATCATTTACACTCATTTATGAATTGTAACTATAATTGTTAACCATATTAATTACGATCAATAAATAGTTGTCAGTTAAACAACATCCATCATTCTTCCTATAATAAATCTTGGGATTTATTACGATACACAACAAGACAAATATAAACACCTAGTCATAGTCACGACTTTGGTGTTACAAATTGGCGCAGTCGAAACTCAATAAAACGGATTTTTAAGGCCTCGACGAAAGCTCCCAAAAGCCACATCTTCTACAGTCTCTTGTGAAATATTAATTTCCCAAATATCTACTAGAAGGGGAGTGACGATTCCATCTACAAGTTCACGGAAGCGATCCAGGTGCGAAATATTCTTTTCCTGAATATCTACTAGAAGGAGAGTAACGATCCCATCTACCAGAACATAATCGACCTTCAGAAGCTGACCGAACGAGTTCCAGGACCAAGCGGCCCCCAGGTTTCCACGGACATCCGACGCAGACCCAGATGTTTCTTATCACTAGAGAGCGGATAAAAAAGCTTAAAAAATGTGAAAAAAGCACTTTAAAAGGCACTAAATTTAGAGAGAGAAAGAATTAAAAAAGCATAAAAACAGGAAAAAAGCTTAAAAACTGGAAAAAAAAAGCACTA
This sequence comes from Ontholestes murinus, assembly GCA_963969525.1. Taxonomy (NCBI): domain Eukaryota; kingdom Metazoa; phylum Arthropoda; class Insecta; order Coleoptera; family Staphylinidae; genus Ontholestes; species Ontholestes murinus. The sequence goes on from OZ018390.1 coordinate 42,996,568, forward strand.
AAGAAAACTATATTTTGTAAATATGTAACATGTTTTTCAACATGTTCTACATAGAAATTCTGCTTAAAACTGAAATAAACATACTTTCTTTAAACAATATGTAATATTATGTAAGAATATTTAAAAATTAAATTGTATTTTTTTATACTTTTCAAAATAACTAACTTCATGAATAGATTGAAAACAGTTGATCATTAAATGTTTTTCTAGGTGTTTAATTGTAAAATTATTACTTCTGTCTCTTAATAAATTTTTGAAAGTGGAAAATTTTCTCTTTTATGTAACTAAATGGTTTTTAAGAGCTCTTGTTTCTTAAGAACTGATTGACAGTCATAAAATGCATTATTAGTAAAATTTTGTAACTTGGTATTGCCTACGGCAAAAATAAGCTAGTCAGTCGTAGTATTATTATCAGTTTTCTTCAATTATTTTGTATATATCAAATGGTCGGGATATCTTCTTGCAAAACTCCAATTATTAAATTAAACAAGGGTCTGTGGCTTCATCCACACCAAACCACATAAAATTATTGTTAATAATGTCTTTAATTTATTGTATAGTTTCATAGTACGCAAGAGCTGCATAATTTTTTCTCAGGAATGCTCATTTTACAATAGTTTACAATTTTTTATGTAAATTCGTTATATTAGCACATTAATTTATAATCAGTGTAAAATATTTATTAAATATTTATTAAAAGTTTGAGAAAATGCTCTAAATAGGCAGCATAATCTAAAAAAGCATGAAAATAAGCACAAAAAGTCAGAATAAGCAAAAAAGCAAAAAAAAATTTAACGCCAAGTATCACATTTTTCAAGATTCGTATACATATGTAGAAATTTTTTCGATGCTAGAAATCCGCTCTCTACTTATCACCTTTGTGTTTCTTGTGTAAGTACTTACCTATTTTACAATTTTGACCATTTTTTTTGTTATTCGTGTATTTGTGTGAACTGATTCCTGTATATACTTTTTGTTGTTGTTCTCCTCCGTTTCTTTCTCAATTTAATTCCAATAATCATGAGTGAAATGTTAAATTTTGTTTTAAAAAGTCTTTTCGACGTTAGTTTCTCTGGTAATCAATCTGAAAATGTAGACGATTTTCTCACCACCTGTGGTGATTGATTCAAACTGGTTCCCGATGTTTCATTCCACCCCCAATTATTTCAAGCTATCATAACTAGAATTAAAGGTTGTGCTTACGATCGGATTAAAACTCGCACTATAAATAACTGGGTCGATTTAAAAACTTTCTTAAGGGAAAATTTTGTTAAATCAAATTCATTAGGTACCTTACTCAAGGCAAAATCAAAAATATAACTTAATTTTGTAGTTGATTGGAGATTTGTCTTTGTAAATTAATTCAGAATTTTGGTGACGAACCAAATGCAGAAATAAGACAAGCACAGATAAATTCAATGCATGTTCTAGCTATCGAACAATTCCAGTCTAAGGTATTTTACAACCCTAGACGAACTCACGAAATGAAAGTGATTTTTTCGTAAACGTTCCCCATTAAATTTGCCCGATCCGACATCTTTATTCTGCAATTACTGTAAATCCAAGGGTCATCAGATTAATAATTGTCGCAAACGGGATTTTAATAATTTTAATTTTAAGCCGTCAAGAATTCCCACAATGCAAGCCTTAATCAAAATCCACGATTTTCCTATTCGCCCCAGATCACTTCTCCACGATATTCCAACAATTCCAATTCTAATCGCAACAATTATTCTACTCGGAAATTTCCCGATCACAATTTTAATAGCAATCATCGCGATTTAAGAAACACCGATACTCCGTTTCAACCTAGTTCACACAATCAAGGGTTATCGGACCAGGCCCGCCTTGAATACTCAACTGAGGATTTTTCTTTAAACATGACTTCGTCTCGGACGCAGCGCTAGGGACGTCCACCACCAACGCCAGTCTAACTCAGCTCACCATATAAACGTGCACATCTTCGCAACATTAACTTTTCACGAAAGCCCTAAAAACTATTGCACAATGTTCGGGCGCTGAAATTTCGCTCATCAAGCTTTCATCTCTCAGACATAACCTTAACTTATTTAAAAATAATATAATCACTGGGTATAAATCAATCCCCTAACCCCGGCAAATCTGTGGGATACTCATGGTTGAAGTTTTCATTCGGCAGTAAAAATTACTGTCACCTTTTTCACGTAATTCCAGATTCGTTTCCCATAAAATATGACGGAATAATCGGTTGTGATTTCATGAAATCATTCGAAATATTTTTAGGCTACAAATCCAATAACATAATAATCGATAATCATGCGGTACCGGGTAATTCACCTGTAAACCTTCTAAAATTCCACCTCAACCTCATAATATTAAAAATCCTGATAATGCACGTATTCCTAATACAAAACTTAAATTTCCTAATTATTCTCCAACTAACCAACTAACTAAAACGAAACTTATCTCAAACAAATACAAATGGTGATGTGGCCATCATAGTACTTTCCCTATATTTTTCTCGAAAACAATGAGGTTTACGAAAAAAGACTATTCTTAATCATTTGTTCAGTTTATAATTCTTTACAATTATTTGTTATATAAATTTCATGTATCTCCAATAGTTTATTAGCAATTCGCAAAAAATGTCAAAATTTTCAATTTTTATTTTATTTTGCTCGAAGTTAGGAATTTTATAAAAAAAATGTTTTAATAAAACCTGTTCATTTTCTCATTCCCTGTAACTTTTGTTTAAAGAGTTTTGTAATATTTTTCATATTTAGAAAAATAGCGGAAAAAAACAAAAGAGCTCCTCGAGTAAACATCCACTTCCGGTTTATGAATGTTCACCAAAAGCTTTTCAGTTCCAGTTTTTAATGATAAAACCTCAAGTTTAAAGTTTCATCTCAAACAGTTACAAGGGCAGATTAAAAAGTTTCCGGAATGGGCAAGAGATGGCGCGCGTATCGTGAAATTGTTATGATGGTTGTCAAGGATAACCTATTTTAGGTAAGTTTTTGTTTACTAGGATATCTTGTGAAGCAAGTCAGGCACTTTTACAAAAGTGGATAAAAACGAATTTCGTGCAGTCATCAAATATTTCTGGATGGATGGGAAAAAGGCGACGGAGTTACGAGATATTTTGCAGAAAGTTCATGGCACATCCACACCTTCATTTTCGACTATTAGTTTCTGGGTGAGCGAGTTCAAACGTGGCCGTACGAGCACCAAGGATGAATCACGCAGTGGACGTCCAAAAACGGCCACAAATGAAGAAATGGTCGACAACGTCCATGATCTCGTGTTAGCCGATCGACTAGTGAAGTTGCGCGAAATAGTAGAGACCACGGGAATCTCATATGAACGTGTGCAAAATATCGTGCACGAACATTTGGGCATGAGGAAGCTGTCGGCGCGATGGGTGCCGCGTTTGCTGACTATGGAAAACAAGCGAAATCGTGTGACCACTTCGAAAGAGTGTTTGGCCTTGTTAAAGCGTAATCCAACGGATTTTTTTCGCCGATTCGTGACCGTGGACGAAACATGGATCCACCACTACACACCAGAAACCAAGCAGCAGTCGAAACAGTGGATTTCTCCAGGCGAATCTGCTCCGAAGAACGCAAAGACTGTCCCATCGGCTGGAAAGGTCATGGCCACCGTTTTTTGGGATTCGCAAGGTGTGATACACATCGACTTTTTGCAGAAGGGGAGAACTATCACGGGACAATACTACAGCGATTTATTGGATCAATTCAACGGCATATTGAAGGAGAAACGGCCTCATTTGCAGCGGAAAAAAGTGCTCTTCCACCACGACAACGCGCCGGCCCATTCATCCCGAATCGCCAATGCTAAATTGGTTGAATTGGGCTACCGCATCCCCCGTACTCTCCAGACCTGGCCCCGTGCGACTTCTTTTTGTTCACAAACATGAAGACTTGGCTCGGAGGCAAGCGCTTTACTTCAAATGTGGAGGTCATCGACGCCACTAAAGCTTATTTTGCAGAGTTTCCGAAATCATATTTTTCTAAAGGCTTAAAAAAGCACCGCTGGGAAAAGTGGATCGCCCTGCAAGGGTACTATGTTGAAAAATAAAAAATAAACCTGTTTAATCACTGCGTTTTCTTGCTTATTTCGGAAACTTTTCAATCTTCCCTCGTATACTATATAGGGAAAGTAATAACCAACTTAAAAAAGTAATTCCCAATTTAATAAAAATTACAAAACCAAATAACCCACTGACATGTGAAAATATACCCAATAATCAACAAAATACTATCTCTCTTAATAAACCTATTCCTAGTCCTCAACCCAAAAATAAATGTATATGAATCTTCTTGGCTAGAACGGAAACAGTAATCTCGATAAATATCCTAAATCCCGAAATTAAAGAAGGTATTATTCCGAACTTAGAATTTTTACTGGTGTTCATTTGGCCAGTAGTATCGTTGAAGTTAATCTAGAGACTGGCAAGGCACTAACTACTATTCTAAATACTAACGATTCGCAGGTCCCTATTGATAACATTAACATTACCTTGGACCACTTGCCACCCCTTGTTTAAATAGATTCGAATTCTATACGAACCCTTAATAATTCAGGCGAAGGTAACACCTTTAATAATTCTTCTAATCCAACCTCTTCTTTGAATGTAAACCATATTAGTAGCGATATTAATTCCCGATCAAATAGATTAAAAACTCTGGAAAATTCTTTGATTTTTGACGAAAACATTAATAATATGATATATTACCAAAGGAGATTCCTACCCCTACCAAATATAGAGGAAATTCTTGACCAGTTAGGCCACGCCAAGTACTTCTCTACAATAGATTTGACTTCCGGATTTCACCGAATTGGTATGAACCCTAGAGACTCCCTTAAAACAGCTTTTTCCGTGCCAGGGGCTTAAGAATGCCCCTGCTACCTTCCAACGACTCATGAACACGGCTTTAGCCGGATTAAGTAATAATGATCATTGTTTAGATTACTTAGACGACATAATTGTATTCTCGGACTCTTGGCAAAATCGCATTAAGAAACTTCGGGATATTTTTAAACGTCTGTCAATTCATAATTTAAAAATCGAACCTTCAAAATGGAAATTCTTAAGAAAAGAAAGCATATACTTGGGTCACTTAATAACTGATAAGGGTGTGAAACCAGACCCAGCAAAATTAAAATGTGTTAAAGAATTTCCAATCCCTCGTAATCAAAAACACATCAAATAATTCTTAGGACTGGCCGGATATTATAGATAATTCATTCCAAATTTCAGTCAAATAGCACACCCGCTAACAAAATTATTAAGGAAAAATGTTAAATTCCTTTGGACTAGTGAACAACTTTCATTCGAAACCTTAATAGAAAAATTATGCTCCGAACCTATTCTTCAATTTCCTGATTTTTCACAACCATTTACCTTAACAACTGACGCCTCCAACTATGCCATCGGAGCCGTCTTATCACAAGGCCCATCCGAATTTAACCTACCTGTTGCATACTGTAGCCGAACCCTATGTAAGGTCGAATAAAATTATGATGTTTCAACCAGAGAATTATTGGCCGTAGTCGCTGAGAGAATTATTGGTCTAGACTGCTGCGTTAACGACTTTCCCTTCAAGAATATGACTACGATATCCAATTCAAACCAGGTAGTTCTAACAAAGTAGCAGATGCTTTAAGCCGAGTAACGTCGGAGATTTCTTATGAAAATTTTCTTAAAATGAGAGATGAAGACCTTATAACTAATAACAAAAATGTTTTTGAAGTAGACGGAAATTTATTCAACGCCGATGACACTACTTCTTTGTGTGATTGCGTCAGCGCAGCCTTACATACCTTCAGAAGAATGAGTGAACTAAAATCTCAAAATGCAAATGTGCATACATTCGAGTTCTTGAAAGAGGATGGAACGTACCTATTTTACCTGGTAAATTGTTATAGTTACATGAAACGTGTATTACAAATAATTGTAGAGAATTCAAAACTGGACAAATCATTAAGAATAGCCCTTTTGCGTAAACCTCATAGTTTTCGAGTAAAATATAGGGAAAGTACTATGATGGCCACATCACCATTTTATTTATCTTATCTTAAGTGTTAAATGGATTTTTCTTTGACCATAAAGGGTTTCGAAGCAAGCAAATTTTTTTATAAAGAATAAGTTTCTTTCCTAAAATTCATATTAAAAAAGTTTTCCCTATAGGAAACCCCATCACTTTACACACTGTATATTCCAGGCCCCCTTTAACATAACAATTTGTAATTTTACTAACCCTAGAAATTCCACTGTTCCCCAATTCGCCAGAAAATACTAAGTTTCCTCAAAGTCAGATTCGGTTTACCTCCTACTAACATTCTAGAAACTCCTATCGCTCAACTGACTCCAAATAACGAACCCCTTCCTATAATTCCAAATTCAGTACCCATTAGTAACTATTCCTTATCTTCCTCTTGCTTGGAGCCCGATATACCGAAATCCGCCAAACCCGTCCCAGGTGACGGAAATTGTTTCTACCACTCTATTATTTACCTACTTCCTAACATGGGTAGTCCTGAAAATCTGAGATCCACACTTCTACATTCACAATTCTTAGACAGTTGTCTGTTTACAGCTTATGAGCTGAACTTTCGTATTTGTGTCCACAAAGGCGCGGCCGAATATTTAATTTTTGGGAATTTCCCAAATAGAATCGTCCATATTAACCATAATGTCAATCATTTTGAACCCCTTTATATAGATAAACCCGATGTTAACCCTAACCAAGTCAAACCCCAGCAACTACTTCTCGACCTACCACCAATCTCGATTCAGATATTTCTTATGAAGATTTTCTAAATAAACTAAATAATACTGTTTTTTCGAATTCTCCGAAGTCCGAAAGTAATGATAATATATGGAACTGTCGAGGAAACTGCGTTTTCTTTTTACCTACAGACTTGGACCGCAGCCACAATATAAACCTAGAGTCATATTTCTTAAAATACCCAGACAACCTCACTACCCTTCAATCAAAACAGATTACCCTTTCTGACCCTTTTACCTACAAAGAGAATGACTCTCTTAAAATGTACCTATTTTATAAAAAGTATTTTTGGCACAAATGCACTTATGTATAAAGATATTTTCATTGCATTATTTAAACTAAAGCGATTTTTGTTAACCAATCAAATCAATTAATTTGCCTAAGATCAGAACTAATTTCGTTAGGCTTCACTGGAACAAAGTTCGATCTATAATCCGTTATATTTTCAGAAATCCTAGTATTGAAATTAATATTCTCCAAAACTCTGTTATAACCCCAGAACGTAAAGATATTATCCAAATTATCAAAGAAAATCACGATTCTCCGGCAGCAGGTCATATGGGTTCACAAAAAAACATTTTAAATGGAAAAATATGAAACAAAATATTTCCAATTATATTCGATCTTGCAAAAGTTGTCAACAGAATAAAACTCGTTAGGAATAAAAAACATGCCCCTATGGAAATAACCACTACATCCTCAAAACCATTCTAAAAAAATTTCCTCGATGTAGGTCCTCTTCCCTTAACTGAAAATGGTAATAAATTCATACTCACTGTACAAGACGATTTAACAAAATTTTTGCCATCCCTGATCATACTTCAGAAACTATTGCTAGGAACCTAGTTGATAAATTTATTTGTAATTTTGGTATTCCACAAGCCATTTTAACTGATCTTGGTCAAGATTTTAATTCAAAATTAATAAAGAGCATTGCCAAACTTTTCCAATTCAAACACGTAACTACTAGTAGCTTTGGACCCCAGACCAGCCATTTGACACTTGCCGACTACCTAAAACAATACTGCGAATTCCGATATTAATGGGAAAATTACCTCAGTTTTGCTAAGTTTTCCTACAACATGTCAGTACACGCTTCCACTAAATTCTCACGTTTCGAACTAATTTTTGGATTTAAACCTGAAATACCCTCTAGCTTAAAGCATCCAGTCGAGTTTAAATATACATACTATGACTACTTGGATGAACTTAAATTGAAATTCCAAAATGTACATGAATTAGCGAAGAATCATCTATTAAACTCGAAACTTTGAAATTAAACCTATTACGACCGAAATTCTAATACTGTCAACTTCAATCCTGGAGATGTTGTTTATTTATTGAACGAACATTCTAAACCAGACATTTCAAAGAAACTTGATTGTAGATATAAAGGCCCTTTCAAAATCATTCGACAGATCTCCCCTGTTAATTTAATCTAAAAATTCAAAATAAAGAAAAACTTGTCCACTCTGATAAACTAAAATTAGCCGTTATTCCAGATTCTTCTCATGAAGACTTAACACGCAGAACAACTCCCTATTAGATTCACTGACTTACAACGCGATGCTACTGCAATGGAACCAGATGACGCAAATGTTAACATCCCCCGAAGTAGCCCTAGGTTTGCCATGAGAACTACCTTTCATTAACAATTCACTCATTGGTTCATTCCCATTCCTATACCCTTGATTTTTTTTCTCACTATTTTATTTGGGTCAAAATTGTAATCTAGCGTAATGTACTATTCCTATTTTTTTTATTATGTATTTACTTTCTATGTTTTTTCAGCCCTTGCTAATTTTAATTTGTGTTAGTGTTATTTTATTACTACTATTTAGTATTGCTAAATTCTATTATGTCTGCATGTTCTTGACAATTGTTACCTGTTGATTCTGTTTCATCACTATGTTGTCATCTCTTCTTTTTCCTTTAGAACAACTCTCAATCTTAATCAATCTTTATTCTTTTTATGAGGGGGAAGATATATGTTGTAGCTGGTTTTCGGGTTATACTCCGCGTGGTTTGTAAATTATTTTCACGACGTTTCGATGGTCTCTCTGCCATATTTTTCAAGTGCTTACTCTTGTATGGTCAAGCTAATACTGTATTACCTTGACCATACAAGAGTAAGCACTTGAAAAAGATGGCAGAGAGACCATCGAAATGTCGTGAATATAATTTACAAACCACGCAGAGTGTAACCCGAAAACCAGCTACAACATACCATACCCGCGAAAACATCAAATTAAATAATATATATATATATATATATATATATATATATATATATATATATATATATATATATTTATTTATTTTATTCAGTTATTCATTATTAATTGAATCATACTTTATATATTGTATTTATCGCATTGTAATTATAATTCACTTATCTAACGCAAATAACATTGGGAAACAATGATTGCCAGTTCATAGAATAATTAAATCACATTATTAATAAGTAAATATTTCCAGTCGTCTCCAAGACATCAACAACAATATTCATGGAAAATCCAGCTCTACAACAGTTAACATCATTTACACTCATTTATGAATTGTTACAACTGTTAATCATATTAATTACAATCAATAAATAGTTGTCAGTTAAACAACATCCATCGTTCTTCATATAATAAATCTTGCGATTTATTACGACATACAACAAGAAAAATATAAACACCTAGTCTTAGTCACGATTTTGGTGCTACACTCAAACAAAAAATTCTGCAGTATCTTTGTGTAATAATACTAATATAATCATACCTTTGGTGGATTAAATGGATAGGTTTCAGGTACTTTAATTTCTAATACAAAATTTCCTCCCTCATAGGGTGTATCTGGAGGGCCAGCAATCTCACCCTTTAATTCTGTGTAGTTATCATTAATCAGCTCTACTCTTATAGCACATTTGGCAACCTAAAACAAATAGACGTATCAGCACTATAATGTAAAAGGTTATATGATAGTGATAACCTAACATCAACAGTTCCAAGTATCATAATTTTTATCAACAACAAAATTTCCAATTTCGAATAACAGTATCTAATAACAAATATGGCTGAGAACCAAGAGGGTAAGTAGATAAAAATTGTTAATTGGTAATTAATAAGTACATTGATAATAACCTTACACAGAACTGAACTCATGCATTTATTTATATATATATATATATATATATATATATATATATGTATATATATAACAAATTGCAGCAGTCACAAATAGATTTTGTTAATAGATGAGTATGACTTTTATATGTCTGTCAAAATATGGACATATTAAAGAAGGCAAAATTTATTCATTTTTCCTAAATTGACTATTTTCTGGTGCAAATAATAAACTGTGACATAACAATAAGTTTTTTTCCCCTCATTTACTCACCTCTTCACTTTTGATAACCTCTTTGAATTCCCTTTTAATTCTTTGCGCCGCGATGTTTGCCATATTTGAGAAACTTGTGTTTTATTAATAACTAGTGCGAGAAAATCTTAAAAAAATTTTGATTGTGTTGATAAAGTAGTTCTAACGAATATTGTATGGTAATTATATATATATATACATATGTGTATATGTATGTGTATGAGTATATATATATATTAAGCCTTTCACACTTTGTAATTTAATGTGAAGTTAGCTAGAAGATGTCAAAAAATAAAACAATAATGCCAACTGAGAAATTTTTTTATTTGGTTCCATATTTGTTCTTTATGAAAAAATACTGTTTTATATTACACTTTAATATTGAAGTTTAAACTTTAATTATTCTTATTTTGGGATATGTAACATTGGTTTATAAATAGAATGAGAGAGACATCTAGATCTAGTATAGCACACTTGCATCAACGACTAAGCATTTGTAGATAAACGTATTTAGTATAGTATATTTGGTATTTTAAACATTTGGATTATTTAAACACCTTTAAGTCCGTTACATATGTAACTCTGTAATTGTCGGTGGTAGGCACATGTGGTTGTAGCCGAATTAGAAATAGCGAAACTATAGTATCGTTCATCCGAGTCCCCAATCGGGTGGGTGACCGGTCTATTTAGATATAATTGTATGTATATTATCAGACATATTGATAACATGTATGTAATTTAACAGGTAATCAAAAGAATAATAATAAATACTTAGATAAATTTTAATTTCAATACTTAATATAATAATATTATTATATATATTATATTTCTTCACCTGAAGAAGCTACAGTGTAGCGAAACAATTGTAGGAAGTAAAATAAAAAGTTGAAAATCATCAATAGTTTAATTTCAAAATAGAAGTGCCTCAACAATCAACGAGATTAATTTCAATACCTTTGCAAACATAAAAGTGAAAATTTAAATGTATACAGGGTGAGTTTTTTTCGATGTTCTTTATGGGGATCTCGGAAACTATAAGGGATAGAGAAACGGTTAAATGGGGAAAGAAGTGTAGATTTACGAGACGAATAAAATTCCACTTTCAAAGTTTTCAAAAAAGTCAAGGGTAACTAGATATTTTGAAAAAAGTAAAAAGTGTCAATTTTTTCAAATCAATATATCTCGGTTATTATAACAGATAGAAAAAAACTGTAAAGGACAAAGTTTTAGATAATTTTATGTAGATTAATAAAAAATAATCAGAAAATTTTTATCGCCATTATTTTCCGAGATATGATGCAAACTTACATTTTTTTAAATGGAAACCATAGTTGGCTATGGCCTCATTCAAAATGTAATTTTTTTCTCTTTAATCCAATATGACATATGACATAGTTATTTCTAAAAATAAGTGAGTTATAGTCATTTTAAATTTTATTATAAATAGAAAATGGGTAGCCATGGAAAAGATGAAAGTAAAACAATTGCAGTTGTTTATAATAATAGCAATATTGTAATTATTAGTTCTACAAAGTTAAATAAAAACCAGCATAAGAATAATAATTTTGTAATTATCAAATGGCCTTCTGTATGTGGTATAAACCCATTTGTCAATAGGATAAAACTTTCTTACAAAAATTTTATGAACAGATGAATCGCGATTAACTAATTGTGGTATTTTTAATCGCCACAATGAACATAGATGAACTTAAGAGAGTCCACGAGAAGTTTCACAGAGAAAACTACAAACTAAATTTGGGTTTAATTCATTAATAATTCTCGGTCGATATATTTTTGAAAGCTTACTAAGTGAAACTGATTCCTTTCATTTTCTTTTGTGGGAAAACCGTAAAAGATATCAAATATTATTAAGAGACAAAAAAGTTTTTAAATTAAACAGTCTTTTAAGTAGCATTTTTCTAGTTTTTATTAAATGCACCAATAAAAAAATAATTTCGTTTTTAAGTGGTGGTACTACTGTTTTATATACTTCTTGTTAACTAATAATAGGCATAATAACTGAAATGATGTATTATATAATGTTAGTTATTAATAATAAATTTTATTCAAATCGAATAAAGCGTTCAATTGTTATAAACAAAAGATATAAAATTTTTTGGAACTTTAAAGTTAAATTCCGGCTTAACCGTAAATTTTTGGATATAGATATTTTGGGTTATATCATCATATTTTGACCCCAGGAATCTATGGTCCAGCCATTTCCCCATATTAACGGGACACCCTGTATATATGTATATATTAATACCCCGAAGACAGTAGGATTAGACAGCCTATACAGTTAAGTTTATTAAAACATATGTTTTATTTCTTAAAAAATATATTGTGCATCTTTATAATTAATTTATAATACGAAAATATCTATAAATGTCGGCATAGTTAATGTGTAGTACTGTAGCTTTTACAGTATTTATGAAAGAGGCAAACATACACACAGTCTATAGCAAAGATCAAAGTTATTAAGACAAATAAAACACCTTGTTACTTTATGTTTATTTTGCATTTAGAAAAAAAAGTAATCCTTAATATAACGTAATATCATTAGAATACACTTAAATCCAAGCACCCACTTCCGGCGCAAGGAAGCTTCTTAGCTATTCAGAAAAGAATGAAAGGTAAAGTTTCAAGTTTAGTTAATTATACTACTGAAAAGATTAAAAAACGTGTCTACAGATGGTTATAGACTTGAGTGTTAAATTATTTAATTACTTTACATATTTTTAATCACGTCAACGTAACTTCATTTAATGTTCTGATTTGGCATACCATATTCACTCACAAACATATATTTAACCATTTTAAGTTTATTTCGCATTTCAAACTAATGTTGCTTTAATAGTCTTTCTATTTGTAACACGCAAATTACTTTTGTATCATTCAAGGAGGTATTAGCCAGAGAAGTAGTTGTTTCAACAAGTGATTTGTTTTGTAGTCTTAATAAGACTCATTTGTAGTATATTTAAGAAATGTTTTCGTGTTTTTTCCAATTATTAGTTAATTTTCTACAACATAAAGGACTTTAATACATTTTTATTAGTTTGTTATTTTCTGTACACATATGATAAAAAAAGAATATTAAAAGAATTAATATAGCAATTAAACTTTTCAAAAGACATAATTTGTTTCTAGCTATAAGAACACAAGTAAATTATCTAATGTCACAGATCTGATTTAGTATGGTTATATTATTTTATTTGTTACAGTATCAAAAATATGCTTTATCTACGATCGTACAGAAAGTAGACGCTTTTTGCATCATTTTTCATTGTAAAAGTGGCTTTTTAAAGCACTAGTGCTTTTTTCGTTTTTATTGCACGGTAATGTCAAACTGTTTTTATTGCACAGAAATGTCAAATTTCAAATTATAGCACAAATTTTCGACGAAAAACTTAATTTTTTATTAATTGATACAAATAACTAATAAACTTTAAATAAAATATATAATACAAACGAAATGGCAGATTTAAGAACTCTAGAGATTTTATTTAATGAAAGTTGAAGCGATTACAATAAAGCGAACATTTTTAATTTTTAATAATAATGGCGGTCGACATTTGTGCAACTTGTTTACTGGTTGCTAAGTAACGCTTTCATTAGTGCAATGTGGGTAAAATATGTTTTCATTAATTGAATTATTAAAATGACATTAAAATATTACTCATAAGAATATATTCTTTGAAATCCTTTACGATCAAAGATAAAATTTTGTAAGGCACATGTGTAAAAAGTTTCTTTATTGCACTCCTGGCTTTTAAAAAAACTCGCTCGTTCCTCGCTCGTGTTTTTAAACGCCAGTTCGTGCAATAAAGTATCACTTTTTACACTTGTACCTTAAATAACTATTATCTACGATTGTAAAGAAAGTATAGTCTGTTCGTTGGATCTTTGGTCGTACGTCACAAACTATCGCTTCAAAAAACGACGAAAGTTTTATAGTGCGTTCTTTTTCTAACGCATTTGGTTTACTTTATCAGACTGAATGTTTTTGCGTCGTTTCTCGAAGCGATAATTTGTAACGTACGACCAAAGATCCAACGAACAGACTATAGACGCTTTTGGCATCATTTTTTATTGTAAAAGTGGCTTTTTAAAGCACTAGTGCTTTTTTACGTTTTTATTGCACGGTAATGTCAAACTGTTTTTATTGCACAGAAATGTCAAATTTGACAGATGAATATATTATAGCACAAATTTTCGACGAAAAACTTAATTTTTTATTAATTGATACAAATAACTAATAAACTTTAAATAAAATATATAATACAAACGAAATGGCAGATTTAAGAACTCCGAAGATTTTATTTAATGCAAGTCGAAGCGATTACAATAAAGCGAACATTTTTCCATAAATAATAATGGCGGCCGACATTTGTGCAACTTGTTTACTGGTTGCTGAGTAACGCTTTCATTACTTAATACTTTCATAACTGCGGGTATAGTATATTGTATAATGAGCATACAATGATACCCATTGCCCACGAGTATGAAATTTGCTGCACTCGCCTTCGGCTCATGCAGCAATTCATACGAGTGGGCAATGGTCATTGTATGCGAATTGTACACTATACTTTTTCTACGATTATACATATGAATTAAAAAATTCAAATATAGATTTCTACTAATTGACATTGAACAAATTTTTATTTATTAAAAATATACGTGATATTGATACAGTTATGAAACGTTCTTGGAGATCATGTATATGATGGAACATTTATCGTAGGGTTTAATTTTGTAACAAAACTACTCTTACTATTATTACTTACCATTATTTTGCGTAAATTTCAACTCACTCGCAATTTTATTTTGACGTTTAATTTCACGTCAGAAAAGTCAACTCAAAAATCAAATTTTATAATGTTCGTATAATATTTGCGTGTAATTGAAAAACGTTATTTTTTGAATTTAAGGAAATAATAATAATAATAATAATAATCTTTATTCCGTAGACCATATAGTGTACACAATATCATCACATAAATTATAAAACAATTTTTCACATGTATTAATTATAAAAAACGTTTAGTCTCATTCAATATTAATATTATTAATACTATGTTATTGTAATATCCCTCTCCTGTTTAACTTTTGTAGCACTAGTGCTCCAATGGAAATATTGTAACACTAGTGCTACAATATATATATTGTAGCACTAGTGCTACAATGGTTGCTATGACAATGAATATATAATATATACATAACATACAATGTACTACTTTGTATAATCAAAAAGTAACCTACAATTATGTTATTTCATTATAGGAGTAGAAAAAATATGTTTTTATTAATTGAATTATTGAAATGACATTAAAATATTACTCATAAGAATATATTCTTTGAAATCCTTTACGATCGAATATAAAATTTTGTAAGGCACACGTGTAAAAAGTTTCTTTATTGCACTCCTGGCTTTAAAAAAACTCGCTCGTTCCTCGCTCGTGTTTTTAAACGCCAGTTCGTACAATAATGCATCACTGTTTACACTTGGACCTTAAATAACTATTTTATCACGATTATAAAAACGCTCTTAAATTTATAATATGAGAATTTTGCTAAAAGAATCCCAAAAGAAACTAATATTTATTTGTTTTTGCCCTCGACAAGAAAACAAGAAGTGAAATATGTTAGTTTTAAATCATTAATTTGGTAGAATGGAATGTAATGTTTGGTTATCTGCATAAGTTTACTATGAAGATGACAATTGATATTTACATTAAATACTAATTAACTGGTTTTGTATAATAGAATAATTAAAAGAGATTGTTAAAGGCAAATTCAAATCAATTATAGCGCCTGTCACGCTTCCAATGGTCGTAGG
The DNA here is from genome assembly GCA_963969525.1 of Ontholestes murinus. Classification (NCBI taxonomy): domain Eukaryota; kingdom Metazoa; phylum Arthropoda; class Insecta; order Coleoptera; family Staphylinidae; genus Ontholestes; species Ontholestes murinus. The sequence goes on from OZ018390.1 coordinate 43,012,558, forward strand.
GTGAACGATCCAAACAATCAATTCACTAGGGAATTTCAGTTTGAAGAGGTTACGTGCGCATGTTGAAAATGCACGATTATGATTGGTCGGTTTTTTTCCAGTGATGCCCGTCTTATCTCAGCCCGTGCGTGCTAGAAGCTTAGTTCGGGCAAATCTTGAGAAGCCGAGTGTAATATTGCACAGCAGAATGCCGAACATCAAAGTTTTCAGTGGCACATCGCACCCGGACTTGGCACAAAGAATTGTTGACCGGCTCGGTATCGATTTAGGAAAAGTCGTGACAAAAAAGTTCAGCAATCTTGAGACATGGTACGTTGTTTTACATTATTTTGTTTTTAAGTATAAATGTCACAGGTCTTAATTGTTGTTTTATAATTTAATTGTTAGGATTTTAGATACCGACGGTTACTGTTAAATACAATACCATTGTTATCGATTTGTTTTAGCGTCGAAATTGGGGAGTCTGTTCGAGGGGAAGATGTCTATATTGTGCAGTCCGGCAGCGGCGAAATCAACGATAATTTAATGGAGTTGTTAATTATGATAAACGCTTGTAAAATTGCCTCTGCGAGCCGTGTAACCGCTGTCATTCCTTGTTTTCCGTATGCTCGCCAGGACAAAAAAGATAAAGTGAGTATTTTTTTTTTATTTTACAAAACCACCGTTTAGCTGCCTGCTTTTCCACGTGACTCTTGTGTACATTCACCTAAACAAGTTTTTCTCTATTAATTATATTAGAATTTGATGACTTGCTGATTTAATTGGTGCATTCCTTTCTTTTTTACTAAATACTATTTTTCTAATAATTACCATTGCACTATTAAAGATGTATCTTTATGTCATTAGGGTTACCAACTTTATTTAGCAAAATATTTTATATTGTTTTAATAGGTTTTAGAAATCAAATGAAAACTATTACAGGATTAAAGCCATAAAAAAGCAAATTTAGAATAATTGTGATTTATTGGGTGTACGAAGTTAATTTTTTTATTAATGTATTAACAAAACACATAGTACCTAACACATCATATATAATTTTTACTTTCTCTATACTGTATTTATCTCAAAAACTAATAGTCCTTTTGAGGTGAAATTTTTAAGGTTTTATTGTTCTGAACCTGAAAAGCATTTGGTGAAGATTCATAAACCAAAAGTGGATGTTTACTCAAGAATTTTTTTGTTTTCTTTTCTGATATTTTTCTAAATTTGAAAAGAAAAGTTAAAGGGAATGAGAAACTGAACAAGTTTTATAAAAACATGATTTTCATAAAGTTCCTCACTTGCGAGAAATTTTTTTAAATTTTTTAATTACAAGTTATTGTAGAGAATTCAAAATTGAGCAAATGATTAAGAATATAATTTTTGCATAAACCTCATAGTTTTTGAGAAAAATATAGGGAAAGTACTATGATGGCCACATCACCATTTATGTAGTTAAAAACTGGAACTGAAAAGCTTTGCTGGGTGTTTATTTCAGGCCGCTTTTTGTTTTTGCGATATTTTTGGTAATATAAAAAAATATTTCAAAACTTTTTAAATAAAAGTTTTAAAAAAATAGTCATGTGCCCATCATCACTATTTTACTTTCCCTACATACGAAGTATATATAGGGGAAGTATTGTTTTCGTGATTTTTTTTTTGAAATTTTTTTTTGCGGAAATATACGTTTTTATAGTCTGTCCGTTGGATCTTCCGTCGTACGTCACAAACTTCGCTTCAAAAAACGACGAAAGTTTTACAGTGCGTTCTTTTTTTAACGCATTTGGTTTATTTTATCAGACTGAATGTTTTTGTGTCGTTTTTCGAAGCGATATTTTGTGACGTAGGACGGAAGATCCAACGGATGGACTATAGGTCCCTTGAGTCCATTACACTAATTTCTAGAAAAAAAAAAAATGGTAATGTGGCCATCATATTACTTTCTCTATATTTTTCTCGAAAACTATGAGGTTTAAGCAAAAAGGCTATTCTTAATAATTTATTCACTTTCTAATTATCTGCAATTATTTGTTATATAAATTTCATGTAACTACAATAGTTTATTAGCAATTGGCAAAAAATGTCAAAATTTTCGATTTTTATTTTTTTTCTCGAAAGTTAAAAATTTTATAAAAAATAAAACTTATTTATCTTCTCATTCCCTTTAACTTTTATCGCAAAAAAAACAAAAAACGGCCTGAAGTAAACACCCACCAAAAGCTTTTCAGTTCCAGTTTTTAACTATAAAACCTTAAGTTTAAAGTTTCATCTCAATCGGATCATTCGTTTTTGAGATACAGCGCCCACGGATATTTTCGAGTGTCCATTGCACTGATTTCTGAAAAAAAAAAATGTGTCTGTCTGTCGGTGGGTGCTGTATCTTAAAAACCAATGATCCGATTGAGATGAAATTCTATACTTGAGGTTTTATCGTTAAATACCGGAACTGGATGTTTACTCGAGGCGTTTTTTTGTTTTTAAGTGATACTTTTCTAATATAAAATTTTTTTAAAAAACGGTTCAAACAAAAGTTAAAGAGAATAAAAACCTGAACAAGTTTTATTCGAACATATTATTCATAAAATTCTTTTCGAGAAAAATAAAAATAAATTGAAAATTTTGATATTTTTTAATAATTTTTAAATTTATATTAAAAATATTTATAGAGAATTTAAAACTGAACAATTTATTACGGATAAGATTTTGCGTAAATGTCATAGTTTTCGAGTAAAATATAGGGAAAGTATTATGATGGCCACATCATTTTTTTAATTAATTTTTAATTAGTAAATTTTATGTAGATATATATTTTTTTATTACATACCAGTTTTATCAAAAAGATTAATTAATGTATGATGTACTGTCAACCATTTGTTATTAGTCTGTTTTACAACAGATGACGTTTGTTCTGATTTTTTTTTCAAGGCTCACTAAATTTATACAAAAATATCATATGAGTAAGATTTATTTTTTTTTTCTGACATAAAGATTAAATTAAAATCAACATATTGGGCATCATTGGATTCAGAAAAATAATGTCTAGTATAAAAAAATAAGAAAAGTATATGCAGCCATTTAAAAATTTAAAGTTGACTGTCATTTGTCAATGAAGTAAATTTAAAAAAGTAGATAATTATGTCATTTTATAGTATTTAAATGACCATTCAATTTGTTTTTTAGTTGATTTAAATCGGTTAATACTAAACAAAGTTATGGCGTTGGGCGTTTTTTATCGAACACCTGGTATATATAATAAACTTGCAAGGTTCATTTTAGAATATTATATTTTTGATAATGTATCATTACCATTAACCTATTTTTGTATGATTATAAGAAAACCATATCACATATGATACAGTTATTTATAAAAATAAGTGAGTTATAGTCATTTTAAGTTTTAATATAAATAAAAAAAATAGTTAGCTATGAAAAAGATAAAAGTAAAACAATTGCAGTTGTTATATTATTAGTTTTTCAGAGACAAAAAAATGAAAAACAGTAATTCTATAATTTTTTATTAAAAATATGCTCAAAAAGTCCACCATTAATATTATTATGGCATAAATTATATCTTTTTAAAATTTAATTTATAGCCTCCTTGACTATTCTCATGTCAATTGAATTAAATGTAAGACAACAGCTAGTCTATGATCCTTCACAGATTGATATCATTTTTGATACAGTTTGTTTTTTACATAACCACAGAAAAACTGTCTAAAAACGCATAGATCGGGAAATCTAGGTGGCCCTGGGATTGGTTCAATTCTTCCCACTAATGAGTTAGGAAAAGCATTATTTAAATAATTTTTAAAGCCAACATGTTAGAAGGTGGAGGTCGTGTTGGAACCATTTTAATCTTGCCTGTAATGATAAATTTAAATAATCGAGTATATCTTCAAATGTTTCCCGAAGAAAATGAAAGTAATCATTTCCACTTAGTGTGTTTGCAAAAATGTAAGTTTGCGTCATATCTCCGAAAATAATGGCGATAAAAAATTTTAATATATTTTATTAATTTGCATAAAATTAACAACAACTTTGTCATTTACAGTTTATTAATTATTTAATTAATTAATGTGGGGAAATGACCACAGATTTCTGGGGCCAAAATATGGTGATTTAACCCAATATATCTATATCCAAAAATTTACAGTTAAGCCGGAATTCGTCTTCAAAGTTTCAAAAAGGGTTACCAAGTCACCCGACAGTTGGATGGAATTAATAAAATTATCTACTATAACAGCTCAAACTTATAAACAAAATAAACCAAACTTCTGAAATATCTGGATCTGTATCTGGATTGAGTTTGCCAAGGGTGATCAAATCATTGACCAGAGCACTTAGGCCTCACTAGGCCCGTTGTGCCCCCTGACTGGGACAGCCCTGCGTTGTTCTATCACTCATTTAGCCACCCAAAGTGGTGTGCAAAGGACAGCACAACGCTTGGAGGGTTATCCCTTATGTTGGCCATGTTCGGCCAGAGCTCCCCTAGCATGGACTCTCTAAGGTGGGCGAGAGCCGGGCAGGTGGTTAACACATGTTCCACTGTCTCGTCCTCTTCTTCACTTCAACTTCTGAAATAGTAATACTTATTAAAAAGAAACATAAAATCAACTAATAAATATAATTTTTGTTATTATCACATAGATAACAAAATGAAGCAGTGCAATCAGTAAGGTCAAAATATATAATTAAAACAGCATTACTTGTCTTTGCAAAATGTTTTGAACAGTATAAAAAAACTCTGTATATGATTTTTTTTCCTTAATAATGATCTTATTATTACAAATAATAAATTTATAAAATATGATATGTTAAATATCTACCCACATTGGAACATTTAATAACATGGAAAACAATATTAAATTAGAAATGTTTTTAAAAGAATTACCTTCCCATATACAGAAAAGGAATGTAAAGCAGAGACATTTAAAAAAAAATGATAAATGAAATAATAATTTTACTTCAATTATAACTTTAAATATATTAATTGTGTTTTCTTACATTTTTCTAAGTTTCCATTATTAACGTAACTAAATACAACATAATTAACAAGTTGAAGTTGGTAACCCATAGAAGATATGCGTCTTGGTCTCTTAATTTTAATTAACCCATACAAATGTAATGAAATTTGTGTAAAGAAATTAATTCTTAATCATTTTACCAGAGTAATTATAGTATGTAGAAATGAAAAATTGTTTCTGAAAAATGTTTCCATGTAGTCGATGATTTTATAGGGTGAGGGTGTCAAAGATCAACACGTCAATAAATGGAAATCTATCGAATGGAAATTCAGGGTAATCTTTTCCTATATAAATATGCTGAATGTTTTGGGTGCTTATGGGATACTACAAAAATTCATTACTCATCCATCATATTAATGCCTATTAATGCTTTCTGAAGAAATACCTGCCAAACTCGCAATTTTATCTGGTGGAACATTTACAGCTTTAAATTATGAAAGGATTCATGAGACATGTAATTATTGTATAATTCTTACTGAGATTGACGCAATTATGATAAAATTAGTAGAGCCATAGGTCACAAAAATATGTTATCTGTTTGTTATTATATCGTTTCTGAAGCAATAATAAAACATCTTGTCCCTGTACCATTCAGTACATTACTTTGGTAATAGGATATACTTATCAGATTTATTATTTTGCATGCTTTCTATATTTTTATGCTTTAACAATGCTTTTAATTTCTGGTCATCAATTTATATATATAATTCTAAATTGTTTGTTTAATTAAGATATGTATATTTTCCTGTCATTATATATATATATATATATATATATATATATATATATATATATATATATATATATATATATATATATATATATATATACAGGGTGTCCCATTATTGTGGTGAAATGGCCTATACTACAGATTCCTGGGGTCAAAATATGATGATTTAACCCAACATATTTATATCCAAAAGTTTATGGTTAGCTGAAATTAGCCTTCAAAATTAAAAAAAAATATTATTTATTTTATTTATAACAATTGAACGCTTTATTTGATCTGACTGAAATTTTCTATTAATAATAACTAAAATAAAACAAACCATATCAGCTATTATGGTACAAGAAAGAGTAGTTCATTCAAAAGTTTTTGTCTTAAATAATTTTTGATACCTTGTACAGTTTTCCAACACAAAATTAAATGTAATTATTTTTTTCTACTCCCGTAGTAGTAAGTAGGCAATAACGCAAACATTTGTTGATTAGTAACCATGGCATTATGAAACATGCACGTAATGAAGAAAAAACTAGAACGTAATATATTACGTAACCATTATTATTACAAAACTTCAATCAAGTAGCCTTGACAAATGAATTTGACATTTATCGTTGTTGAATACATATTACATTGACGTTATTTTGGTTTAATTATTATTAATAATTCATATATTCATTATTAAAATGAGTGAAAGTGACCCCACAGAAGAAATTGTTGGAACTCCACCAGAAATTAGGCAACTAGCAGAACATACCGCAGCGGATCTTCTCCGGAAAAATACAAAGCGCGTTACGAAGTTGTTTACGGTAAATTCATGGATTGGCGTAATAATAGTGTTCAGTCTATTTCGGAAAATTTGTTATTAGCCTATTTTGGCGAAATAAGTAAGAAATACAAACCTTCATTTCTTTGGTCTTGTATTTGATGCTGCGAAGTGTTTTAATAGTGAAACATAACCTCAATATTGTTTTCCAAATTATAATGAATGGGAGTAGAAAAAGTATAGTACACAATTCGAGCTGTAAGTCACTTACGTGACTACAAACGTGTTTTTTACAAGGGAAGCACTGCTTCCACCGCTTCCATGTAATTCCAATGTAAATTATGTATAATATTAATTAATTAATAAACGAATATCTTTTGACAATGACTAGTTAACTTTATTTTGGTTTAAAATTCAGAATTTTGCTAAGAAAATTGTTTGAAAATTGTTGAAAAGTATGTTGTTTTATCAATTAATATTGTTTAATTTTTATTTGATTGAGTAAGTTGATTCACTCATTGATGAGTGTATGATAAGCGTGCCATATTCAAATTTAATCTTTTTTTGGAAAGAGACAAAAACAAAAATGTTTCACATTAGCTGGTCTTCAAGAAGTATTTTTTCTTGTTTTTATTGAGTGCACCAATAAGGAAGTATTTGAGTTTTTATATTGTAGTACTACAGGTTTTTATCATTATTGTCAATAAATAATAACCATAATAAGTGAAATTATTACTTTCTCTATATAGTATATATAGGGGGAGCATTGTTTTCGTGATTTTTTTTCAATTTTTTTTTGCGGAAATATCCGTTTTGGGGTCCCCTGAGCCCAAAACACTAATTTCTGGAAAAAAAAAATTGTGCTTGTGTGTGTGTGTCTGTCGGTGGACGCTGAATCTCAAAAACGACTGATCTGTTTGAGATGAAACTACAAACTTAAGGTTTGAAAAGCTTTTGGTAAACATTCATAAACCGGAAGTGGGTGTTTACTTGAGGCATTAATTTGTTTTGTTCCGATAATTTTTTTAATATGAAAAATATTACAAAACTTTTCTAACAAAAGTTGAAGAGAATGAAAATCTGAACATAGTTTTCATAAAATGTTTAACTTTCGAAAAAAAAAAAAATGAAAATTTTGATATTTTTCTAAATACATATAATAAAAATTTAAAAAACGGTTCAAACAAAAGTTAAAAGGAATAAAAAACTGAACAAGTTTTATCCGAATACATTTTTCATAAAATACTTAACTATCGAGAAAAAAAAAAATTGAAATATTTGACATTTTTTGCCAATTGCTAATAAACCATGGCAGCTACATGAAATTTTAAATTTAAAACTGAACAAATCATTAAGAATAACTTTTTTCGTAAACCTCATAGTTTTCGAGAAAAATATAGGGAAAGTACTATGATGGCCACATCACCATTTGAATAGTAATGCTTTCGTGATTGAGAATGCCTGTAGGCGTTGAATGTCAAAAACGAATCATCAGTTTGAGATAAAACTTCCTACTTAAGGTTTTATCGTTAAAAACTGGCACTGAAAAGCCGAAAGTGGGTGTTTACTTGAGGCATTTTTTGGTTTTTTGGTGATATTTTTCTAAATAGGAAAAATTTTAAAAAACGGTTCAAACAAAAGTTAAAAAGAATAAAAAACTGAACAAGTTTTATTAAAATATATTTTTGATGAAATTTTTAACTTTGGAGAAAAAAAATTAAAATTGAAAATTTTAATATTTTTGACAATTTCTAATAAACTATTGGAGTTACATCAAACTTATATAACAAATAATTGTAGAGAATTAAAAATTAACAAATTACTAAGAATAACCTTTTTACGTGAACCTCATAGTTTCCGAGAAAAATATAGGGAAAGTATTATGATGGTCACATCACCATTTTGTATTATATTATGATAATCAGTTATAATAAATTTCATTCAATTGTTATAATAATTTTTTTTTGAAACTTTGGAGATTAATTCCAGCTCAACCATAAACTTTTGAATATAGATTTGTAGGGTTTCAGCCATATATATATATATATAATTTTTTATGTGTTGTATCTGTATTGCAATGTTTCCAATTAAATTTATTATTGATCAACAATGTGTATAACAAATGGATGGTTTTTATTAAAGTCGATTTTAGCTTGTTTATTAAAAGAAGTAAACAAATAATAAATTATCTCTAATATAACTTAATTGAAATAAATGTAAGTTACTTTTTTAATTACTTTTTAATAAAAATAAATTTGCAAAACACAGTTATTCAGAGCCATTAGAAGTGTTACATAGAAATGAATATTTTTTAAATTAATTTTTGGCAATAGATTAACTATATTTAAAGCATCCTGTAAAAACAGATAAATAGCCCTAATAGTACATTTTGCTATTACGTATCACCTCAATGCTGGCCATAGCAAGATATGACTTGACTTTGCCATGTAAATCGATTTGATCTTGGGTTGAGAGGTGTGTCTACAAAATGATTGGAGTAATGATTTGGCGGGCATTTACATACTATCAGCTGTGTATTACATTGAGTGTAGAGTACATTATACAGCAAACACTTGATTTAAATAACTGCTCAAATGTCCCTCTCCAGTAAGACAACACACATATATATATATATATATATATATATATATATATATTTTACTTTTTTGGTGTAACACTTCTAATAATAGGTAATATTTTGTTTTAATATTGAGTAAAAATTACCTTTTGATTGTTATGAATTAATTTTTATTTAAAAATGTTAATTCAATTTTTACAAATGCTAATGAGATGAATATAATTTTTTTCAGGCTGTACGCGCACCCTTTAACATGGTAAGAAGTACAGTGACCTAAACATGATAGAAATTTTTTCGTTTTTAATTTCTTCAACCTTTAAAAGTCACTTTTGTTTCAGTGATTTTTATATGACCTTAGAAATTTTATACCTTTACACTATTTGTATTCTAATTTGAATAAAAGTAGGTCACTGAAACTAATAGATTGAATAAAACAACTATCAACATACATGCTTTATATTAAAAGAGCAAAACAATAGTCAAGAAGCAAAATCATTGGCTTAGTATTTTGTAGTATGAATATTTTATTGAGTCTTAACATTTTCAATACTGAAAGCAGTTTGCTGGAGTAGTGTACCTCAATAAGTTATGTGGTTAGTTCCTAATAGTTCTACAGATTTTAGCATGTTTGTAATAGATAATATAAAACCAAGAAAAATATATGGCAAAATGTCTATCTAGTTATAGACATATTATTTATTTATTCATTTACTTCACAAGATATATTTAAAAAAAAATCTAAAAATACATACATAAATACACTAGATCACTTGAAAAATTTGGAGTAGAGTTCACAACTTGTCATGTTCTTTCACTCGACCCATTATACTTAGCTGCTGGTGATAATACTCATCCAGCCACTGAGGCCATGTTTTATGTGTTACATTTCAATACACCTTTAGAAATGTAGATGCCAATAACATATTCGTAATAACCTTAATATAAAGAAAACATAATATATTTATTCAATCCATAGAACTATACCAATTGAACAGATTAGCTGGAACTACAAAAATCATAGTATGCAACTCATGCACACACAGTTTTAGTGGACTAGAATATGAAGGAATATTGTACCATCTATTGTTGCACTAGATCCCTGTTTAAGTGTATAACCAGACAAATAAGGGAACAATAATATATAAGCATTAATTCAATACCTAATTGTTGTAATGTATTTCTGGAGGAGTTAGAATTAATGTAGTAAAATGCAAAAACTAAATAGGTGACACACAAACAGCTTTGTGAATAATTTGAACACATCTTTACCATGCTGTAAATTTATATATTTATTAATAATCATTAAAAGTATAAAGTGAATATAAAAAGTGTTAGTAATAGGTGAGTTATAATTAGAAAAACATTTTTGTAAATATTTATCAAGGGAATAAATAAGAGTCAAAGAAGTCAAAAGAGGAAGGGAAATTGAGAGTGATCACAAAGAGGTTGTCAAAGGGGTACAAATATTTACATATATAATTACAGAAGCAATAAGAACATATGAAGTAAAAAAAATATAGAATAGCTTTAGAAAATATGCTGGGTAAAAAATACTGTAACATATAACCACAAAGTTGATAGCCAAACACTTCTACTACTAAAATATCTCTAAACAAAACATAATGAAAATTTATGAAGCATTATATAGAACAGAAACATAGACATTAAATCATAGACTAAAATTGAAAATACAAGCAACAGAAATGAGATTTAAAAAGATGGAATGAATAACAGTCATGGATAGATCAGTTATAAAAAGAAGCCATTGATATAAGACTGAAAAATGCAAACTAAAATAATTTGGGAAATTTAGATTAAAAGCAATAATGATTGAATGATAAATATTATTATATGTAGATAGTAGGCAGGTAATAATGATCTAGGCCAATGATGTAGTGTAATGGGTTTTAAATTTATAAATATCTCAATTGTGTGACAGGAACAACAATAAACTTTCCTTTAAAATCTCTCATGTGTAGTGTGGAGCATTTTCTCTTTTCTTGATAGACTCAAACTGCAAAAAGTAATAATTAACCCATACACATAACAAATTTAATAATTAATAATTCTAATATGCAAGAATTTATAAGACAAGAACAATATTTATAACAGAACAAATAAATTTTATGATACTTGATAAACATCTCAAGTGAATGATAGTGTTTAAGTTTTAAATATTATTAATTATAATGTTGAATACATTTTTGGATTACATATATAAAATCTTATTTCAGATTTTCTACAAAAACTCCTGATGTTCTTTATTATCGATGATAAAAACTTTATATCAAATAAATTGTTTTTACTGTCCTAGGTACTGTTCGACCCTAGCGGTTATATTGTACAGGTAAAATACAGTTGTGTATTGTTTTCAGCAAGAAATAATTAAGAAAGATTTTTATAAGAAGGGCAAGATAAATAATACCTAGTACTTGTGACACCTAGTGTATATACTACTAATGATATTCTAAAATAGTGAAACTAATACTTCTTTTAATAACATGAATAAATTTATTTTCCGAAAATCTATTTGTTCCACCAACATTGTTTCTGCTTTATTCGTAGATTAGATTTATTTCCCTATAATCACTGATTCAGTAATATAGGTTTCATTAATATATTGCATCTTGACCTTCATTGCATTTTGTGTTAACCATTATTCTGCTGTTTTATATTTTGTTTTTAATGAAATAGATGTTCTGAATTTGAAATAATAATCTTCATTTCATAAAACTTTTTTGGATAATTACAAGCTTTAAAATCATTTTTAAAATCAGTATTGAAAGACTGGTTAAATACATTGGTAATATTTATACATATATAAATATATGTATATATATATTTTTTTTTATTGAACAAGAAATAAAAGACATTCACTTTTAATAGGGGAAGTATAACGGGAGGTTATGTCTAAATATGAGAGTTATATACAGGGTAGATCATTTTTCGTAAATTTTCTCATGCATTGTTTATAATAACTAATTTTTTGTTTTCCTATTTGGACATAACCTCCCGGTATACTTCCCCTAGTACATATATTATTAAATTACTAAATACACAGAAATATATTAAATTTTTAAATATATTAATTTAATTGTGATATAAAACATGTTTACAATATCTCATACAGTATTAAATAAACAGAAATAAAATGATTTAGCTTTGATATTTGTAAAAATGGTTAAATGCTTTTTCTGAAAGAAAGAGTATTTTGTATGGACACAAATACACTTATTGTTAACATGTTTTCAAAAATCTAATTTATATACAACGTGTCCACGTAAGTATGCAACATATGGGAAACTTTTTTATTATTAATTTCTCAGAAAATTTTATTCTTTATAAAAGTTTGTGCTTAATCTTAAACATACAAAAATGACAAAACAAGTGACATTCGTTGGTGTAATAGCAAGATAATGAACAATTTTTATAGCTTTTGCACTTTTTAAGCGAATTTTATCAAGTATTCTTAGTTTTGGAGTATCTGTATAAATGATGGCAGAGCGATTAACTTTACACGACAGAGCAGAGTTGGTGCTGTTCTCACGTTGTAGTTTAATATTTACTTGAACAATGTAAAGAGAGATGGATTGGAAGGCATTCAAAATTTCCATGACCTACTCACTCACCCGATGTAAATCCATTGGTTTTAAAACAGTGTTTATTCTGAAAGGTCTTTTGTTTTGAAAGGGAAGGGAATCACATCAAGTGATTGTTATTCAATTAATAATATCGTTTAGGTTGTTAATTTCAAAGAAATTAAATCTTTTGTTGATTAAAATCGTACGTCATTTGTTTTGTCTTTTTTGTATGTTTAAGACCAAGCACCAACTTTTATAAAGAATAAAATTTTCTGAGAAATAAATAATAAAATATATATATATATTAGATATTTTAAAACAAGTGCCCTTTGTGCCCAAAGAAAGTACTCTTTATTTCAGAAGAAGCATAACACCATGTTTATAAATATCAAAACTAAATCACTTTATAAAACCTAAATTCATTTCTTGTTCCAAATTTATCATTATTCACTCACAAACTATTTTAACCCTTTATCTGGAATTGTAACAATATGGTAACATCACTTTCAAATCCTTAAAGCTCTGGTTCCTGAAATGCAATGCTACCACATGGTTACATTATCAAACCCCTAATTACCGCTAATAGGGCACCGTGGATGTATAAAAAAAAATTAATTCAGAAAGAGACAGTATTTTAATTATAAAAATGTTCGTACGGGTACTTCACCCGTTGCCCGATAAACGGTTAATGTTCATTCAACCATTTTTAGTTTATTTCAAAGAAATTAAATATGTTCAAACTAGCTTTAATAGTCTTGCTATTTGTAATACGCAAATTACTTTTGTATCATTCAATGTCTGTCGAGCTATTAACCAGAGAAGTAGTTGTTTCAATAAGTGATTTGTTTTATAGTCTTAATAATTTTTTGAATTTTCTACAATGTAAAGGATACATTTTTATTACTTTATTTCTGTTTATTTAATATCTGTATAGTCTACTGTATTAGATATTGAAAACATGTTTTAAATTAAAATAATTTATTTAAAAATTAAATCATATGGGCAAACAACTAATGTAGGTTTTTGTTAGAAACTAAAAATCCATATAAAGTTATATTTTGCCTTGAATTCAGAGATTTTACTTACAGGATATAAATTAAATGTATCGAAAACATACTTAGCTTTGGAAGCAAACTTTTAATTATCCGAAATAAATCATATATATATATATATATATATATATATATATATATATATATATATATGCACTGTAGTTTTGTTTTCGGTATTATTTGTATTACCTGTGTGGTTTTGTTAACAGAGTCGTGCACCTATCTCAGCAAAGTTGGTAGCAAATATGTTATCTGTAGCTGGGGCAGATCACATAATTACCATGGATTTACATGCTTCCCAAATTCAAGGTTTCTTCGATATCCCTGTGGATAATCTATATGCCGAACCGGCTGTATTAAAATGGATAAAGGAAAATATCACTGATTGGCGTAATAGTATCATCGTCTCACCGGATGCAGGTGGTGCGAAAAGGGTAACATCTATTGCTGATAGGTTGAACGTTGAGTTTGCTTTGATTCATAAAGAGAGGAAGAAGGCTAATGAGGTAGCTTCGATGGTATTGGTTGGTGATGTGAAGGATCGTGTAGCTATTTTGGTGGATGATATGGCAGATACCTGTGGAACTATTTGTCATGCCGCTGAGAAATTGATGGAAGCTGGAGCTACTAAAGTTTATGCTATTTTAACACATGGAATTTTCTCTGGCCCAGCCATCTCCAGAATTAATACTGCATGCTTTGAAGCTGTGGTTGTTACAAACACAATACCACAAGATGGCCACATGAAAGATTGCCCTAAAATTCAAGTAAGTGAACTTAAGTTTTTTTTCCCCTACTTATTATAAACTATTTAGTTTATTATTATATCCAATATAATTTTTTATTAGAAGTTATTTGTTTCTGGAAGATCTGAACTTCATTAATAAAATTCCTTTTATAACTTCTATTTTTCTTCATACTTAATATTAATTGTCAGTACTTTACATTAGAGACCACTAGTGTTATATTGCATTAATAATTGTTTTCTTTTTTTAGTGCATCGATGTGTCAATGATGTTTGCTGAAGCTGTGAGGCGGACACATAATGGAGAATCTGTGTCATATCTATTTTCAAATGTTCCCTATTGAATGCCTACCTATATTTGTTTACTCTCTACCATAGCAAACAATTTTATAAAAAATATATTGAAATCTTATTCTAAGACAGAATCTCTAGAAGAAAATTTATTTTAACACTATTATTGCCATATTTTATTTAGAAATGCCTCATGTTACTTCAGATTATAAATTAATAAATATAGTTTATACCTTTTGTATAAATTTATTACATGAATGTGTAATTTATTTAGCAATAAGCATAATATTTTACAATGTCTACTGTTACAAAAATGTGCTGCTTCAACATAATTTACATGAAATTGCAGCACACTATAAAATGCATTGTAATCATATTTTTTGCCAACTATTAGTTTTAAATAATTTGTATAATGAAAACTCAGGGTTAATGAGTAATGAATTTAATAAATGAATCAAGTTGTTTATTTTTTTATTAAAATTATGAGGTTATTGGTTGGAGATTTTTTTAAATATGAGAATATAATAATAAACAGTTTTTATTATTTGATTTAATAATATATATTCAGTTTCTCTGAAGGTGATACTGAAATATATTGTAAAATGTGTCTACATTTATGTGTGTGGGTGCTGAATCTAACTTCCCTGTTATATAAATTGTACATAACTAGTGTCTAATAATAATTAGAAAAAACAATTTTTAAATCTACAACAATGAGCTATTAACAAAAAAACTACTATGACTATGACTACAAAACAAATCACTTATTAAAACAACTACTTCTCTGGTTAATACCCCGACAGACAGATGATACAAAAGTAATTTGCGTGTTACAAATTGCAATGCTATCAAAGCAACACTAGTTTGAACGTATTTATTTCTGTCAAATAAACTAAAAATGATTGAATGCACATTAAATAGTTTGGGAGTTATTATGGTATAACATTGAGAACAAAAAATGAATTTACGTTTATAACCATCTGTAGACAGGTGTTTTGATCACTTCAGTACAGCTTTATTATAATTTATAGTTTTTTCTAATTATTAGTGTCTAATAATTCAAAAAAATGGTGGTGGTTATCATATTACTTTCCCTGGACATATCATGTTAAATTATTATATGTAATATTAATTTAATATATCTATCATAGTGATAAATTAAATATCCTATTCCGGTTAACTATATATTAGCAGAATCTCAATAAAAGCACTAATTTAAGTTATATTTATAACCTGCATTTAGTTTTAAAGATTATAAATACATATTGTAATAATTGAAACCGAACGGACCCCCCTTTCCCTGTTTTGGGATCAATAATAATAATAACTTGGAAGTGTCCCTATACAATAATTGTAATTATTGATATATATATATATATATATATATATATATATATATATATATATATATATATATATATATATAAATATATATATATATTTATATATGCTTCTTACCTTTCGGTGTAGGCATGTCATTATTGAAAATCCGAAATAACAAATGAATTTTGTGGCAACTGATATTCTGTGCTTGACAGCTATAAGCGCTCTTCATTAAAAATTAAATAGATACCCATCATATTACTTTTGCGGTACTCTGCTCGCAAATTGTCCGCGTTACGCGAACAAACAATTTTTTATAAATTTTATTATTCTCAACGATTATTCCTTATATATTTTTCATTTATGACAAATTCCGGCCTAACCGTAAAGTTTTGGATATAGATAAGTTGTGTTAAATTAGTTCTTTTGTTTATAACAATTGAATGCTTTATTCGATTTGAATGAAATTAATTATTAATAACTACCTTAATATAATACATCTTTTAAGTTATTATGGACATTAGTGATTAACAGGAAATATAGAAAACAGTAGTACCTCCTCTTAAAAACTAAAATATTTTTTTATTTGTGCATCCAAGAAAAATTAAAAAAATACTGCTTGAAAGAGAATTTGATTTTAAAGCTTTTTTGTCTGTTAATAATATTTGATATCTTGCACGGTTTTCGCACAAAAAAATAAAATATATTTTTTATGTAGTAAAAACAAAATCTAGTTTTCCATCAAATCGAAAATATACGTTTTTTGCCGTCTTTCTTTAAAGAATGTAAATTATGTATAATAATAATTACCGAGTGTCTAAATAATATATTGTTAACTTTATTATAGTTCATAAATATTCATATTTGCAGCAAACAGATTTCTTGCTTGTATTAGAATTTTGCAGAGGAAGTTGTTTAAAATGTGTTAGATGTTGTTTTGATGTATTGTATCAATTAATGTTATTTAATTTTTATTCAAATGAGTAAGTTGATTTACTATATTCATATTTTATTTTTTTGTGCAAAAACCGTAAAAGATATCAAATATTATTAAGATACAAAAAAGTGTTTAAATTAATTGGTCTTTCAAGAAAATTTTTAGCTTTTGTTGGATGCACCAATAAAAAATATTTTAACTGATTGCGGTTGTAGGCACTTACTTCGTGATACATTTTAATTAGATGAAAAATAAAAAATATACTTTTACTTAGTTAATATCACAATGTTTATTGAATAGTGACTGCAGTTTCGATCAAACATTATCAAACTATAAGTAATGTAAATACAGAAAACAAGATCTTATTTATACCGATTTAAACAAAGGTGAGAACATGAGGTTGGTTTGTTCGTTAATAATGGGGCTGTCCGAATTATCCTTATGCTTGTAGATTCGAGTACGTCCATTTTAATCCCCTTGTTCGTGAAATGAAGTATTTGAAGTACATCCTCGTCAAAAGTATGCCGGTTTTCGATAAGGTGATTAGCGAATGTTGAATCTTCTTTTTTCAAACGAAACGACGTTAAATGTTCTTTTAACCTAACATTAAAACTGCGCCCTGTCTGCCGTATGTAAATCGAGGGTCAATCTTTGAATTTAGTTTATAAATACCTGCTCTATTAAATTTATCTAAGAGAGTTTTTGAATTAAAAATGGTGTTACAAATTTTACTGTACGGTTTTAAGGCTACATTAATGTCTAGTTTGTTTAGGATATTGCGAATTTTGAGGCTAATATCTCCAAAATATGTTAATGATTTAAAGAATTTTCTTTCTGGAATGTTAGCTGCATACAAAATTTTATGAATGTTTTTGTTTTGGTGGGTTTTTATTAAATTGTCTATTGTTTTGTTTGTATAACTGTTATTATTAGCAATACTGTAAATTGTATTAATTTCTTGTTTTAAAGCCTCTTGTGATAAAGGTAAGGTATAAGCTCTGTGGATCATCGAGTTGAATGCTGCTTGTTTATTTTTAATTGGATGTCTTGAATTTGCTGGTATTACTGAATCTGTAAATGTGGGCTTTCGGAATATTTCAAAATTGAATTTTTCATTATGTATGGAAATTGAAAGGCCTAAGTATTTAATGTTTTTATTATGTTCAGTTTCATGGGTGAATTTTATGTCAGAGTGAATTGTGTTTAAAAATTGATTAATTTGTCTGTCTGTGCCCACAAATCCCGTTAGGATATCATCAACATAACGATACCAGAACCGAATATGTTTTTTCGCTAATTCTGAATTAAGGATTAAGTTTGTAAGGTTATCCATGAAAATTTCAGCTAACAGTGGGCTTAAGGGTGACCCCATTGCTAGTCCTTCTTTTTGATTGTAAATTTTATTATTGAATGTGAAATAGTTATATTTAAGTAAAATACTCAATAAATTTATGAATTCTGACTGAATAACCGGGTTGACATTATTTTTCTGAAAATTTTTTATAATTAATTTAATGCACTCTTCATAGGGAATTTTTGAAAACATGTTGGAAACGTCGAATGAAACCATTTTTATATTTTTATCTAACTTGATTTTGTAAATTTTTAGTGTTTACTGACTAATTACCAATTTATTATAATTCAATCAATTATATATAAGGTATTATTTTTATTTTAGGAATAATATATGCATTCTTTTAGATTAATTTATTCCTGATTTTTGTTTGTAGTTAATTAAATTAATAAATAAAAATCGATAATCATTTGTTCAGAAAATTAAAAAAACTGACGATTCTTCAACAAATAAACATCAATCTATGTCAACAGTCAATTTAAATCATCCATCTACATCGACGTTTACCGAATACAGAGGAGAAACTTCAGAATCTTCATTAAGTTGTTCTCATCAAGAGAAAAAGGAGCATACAACATGTACATCTAGTAACGTTGAAATTTACATTGATATAGTTAAATTTAGTAATGTTAATGTTGTTGTTTAAATTTCGAATTTTAAATTGTTAATGGAAACGAAATGACACTTTTGTGTTACCCTATTCTGTACATAAAAAAGGGGGAAGGGATGTTAAATATTACTTGTCTGAAAAACATTTTAGACTGGTTAATGTTTTTAAACGGAATCTTTTGCAAATATTGTTTCTTTTTTTACAAAATTTGGTGGGTTGCACCAACAACAAGAATTAGTATCTCAGCCGGTATCTCAATATTCTAAATTATCAGGTAAATATGTTGTTTCGTTGTCATAAAAATACAATTGTTTAAGCGGAAAATTTTATAAAATCATTGAAGAACAAATTTAAGAAAAAAGACATAGATTAAAACCAATAATCAAAAGTATAATTTTTGGGGAGAAACAAAATAATCCCTTTCGCGATCATCGTGACGCTGGTTCTCTCTTAAATACAAAATCTATTACAAACGAGAGCAATTTTCGTGAAATTCTACGTTTCGAATTTAAGCTGGTGACATCACTTTAAAAAATCATTTATGTTTATGTTTATTAGTCTAAAAAAGCTAAAGCTGGGCGGAGTTCATGCAGCTGCGATGTTTTTCCACCCTAACCCTTGTTTTTGTTCATGATGCTGAGCGTGCAAATATCCTCTTGGACATCCGTATTCTTCTTTTCTTCTTTAAATACTTGTATTTACTTTTTTGACACCTTTTAAGGGGAAACTTTTTGGCTGTTTATGTCATCATGACAGATATATATATATAAATATATATATATATATATATATATATATATATATATATATATATATATATATATATGACATTTGGAAAACAGTTAAACATATTTCATATTTCACAAATGTCGCTTAAAATATGATAATTATAATGATGTTACTCATAAGCCTATACTTGAATTGAAACAGATCAATGTTCCGTTATGATGGAAGAATTAAAGGGTGCTGTATCTATATTGCAGTTAACCTTGTCCAACGTTTTAAGAACACCATGCTTCAACGATGCTTTAAATTTGTCCATATCAAAATGTATGTAAGTACAGGTTGCCCGCAATGCCATTGCTACCATTAAAGAAGTCGTTTAATTTTTTAATGCCTCGTCCAAAAGATGATATGTAATAAACATGCCTTTTAAACATTGTGGAGTTATTAGAATTAATCTCGCAATGGGAAGATAATCTAATAAAGCTAAATTGCTAAAGAATTCAATTTGTACCTCAATTTTCACAGTTACGCTACGATCTTTGTCCGATAATTTTAGAAATAGGGTAACTTTGAGTAAATGGATAAATCTTACCCTAATAACTTGATAAATCAATAGTGTTTGATGTTTTATCCAATAAGAGGAAAAATACTGCCACATCGTTTAAACAAATTATTATGATTGGTCTTCCTGATTCATTTTGGCCTTGAGTTTTTACCTCGTGTATTATTACTTTCCCTATATGAAATATAGGGGAAGTATTGTGATCGTGATTTTTTTTTGAATTTTTTTTTTTGCGGAAATATCCGTTTTGCCCCCCCCTGAACCCATTACACTAATTTCTGGAAAAAAAAAATTGTGTCTGTCTGTCTGTCGGTGGACGCTGTATCTCAAAAACGAATAATCTGATTGAGATGAAACTTTAAACTTAAGGTTTTATCATTAAAAACTGTAACTGAAAAGCTTTTGGTAAACATTCATAGACCGGAAGTGGATGTTTACTCTAGGCGTTTTTTGTTTTTTTGTGATATTTTTCTAAATATGAGAAATTTAAAAAAAATATTTAAACAAAAGTTAAAGGGAATGAAACACTGAATAAGTTTTATTAAAACATATTTTTCATAAAATTCTTAACTTGAGAAAAATAATAAAAAATGAAAATTTTGATATTTTTTGCCAATTGCTAATAAACTATTAGAGTTACATGAAACTTGTATTACAAATAATTGTAGATAATTCAAAAGTGAACAAATCATTAAGAATAGTCTTTTTGCGTAAACCTCATAGTATTCAAGTAAAATATAGGGAAAGTACTATGATGGCCACATCACCATTTTTTTTTCTATTGTCTTCTAATCTGTATATATGACCCCACTATCCTAATTCTCTCTCTTCTATTATTTTATTGGTTTAATATTGAGCTGTTTTCTTACTTCTATATTTCGTACTCTGTCTCTTCTTGTAATTCCCTCTATCTTTCTTAGGTACATATCTCATTTCCATTGCATTAGTTGCTGTTATTACTTTTTGCGGTTACTTATGATTCACTACTATATAGCAGTGAATGTCTTACAATTCTTTTATATACTTCTGTTTTTATTGTTTTTGTAATCTCGTTTTCTCTGAGAATTTTTTCTTTATTGTGTTGTAGATCATTCCTGCCTTGCCTCGTATATTATATTTTTCCGTATTTTTTATTTCTTCTATTAATCCATTTTCTTTTCATTGAATACTTCTTTCATTCCATATTCCCATTTTTATTATATTTAACTTTTTTCTTGTACCATTTTCTCGCTGTGAGGTCTTCTTATATATTTGCTTTTCTATTAGTTGATTTAATATTCGTACTCCTCTCCGTTAATTGTTATGTTTCG
>OZ018390.1:43034316-43313217 GCA_963969525.1 Ontholestes murinus
GATAGGCACCGAGGTTCTCATCCACTGGGCCTGAATGGCGCAGCTGGTAGCGTGCTCGGCTAGAAACCGGGAGGCCGCAGGTTCGAATCCTGCTTCAGGTACATCTTTTTAATAATACATAAAATTTGCTAAAATGCCAATTGCATTAAAATATTTCAAATAACATATATATATATATATATACAGGGTGTCCCGTTAATGCGGGGAAATGGCTGGGCCATAGATTCCTGAGGTCAAAATATAACGATTTAACGCAACTTATCTATATCCAAAAATTTACGGTTAAGCCGGAATTTGGCTTCAAAGTTTAAATTTGTTTTATTTATTTTGTTTATAACAATTGAACGCTTTATTTGATTTTATTGGGAAAAAAACCGTACAAGATATCAAAAACTAGTAAGAGTCAAATAAGTTTTTAAATCTAATGACCTTTCAAACAGATTTTTTTTGCATTTTATTGGATGCACCAATAAAAAGATATTTTAGTTTTTATGTGGTGGTACTACTGTTTCTTATACTTCCTGTCAATCATTAATGTCCACAATAACTGAAATGATGTATGATATTATGGTACTCATTAATAATAAATTTCATTCAAATCAAATAAAGCGTTCAATTGTTAAAAAACAAAAGAAATAAAAAAATTTGAAATAGATAAGTTGCGTTAAATCGTCATATTTTGGCTCCAGGAATCTATGGTCCAGCCATTTCCTCGCATTAACGGGACACCCTGTATATATATATATAAAGGGTGAGTTTTTTTCGATGTTCTCTATGGGGATCTCCGAAACTAAAAGAGATAGAGAAATGGTTAAATGGGGAAAGAAGTGTAGATTTACGAGACGAATAAAATTCCACTTTCAAAGTTTTCAAAAAAGTCAAGGGTAACTAGATATTTTGAAAAAAGTAAAAAGTGTCAATTTTTTCAAATCAATATATTTCGGTTATTATAACAGATAGAAAAAAACTGTAAAGGACAAAGTTTTAGATAATTTTATGCAGATTAATAAAATATAATAAGAACATTTTTATCTACATTATTTTCCGAGATATGACGCAAACTTACATTTTTTTAAATGGAAACCATTGTTGGCTGTGACCTCATTCAAAAGGTAATTTTTTTCTCTTTAATCCAATATGGCATACGACATAGTTATTTCTAAAAATGAGTGAGTTATAGTCATTTTAAATTTTATTATAAATAAAAAATGGGTAGCCATGAAAAAGGTGAAAGTAAAACAAATGCAGTTGTTTATAATATTGTAATTATTAGTTTTACAGAGATAAACCAAAATGAAACAACAGCATAAAGAAATTCTGTAATTATCAATATATCAATGGGAGAGAAATTTTAATATTAAAAAAATATGGTCAAAGAGTCCACTATTAATACTATTATGCCATAAATTATATCTTTTTAAAATTGAATTTATGGCTTTTTGACTATTCTCATGTAAATTGAATTAAATGTTTCAATAACAACTAGTTTATGATCCTCCACAGATTGATATGATTTTTCATATACTGTTTTCGGGGAGACCTAGGTGGCCCTGGGATTGGTTTATTTCTTTCCACTTATAAGTTAGGAAAAGCATCATTTAAATAATTTGTAAAGCCAACATGTTATTAGGTGGAGCACCGTTATATTGTAACCATTTTAATCTTGCTTGTAATGATAAATTTAACCAATCGAGCGTATCTTCAAATGTTTTCTGAAGAAAATGGAAGTAATCAGTTTCACTTAGTGAGCTTTCAAAAATATATGGACCGAGAATTATTAATCCAAACACACCATGGATTAAACCCAAATTTAATTTGTAGTTTTCCCTGTGAAACTTTTCGTGGATTCTCTTAAGTTCATCTATGTTCATTGTGGCGATTAAAAAGACCACAATTAGTGAATCACGATTCATCTGTTCATAATATTTTTGTAAGAAACTTATTATCCTCTTGACAAATGGGTTTATACCACATACAGAAGGCCATTTGATAGTTACAAAATTATTATTCTTATGCTAGTTTTTCATTTTTATTTAACTTTGTAGAACTAATAATTACAATCTTGCTATTATTATAAACAACTGCAATTGTTTTACTTTCACCTTTTTCATGGCTACCCATTTTTTATTTATAATAAAATTTAAAATAACTATAA
Organism: Ontholestes murinus; assembly: GCA_963969525.1. Taxonomy (NCBI): domain Eukaryota; kingdom Metazoa; phylum Arthropoda; class Insecta; order Coleoptera; family Staphylinidae; genus Ontholestes; species Ontholestes murinus. The sequence goes on from OZ018390.1 coordinate 43,036,472, forward strand.
CTCGCTTATTTTTAGAAATAACTATGTCGTATGCCTCATTGGATTAAAGAGAAAAAAATTACCTTTTTAATGAGGCCATAGCCAACTATGATTTCCATTTAAAAAAAAGTAAGTTTGCATCATATCTCGGAAAATAATGGCGATAAAAATTTTCTGATTATTTTTCATTAATCTACATAAAATTATCTAAAACTTTGTCCTTTACAGTGTTTTTCTATCTGTTATAATAACCGAGATATATTGATTTGAAAAAATTGACACTTTTTACTTTTTTCAAAATATCTAGATACCCTTGACTTTTTTGAAAACTTTGAAAGTGGAATTTTTTTCGTCTCGTAAATCTACACTTCTTTCCCCATTTAACCGTTTCTCTATCTCTTATAGTTTCCGAGATCCCCATAGAGAACATCGAAAAAAACTCACCCTGTATATACAGGGTTATTCACGCGATATGGCACGGAATATTGTGGCCAAAATACGTGACTTTCAAAAAGTTTCACTTTGGGGATATATGGGGGTCTATTAGGGCTACTTTTTAAAATTACTTTCATAATATACAGGGTGTCCCAAAAACCCTAAAAGTATCAAAGTTGTGTTATTTTTAATGAAACACCCTGTATTTTATTGCATTTTTGGATCCTTCGATAAAAATAAGTGTGTGTTTTAATAAGGTTTTTATTACTTAAACCTTAAGGTTCTTGAAATAATTTGAATTTTGTAAAAATTTAACCTAATTTTCATGTTTCAAATACTTAAAAAGTAATTAAGTTATGCATACCAAATTTACACTGAAATGTAACAATAGATCATATTTTATTTTCCAAGTATAATAAATTTGACATCTTATACCGGGTGTAAAAAAATTGGAATTAAACAAATGAGAACTTTAAATGGCTATAACTTCATTTATTTAAATGGAACGCTATATTTAATAATTTATCAGCAAATGCACGTTTTAATTACCTATCGAATGGTATTTATATCTTAAATGTTAAGTCTTCTCGTTTTTACAGAAAACGCCAAAATATTGTTTATTGCACCGTTTTAGTACTTTTTAAGTAAACATTTTAATGTATCTAGTTTTCTATTGTATTTAAAAACGTCAGATAATTAATTTAGTCTGCCACTTTAGTTTAAAAAGCCTGTCTTTTGTTATAGTTGTCTTATTTTGCATTTTTGTGTTAGATCGTTAGTAATCGTTATTGTTTGAACATCGCTGTTGTATTTTTTGCATCTTTATGCTTGGAGAATGTCATCAAAATTGTTTATTGGCTTGTCGAGCTTATACTTAAAGATTTCCCGAAAGAAATCACCCTAAGCCAGCCATTTTTGAGACTATTAAACCAATTTAAAGAAATTGGAATTGTCAGTTATAAAAACCCCACTATAAGAAAATCTGTGTAAATTTTCATTTTTTACTATTAAATACAACAACGATGTTCAAACAATAACGATTCTAACACAAAAACGCAAAATAACACAACTATAACAAAAGGCAGGCTTTTTAAACTAAAGTAACAGACTAAATTAATTATCTGACGTTTTTAAATACCATAGAAAACTAGATACATTAAAATTTTTACTTAAAAAGTACTAAAACGGTGCAATAAACAATATTTTGGAGTTTTCTGTAAAAACGAGAAGACTTAAGACTTAAGATATAAATACCATAAGATAGGTAATTAAAAAGTGCATTTGCTGACAAATTAAAAAATATGGCCATTTAAAGTTCTCATTTGCTTAATTCCAATTTTTTTACACCCGGTATAAGATGTAAAATTTATTATACTTGGAAAATAAAATATGATCTATTGTTACATTTCAGTGTAAATTTGGTATGCATAACTTAATTACTTTTTAAGTATTTGAAACATGAAAATTAGGTTAAATTTTTACAAAATTCAAATTATTTATTATTATTATAAGGATCCAAAAATGCAATAAAATACAGGGTGTTTCATTAAAAAAACACAACTTTGATACTTTTAGGGTTTTTGGGACACCCTGTATATTATGAAAGATATTTTAAAAAGTAGCCCTAATAGACCCCCATATATCCCCAAAGTGAAACTTTTTGAGAGTCACGTATTTTGGCCACAATATTCCGTGCCGTATAGCGTGAATAACCCTGTATATATATACAGGGTGAGTTTTTTTCGATGTTCTCTATGGGGATCTCGGAAACTATAAGAGATAAAGAAACGGTTAAATGGGGAAAGAAGTGTAGATTTACGAGACGAATAAAAGTCCACTTTCAAAGTTTTCAAAAAAGTCAAGGGTAACTAGATATTTTGAAAAAAGTAAAAAGTGGCAATTTTTTCAAATCAATATATCTCGGTTATTATAACAGATAGAAAAAAACTGTAAGGAACAAAGTTTTAGATAATTTTATGCAGATTAATAAATAATAATTTATCGCTATTATTTTACGAGATATGACGCAAACTTACATTTTTTTAAATGGAAACCATAGTTGGCTTTGACCTCATTCAAAAGGTAATTTTTTTCTCTTTAATCCAATATGGCATACGACATTGTTATTTCTAAAAATGAGTGAGTTATAGTCATTTTAAATTTTATTATAAATAAAAAATGGGTAGCCATGAAAAAGATGAAAGTAAAACAATTACAGTTGTTTATAATATTAGAAATATTGTAATTATTAGTTTTACAGAGATAAACCAAAATGAAACAACAGCATAAAGTAATTCTGTAATTATCAATATATCAATGAGAGAGAATGGTCAAAGAGTCCACTATTAATACTATTATGACATAAATTATATCTTTTTAAAATTGAATTTATGGCTTTTTTGACTCTTCTCGTGTAAATTGAATTAAATATTTCAATAACAACTAGTTTATGATCCTTCACGGATTAATATGATTTTTAATATACTTTGTTTTTTACATAACCCCACATAAAAAAATCTAAAACGCGCAGATCGGGAGATCTAGGTGGCCCTGGGATTGGTTTATTTCTTCCCACTTATGAGTTGGGAAAAGCATCATTTAGATAATTTGTAAAGCCAACATGTTATGAAGTGGAGCACCGTCATATTGGAACCATTTAAATCTTGCTTGTAATGATACATTTTAACAATCGAGTGTATCTTCAAATGTTTCCTGATGAAAATGAAAGTAATAATTTTCACTTAGTGAGTTTTCAAAAATATCCGAGAATTATTAATCCAAACACACCATGGATTAAACTCAAATTTAATTTGTAGTTTTCTCTGTGCAACTTCTCGTGGATTCTCTTGAATTCATTTATGTTTATTGTGGCGATTAAAAATACCACAATTAGTGAATCGCGATTCATCTGTTCATAATATTTTTGTAAGAAACTTATTATCCTCTTGACAAATGGGTTTATACCACATACAGAAGGCCATTTGATAGTTACAAAATTATTATTTTTATGCTAGTTTTTCATTTTTATTTAACTTTGTAGAACTAATAATTACAATATTGCTATTATTATAAACAACTGCAATTGTTTTACTTTCACCTTTTTCATGGCTACCCATTTTTTATTTATAATAAAATTTAAAATAACTATAACTCGCTTATTTTTAGAAATAACTATGTCGTATGCCACATTGGATTAAAGAGAAAAAAATTACCTTTTTAATGAGGCCATAGCCAACTATGATTTCCATTTAAAAAAAAGTAAGTTTGCATCATATCTCGGAAAATAATGGCGATAAAAATTTTCTGATTATTTTTTATTAATCTACATAAAATTATAAATAAAACACTTTGTAACTTTGTTTGTATAACACTATTTATTTTCTGTTTACTATAGTTTCGGCATCTCAACGTGCCATTATCAAAACATACAATTTCGAAAGCCATGTTAGTGCCTTGCTATCAATCATTACACTGAAACGCTGCCCTTCGAGGAGTGGCCTGTATTTTTGCAGTGCAAACACCAGGGCAAGGCATACCGGTTCGTTAATGTGATAGCGCGTTTCGGCATCGTTTAGCTCACGTGAATCGAAAGAAATAATTATTTTTTCGCCGGTGGGAGTTATCTGGAATAATACTGCGGAAATTCCTATCATCGACGCGTCGGTTTGTACCGTGTATGGTAAATCTGGTAATGGCCGATGAAGTTTGAGTAGTTTTTGAACACATTTGCGCAGCGTCTCCATCGCTGATGTTGCAGAGCGCGTCTACTTGAACGGGCGTGTTGTGGAAAGTAGGTCGTTAACGGAGCGGTGATATCTAAATAATTGCTAATGTATTGTCTGATCCAATTGCAAAGACCCAGATATTTCCTCAATTGACGACGTGTTTTTGGAGTAGAGTGGTCTTTAATTTGGATCAAGTGTTTCTGCAGCGGTCGAGTTAGATCGGTGTCGACGATGGGGCTTAAATACTCCAGTGAACTTTTCCCAAACGAGGTGTCTGATGTGATTTTCTGATGTCCTGGAGAAGATAATTATATCATCCAGGTACACCATTGCGAAATCGTGTATCATTCTAGCGAGGACTTCCTGGGACATCAGGCGCTGAAATGTTACTGGAGCATTTTTGAGTCCGAAAGGCATCACACGGAATTGATAATGCCCTCCATCCGGTGTTTTCTTCCATTGGGATATGCCAATAACCTCTCTTCAAATCTAACGTAGAGAAGATACAAGCATTTCCGAGATCCCTTAACGTTTCCTGAATAACGGGCATGGGGGTCGGTTCCGATATTCCGCATTGAGTTTCCTGTAATCCATACAGAATCGGCTACCATCTTTCTTCTGTACTATGACAATAGGGGACGCGTATGGGCTTTTGCTTGGCTCCATAATTCCTTGTGCGAGGAGGTCATCTACTTGTCGGTCAATTTCTTGTTTTCGCGCTGTATTTACTCGGTAAGGTCGAATCCGTACTGGTTTGTTGCTGGTGAGCTGTATTTCGTGCTCTGATGTTCGTGGCCGAGGAGCGAATTGATCCTTGGGTTAAAAAATTCGCGCGAATCTTTCAATTAATTCCTTGAAATGCTGGGCTGCGTTTCCTGTTAAATCGTAATCAAATTTGGGCACTGGGACGGTCTCCATTTTATGCTGATGTTCGGTCCAACGGATTGTCTGGCGTAAACCGGTAGCGAGGAGAATGCATAATTTACTGCAATCAATCACAGCATGGTGTTTGAGGAAAAATCCCATTCCAAGAATTGCTTCGTAGCGGTCGGGAAACACAAGAAAATGCTCAGAAAAATATTCTGTGCCAAGTTGGAATTGAAGAGATGCTATCCCTGTCACATCTGCGGTGCTATCCTTTCCAGCCAAATTTGCCTTCATGTTTAATTTGCGCACATATTTTCCAATTCCCGGTTGTATGTCGAGCAAGCAAGATATCGTTCGTTCTTGTATAATCAATGGTAATAACACAAGTTTTGCGTCACTTGACGAAAAAGCACATAACGGATAAGTGTCTTTATCACTACATATTTCACGTATGTTATTTCGCGGGCTCGTGCCATTAGAAAGTGATGAGCACTGCGCAATTAATGATGATTGGCAAGCCTCCTGAATCCTACCGTAGGCTGCATTGACATTCTGGTGCTTGTGTTGTTTCATTCGGTTATCCGTTTGGTTAAAATCCGCGTTATTTTCACTGTTCGAACTTGTACCGATATTCTGATGAAGGTGCCAGGTGCGTTTGGCAGTTTTTCTGGAATTTGCGTCTACAGTTTTGCATCGAGTCAGTAAGGCGTTTCGTTGTCGTTGTACGGAGGCGGCAGGGGAGTGTTAAACGGTGTTTATCTCTGATCCTGCCGCTCCTGGCCGTTTCCCGACTTCTTTGAACACGCGCTATACCAGTGATACTCATTTTTGCAAATTCGACAGAGGGGTGACTTGCGCGGGCGGTTCGACGTGGAGGCAGCGGGTTTCTGTGACGATATCGCTCTCGAGGACTGTTCCTTGTCATGGGGCATCGTGCTTGGGCTGATTGATTTTACTTCGGATTGTTTATACGTTCGCCGTTGATAAAATCTTGGTGACCATGGTCGTTTATTATAATTGCTGTGATTGCGACTCTTTGAAGAATTGGTATAATTCTCGTTCTGTTGGTTTATGATGTGTGTTATTGTGGCCCGTGTTTTCGCCTGGGATGTATCAGTATTCCTACTCTGTTCGACATTTGTGCTCTTTCTTTTAGACGACAGTTTCGCAGCTTTAGCGACAAATTCTGACACGTTTGCCGGTTTGAAGATCATCGCTTGTTTCAATGAATCTGACGCTAATTCCCACATTACTGTTGTTTTGATCTCTTCATCCCAGAAAGATAAATGTCGGTCGAATAGAATTCTTTTTCGTAGGGTGAATATTCCTGGTGCAGTATTTCCTTGGGGCTCCATTAACGCTTCTTTGGCTTCATCTAGCGCCGCGAAGACTGGATCAATCGAATCGATGAATATATTCAATTAGTTTTTAGGCAAAATGAAGCTTAGTAATTTGTGCAATTAATTTATCAAACTATGTAAAATTATAATTTGTTAGAAAATAAAATTACTTTAGTTAATGGATGATGTAATATAGAAAACAATCAGGTGACTGTGGGTGTATAAATTCGTGTTGTTTAATAAGAATCACTACATGTAAATAAACAATAAACACTTCACTTCCCTAAGAAAATGGTAATTAGTTAACAACGCGAATTATGGATGGTTGGCCAATGTATTTATTTATTACTTCCAAAACAGTTTGAATAGTTAAAAAATGGAAATTGTACGGCCAAAAGTTACATAGAATTATGATTTCAAAATTTATACAATTTGACAATGGAACTGTTTATAAATGCATTTCAATAAGCATTAAGTTTGTATTGTTGTAGCAACAATAACCGTTGAGGCATTACTCTATCATATTTTATTATTGATATATGAAGAAATGTTTATTAAGTTATAAGAAAGAAAAAAACAGTTCAAAATTATATGTACTTTGAAAATTATTGTTCAAATTAATTAATTGGAATTCGGATTAAGGGAAATTACTGAATATTCACATCATGTTTTTTTATCGCGAATTGAATTCGATTAAGTCAATCGCACAGCCATATTTGCTATGTACTCTTATTTTGCCAATTTGAAAATATATATTCTTTATAATTACCCAAACATATAATCACACATAAGTTAGTATTAGGGTAACAAACGATATTACATACAGAGTTATACAGTAGAGGAATACCAGTATTAGTGATAATTAATAGCATTACTTTAATTCTTACAAGCTATAATTATTAAGAATTGTCATTAGTAATTCGGGTTGCATCGTCCCCTTGCGCCAGGGAAGACAAAAATGATGACGCGCAACGTACTTGCGCAGGTAACCCCTAACCGCTGGACCAATCAGTGATTAGACTCTTAACCCTCTCCACTCGCACATCCCCCGGGAAGTGATGATCATGAGTAGGGAGAAGGTGGTTAACAAAACTGACTAATCACGGGGTTGAAGACACAGTTTTTTTTGCTTAGAGAGTTTGAGAGGTTTCTATTGAGAGTTTGAAAGTTTTATTTTTGTGCGGTCTACGTTCAACCTTTACGTGATTTAAAATCGTTTTGTTGTAATTATAACGGGTGTCCAACAATTATTGCAGTCCCGGGTGGCGTTGGAATCAAAAACGTAGGTCAATTCTTTCATGTGCCAAATAAATGAACTGACATTTTAATTGTCAAATATAACTTAAATGTGCATTAAAAATTTCAGTTAATTTATTTGCAACATGTAAGAATCGACCTACGTTTTTTATTCCAACGCCACCCGGGACTGCAATAATTGTTGGACACCCGTTATAAATTCGTAAGGTATTAGTTTTATTTTGTGTATATATATATATGTCGGAGCGAATACTGAATCACTATTCATTTTCTCGGATTTTATACAAATTAACACTAACTTAAACTTATAAAAACCACTATTAACTAAACAAACTCGATTAACTAACTAATAACTATTAACTGTTTATAACTTGGCAAACTTAGCAGTCCAAAACCGCGTCTCACAGGGTTCACCACTATCTCGCTTCTCCTCACTGTCTGTCCCCCATTCCCCTGCTCCGCCGGTTTTGTTCTCCTCACACACGGGGAAGTCCCTGTATTCCTGTGTGCGCGTTTACCAATTTCGGGGATCTACCAGTCCCGATATCGATGCGCCGACACGGCCTTCCTGACATGTCGCACGACCTCGTGCGCCACTCTCTATTGGTCTTCATTCCTGCCTGCCGCTACAAAATTACAATTCAATTAATCATGTGACTAAACTATGCCTCTCGTTCATCCTGACTATAGTTGCACTGCATTAGCAAATTTACCAACTCGGCTCTTGACTAGACTACCATAGAGTCTATCATAGCCCTCAAAACAAACAATCATATCGCCTCAGCGATCTTTCAGTTCACAGCTCATGACCCGACCACAGCAGTGTCTATCATAGCCCTCAAAACAAACAATCACATCGTCTCAGCGATACTTCAGCTCACGGCTCATGACCAGACCACCACAGTGTCTATCATAGCCCTCAAAACAAACAATCACATCGTCTCAGCGATACTTCAGCTCACGGCTCATGACCAGACCACCGCAGTGTCTATCATAGCCCTCAAAACAAACAATCACATCGTACAAAAACAATCCTACCTAAATTATTAATCGCCGACACTGGCTCATCCAGGACTCCCATTTCATCAATACTGTTAAATTCGGTAACCGGACTGCATGGTACCTCCTTCAATTAAACATGAGCAAACTTGCATGTTAAACTCTTCCCTTTTCCTCCAACTTTTACTTCCTCGTAGCTATCATTTGGTAAGATTTTGACTATCTTGTAAGGACCTCTAAATTTACGATCTAATTTCGTTATCATTCGTTCGTTGCATTTAGAAAATACAAAATCACCAATTGCAAATGGTTTCACTTGTGCCTTCCCTTTCTTAAACCTTTCACTCCCTCTTTGTGTATTTTTAATAATGTTTGCATCACACGATCAACCTGTCCATTTGCTCTGCTTGCATTGTGATTAATAAAATGTAAATTAATTTTATTCTGTGAAAAAAACTGTTTAAATTCTGAACTTGTGAAACATCAGATATTATTGTGTGTGGTGCGCCAAATAAATGAGTAAAACTAGTAATGGACTCAACTGCCTGTTTTGTAGTTAGTGAACATATGTGATATAATAAAACAAACTTCGAAAAACCATCTATAATTACCAAAACATTCTCTTTTTTGTCACTTTTTCCACTAAGTTTTCCGGAAATATCTATATGAATGGTATGCCAAGGTTTATTAATTTTTGGTATTTGGTGTAGTTGAATTTGTCGTCGACCAGTTTTACCTTTAGAAGCTTTACAAATTAAACAATTATTGACAAATTTTCGTACATTCTGTCGCATATTTGGAAACCAATATTTTCGTATATTTTTTCTAGTGTTTTTTTTCCCATCCTTAATGTTTTAAATTAATGTGAACATGATTGATTACTGACCAAGACATTATGCGGGGCACTACGGGTAACCACTTGGATATTTTATTTCTTTGGTGAAAACCTGAGGCCATATCGAGGGATGAGAAATAATACGCTCCATGTAGACGATTAATTTGGTCATTCATTACTTATCCGCTACCGTGTTGTTATTCAATTCTCGAAAATCCACACACAAACGATCTAAATCGTCCTTCTTTTTGACTAAAATAATTGGACTTGCAAAAGGTGAACAACTAGGACGTATAATATTTGATTTAATTAAATCGGAAATTTTTGAGCGTACTATTTCTCTCTCATTAAGGGGGTATTACTCTTCTGAAGCGCGTTTTGAGAGTAATTTTTAGGAATTATTTCTGTGAAAACTATCAAACCCACAGTATCGGGATTTTTCACTCATATTAAGACATGTTTAAACTAACAATGTACATTTTATTGAATTACTTAATCGAAATGTATACAAGTTATGCGCTGTTACGTATGTCGCGGCGCGAGACGCTCGTCCAATCGGGCGCACGGATTGTGGCGATGCTAATTGTCTAAAATAAAAAAACAATTTAATTTTTCAATCTATATGAGTGTAGTTATCGTCCGAACTAGAACTAAATATATACACATATTTTTATAGAAACGGCAGCTGTTTAAAAATCAAAGTTCAATTTTTCTGAAAAATGTTCAACTAAAACATCAGATTGAAAGTGAAATATACAAGCTATCAAAATAATCCTAGATCCAACCATAAGTGAAGGTTCCTTCAATATGTGTGCCAAACGGCAAGTCAATTGGTTCAATAGTTTTTGAGAAAAACGTGCGCCCGTCTTGCAAAATGTTGTTCCGAGAAAAACGCGTTCAAAGTTTGCAATACATTTAGCACTGATACGGTTGAACTTACGGTGGATAACAACTGATTTGAGTAACTAACCCTTAATCAGCTGTACCGGGGTGATAGAGACAAGGGGGGACCATTGAGACAAGGGGGGACCATAAAACAGAAAAACAGTCGAGGTATAACAGTCGATGGTATAAGTGCCGCGCCTCAACGCGCCGCAGTCTAAGCTTGTGTAACTATGGGATTTCTACGAATTTCAAATTCATATTTTCGAAACACACCCTCAGAACCCCGGACTATAATAAAATGCAAAAAAAAAAAATTTGAATTATGGAATTTTCTAAAGAGTAATTCCCCCTTAACTGACAACCGATACGGACGTCGTTGCACCATTTTATTACTATCTTTTAAACGAACGTCCAAAAGCCCTGTTTTAACTCTATTCATTGGCACACCGTTGTAATAACCCAAGGGGGGCATGCATAAAATATTTTTTTTTAAATTATTAGTGACCAGAAAATTAGTACAATTAGAACAAATACGTGCATTTTAGTGTAATAAACAAGAGTTCATTAACCGTAGATAGGGGAATTACTTAAAAATGCGTAGACTAAACAAACGTTATTGGGGCACAAGTGGTCGGAAGAAATGAAGATGCTGCGTTATTATCGGAGAGGTAAATCCCCGATCGCATAACTAATGGGGGTCAATAACCGTGGCATGCTGAGATGAGGGCACGTACGCATTAAAGTGTGCAGAAATGCATACGTGATGAAATAGCATTTTTATATACAATCGGGGGAAGAACCTGCAAGAAAAATGGTATAAAAGGGTTGTGAAGATTACAAACGTGGTCAGTCTACGATCATAAATCCGATCGTTGATACTGACAATAATAACTTACCACTGACATTGTTGCAACAAATTACATCGGTTACGATGTTCGACAAATTATTATTCCCTAAACTGACCAAATTAAATTCTCTTTCTACAAGAAAATTCTTCATAACTGACGTCATTTATAACAAATTAATTCGACAAAATACCCTGACAAAATAAATAAATCTCATCTATTAGAATGTAGAACATTCGCGGCAATCCGGACCTTTTTAAGGCACACGGCCCGTAGCGGATGGACACATTATAGTAACAAATGTCATCGATTCCGATAATTGACAAATTAACATTTCATACAACAAAATAAATCTCATCTGATAGAATGTAGAACATTCGCGGCAATCCGGACCTTTTTAAGGCACACGGCCCGTAGCGATTGGACACATTTTAGCAACAAATTTCATCGATTCCGATGATTGACAAATTAACAATTCATACAACAAAATAAATCTCATCTAATAGAATGTAGAACATTCGCGGCAATCTGGACCTTTTTAAGGCACACGGCCCGTAGCGATTGGACACATTTTAGCAACAAATTTCATCGATTCCAATGATTGACAAATTAACAATTCATACAACAAAATAAATCTCATCTAATAGAATGTAGAACATTCGCGGCAATCCGGACCTTTTTAAGGCACACGGCCCGTAGCGGATGGACACATTCTTATCTACAACTAAAAAAATAAATCTGACAAATTAATAATTCATACACCAAAATACACAAATCTCATTTAATAGAATGTAGAACATTCGCGGCAATCCGGACCTTTTTAAGGCACACGGCCCGTAGCGGTCTTTTTGACAACTAAAAATATACCTTTTCGAATCACCGACGAACGAAACAAATATTTTTGTTTATTGTTTTTTTTTTTTCTTTGAGTTTTAACAAATGCAAAACAACTACGAAAAGTTTTCTGGTCACGGCATTATAATAAGCAATCAAAAGAAATTGAATTTGTAACTTGTGTATATATTTGCATTCTAAAATTTACCTAAAATATGAGAAAATGGAATTCCTCTTTGCATTTTGAATTAATAGACAATAAACTGACCATTCGTTAAACTCATTCTTGTGTTTTATTCACACCAACCATTATCCAACATCCTTAATATATTAATTATTTCAATAGTAATGCATAATTGATGACACATATTAACGTTCGTAACGAACCTGTTAAATAATTAAGGGTTATTACACAACACAACATAACACAACGTATAAATATGATATCAATTGTAAATTCATATAAGACCGGGGGTCGAACTATTACACCGTTAATAAAGTTGTCCTTATATTCTGCTAACATTTTAATTAAATTTATTCTATCATTCAATTCTAAATCGGTATTTACTTCATCAAAATCAATTACATTGCTATTGCAGATTTGAATACATTTTTCACGAGTTATGGCCAACCACTTGTACTAAAATGTACCAAAATATTTTGGGATATTAAATCACGTCCTATTATTATATCATTAATAATACTGTCATCTGGTACTACGTGCAAAACCAACTCAATATTTATATTTTCGATTTGAACCACAGTCAGAACCTGTTTAGTACACATAATGGCGTTTCCCCCAATACCTTTCAAAGATACCAAGCAGTCTTGTTCTTTTCCGTTTATAATTATGCAAATGCTTGTCTTTACAAGTGAGCAGTCTAAGCCAGAGTCAAAAATAAAACGAATAACCTTACCATTTTTCAATCTCAACTGGCCCTTTGGGAGAGCTCGCTAGTGCAAACGTTAACAGGCCGTTCGATCGGTTGGGTAGACAGAAATTTATTTTCTTTCTTTGGGTACTTTGTTGCAATATGGCCCACTTTTCCACATGCAAAGCAGGTCACTGAATCCATTTTCCTCCTGGAGAGATTTTCCGGCTCACGACGGGTAGTTTGCTGTTGCTTCCTGAAGCATTGGTTAGCTTTGTGTCCAATTCTTCCACACTGGTGACATCTTCCAGCGAACTCCGATGAATTAAGCGTAGCACGGCGTTTCGGATTGATATGATGATCATTACGAAATAACGCCGACCGTTTGCCTAAATGTCCGCGCTTAGCTACACAAAAACTTTTCAAATCTTTCGGAACATCCTTCTAAAGTTTGCGTTTACGCGTTTCATTGTGTTTTCCGATCACGTGGCACGCAAACAACGTGGCTAAAGCTTCATCGCTTTCTCTTGATTTTATTAAATGTAATGCAAGTCTAATTACATACAGTCCTTCGTCCAATAAAGTGCTGTCGTCAGGGCATTATTCACGTCTATTTACGTCCTCTTCAAACATATTCATAATGTCAAGTGGCTTTGTAAAAACTGACAAAAATTCTTCGCGAATTTCATCCCAAGTTTTTCCCAATGGTCGACTTCTAATTAGCCAATCACCTGCCTCGCCTTGTAAGGGATTGGATAAACATGTAATAAGTTGAATCCCCGTCAAATTGTTTATTTTGATGAATTCAGTGGCTAATGTACACTGTTGTGACACCAGGAAGTATTTTAATACGTGCGTTCCGGTACGGGTTAGAACTGATGGAATTGTTCTTATTTACGTCAGGATGATGGCTTGTGTGCGATTTGTGGAATTAAACCGTTGATTGATTGAATTTGTTGTAACCGAGAGCGCTTCGTCTGAATTGCACATGGACGTTTTTTTATATAATTTTGTAGCTAGGCGAATACAATTACAGGGTGTTTTTGGTAATAATATTGCTTGTTTTGTTTAATGTAATTAACGGGTAGCTTCCATTTCACGCTGCGATGCGTAATCGACGACACGAACCAGCACGTGGTTTTTTTTTGAGTTAGTAGTTTCCTTCTGAACACGCGGTTTAATTCTTTCGGTGCCCGAATCTGCAATTATTAAATAGTATTCATTCAATTCTTTGTTATTATATCATTTACCCAGGCTTGTGCCTTTTCATTTGTTAATTTAATATTTAATAATTGCTCATTCGGTTAGTTATTATTTACGTTACAATAAATAATTGTAAATTTATCATTCAATCATTGTTATTATATCATTAATTGAATTTACACAGGCGGTGCCTGTTTGTTGTTTATTTATAATTTGGCAATCGCTAGTTCTGAGTAGTTAATATTCATACCATTATTTCGTTTTTAACGATTGTAATTTTTCATGTCAATCCTTGACCTACGGCGGCACTAGTGGCACAGGAATCACAGGACCACAGGGGACGTGGCAAGAGGAGTGGACGGACGCAGAAAAGGAGGCGAAGGTTCCATCAAGCTCTTCACAATCAAGCAGGCAAGCATATACCAGTAAGTCGTACAGCCAGTGGTGCCGTAAGCAGGCGTGCCAAGCAATCGGTAGAAACGCAAAGCCCAACTATGCAAGCCGGCCGTAAGCTGCCTCTTCCCGTTGGAGCCAAGAATTCCTTGCCCGGAATCAAGATCCCCGTCTCGAAGAGGACTTTCCGTCCCCGAGAAGACTAGCCACCACCCACGTGCTGGAGGCAAGGACGGTATACACGTCACCTGTCATTTAATTGTTCATATAATTTTCTATATAATTTTTATATAATTTGCCATATAATCTTTCTAATTATTGTCATATAATTGTTCATATAATTTTCTATATAATTATTCATATACTTTGCCATATAATCTTTATAACAATTGCCACTAAATTTGTCATATAACTGTCCTATAATTTTTATATAACTTGCCATATAATCTTTCTAATACTTGTTATATAATTGTCATATAACTTATAATTTTTCGTATTGTTTGTAATTAATTAAATTGTGATGTAGTAAATAGAATAGTTGAAATTTATCGTGACATTTAATTATTCTCCTTATACGCACAGTTCATTACGTTCACCCTCTCTACTGATCGTTTCTTTGTGTTGTCTTTTCTGGAATTTCCTTATTCCTGGCGCCCATCATTTATTAACATCTATGAACCCCGACCCGCCGTATCAAACTGAGCAGCTGATCCCAACAAGTGCAATAAAGTGTTACATTTGACACACTAATTCTGGACTACAATGAGTTCCAAGATGCGGTCTTCCTGTACTCCTGACTACCCCGAAAATATCCCACAAGGATATCGTTGTGCGACATTTTACTCTGCTCAAACGACTTTTAGGGCTGCATCCTCCCAGGGGACGATCTCATCCTGATGCGACTGCAGCCACATTGCCGTAGCTTCATTGCGCCAGATGATCCCGATCCACCCCGGACAAATGTGCAGCCCAAGGAATCTGGAGTGTTCCGCATTCCCCGTTGCTAGGACTAGATCCATGATACACACTGTGTATTCTATTTGTTTCACAGACAGGAGAGTAGCAGGATAGTCCTTTGCCATAACACCAACCCTCAGTCCTTGCACAGCCTGACTGTATGATGCCTTTTTTGGGCTTCCCCTCTGTGACGCTACTCAAGCTTGTGCTTGTGGGGGCCTTGGTTTGCCCAAGCACCCGCTTCGGCGTGTTACTGTCCGGATGGGTACGTTTTTCGGTCTTTTGCTTTCGCGCTAGACCGTAAAGCCTTTTGAGCTGCCTCCTCCCGCGTTATGCCCATGCTGATGAAGTATTTAAACCTCTCTTTCCCAGCTCTATTTAGGCGCGGCTTACGTGTCTGTTCTTCAGACTTTTGCCCGGCCTCTTCTCCACTGCTGTCTAGGAGTAGTTCCTCCCGGTCGGTCTCAGGCACTAAGTCCTCTCCCGTCGCAAGAATTTCAACATCCATCGCCGTAGTTTTGTCTTTTGGGGGGGACGAGCCCTTATTTATTTTTTCTTGGTCCATATTTGATGCCACGAGAAGCTAGGGAAATAAACGGTCACCTGCAGCAGAGCCCCGCAAGCCATAGGAAGGCTATTTGATACCGGAGGTCGCCTGGTATCCGGAGTTTGCATACTAAGGCTAAGCTTCCCCTTAGCCATGCAGCCTTCGGCATATGCTGTTCCGTCCTAGCTTGAGAATTTTTTTATTGTGGCTTTCCTTTCACTTGGTCCATGCAGGTTAGCCCTCTTTCGCTCACTCACTTACTGCTTAGTCAGATCCATTATCTAAGTCCTTTCCAGCATGGGTGCTATTAGCGGGAGCTGACATGGAGGAGTTCCTGATCTTAATCGCAATAATGTGGTGCCCGCCTCTGCTCAAACCTATCAACGACTTATTAACGTGATATATTAATGAAATCATAATTCAGAAATCGTTGCATGACAAAAGAATAAATACAACGAATAAGTGAGAACAAATAGACGTTACATTAAATGCAAGCTTAGTCGACGAGACATATTAATGAAATAATTATTCAACAAACATTACAAGTCAAAAGGATAAATGCAACAATACAAGTGAACAAAAATAAACTCTACATTTTATACAATAGTTTTGCCTCAGCTATCATTGTTAATTACCAAATATCTCATCCATTTGAATAAAGGAGCAACTGTACTGTTCTAACACTGAAATAAAAACTGAACTGAAAAACTACAAGTTCCCATTCGCGAAACCTCTTTATACCCTCTGCTTGTTTTTGGAAATTTTCCTACGTCATTCTTGCAAGACAAAAGAATCCATTCAATTTGTAATCAGTTGTATTTAGTTAACATTTGCTCCTCTTTAATTAATGAAATATCCGCTAAACTTTTTTTTTTTAATTAGAACATTTAATTGTGAATATTACACATAAGTTAGCCTGATTGTATTTATATAAAAAATATATAATTTTAATTATAATTGGAGGTACTTTATTTAATTTTAAAAACATCTAAGTCATAACTTTGAATAACTTATTATGTCAATAATATTCAAACAAATGTACATAAACAAAAGCTTTTCTATTTGGTATAACAAATTAAAACATTTATGTAATCTTATAGTATGATTACTTCTACATTACAAATAATAAAGAAACATTAATAAGTTCTTAGTTTTAACTATTTATAACATTTTCTTTTTTATAATTCAATTCGTAGGCAGGAAATGTTCTTTTTGCTAAAACAAAACAAAATATTTTGTACCGGATTTGTTAAATAAAAAGTTTTTTCATTTTAATTATAACAATCAGTTTTTAAAAATTGTGATTATATTTACCCAAAAAATTTGAATATTTTTATGAATAAATTGTTTTCTCTTGTACTACATTAAAAATGGTGATGTGGCCATCATAATACTTTCCCTATATTTTTCTCGAAAACTATGAGGTTTACGTAAAAAGGCTATTCTAAACAATTAGCTCAATTTTGGATTCTTTATATTTACTTTTAACACCTATATTCTATTGTTTATTTAGCAATAGGCAAAAAATGTCAAAATTATTAATTAAAAAAATGTAGCGTGGGTGGGAAGGAATCCTCTATTCCACCTTTCAATCCACAAAACATAAAACATAAGCGAGGGTTTTAATAAACACTTTTATTGAATAATCTAACAAAAAACAATTTTATATTGACACATTGGCGGAAAAACATGGGCATACGGTGGTACGGGGGTAGTCGTATCACTGTATTTTTAATCCAACTGAATTAATCTGGGCCCAATTGAAGCGAACATTAAGAAACAATAAAACCTCGCCGAATTTAAACAAAACAGTCATAGATACTATCAATATGGAAATTTAAAAAAATACCTCGCTTCACTGGTCCAAATGTGTAAAACATACTATTAGAGTGGAAACGGAATATAATACATATGACTCCAATTTTCAATTTATAATTAATATGGAAGATATCGACGACGAAATCGAAGATTTCTCAGATTCAGAAATTTAATTCTAGGTTAGGTTTGTGTTATGTTAGATTAGATTATATATCCCGCAGGGGTGGTTGACGTGCACAGCCATTTGGGAGTAGCGACCCCACGTACCCGAGTCGTTCGCAGACGACACCCTACACCCCGTGAAGTAATGCCAGACGCCGGTACCGCGGGGTGTCAGGGCGACTTGGGGAGGTGGTTTTTAGTGGGTATACCAGACGTTCTGGGGACTCCCACACTCTGTCTATAAAAGATTTTCCACCTCCCAGCCACTAAAAAAAAGATTAGATTATATAAGGTCAGCATATAAATGAACTTTCAAAATTATGAGAATTAAATTAAAATTTTTTTGGTTTGTATAATATATTTAATGTAGAATTTTGTTTTACATATTTCATACAATATATTAAATGTATATGTGACTATTCTACCCCTATTGCATGTAGCCAATAAGAAGGAGGCTTGTGGTATTTTTTAGCCAATGACTTCAATTTATAAGTGACCTAGCGTTTTCAACTGAAAAAATAGATAGTCGTCACGAACAAAAAATAATGGTGATGTGGCCATCATAGTACTTTCCCTATATTTTACTCGAAAACTATGAGGTTTACACAAAAAGGCTATTCTTAGTAGTTTGTTCACTTTTGAATTCTCCACAATTATTTGTTATATAAATTTCATTTAGCTTCAATAGTTTAGTATCAATTGGCAAAAAATGTCAAAATTTTCAATTTTTTTTTCCTCAAAAATTAAAAATTTTATGAAACATATGTTTTCAGTTCCTTATTCCCTTTAACTTTTGTCTAAAAAAAATTGTAATATTCTTCATATTAAAAAAATATTTGAAGAAATCAAAAAACAGCCTCGAGTAAACATCCACTTTTCTTTATATAAATAATAAATTTCATTAAAATCGAATAAACCGTTCAATTGTTGTAAACAAAAGAAATAAATTCTTTTGAAACTTTGAAGACAAATTCCGACTTAACCGTAAATTTTTGGATATAGATAAATTGTGTTAAATTATCATATTTTGACCCCAGGAATCTATGGTCCAGCCATTTCCCCACATTAACGGGACACCCTGTATACTATATAGGGAAAGTAATAAACAAATAAAATCCGTAAGAATAAAATTGTGATGTGGCCATCAGAGTAACTTCCCTATATTTTACTCGAAAACTATGAGGTTTGCGCCAAAAGACTATTCTTAATTATTTGTTTACTTTTGAATTCTCTACAATTATTTGTAATAAAATATTCACGTGACTATAATAGTTTATTAACAATTAGCAAAAAAAAATGTTTATGAAAAATATGTTTTTGTAAAACTTGTTCAGTTTTTATTCCCTTTAATTTTTGTTTAAAACGTTTTTTAAAATTTTTCAATTTAGAAAAATATCACGAAAAAACAAAAAAAAACGCCTCGAGTAAACATCCACTTCCGGTCTATGAATGTTCACCAAAAGCTTTTCAGTTCCAGTTTTTAACGATAAAACCTTAAGTTTTAAGTTTCATCTCAAACCGATAATTCGTTTTTAAGATACAGCGCCCACCGACAGACAGACACACAGACACAATTTTTTACTTTCCCTATATACGAAGTATATATAGGGGAAGTATTGTGATCGTGATTTTTTTTGAAGATTTTTTTTGCGTAAATATCCGTTTTGAGGTCCCCTGAGTCCATTAAACTAAGTTCTGGAAAAAAATAATCACGATCACAATACTTCCACTATATATATTTCGTATATAGGGAAAGTAAAAATAGAGTTGACATTTGTTTATTGAGTCATTGGGAGACGCGTTATAGGAAACCGGGGGCGGAAGTTTTTATCGCGAAATTTTAAATTTTTATTTTTTTTTCTCGAAAGTTAAGAATTTTATGAAAAATATGTTCGAATAAAACTTGTTCAGTTTTTTATTGCGTTTAACTTTTGTTAGAACCGTTTTTTTATAATTTTTCATATTTAGAAAAATATCACCAAAAAACAAAAAAAACGCCACATCCAAATCCACTTTCGGTTTATGAAAAGCTTTTCAGTTCCAGTTTTTAACGATAAAACCTTAAGTTTAAAGTTTCATCTCAATAGAATCGTTTTTGAGATACAGACACACACACACACAGACACAAAATATTTTTTTTTAGAAATTAGTGTAATTTTTCAAGAAAATACATTTCGGTCCGATTACCACGTTGTTTTCACAGAATTAAAAAATAAAATTGCTTTATCTGCTACTGACGATAAACGTTACATTTTACCAGATAAAATTGGCACATTGGCTTGGGGTCATAAACAAATTCAAGAAGATGATGTATAAATCAGATATTAAATGAAGAATACTATAAGTTAGGTATTTGATTTCATGTTTGTAAGTTTTGTATAAATTATTACCTTAAACTTGTTTTCTATGTATTACGCTTGATTTATGTATTGTATGTGTAGTAAATAATATTATATACATTGTTCATTGCGTATTTATATCAAAGTACATATTTTTGTATATATAATTGGTTAATGTATTGTATAGGTTGTAAATAAATGCTATATATTTTGAAAAAGTTGTTTTATTTACTTAAAACGAATACACAGACAATAAAGTTACATAACATAATTACAACATATTTTTTTCGATATCCAGGAATTGTGTGGGCTATCCAATCCTAACCACTTGACGAGAACTTTATTTCCCTTACATCTTATTACTTTCTCCACCAAATACACATCAGGGTGTGCGACTTTCTTCAGTTCTACTTCATAGAATCCTCCAATCATACTTTCACCTTGTGCATCCTGCAGTAGATGAGTTGTATTTTGCACTTTAGAGATTTTAAATATTTTGTTTGACCAATTAGGTGTATAGTTTTTGGAGAAAGCTTGGCGGTATTCTAAATGATCACCTACATTGAATTTCCGAGGTAGTGTATCAATCATTTTTAAAGAACTATATATTCTATTCAACAGATGCTTTGCATTACGATTATTAACGTCTTTCGGCTTCATTCCAATTGTTCTATGAACGCTATTATTGTAGTTGTTTATAATAATTGGTAGTAAGTCCAACCATTTATATGTACCTTGCAATGAAAACGCCTTCCACATCCTTTCCTTGATGGTTCTATTAAATCTTTCCACAATGGAACTCTTTAATGTTGAATAAGTACTGTAATGATTGATATTGTACTGTTTAAAAAATGTTTTGAAGTCCGCGTTGTAAAATTCTTTGCCATGGTCTGTTTGAGGGTTTTTCAGTATGAGTTTCTTTTTATTCAGTATTGTTTGCATTGCTCGCGTCACTTCCTTACCAGTCTTAGTCTTTATAGGTACTGCCCATCCAAATTTAGAGAAAGAATTTATAACCATAATATATACTTAAATCCCTTGTTCTCCTTTGAATACAAAATCATTTCAACTAAATCTGCTTGATATAAATGTTTCAATCCTTTAAGAATAACAAGACGCCTTTTGAAGCACGCAGTTCCTTAACTACGTATTCCTTAATTTTAGACATTATCATGAGGATTGACCCAACACGTTTGGCAAATGTCCTTAAATTCTTCAAAAGTCATGTCCCCCGTAAAGTGATCATCATATATATGTTTGAAATGCATTGCATCTTGTCGAAATAGTATTAATCAACTGCTTTGGAATTCCACTGTAACTCTGACATAAGTAAAAACAGTCAATATTTTTATGTCGACCGTATGAAAAATAGTATCTTATTGTATTGTGACCTGTGAGTGGCACATCATCAAATATTACAATGGAATATTCATTTACGCATGTCGGAACTTCTAGGCTTGCGATATCCGAATATTCATAATAACTACATTCTGGAATCGTTTTCAGTAATTCACGTAGAAATGTATATTTTTCTTGGTACAATGAATTTGAGCATAAATAAATATTTAAATACCTTAATCCATGTCTTGCAATAAGTAGTGTAAGAAGTATGTTGGTTTTTCCGCATGCACTTGGTCCTATAATTAAGCCTCTCTACATTCACCTCCGAAAAGATAACTGTGTTTTTTAAATCTCGAATGTTTTAATAATGCACTACCAAAATTTTGTATCGGTAATGATAATTCATGTGGAGTTACACTTACGGGATACATGTCATCTCACCAAGAAGGTTTTTATTGAACTAAATGTGGAATGCAATAAACTGAGCAATTTATGACCTCACCTAGATGTTTTGATTATTGAAATTAGGTGTTCATTATTAAAACCAAAAACAAATACCAGTTTCAATTCTTTATTGTATATTTAAGCATACATATTGATGAACACGTTTGAATATATAAATACATTATTAAGTTTTCGCCCGAAGCAGCTGTAAAAAGTAATTCTGCGTTTTATAAATTATTGATTTCACCTACATATTATGATAATAAAGTTTTATTTTAGGATGGAGGAAAATATTCACACGTTTATTCTTAAACATTTATTTATTAATGTATGTACACATCTTTGGTTATTCTAGCTTTTTTTGTATCTTTGGTTTCTCTCTCTCTAGGCGTATGTATTTAAAGGTCCGAAACAGCAGAGAATATCCGTAATAACAGGGAATGAAGCGTTGACAGAAGTCATCTATGATCCCATTCACTTCCAAAATCTGTTATTGGTGTTATAATCCATTGCATGTCTTCCTTTTCGGCTCTAGTCGGGCAACAAACCTATATTACAATTGGAAATATTAGAGGCAACGAAAGTAAAAGATTCAATTATGTGATTTACACGTGCTTCGCTTTCACACAAATTATCATACCACTTTTGAAAAAAAGCAAGTGAACTTCTTAGAAGCCATTCACATTGGGCCACTGCGTGGCGCGACGGAGACGCGCTGCAGGTGACAAAGGCTGTAAGTAAATGGTGGTATTCACACGTAGCCACGCCACAGAAAAACGCTGGCCACAAACGGTTCTAGCAGTTCGTTCCGCCGCGAGTGGCGGCCACAAAAAGTGGCGCGTCGGCTGGCAAAGCATAGAATCAAATGGGTGCATTCACACACACGCGCGTTTTTTAGTGGCCGCTTCAGAAGCGCGCCGTGGTTGCGTTAGACGCGCCACTACGGGCCACTTTTAGGTAGGAAGATGAAAATAAAAAGAAATTATGATGTGGCCATCGTAGTACGTTTTCTTTATTTTACTCGAAAACTATTAGGTTTACGCAAAAAAGCTATTCTTAATAATTTGTCCACTTTTAAATTCGCTGCAATTAGTTATAATGTAAGTTTCATGTAACTCGTACCGTTTATTAGTAATTGGCTAAAAACGTCAAAGTTTTTAATTTTTAATATTTCTCGAAAGATAAGTATTTTGTGAAAAATATGTTTTAATAAAACTTATCCAATGTCTCATTCTCTTTAACTTTTGTTTGAAAAGTTTTGTAATATTTTTCATATTAAAGATAATTTAGAAAAAAAAACAAAAAACGGCCTCGAGTAAACATCCACTTCCGGTTTTTGAATGTTTACCAAAATCTTTTCAGTTCCAGTATTTCACGATTAAACCTTAAGTTTAAAGTTTCATCTCAATCGGATCATTCGTTTTTGAGATACAGCGCCTACAGACATTTTCATGCACGAAAACAATACTTCCCCTATACATATATACTATACAGGGAAAGTAAAAATATTTAAAAAAAATTCTACGTTCATACAAACTCCTAACTGTAGATCACGCTAAACTACAATACAATGGCATCGCCGATAAACCATTTCAATACTGACAATTTCATTAAAAAAATTAAAGAGCTGTCTTCAGTCTGCAGCGCTTCTACGCGCGTTAGTCGCGCGTTAGACGCGCTGCTAACGGACCACTAACGCGCGTTAGTGGTCCGTTAGCAGCGCTTCTAAAAGTGGCCCGGTCAGAATGCAGCCTTAGTTGGCGACTTCTATTATCGGCTTGACGAGCAATCGATTGACTGGAAATGACGATAGGAGACATATGCCGAGAATTGATGATAGGAGACATGGGTCTCCTTTATTTATTAACGTTTGTGGGTGGTCGAACTGTGATCTTTTCTAAAACTGTGACTTTTTGAACATTCACAGAAGTTACGGAAGTCTGGGAAAGGATTGTAATTATTTCGGGTTCGGGTTCCTCCTAAATGGATGATACATTCACTAATGATATTTTAGGATGGGATTGAGGACTGGTTGTTGGGGGGTGGGCATTCGATATACTCGACATCGATTCAGGACAGAACAGACTTCGAAGTAGAGATCCTCGCTGTACTTCACTTCCGTCAACGTTAACTGTTCTCATGTTTCTCATCATGTCCCTCTCGGCATGGCGACGCTGTCTGTACTCATGTTTTGGCAAGTAATTTCCATACCGTCATCTGTTTCCTTTAGAATTAGACGACAGCATGTAAAATTGCTGCCCGCTTGCCAAGGAACTTACATTTCCCCGCATTGATGTACTCGCAACATTCTCAGTATTGTATCTATACTAATGCTTCTTTTTCTTTATTAGTTGCGGCATTTGTGGTTTTGTTTTCTACCACTTTATTTCTAGATACTAACATTGCCAGTGAAGTTCACACGTTTTCCCATTTGTTTCGACATTTTATCTGAATTTAAATTAACACACAAGCATGCTCACTAATACAGGTTAAGAATACAAATAACCTAGTAGGGATTTTTCGTTCGAAGGACTGTTCACATGACGTAAAAGCAACGTTGCCAAGCGTATTCAATTCTTAGCTAAGATATAGATATATTTCGTTGGTGCAACCGAACACAAAATTAAGAACTACTTATACGTAAGACTTACTTATATAAAACGTATTATAAAATTCGTTGGAGAAACCGGGCGTAAATGTCAGCGCCAATCTTGGCTTATTTCAGTACATCATTACCGGGTGATGTGTATTCTCGTCTATGAGTTGCAGTCAGCCATCTAGCGTCAGGAGTAACATGATTCAAAATATCTGTCATTCCGGAATCTGTAAAAAAAAATACAGAAAAATACTTTTTCATTCATTTAAGATTATCGCCGACCGAATTCTCGGTGGCCGGGCTTCTAAAGGTCCGTGTGCGCGCTCCATCCATGGTCGAATTTTCGACGGCTGGAATTTCTGCTTACGGTGGCGTTGTAAAGAGCGAACCCAAATACATTTCCGTGCTGTCATCTGTTTAGTAATTAACATCATTTTTTTTTTTATTAGTGCGAAAAAGGAAAGATGTTGGACGGGAATTTCGGGTTAGGGACTGGTGAATGAAATCGGGAATTGGCCTTGGTACTTTGCCATTAGCCATCATCAAATTTAATAATCCATATATACAGGGTGAGTTTTTTTCGATGTTCTCTATGGGGAACTCGGAAACTATAAGAGATAGAGAAACGGTTAAATGGGGAAAGAAGTGTAGATTTACGAGACGAATAAAATTCCACTTTCAAAGTTTTCAAAAAAGTCAAGGGTAACTAGATATTTTGAAAAAAGTAAAAAGTGTCAATTTTTTCAAATCAATATATCTCGGTTATTAAAACAGATAGACAAAAACTGTAAAGGACAAAGTTTTAGATAATTTTATGTAGATTAATAAAAAATAATCAGAAATTTTTTATCACCATCACTTTCCGAGATATGATGCAAACTTACATTTTTTTAAATGGAAACCATAGTTGGCTATGGCCTCATTCAAAAGGTAATTTTTTTCTCTTTAATCCAATATGACATACGACATAGTTATTTCTAAAATTAAGTGAGTTATAGTCATTTTAAATTTTATTATAAATAAAAAAATGGGTAGCCATGAAAAAGATGAAAGTAAAACAATTGCAGTTGTTTATAATAATAGCAATATTGTAATTATTAGTTCTACAAAGTTAAATAAAAATGAAAAACCAGCATAAGAATAATAATTTTGTAATTATCAAATGGCCTTCTGTATGTGGTATAAACCCTTTTGTCAAGAGGATAATACGTTTCTTACAAAAATATTATGAACAGATGAATCGCGATTCACTAATTGTGGTATTTTTAATCGCCACAATGAACATAGATGAACTTAAAAGAATCCACGAGAAGTTTCACAGAGAAAACTACAAATTAAATTTGGGTTTAATCCATGGTGTATTTGGATTAATAATTCTCGGTCCATATATTTTTGAAAGCTCACTAAGTGAAACTGATTACTTTCATTTTCTTCAGAAAACATTTGATGATACGCTCGATTGTTTAAATTTATCATTACATGCAAGATTAAAATGGTTTCAATATGACGGTGCTCCACCTCATAACATGTTGGCTTTACAAATTATTTAAATGATGCTTTTCTTAACTCATAAGTGGGAAGAAATAAAACAATCCCAGGGCCACCTAGATCTCCCGATCTGCGCGTTTTAGAATTTTTTCTGTGGGGTTATGTAAAAAACAAAGTATATGAAAAATCATATTAATCTGTGGAGGATCATAAACTAGTTGTTATTGAAACATTTAATTCAATTTACATGAGAATGGTCAAAAAGCCATAAATTCAATTTTAAAAAGATATAATTTATGTCATAATAGTATTCATAGTGGACTCTTTGACCATATTTTTAATAATATTAAAATTTCTCTCCCATTGATATATTGGTAATTACAGAATTACTTTATGCAGTTGTTTTATTTTGGTTTATCTCTGTAAAACTAATCATTACAATATTGCTAATATTATAAACAACTGCAATTGTTTTACTTTCACCTTTTTCATGGCTACCCATTTTTTATTTATAATAAAATTTAAAATGACTATAACTCACTCATTTTTAGAATTTTATATCCCCACTCCTTTTTCCCACTCCCATCCCTTCTGCAACGAAGGCGTGTTAAAAGGAGGAGACGTGGGTATGGAGGAGTGGTTTGTAAAAGGAAATATTCTTCTCCTCTCCTTTTTTTCCTTCCTTTTTCCCTTTTCCTTTTTTCTTTGGCTCTAATTGAAAAACCTCATCGGTCATTCAATTCACAATCATTGTTAAAATTCAATCATTACTTAATAAAAAAAAGATTGAATAAAAAAACACCTTTTTAAACCGAAGCTACTCAAAATGCCCTATCCCTCCTTTCCCCCACAACAAAGAAAACCGCAAGAGCCATAAAACCTTCGCCGGCATTTTACGATGCTAAAAAAAATTACGACCGTTCTTTCGGCGCGCATACTCTGACACGCACCGAGAGCATCCCTTGGCGGCATCGCATAGTCCATCCTTTTTCTATATAATCCAAATTATATTTTCGTTTGTTACTTCCGTATTATATTGAATTACAATACAATATTATTATAAATATAGTGTAAATAAGTAAATGAACTTTCAAAAGTATGTGAATTTAAATAAAATATTTATTTTGTATACATTAATTTAATGTAGAATTTTATTTATATATTTTATGAAATATATTAAATGTATATGTATAATAATAAATAGAAAAAACACGAAAATATTTTCGTAAAATCTACAACAAATGAGTCTTATTAAGACTACAAGAACAAATCACTTTTGAAACAACTACTTCTCTAGCTTGTTTCAAAAGTGATTTGTTCTTGTAGTCTTAATAAGACTCATTTGTTGTAGATTTTACGAAAATATTTTCGTGTTTTTTTCTATTTATTAGTGAATTTTCTACAACGTAAAGGACTTATATATTTTATTATATGTATAATAATAATAATATCTTTATATTAAGGTTAGGGTAGGTCGGGTTAGGTTAGGTTAGGTTTAGGTGAAGTTAGATTAGATTAGATAAGGTCAGCATAAAATTGAACTTTCAAAATTATTGGAATTTAATTAAAATTTTTAGTTTGTATACATTAATTTAATGTATGTATGTAACTACCAGCTGTTGGCCGAAGGGTAAAAATAAAGATCATTATTGTTAATCACATATACATTTAATATATTCCATGAAATATGTAAATAAAATTCAACATTAAATTAATATTTAGCGGTGCAACTGCTAAATATTCCTTAGGAGAAAACATTGGTTTACTTTCCTGTACATAGTAAGATTGTTTAAACCTTGCATACATGTCGTATAATATGGCATACTGATTTTTTGTATAATCAACATTAAGATTATCATAAGGGTAACGAATTCCATTTAAATATACATTCAAATTATTTAATTCTATATTTTCAAACTTTGACATACTCTTTGATACGTTTCCCTTGCGCGCCTTTTGAAATCCAATTATTATAAATCTTGGTGTTTCCAGTTGTGATGAAGTTTTTACTGCCCAGGTGTGTTTCATTGTTTGCGGTAGTGAAGGATACTCATGAATTTCCCAACTTCTAAATGGTATGTGGATGTCGACATTCTTCTATGTTAGCTTTGTTAATGATAATTGCTCACGAAGGCCACGGTAACATGAGGAACCCTCCATATTACTTTATCTATAATAAGTTTCACTTTCTTACCTTTAGATGCCTCAGGTTGAAGAATTACATCATTATGGTCGTTATTCCTTATTAATATTAGCTCTTGCCTCACATTCAAAACAACTTTTTTATAATCTTCTGCAAATCTTAATAGTGTTCGTAACGGTACACTAAGACTAAAGTGGCATATTTCATGTCTCTGCATTTTCTGCCCAACCAGCATTTCCCAATTTTGTTATTTCAATTTTTGTAAATGAAAAGTATCACTTCATAGTCGATGTGGCGCCAAGATTCCTCACAGAGTCAATCTGAACTTCGTTCATTAAATATCGAATGTCACTAAACATGAATGCTACTGGATTATTTACTAACTTTGCAGTTTTACTAGCTTCATTTTTAATAATTCGAAAAAACACGAAAATATTTTCGTAAAATATGCAACAAATTTAAATTTTTTATTTTTTTAAATTTTTTTTATTAGCTTCATTTTTGTCCACTTTTCGAACACTTCTTCTACATATAAATTTTCACCAGGTATAGTGTAATTGTCTATTTCCGGAACATTAATTCGTATTTCGTCATTATAATCAAAACTTGACGATCCAAAAGGTTGATGTGTATGATAAATCCCAAACTGCTAAGATATTTTCTATTTCGTTGTGTTAACGGTTTCACTTTTCTTCTTACACTGGAGGTTACCTTACGACTGTTCTTCCATTTATACTTTCCTAATCAATCGATTGTTAATACAGAAAACTCTTTTTTTTTAATTTTCCGTATATTTTCATATTGTAAACGAATCCAACTATTCCATACGTCTGAGATATACGCTTACCGTTATTTCCTCGCTTCCAAAATTTACTAAATTGTTCGACTGATCCAGTACTCGCGCTTTCAATAAATTGATAATTTTTCCCGATACCGATAAATATATACGTTCCTGGGGATATTCAATTATTTTGAAGCTTGCCGGTACTTTTGGAAAAAAATGGTACAACACGTGAACAGGTTCTCCGTTATTATAAGATCCACTTACAACATTGCAATATATTTGAATTGCTTTTACTTTATTAATTTCAACAATATCATCAGTTTCATAATGTCACTGTTAAAGTTTTTTCTAATCCCAGTAAAGATCCAATACTATTCTCTTTTGAGAAATCAATCTTTACACTCACCTTTTGCGTATTACTATTTCCTCGGATACGGATGAGTACATTATGTTTTTCATAATTATCCAAAATTTCTTTCTCTATGTACTCACTAATGTCCTCTATATCGTAAATTTCCGTGTAATTATTCGCGCTTTATTATCTCCCGTCTTGAAATGAAATAAATTGTTTGTCTGGTCCACATTTGGTATTGAATTAAATGATTCAAAATTCAGTAAAGCCATCTTATATTCTTCATCTTCATTTAAATATATTGCCGGATTGAAATCACAACTCAATTCCGAACTTTTACCACTTAACGTGAAAGTATAAGTGTGCGATGTCTTCTCCATGGCTTTCGTTCTATAAGTAAATACAATAACTTGCTACACTTCCTTATTACTGGTTTAACTAGAATTTCAGACTAAATTGTCCACAATTTGTTTCAGTATTTTTCTGGTACTTTATGTAATTGTAAGATATTTCATTTTCACCATTATTTAATAATATATATTTTGTTACCTCCTTAGGCGGTCGAAGATCTCCATAACTATCAAAATATTCCACAAAATTTCCACGTTTCTTCTAAGCTACCCAATGAGTTCCTTGACCTTCCTTATTATCTAAATTGATGATGCCGCTTTCGAATTCTTTTCGGTAATGCATTCCTCATAAACACACCTGTGAAATAAGGTATGTGATGTTTCTTTGCATTCTTAATAATATCAGTACTAGTTAATGGTCTACGAAGGAACTCAGCTCTTAGTTTTTTGAATTCGAACCTAAGTACAATCGACAACCCTTCTTATACGATTTTATGTAAAATCCTGAACCAATTGCTTTAGCGTCCATTACCCTGTTATGTCTAGCCTCTTTCTTTTCTTGCTCATTAGCAGCCTTAGCGTCATTTACTGCCTTCGCAATTGCTGCATCACCGCCACCCAAGGATCCCAAAGCGCCCACTGCCGCAAATAATGACATTAACGGTAGAAATCCTCCTTGTTTAGGAATAGGTATCACCCTCCGTCTAGGTGTACCAATACCTCTTCTATTTCGTTTTAAAACATTATACGCAATTTTTACAGATCCCTGAAGACTTTAATCGGGACTACGTTCAATCGCTCTCTTTACAAGCTTCATTACTTTGGCAAAAGATAATGTGGTGATAATTTAAAAAATACGAAAACATTTAGTGAATCTACAATAATGAGTCTTACTAAGACTACAAAACAAATTAATTTGAAACAACTACTTCCCTAGCTAATACTTATACTTATATACCTAATATCCGAAACAAAAAATAAAAACAATAATACACCATGACCTCCTCCGATCGCGTATTAATATCAAGATACAAAGAATCTAACACATTTGCATATTCAAATTACTCACAATGACCCAAATCGTTTTCTCGCATCAGAAAAAACACGACAATCATAATTGGGAGACAAGTTTGCCGTCTCTAAAACTTTTTGTTACCTTATGTTATGTTATTCCATTCGCGAGATTATTATTAAATAATTATTATTAACAGAGTAATACAAATGTGAAGACCAATCTTGGAACACAAGTTCTTAATTTTAATTGAATTCAAAAGTTTGTAAACATATCTCCTAGTTGATCTTCCGAACGCACGAACTCCACATCAATGTCCCCTTTTTGATGTACTTCATGAACAAAGTAGTAACGCACTTCTATATGTTTTTTATCTATTGTAAAATTCGTGGTTCTTCAATAGTTTAATTGCACTGCCATTATCGATAAATAGCACTGGTACGTTTCTGATTTCACCGATCTCAGATAATAACCTATTAAGCCACACTAGTTTCTTTGCACCTTCGCTAGCAGATACAAATTCTGTTGAAAGCGCGGCCGATTTCTGCAATTGATAAGTCCAGGATACTGTAGTTTCGTTTATTCAGTTGGAGTGTAGAGAAGTCCCATATCAGTGGTACCTTGCAAGTATCGAAATATGCGTTTGATGGAGGCCTAGTCGGATACTGCAGGTTCCGGCATAGATCGAGCAACCTTGGAGACATCATAAGGTAGGTCAGGGCGAGTAACATAGGCCAAGTTCAACAGGCAACCCACCGCAGATTGATATATTCAAGTTCAATGGTGTGTTATTTGTTGTGAACAGTTTCTCTGGAGAGTCAACGTCTCGTGACTTTACTAATCGATGCGTCGATTGTATCAAAACCTTGTAACCATCTTTCTCATTCACGTATCCAACGAGATGTCCAAGTACTGCTTTGTCGTCAAGCGAAACTTCTTTGGAATATTGATCCGAAAATTCGGAGTAATTCGAAGCTGTTGAATGCCTTTCCAGTCCACAACTCGAATGGAGCTTTTCCTAGAACACTTATCTTACCCGTGCGATTTGTCAAAAATACTGCCATATCACATGCGTGAGCCCAACGCTTTTTAGACAGTTTGCTCACGGAGAGCATTGAACCAGCTAGTTCAACAACATGTCTGTTTGCATGTTATGCAACACCGTTTTTCTTTCATAAAAAATATGCAAATGTATCGAGAATAGTCATCTTTGAAAGCTACATAATATCGAAAACCATTTATCGAGTCGGTAGACATTGGGCCGTTTTCGATGTGACCGAGAACGCAACCATCACATAATGACGTGGTTTCTGAAAACCCAACCGAAATACCGACACGGGATAATCCATCACTCACGTGACTTTTTTCGTGATGGCCCAAGCGTTCATGCCAACCTTGAAGTACTTCTTCAGTTGTAACGAGATTCGACTCCATTGGCTCGTCCGGAACACAGACTCGAATATTCATGACGTATACAAGGCCGATGAGTTTTCCAGTCTCTATGAACTCATCGAGACTCGCCGTCTCGTCGAATTTGAACATTGTTGTGACAAAACGTAGTCTCGTTTCCATGCTTGGCAGTCTGTCTGACGGAGAAAAGTTGATGACGTGCCTCGGGCAAGTACCGAACGTCATTGGGAGTTGCAAATGACCCTCTGTCACTCACTCGTGCCTGAATGTTGATTTTACCGGATCCATATGGAAGGATAACGCCCTTACCTGCTGTCTGAATGCATTGCGGGATCGGAAATTTCTGCTCGGCAGCAGCACGTTTTCTGCAATCAGCGATGAGATGACATACTTTCTTGTAGTATAAACACGCACGTTTTCTTTCCCTTTTGCATTTTTGAAGATTCGATGGTGAAGCAGCCACAACAGAAAGTTGGCACTCAGGTTGTCCTTCCGTAATTCTGCGAAATCTCTAAGAAATTATCGAACAGAGTGTATAATCGCTGTAGAGACTATTATTGAAACACCGATAACAACGCATCCTAAATTTCTTTCGCATAGGTCTTCCTGCGGACGTAAATGGCAGCTTCTTCGTCGAGGACCGTACCGTGTATACGATTTTTTCCTTTGTTTTTTTGTCGGAATGTCGATGTCCCGAATTGTGTGCTCGAATTTCCCAACCTTAAGCGCATACGCAACTGTAAAGCATGTCTACCCATAACCTGTGATGGTAAATGGGGTTAGGAAATAAAACACGGACAAATCACACTAAAACGACATTTATTAAACCTATAACTGACTGACTATATTAACAGACGCGGCAGGATTGCCAACATATAAAATAACTTATTATTTAGAAGCTAGATTGTGTGTTAATACAATGTTCGGCTAATCCTGTTGTTATTTTTCCGTCCCTAATTGCCTTTTGATGTTCTTTATATCGTATTTGAAAGTTTCTGCCTGTTTGGCACACCGGCCACCACATGGGAGAGATGTCCGCGCTCAAAATCTGCCGAAAAGGGAAAAAGCTTAATCTCCTGGAAGGATTAGAGATTAAGAAAGCCATAGAAAAGGGGATTAATGTTTTAAATAATCAACAGGAGCTAATCCAAGCCGACAGCATTCTAATCGCGGGACTACCCACCAATTAAACTACCTGCTTAACAATATAAATATTTGTACATTTCTTAATTTTAAATAGTTTTAACTTTGATAATGGTCTGCGAAGACCGAAACACGTGTCAGGCAACGGAGAATAAAAACATTATGGAACAAAACAAGTGTTACTCTCCACCTAATATGAATATCTGTTTCCATCAAGAGTGTAGCGCAACAAACATTAACTTTGATAATATACCATTCAGTGCGAAATTGGGTACACGCATACAATTTTTATATCAATAAATTTATGTTATTATGATTGCTGATAATGATTTATCTCAGTTTATATATTTTTCTTTATAAATATTTGTTTATTTATTTAACAAATGCACTTTAACCCTTCTTTGCATGATGATGGAAATTTCAATCATAATATTTAGTCAACAAAACAAGGTACTCAAAACCCTTGTACTGTAAATTTGTTGTTGCTGGCAACTTTTTAAGCGACTGACACAGATAAAATTACTTTCTTGGGGAGTTCTACTGCTTCAGGTGGTCTATCACACCTAGAAACTCCATATCAATGTTTTAACCATTTTATCACTGAAGATTTTAACAAAAAATTAGTAGAGGAGACAAATTCATATATAATACAGAGTAATCCCAGTTCATCTATAACATTTACAGAATATGATTTGTATAAGTTCTTTGGTATATTATTATACATGTCAGTAATCAAATTTCCTAGCACAAGATCATATTGGTCGCCAAAGTTTGGATATGAGCTCATTTCTTCAACAATGCCACTGAACAAGTTTGAGAAAATAAGACAACTATAACAAAAGACAGGCCTTTTAAACTAAAGTGGCATACTAAATTAATTATCTTACGTTTTTAAATACGATGGAAAACTAAATACATTAAAATTTTTACTTAAAATGTACTAAAACGGTGCAACAATATTTTGGCGTTTTCTGTAAAAACGAGAAGACTTAACATTTAAGATATAAATACCATTCGATAGGTAATTAAAACGTGCATTTGCGTTCCATTTAAATAAATGAAGTTATAGCCATTTAAAGTTCTCATTTGTTTAATTCCAATTTTTTTACACCCGGTATAAGATGTCAAATTTATTATACTTGGAAAATAAAATATGATCTATTGTTACATTTCACTGAAATGATTTCAGTGTAAATTTGGTATGCATAACTTAATTACTTTTTAAGTATTTGAAACATGAAAATTAGGTTAAATTTTTACAAAATTCAAATTATTTCAAAAACCTTAAGGTTTAAGTAATAAAAACCTTATTAAAACACACTTATTTTGATCGAAGGATCCAAAAATGAAATAAAATACAGGGTGTTTCATTAAAAAAACACAACTTTGATACTTTTAGGGTTTTTGGGACACCCTGTATATTATGAAAGTAATTTTAAAAAGTAGCCCTAATAGACCCCCATATATCCCCAAAGTGAAACTTTTTGAAAGTCACGTCTTTTGGCCACAATATTCCGTGCCGTATAGCGTAAATAACCCTGTATTTGGAAGGTAATGTTCGCAATGACGTGGAAAGACAATTAAATATAAAAATAAATAGTGTGGATTAATATTAAATAACCAGCATCGAGAATTTGGCGCTTCGCCCGATGGTATATCAAATGATGCAGTGTTCGAGATTAAATGTCTATCGTCTTTAAAAACTGTAACTGATTATTTGTTAAAAAACGGTCACATATCTCCTAAATGCAAAGCACAATTTGCAAATGGTAATGTTAAATTTAAAAATTTGTTATTTATGCGTTGCAGATCCTTCATTCGAAACCAACAACAAAGTTATGATGAAAATTATTTCATGAATTTATTAGGAATGGCAAAGATATTTTGGGAAACAATGATTTTTCTAGATTATTAGACACTGTTTTATAATATTTAATTTTACTTTAATAAATGTATTAAAATTAACAATAAACAGAGGTATTACAAACAATTTATTAATATTTATAATTCTATTATTTTTGATTGTAAATTTACTAACCCACCTGCAATTATCACCATGTAGTCTAGCTATTTTATAAATTTAATATTTACACAAGCATAAGGTTTTAATATTTTATATTACCGTACCCTTCAGATAACCCTTTCTACATGAATAATAATAAATTAGGATCAATAATAAATGCAAAGCAACAAAATACACTTATTTTGTTCTCAACTGTAATGCTCAATGAGCTGATATGAAAGTTCGTAACAGATCACAAAGTGAACAAATGCGACACGAACCCGCCATCTGCATTTCTGGCGATTTCGCGCCAACTTTAATTTTTTAAATTTTATAAATTTTTCTTACCCCTTTAGGATAATTTTTTTCTGTTTTGTTTTATTTAACTTATTATGAAACATATAAAGTTAATTTTAAATTAATTAAAAAAAACACGCGTGTTCCCAATTGACAATGATGATATTTGGGCACAAATATAGATTTCCAGAACTATATGAAAGATAAAGTACCTTTTGTATTCTTGCCTTCTAGCTATATCTGTTCCTTGTGTACCTTCATTTTCTAAAACAGTTCAAATTATTAATGAAATGTATTATGTTTTTAAATAGCAACATAATCATAATTAGAATATATAGGGGTTTGACGATTTATTTTGATAATATTTTCTAGTTTGTAGAATTTATATTTCTTTTAAATAAACACAGTTTTTATTTAAATTATAACTAATAATATAATTAATATATGCTATCCGTTGCTGTGTTGTCCCAACCCCAGGCTCTCATTTAAGGCCTCCAAACAAGCATCCCCGATAACACCAACATATGACACCCAGAACGGCAGTGATCAAATCAAGGAGGCTGAGATTAGCACAACCTTGTCACCTCCACTAATAATTAGGCTCCTCCTACAAACAAGAGAAGATCAAGCGTGCCAAAAGAAACACGTCATGTAAAAACAATAAACAAGTAAACAACGACTCGATGACATATTCATGTGCGAATCGGTTCTAAATAACGGGTGTCCAACAATTATTGCAGTCCCGGGTGGCCATAAAAACGTCGTTTCTTACTTCATAAAAATTAAGCTATTTAATTAAACATATTTGAAATGACAGTTCAATTTATTTGGCACATGTAAGAATCGACCTACGTTTTTGATTCCAACGCCACCCGGGACTGCAATAATTGTTGGACACCCGTTAGTTGTACATCTTAACTACAATATACACTTTAAACGTATTATTCAATTTAATCCTTCGTTAAATTAATAACCAATAACACTACATTCTCATCATAACAAAGCATTTGTAGAAAGTTCCGGAACTGTCAACTAATTTGGTTATTTAAATGTATTTCTTTAAAAATTTGAATATACATGCAGAGTGCCGCTTTAAGAAAGGTAAATTAGTGCGTATTTTGAAAATAAAAAAATAGAAATACTTATTGAAATTTATCTCACAGTAAAATTATTGTTATTATATGGTTGTGTAGTTGTGAGTTTATGTGAAGTGATTAAGTACAACAAATAAAAACACTGTTATTTCTTACTTCACTTACTTATTTGTAACATTAGATGTTTATTTACATTTGTGATATATGATTAATCAGAGACTTAAATGTGGTATTTTCTGTTTTATTCGATTACTAGTACAAAAAAAATAATAAAATTGATGAAGAAATGATCAAGCAAATCTATTATTTGCATGAATGGAGTAATCGATCTTGCCCATAACTAGTTTTTAGGTCCCTTGAGCCGACCAATTTTTGAACTGAAACTTTATATTAAAAGCTTCTCTATCAAAAAAACAGAAAAGCTTTAGGTAAAACATTATTTACACAAAATCGGTTTATTAATAGAATAAAAAAATTTACAAATTTTTTACAATAATAATAAAACAAATGACTTAACCATGTACTTATCATTTTATTATCCTTCGAAACTATCAATATATGTGTTTAACATCTCTTATAGTGTCTCGAGTAAATATCCAATTTCGTTGAACTATATAAGTCACTAATGTACCTAAAAAGGTTAAATTTGAAATTTCACTTGAAACCCGCATTTAATTTTAAAAACTTGTAACATTTTATTATTCTCTACAATTTTTTCTCTAAAAAACTGATTTAATGGCTCTTTAAATTCTGAAATGAGGAATTTAAATTAAATTGAAAATTCGAAATTTAATTTTATAGAATAATGATTAATGTTGTTCCTCTTTCTCTTTTAAATAGGCCTTATAACACATAGGGGTGTAACGTATTTTAGGAATTTGCATTATATACTTCAACAATTTACATTAATAATTTAATTGTGAACCAAAGAGCTAATTTTGGTTAGACTTAAAAAATTATCCCAGTAAAAAACTATTGAACATTAATGTGGGTCAAAATATGTTTGATAAAAACACCCAAAAAAAATAAGTAAATATTTTAAAAAAATCTTTAAAATATAAAGGGTGACATATTTTTAAAATCATAAAATTAAAAATTTAATATTAATTTGAAGTTATTATTAGCTTATTGTTGGACCTAAAATAATTTCCAACTCTTAGAATACGTATTGTATTGTTTCACTGGAATGCCTAGATAAATATTCAAATCAAAGAATTCTTTTAATTTCATAAAATACATCTATTATGTATTCTAAAACATAATAATTTCCTGCATTCTAATTGCATGATTTTTTTTAATATTATGCATTTTAATTATCTCAAAAAGTACAAGATACATGTAAAAAATTATTTTTTTATTTTGGTTTCTTTTACCTATAAAAATACACAATTACATTATTACAAAAAATTATTTATAACAAATATCCTAAATGTAAAAAAATCTTAACATAATCATGTAACTATGCAAAATCCGAAAATTTGTACAAATCAAGTTTTTTTTCTGAAAGTGCTACCAAATGTGAACCATTTGTATTATTCAAGGGCATTAAGTCAATTACTGGACAATAAGTTCGCAATGTGGAACAGACATTTCCATTATTAACACTCCAAACTATTACTGAATTATCCTTTTGTGCAGCTATGTAGGTATTCTGATTCTTTAGATTCTGTATAAAACAAGATCTGGACAATTGCTTCTGTAGACGCCCCCCACATAATGTATGCACAGAATTGCAAGTTAACATGCTCTCGTTATATTTTTCTAAAGTACAAACAATATGTCTTGTATTTGGCTCTCTAGAGTTTGGCCTAGCTGACACAAGCAATTGACTGGCTTCACTGTTATATGACATGGAGATAAATGGACCATCAATAGGAACTATGTTTCGTGAATATTCTTCATTTCCCATTTCTTCAAAAGCCCATATCGAATTCAACTTGCATGCAATAAATCCACCCAAAGGCATGAGGCTTCCAGGGTAAGAAGGTATAGATACCAGGGATACGACTGGAGACATATCATTATTAATTTTGTAGGTGCTTACTGCTCCATTCACATTTCTCATATCAAATTTGGAAATTGAGCCCTGTTGTTCACCTACATAAAATATATGTTGTTGATCTGCAAAATAAATAGTATTATGTTCATATATTATATTAAAATTCAGCTTAAATCTTCAAATTTGCAAGTTTTTATGACAGTTTTCTGCCTAAAGCGTTGTGGTCAAAACGTTTCAAAAATGTTTATTTTAGAGCTTGTAAATTTGAAATTGTATCAATATGCGGAAATTCAAAATTTCAATGAAAAAATTTTTTTTTTGAGAATTACTGCACTGTTGTTTTACAATTATGTAGTAACGTTTTCGTGCTTACTATTAGCTGTTAGTTCTTGCATAATTGTAAGACAGTTTAATTTAAAATATTTATTTTTATATTTTTTTAAACATTGAAGACTAATTCCAGCTTAACCATAAACTTTTGAATATAGATATGTTATGTTAAATCATCATATTTTGGCCCCAGGAATCTGTGGTCCAGCCGTTTCCCTACATTAACGGGACACCCTGTATATACCATATAGGGAAAGTAAAAACATAACTCCGTTTCACCTTGAAATGGAACACATGGTATATATATTTATATATAACATTATTCTATAGCAAAAGTGCTTGGAATAATAATCTAATCTAATTGTTTTATAAATTGTTACTCATTGTATCATTGACAAGAAGTTAAGACTAATCATAATATTGTATACATAAAAAATTATATGAAATTGTTATATAATTGTTTATAGTATTACTTTGTATTAATATTATATATTATATTTAACATATTGTAATATATAAAATAACTTGTAATCACTTTCTCCACAATTTATTTTATAGTACATCATCTTCGTGTAACTCATCAATCAACATTATATTGTAATACAACTAACATTTAATTTATATATTAAAAGAATTATATTATTTTTACTTACTTGCATCCCAACAACAAGACCAAAGCATATTATCTCCTGTATAACTGCAAATGGGACCATTGGAGTTAATGTCAATAATTTTAGCTACCTTATCTAAAGACACACTAAGCAAAGATGTGTTTGTATGATTAAACTTTAAGTCTCTGATAGGTTTGGAATGCAATGGAGTGTAAGCAATCGATGCCAAGTTTTCGATATTGTACTTCCTGATACCAAATCCTTGGAACACATTATTGGGACTTTTTAATGATATCACAAATTTACCTGTGCGTGGATGAATATCCATCACTCTACAACTGCCCTGTTGGCATATTTGGAAAGACTCAGTGTGTCGCATAAGAGGAATATCTTTTTGTGTATTATTACCATCAAGGCTTGCACTTTTTGACTCATTTAAAGTACTCAATACCTTAATTTGCTGCTTGTAATTATTGATCTCTTGCACTAACATATGCTCCTTGCAAATAGCCCTAGTGAGATCAATCTGTAGGCGGTTTTTATCTTCAATTGCCGAGTCTAGTTGTTTTTGCAAAATTTCTAACTCAGTTGTATCCATTGCAATTAGTTTATTTGCATAGATAAACCTAACATCCTTCTTACTAGCTTTTTCTTTGCAAGAAGGGCATGATTTATTGAAATTAATCCAACGTATTATGCAATTGTGTCCAAATAAGTGTCCACATTTTAAAGCACATATCCTATGTTCACCTGTATTTGTCCAATTATCTAAACATATTGAACACAATTTTCCATCATCTTCACACTCATCACTGTACTTGGGCTTCTTAGATTCTTTGGTGTCCTCTTCTTTGCAATTACGTTTTTGAGTGGAACATGTAAATATATCTTCGTTGTCTTCAGGTAATGTCCCTGTGGATTCATCTCTTCTAACAACTAAACCACTTAAAACTTCAGCAGTGGTGTCTCGGTTTGAAATCTCTTCATCAAAATCATTAACCACTTCAACTTCCATTGCTGAATCTATTTGTACATTAACACTAAATCATTAACCATGTAAACTTTTTCACCCTTATAGTCAACTACGAGATTATCGCTATACATATTAGGCTCTTGTGTCAAAATTTATTTAAAATGTATTCATCTTTATAATGAATTATTTAAAAAAATATATTTTACACTGTACTTGAAAAAACATAACCAAGTTTTAAATTCCGTCATGTAGCGCAATCCACCATAGAAAATATACATCAGTGCCGTTTCACTCATATGGAGTTGTTTATAACAGGACGTTAGTTGGCGAACTAGCCTAAAGATGGCGTTTAAGACCAAAAATATTTTAAAACGTTTATTTGGTGTTCTAATTGCAATTTTCGTCGATATTGGCTGTCATCTGGCTGTAGAAAGGTAAGTCATTTTCTTTTCTTTGTTAGTCATAAACTTGTTTATTTGCAAGCGTATATTATCAAAATGGTAAAATATCATAATGATGGTTGCGACCGTTACTATGTGGTAATTCATAATGAACACTGAATAAAACACTTACTATGTTTTTAACCACTATAATTTATTATAATATATAAATATATTACAATGTGTACGACTTAAGTTTCGACTTTTGACGGTCATTATCAAGTGAACTTGATAATGACCGTCAAAAGACAATATTTCAATCAACGGTTATACTTACGTTTTCCATAGAAAATAGACATACAATAGAAGAGTCACTGCCATATATTGGCCTGTAACTTCTTTCAGCGCCGCACCACCGATTTCTTCTCAAACTAAAACGATTCGAACAGGCCTTAATTTTCAAATATGTTATATTTTAATATATTGTATAATGAGCATACAATGATAACCATTGCCCACGAGTATGAAATTTGCTGCATGAGCCGAAGGCGAGTGCAGCAATTCATACGAGTGGGCAATGGTCATTGTATGCGAATTGTACACTATACTTTTTCTACGATTATACATATTCTACAGGGCAGCTATAGAATATAATAAACTCCCTAAACATATTAAAGATCAAGAAAATATAAAAAAATTCAAACTTTTATTACGAGAGTACATAATAAGCGTGTAGGAGTATGTAAGACTTGTCTTGTGATTATTTAGTTTTTTATTAAAGAGTTTAAGAATGATACTTTTATAGTTGTTTTGTTTTGTCATATATTTTTATATTTAAGATACTATATTTTTATTTTGTTAGCATAAGTGTGGCATATTGAGATCATGAATATGATGGAACATTTACCGTAGAGTTTAATTTTGTAACAAAACTACTCTCACTATTATTACTTACCATTATTTTGCGTAAATTTCTACACACTCGCAATTTTATTTTGACGTTTAATTTCACGTCAGAAAAGTCAACTCAAAAATAAAATTATATAATGTTCGTATAATATTTGCGTGTAATCGAAAATCTTTATTTTTTGAATTTAAGGAAATAATAATAATAATAATCTCTATTCCGTAGACCATATAGTGTACACGATATACATTTATAGTATTTGAAGCGTCAATATACAAACTTAAAGTATTATTTCTTACATAATATTATCACATAAATTATAAAACAATTTTTCACATGTATTAATTATAAAAAACGTTTAGTCTGATTCAATATTAATATTATTAATGCTATGTTATTGTAATATCCCTCTCCTGTTTAACTATTGTAGCACTAGTACTCCAATAGAAATATTGTCACACTAGTGTACAATATAACGGGTGTCCAACAATTATTGCAGTCCCGGGTGGCGTTGGAATCAAAAACGTAGGTCGATTCTTACATGTGCCAAATAAATGAACTGACATTTTAATTGTCAAACATTATTTTTTATGTTTGACAATTAAAATGTCAGTTCATTTATTTGGCACATGTAAGAATCGACCTACGTTTTTGATTCCAACGCCACCCGGGACTGCAATAATTGTTGGACACCCGTTATATATATATATTGTAGCACTAGTGCTACAATGGTTGCTATGACAATGAATATATAATATATACATAACATACAATGTACTACATTGTATAATCAAAAAGTAACCTACAATTATGTTGGATTGTATGGAGTAGAAAATAGTTATTTTCGTCGTACTAGACTGTTATGTAAATAAATAACATGTCACTTTTGACGAACATTAAGCTATTCATTTTTCCCTGGCAACGAAAACGCTCTTAACAGCCCGTTGTTTTCTTAACAGCCCGCTCTCAATAAACAATTTATTAATAAAATGTATACTAATTTCTAACTAAGTTCTAATTATTATTTATTGATAAAATAAATTCGGTACACGCCGGTGGTGGCGCATCGGTTATGGCCCCGAACTGA
Organism: Ontholestes murinus; assembly: GCA_963969525.1. NCBI lineage: Eukaryota > Metazoa > Arthropoda > Insecta > Coleoptera > Staphylinidae > Ontholestes > Ontholestes murinus. The sequence goes on from OZ018390.1 coordinate 43,079,507, forward strand.
CGTGCAGCAACGTTGGTTCGGGTCAGTAGTCGGATGGGTGACCGGTACCATTCACCATTGGGATACAATTAATGGTGCTTTAGAGTGACGGGGGCGATCCTTTAAAGTAACAAGCTCATTTACACACACAAATACACAAATGACACATGGCGGAAGGACCACGTGGTCGATAGCCTAACACTACTACTCCTACTACTAAATTCGGTTACGGCCCCGAACTGACGTGCAGCAACGTTGGTTCGGGTCAGTAGTTGGATACATGACAGGTACCATTCATCCTTGATCCTTTAAAGTGACAAGCTCATTTATACACAAACAAATAACACGGCGGAAGGACCACGTGGTCGATAGCCAAACACTATTACTACTACTTTCAGTACTACTTGGTCTAATACAAGAGAATCTCAAAAACCGTAGTAAGATTTCAATTCTATTACTCTTGTTCGCAGCATTGCACTATTTACAATGTTCTCCAAAATTACACGGAATTGAAATATGAACTATGTTTTAACTACAAATAATTATTTTATATAACTGTGTCTACACATTAGGTTATTTAATTACTTTTAGTAGTTAATTATACTTAATTAAATCAGCGTAAATTCATTTCTTGTTCATAATTATTCTCTCCATATTCATTCACAAACTGTTTAACATACATTTTATTATTATTTTTAGTTTAGTGGATATGGATACTTGATTTTTTATTTTATTTTTTTCCAAAATTCCTCAATTTTTCGACTCTAATTTTATGTATGGATAAAATTCTTTACAATTTTATATTCAGAAAAAAATCTCCTTGCGTATCAATACAATATATATATACAGTGCAATTTGAAAAAAAGTTGATCGTATGTACTCTATACCCCTAAAATTTAAATCGAAATATTTAACTATAATTTCAAATGTAAAATTATTTTAAAATCTAAAATTGATTCAAAAATTTGGCTTAGAAAATGAGAAACAATTTCAATGTAAAGACGATTTAGTATTAAACTATAATGCAGATTTTGAGGCGGAACTTCTCATCAAAATAAAAGAAATTGTAATTTAAATTTAAAAATATTTTTATTTGATATTTGATATTTATTTATTTATCCAATGTGAATATATAACTATTTCGAGACATACAAATTACAGACTTCACATGGAAAGGCTCAAGTTCACGTCCACGTGATCTTCCACTCTCACCCGATGCTGACCATGACTCTGCTACCAGTGGTGTTCGCTTTGGTGATTTTTACCAGTTTATTCGCCATATATGGCTTTTTAGTTTTCATAGTTTAATTAATTTCATTTATGATATATACATAATTAACCTTGCATTTGCAGACTTTATGAATCATACGCCAGATGTCATTTTGCTTAGCGTTTAAATTTCGGAAATAATATACTTATACATATTAAATTTCGCAGGGTTATACCGTTGATTGAAATATTGTACAATCAACGGTTATACGCTCAAATTTCGCGGTTCTACTACCATGACGTCTACAGTTTACGCATCATGCCACTTATTGAGACAAACATGGTACATTGATCTCTTATATTTTCAGTGGAGTTCTGAATGTGGAACTTGACTAAAAGGGAGACCAAATTCTATACATTTCTATATGAAATTAAATGAAAACTGTTTTCAATTCAAAATATCTATATCTAATTTATACTATTTGTTTTATATAAATCACTCGAACAATTCCCTTATCTGTCATCTGACACTTTTGGAGAGTGGGAGGAAAGTTTAATAAGCAGAAATTGCTAGTGGAGTCCATTAATCGTCGTCAATTACCCGAATATAGAAAACTCGCCATGGTTGTTCCAGCACCGCTAGAAAAGCTGTTCAAGTAAGTGTTTTAATTGGCTGTTAATTAATAGAGTATATATATATATATATCTTAAAAGTATATTTTAATTTAATATGTCGATACAGGTTATAATAATGTAATCATTTCTATGATGATTTATATGTTTAAGACAAAATGTATATTTATTAATGAAAATAATTGAACATTATTATTCATTATTACTATTACATATCTGAAAATTTTCTGACAAGTATAAAATGTCAATACATTGTATCTCTCTCTGCACTATTGTAATTGTACTTATATTTTGTAATAAGTGATAAGACATAATTAATCTAATGTAAATATATTGAGTACATTAATCAGAATCTCATATTTGAACTTTAAAAAATGAATTTTATTTATTTTCACATCTATTTTTGCAATTTAGTTTAGTAATTATTATTAATATTAATATCATAAAGAATTATTAATATTAATTATTATCAACATAACCTTATTCCTTAATAAACTATTCATTTAATCAGTCCATACGTAACTCATGGTATCTTATCTTTAATATTTTTATATAGTTCATTAACCTCAAATAACCATGAAGAAATAAAGTATTACCTGATACTAATTCAGATTTAGAATGTAATCATTTGATTAATAAAATATTTACTTAATATATAATTTAAAATTAAATACGAGATATAATTGTAATTGTTAGATTATTTGATTTCTGAAAATTATATACTTCAAAGTGTTATTTCCTGGACTATTGTAAGAATATTTTGTTCTTTGATGATAATTGTAAACCTACTTTGTTTCTAAGATATAGAACAAAATTTTGGACAACTTTTTATTACCAAAAATTATATGTTGTCTAATTCAAAAACACCAGGATTGTTTCTCAGCAATTATACAATTTCTCAAGTCTTCCACATTTTTCACTGGAGTAATTTAAACTAATAACTCTAGATAGGAAATAATTCTGAGGGTTTAGGTGTGGGGATCGAGCAGGCTATAAGTGAGGCCCACATCGACCACACTAAAATGTGCTTGTTCACCATCATGCATAAACAACATGCATTTATTGTCGCTAATGGCACATCCTCCAAAAACAGAGGTTGTGTTTGTTCTAAAAACTTGTGATACATCTTGTCATCAATAAGTCTTTCTGCTAAAAATGCCGGTCCAATTAGCCAGTCATCATCATGTGTATATTTTTCAGCCCACACAGGGTTACTATGAAACTATTATTATTGCATTTATTGAAAAATTTGCTTAATTGCAAATTGTAAAAATTGAATTGAATTTCAACCAATTGACAGAATGCAAATGTGGAGAAAAATCCGCAGGAAGAAGTGTCTGTTTTCGTATTTTTTCTAATTATTAGTTAATTTTCTACAACGTAAAGGACTTTAATACATTTTTGCTCTTGATTTTTGTTTCAATTTTCATATTGTGTATTATTTAAGCTGGAAGGACAAAGATATATAAATAAATAAATAAATATTGCTTATTTCATTTTTGAAAAGTTATCGATATGAAGCTTGTTTAGGAAAATTAATGTTACTATGGTTCATGTTACTAATTCAGATTGAATAAAATAATAAATTAAGATCAATAATGTTATTTCCTCTTTAAATTGACATACATTTATATTAATTCTTATTTTATAGATTATAGGATAATTGTTATGTTTCCTTGTTAATATCGTCCTGTAGTCTTAAGTAGTTTAATATGAAGTAAATAAATTAATTTGTTTCATTACTAGGCATATTGACGAAAATAAAGCGAAATACATAGAAACTCTAAAAGAAGCTGTAGCAATTCAGTCAGTATCAGCATGGACTGAAAAACGCAACGAAGTTATTAAAATGGTAAAATGGACTGAAAAACGATTGATTAATTTGGGTGTCCAGACCGAACTTCGTGATATTGGAATGCAAACTTTGCATGACGGAAAAAAACTTCCCCTACCTCCTGTATTGTTCGGAAAATATGGAAGTGATCCAAAGAAGAAAACGGTTTGCATTTATGGTCACTTAGATGTGCAACCAGCTTTAATAGAAGATGGATGGGACACTCAACCTTTTGTACTCACTGAGAAAAATGGGAAAATGTATGGTAGAGGAGCTAGTGATGATAAAGGCCCTGTTTTATGTTGGATAAATGCTTTAGAAGCATTTCAGGCTGTAAAAGAGGATATTCCTGTAAATATTAAGTTTGTATTTGAAGGAATGGAAGAATCGGGGAGTGAAGGATTAGACGATTTGTTATACTCAGAAAAGGATAAGTTTTTAGCTGATGTGGATTACGTATGCATATCTGATAATTACTGGTTGGGTAGTGATTTTCCATGCATTACCTATGGATTAAGAGGAATCTGTTATTTTCATGTTGAAGTTGAATGTGCCTCTAAGGATCTCCATAGTGGAGTATTTGGAGGAACTGTGTAAGTAAAAATATCATTTAAATATTTATCATTTTTATCAGTGTTCTCTGTGTAATTTAAGTAGCTGGAATTACTTGAATGTTGTATAAATATTTGTGTGTTTTACCCGAAAACCTACATTAACACATTGCACCCGCGAAAATCTTGAATTTAACATATATATAAATGGAAAATTCCTTCCTCGGGTTAGCGGCAACAGGGCAGAAAAGAAACTATTTTTCTGTTAAGTTCGATATTTCGGCGATATTTACTTTCACTTTCTTCAGGAAATGTTGTGAATTTAATGATTTCTAATAAATACTTGATGTCCAGTGAAGACTACGTGTAATTACTGTTAAACCACACAAAATCCATTACAAGTGATAGCCATGTCGACCACAATGAAATGTATTACATACAATAATGCTTGTTATACAGGGTGACCGACGAAAAACCTTTGGTGCTGTATCTTGCTTATTTTTTTATCCAATTTGAATAAATTAAACTTCAAATTAAATCATTTTTAAAATGATTTTTTTTCAAAAAATCCTCAATTTCTCGACTTTAATTGATGTATGGATAAAATTGTCTACAGTTTTATATTCAGAAAAAAATCTCCTTGTGGATCAATAAAAATATATATACAGTGCAATTAAAAAAAAAAAGTTGATCGTCTTTTGTCAAAAACTGGATGCAAGAAAAAATATCAGTTCAGTTCATATGAAAGTCTTTTAAAAATGATTAAAATTTATGTTTTATTTATTCAAATCTGATATAAAATAAGCGAGTTACAGCACCAGAGTTTTGGATTGCATTAAAAGTGGCAGAATTGATTAATTTATTTTATACCTTAAAAGAATACTAAAAATACACTAAACATAGTTAATCAAGTCATGTCTGTACCAAGATGTGGTAAAATAATTTATAAAAAAAAGAAAAAACTACACACAGAACAGATTAATTTCAATTAATACAATTTATCAAAGAAAACTCAATTAGTAACTTAGATAATATAGATTTTTATCCACATAAAATATTCAATTAATAAGAACAACAAAACAAAAGAGCCATATAATAATTAATGTTGCCAAAGTTGTGCTTCCTTTAAAATTAAATTTTTTAATTTGTTTATTTACATTTTAGACATGAGGGAATGGCTGATTTGATATATCTTTTAAACACATTGGTAGACAAGGATGGAAAAATATTAATCGAAAATATATACAGGGAAGTAGCACCACTAAATGATAATGAAAGGAATTTTTATAAGAAGGTCCATTTTGATGTGGAGGAATATAAGAATACAGTTGGTACCAAACATCTTCCCCACAATGCTATAAAAGAGGAATTGTTAATGCACCGTTGGCGTATTCCTTCTTTATCCATTCATGGTATTGAGGGAGCTTATTATGAACCCGGACAAAAGACTGTTATTCCTGCTAAAGTCATTGGAAAGTTTTCAATTCGTATTGTTCCTAATCAGGATCCTATTAAAATTGGAGAGTATGTTGTGGCTTATTTGGAGAAGCAATGGACTGAAAGAAAAAGCCCAAACAAGATGGTGGTATGTGATTTAGTATTAATGATTTATTTCTTTTTTGTAGATTCAGACTAGTAACCTTTGACAGAGAAAGTTTTTATTAGCTATACAAAGTAAATAAAAAATGCTTGAACAGTTATTAATTTAAACCAAAGTTAAAAAATGAAAAAATATATTATAAAATATTAATTATTCCAGTATTCATTTTCTTAGTATGAATTTCAATGGCAACTTTTAGTTTATCTATAGCAAATAGCCTCATAATTTGTAAACAAAAACAGTAATTTTATATAATTCAATTGAATTTTTTGGCTTTAATGTTTAACAAATAATGGAAATATTTTATATTTCAGAAAAGATGATATATTACTGTCATTATTTAATGTAATTAAGACTATAAAACAAATGTTTTGATGAAATAAGTAGTCCTGACTTATGATACACATGATGGATGTTAAATTATATAAAAGCACAGTAGATTAATAAGAAGAAAACAGATTGAAATTAGGACAACTCGACTGTAAATAGTAGTAATAAAAACGCGGTTAAATTCCTTTCTTCACTGTTTTTATGTAGGCACTAAATGTACATTTCGGACACTATGTGTCCATTATCAATAGTTGATTAACAAATTTTGCAATGGTGTCGTTACATTTATATGGTAGACGGATTAATGGAAAAACCTAAAAGTAATTAATTGATTGATGAGGCACTTAGGTGTTGAAAATCCATACTTAATATTGAAATAACGCAATTGTTTGATTTTCAAATATTGGTTTATTAATAAAAATCAAACAATTGCGTTATCTCAATATTAAGTATAAAAGTAATTATTTCAGTATAGGCTGATTATGCTTATTAAAACTAGCTGCTTGTTGGGAATGCCACAGTTTCATTAGCGTTAATTCTGTGAGGGATTAAGTCTAGTAGGGGGTTCTTTAATGCACTCAAATCGAAATTCGGCAGATTATAACAGTTCTTTTCCATTTTGATCGCTTCTATCATATTTAAATTGTAAGATGTAGATTGTTTTAATAAATCTACATTATTTTTATTAAACTTATGTTCTGTTTCTAAAATATGGTGAGCAAAGGCAGATTTATATGGATTAAGATTTCTAATGTGATATGAATGTTCTTTAAATCTAGTGGTAACGTTTCTTCTAGTTTGACCTATATATATTTTATTACAACTAATAGAATAAATTCCTGATAAAGATAGTTTATCTTGCTTATCAAACGTGTTGCCTAATAATCTGCGGAGTTTGAATAATAAGCCGGGGTTATTACTCAAATATCGAATGTTTTGAAAATTTTGTTTAGTTTCTGATAAATTTGAGGAACGTGGATTATTTTAATGAATTATTTATTTCTATTTGTATTGTTCAGGTCTAATGTGGTTATTGATTGAATTAAGTGTTTTCTATTATGTTTGTTAATGATTTTATTAATAGTGTGAATGTTGTAAAGGGATGTCGCAATTTTACGTATGAGGTTGAATTCAGTCTGCCTGTTTTGTTCTGAGATGGGCAAATGAGTTGCTTTATATATCATACTATAAAAAGCGGATAATTTATGTTTAAAAGGTGAGTGAGAGCTGGAGTGTATGTAGTTAAATGTGTGAGTAGATTTTCTGTAAATTTTGAATTCTAATTTTCTATTGTTTTTAATTACTATTAAATCTAAAAATGGTAGTTGATTATTTGATTCAACCTCGTATGTAAAATTTATGCTTGGGTAAAAACTAGCATAATCAGCCTATACTGAAATAATTACTTTTAGGTTTTTCCATTAATCCGTCCCCCTATAAATGTGACGACACCATTGCAAAATTTGTTAATCAACATGTAAATAGTAGTAATTTCACGTTTCATCCCCATGAATGTCTATCAATTGTCATTGCATTATCCCATTTGTATTTAATGAGGACACCTATAAAACAACAGGTATAAAACATTTTTACATTTTAACAATGTTTATAACAAAATATTTTAACTAACACTCATGATAAAGCAATTTAAGATAATTGATATGACTTACAATCACTACTCAAATGGGTGATAATGAAGACAGTAATAAATAACTTAATATATCCAATATTAATATTTAAATTTTATTCAAACTGGTCTTGTTATTTTTAATATATTTTATTTAAAAAAATTTTGAAATAATTTAATAAAAAATTTGAAATAATATAACACACACGGCATGAAATATAATACAAGTAATTATACACAAATACATAAAACAACAATAATTATCAGAACCAAAAATAGAACAATAGACAGAAACACAGTGAAAAACTCACACAGCCAATAAACCTTACACTTTGCCCGAAGATGGACTAATAAGCCAAAACCGCTCACAAAATAAATCTGTTTATATATTAAGGAAGTACACTTTATTTACAATCCAAATAACAATAATAGTTCTAGTACCTAATTACCTATTGTTCCATTGATTATATATATTGATATACCTTTTCTTATTAGACTCAAATGGTTCATGGAGGTAAGCCGTGGACAGAAGATCCAGAACATCCTCATTATCTAGCTGCTAAAAATGCAACAAAACATGTATATAAAGTAGAACCAGACTTGATCCGTGAAGGGGGATCAATCCCAGTTACACTGACTTTACAAGAAGCTACAGGAAAAAATGTATTGCTTTTGCCAGTTGGATGTGGGGACGATGGTGCTCACTCTCAAAATGAAAAACTTGATGTCAGGAATTACATTGAAGGGGTAAAAAAATACATTTTACATTTAAATTTGACTTTATTAAGTACGAAAACATATTTTAATATTATAAACTTTAAATGTATTAATTATAAATTAACAATGTATTAATTATCAATTTTTTTTTTAGTCCAAACTTCTGGGTGCTTATTTGTATGAGGTTTCACAATTGTGAGTTTCCAACAAGTGTTACATCCATTTAATATACCATATGAAACAATTATTATAAAAGTATATATATTTATATTTTAGTTTATTTTGTTTTTATTTTAAGAACCCAACCCCAGTTCACATCGATAATTGAACGCTTAGGGAATATAATTTCCACAGCATTATTTGCAATTCTCCACTAAAAATAAATATAATATAATAAATTTCTATAAATTAAAATAAATTACCTTCAATTTTTGATTGTAACCTAATAAATTAACTGAATCAACAGTTCTGAACAAATCAACAGCAGCTCCTAATTTCAGGACTTCATCCGTAGGCCAGTCCAAAGTTATAGCATAAACTGTTTTGTCTTTGCTAGTGTACCAAGTATGACTTATGGTATCATTTTGATGTATCCAAGGAACTGATTCATAAATTGCATCACCATTTTTTTCTAACCATGTGCCAACATCTGCTAGTCTTTGTTGGTATATGGGAGCTATAATTCCATCTTTTGTTGGTCCAACATTTATTAAAATATTTCCTACAATGTATATATAAATATATATATATATATATATATATATATATATATATATATATATATATATATAATATTAGCATTAACAGAAATATCACTATATTTTCATTACATATTTTGGTAATCCAAGTAAAACACTAAATAAACCTATTTGGTTTGAATTATACCTCCGCAACTTATAGTTTCTGCAATTGTAGTAATTAATTCATCTGTTGTCAGATAATCCTCCAATTTTGCATTTCTACGAAATCCCCATGAATGTCTATCAATTGTCATTGCATTTTCCCATTTGTGTTTAATGAGGACACCTATAAAACAACAGGTATACAAATAAAATTTTAAACAAATGGTAATTAAGAAATAATAATTATTTATTTATTAAGAGCATAAATGGGCTTTTATTGGTTGAGGTGTGAAAATACTTCGAAACTGATAAAAGCCACTTACGAGATCGAGGGTATATACACTATTTATGCCCAGATGAAACCTTATTACTACAAGTTTTATTAATTCAATATAAAATTTCAGATTCGGAAATTCAAGTAATAGTCAAGTTGTAAGTAACAATGCAATTTACAATTCCTTATTTTTAATAAGAATAATTGTATAAATTAAGTTGTTAATAATCATAATGAAAAATAAAGTTTGAATTTCTTTAAATAAATGTCTTATTTGTAAAATTTTAAACGCCTCCGGAATTTACTACAACTATTTGTATATTTTATTTTGTTGATTATTGAGGCACTTATTTTTTGAAAATCCATTATCACTTAATATAATAATAATAGCAAACTTATTGTTCTTTGAGCACGTGTGCGAGTATACTCTCGTAAAGTCGAAGAATATAGTGAACGTGGGAGTGGATAATTGATGAAAATGGGAAGGACTTTAGCGGAAAGTGCAAAGAGCAGATTATAAAAGATTGACAACGTTAGGTGCGCGGATTCCGGTATAATCAGAAAGCCAAAAGGTTGGGATAAAGCGAGAACAGAACTTCTCACAGTGATTTTGGGGTGCGTTCACAGGTTTTGCCTTGTCTTTTTTGTACATCGAGATAAACTCGACGGGTATTTATTTAGCCGATAAGTCTAAAGTCGGCGACAAGTTATTTGAGGCCGAGGATAGGCTGGAAACGGGCAAAAGAAAAAATGCCGAGACGGAGAATAATAGTTGCAACGGGAACTGTCGTATGGAAATGGAATAAGTCAAATACTGACCTTGAACTAGTAGAAGTGTCGGGGAGGGAAAAACTAGTAAGGAAATGGGAGACTGGGGTAGAAGGGGATAATGGAAGGAACGAGGGTTTGGGGGGGGGGCATTAGACATTAACGGTAGTAGGGCACAACAAGATTGAGCTTCACCAGAGAGACGCAAGCAGGGATTAAGGAAGAGGGGTAATAAAAGAGAAAACAAAGAAGAAAAAAGGTGGAAGGGATGATGGCATCGTTTTGGAACGTCGCGGGATTAAAGAAAAAATTGGAAGAGGGGCGGAGAAGGATGTGGTGGGTCTAATCGAGATATGGGTAGATGAAGCGGTTTAGGACGTCAAGTTGCCAATGGGATATAAGTGGGAATGTAGAGGTGCGACAAGGAATAATGTAAAGGAAAAGCAAAAGGGGGGGGGGGTCATAACGGGAGTGCGAATGGAATTGGAAGAGGTAAAAGAGGAGGCAGTGAGTGAGAGGATAGGTAATGCAGTAACGAGGTCTTTTTGGAAAGGAAAGCGCCTGTGGAGAACGGTGACGATATATAATCAGAAAGAGGGGAAGGAATTTATGGGTGGAATAGAGAAGATACTAATGGAAGGGGAGTAAAAAGTAAATTTGATCGTAGGGGGGGATTGGAATGTGAGAACAGGTAACCAAGACCAAGGATGATAAAGAAGAGATATGGCCTATATACATCTTCGGGCAATCAGCACAATTGAGCAAATAAACTAAAAAGGGTCAATACTGTGGGGTTTATTTGCACCAAAAATGCAAACCACCTGATTGAAGAAAATCACAACTTTGACAACAATTTTAAAATCCTCCACATTTCCTACAAAGGATGGAAACTAAATTTACTAGAAAATTTAAAAATAAATAAAACCCTTCAGTCAGGAAACTTGCTGAATTCTCCAACTCACCCCTACTTAATTTGAAGAAAAACACTCCCTCCACCCACACTTCTGAAATTTGTATATAATGTAAATAAGTTTGTAAAAAAAATTGCATTATATTTCTCCACCTGAAGGAGCTACAGGGTAGTGAAGCAATTGTAGTGAGTTAAAAAAAAGTGGAAAATCATAAATAGTTTATTATTAAACAAACAAAACACTTAACTTTTGTATATCACTTATATTTTTTATTTCTCGTGACTAGTTTCAATTATAAGGTAATCATTATCAAACTGTACTTAAATTAATAATAATAATACACTAAATCGAAAAGACTTCAAATAGAGGAGTACAACGGGTCGACCTGGTGGTTAATGACGGAAATTCTCTGATTAATATTTGTTGATCAGTAAATCCATCTGTTTGCCTTTATCGGCAAAAAATGTAACCATTCCTAACAGTTGTAAGTTAGTATCATTCAATGTGTCGAACATGTTTGCTAAAATACCCCCAGAAGAGCCTCCAAATAATAATTGAACAATTAGATTTTAATAATGTTAACCCGGGTATCAAAGATTTTACCAACTTGATAGTTTTAATACTCAAACATAATTATTTTTCTTTTGACAGTACAATATATGTACAAAAAGAAGGTCTAACAATGGGTTCACCATTGAGCTCACTGCTAGCAGAAATTTTTATGAATAACCTCACCAATAAAATATTAAAGTCACCCTAAGGCAAAAAACACATAAAATGGTGGTATAGTTAATCAATTTTTAACATTCCTTAACTCTCTCCACCCATCCATTAAGTTCACAATAGAAACAGAATCTAATAACAAAATTAATTATTTAGACTTTAACTAAAACCAATAACAAACTAACATTTGATATATATCGTAAACCCACCTTCACAGACACCATTATTCCCAACAAATCCCGTCAACCATGTAAACACAAAATAGCTTTACTAGTTTTTGCTCAATGATAACCGAGCATACAATAACCCTTAAAAATAGGAATAAGTAAAATAAAACAAATTGCTATTTATAATGGTTATTTGGAGGCACTGGTAAATAAATTAATAAATAAATTTCAATTAAAGAGAATTAGTAAATACTTACATCCAATCAGTCCTATAGAGGACAAGAAATCTTACAAAACTTTAACTTTTTTCGGAACAATAAGTTCAAAAATTAAAATACATATTTAAAAAAAACGAGAAAATAACATAGTTTTAAAATCAAGTAATAAGTTACGTCATTTAATTTTTAATGCAAAATCGAAATTAGTCATTATGTACAAATCAGGAGTTTATAGCTTAACATGCCCAGAATGTCAAGGAGTGTACATCGGGCAATCTGGTCGCAATTTTCACTTACGTTTAAAAGAACACGAACAATCATATAAATTTAAACAAAATAATTCAACTTTTTCAAATCATTTGTTAGAAACAAGTCATAAACGTAACAAGGATGTACTTTCGGTAATCCATCTCGCCGATAAAGGCAAACAGATGGATTTACTGGAAGCCCTTGAATTACACAAAACAAAAATTAATTATTATTATACCCCTGTTTAATTGAAAATAGTCACCAGAAATGAAAAATATAAGTAGTATAAAAATGTTAAGTGTTTTTTTTAAATCAAAAATGTACCACAAAGTAAACGAATTAGTTTACAATACTAAACTAATTCTTGAAGGCGTTTACTTTGTGGTACATTTTTAATAACAATAGTTATTAAATTAGGTAAAATACTACTATAATTTATTTAGGACATTTGATGTTTTTTTACAGTTTATTATAACATGGTGTCTATATGTACTGAACTATAGATTCCTTTGTGAAAATATAATGATTTAACACATTTAAAGTTCAAAAAGATATTATTTATTTTATGTTCTCCAATTGAGCACCTTATTTGATCCGATTGAAATTAATTATTGATTGGAAGAAGTAATACACTTTTTTGTTGAAACTAATTTGTAAATGAAAACAAAACAAGTGTATTACTCCTCCCAATTGAGTTTTCAAATAGAATTTTAAATTTTTAATTTTGTGCACCAATAAAAAAATATTTTAGTTTTAATGTTGTGGTATTACTATTTTTTAATACTTTCTCTCAATCAATAATGGAAATAATAACTGAATATTATAATAATTATCTATAATAAATTTCAGACAAATCTAATAAAGTTTTGAATTGTTATAAATAAAAGAAATACATATTTTTGGAACTTTATAGACTAATTGTTAAACAAAAGTTTTTGGAAATAGATAAGTTGTTTTATTTTGATCAGAAGAATCTGTAGTTCAGGCATTTCGCCAATTTATATTTATATTATACATATCCTTTCATACCATTGCTTTTACTTTCATTATCATATACTTTATTTTTCTTGTCATTTTTAATTTTATGAGAATGCTATTTTCAACAATCAATTGCCTACTTCTATCATATTTAAACACATAAATATTTTTTAATCAAATATTTATTGAAAAAATTAAAAAAACACGAAATTGTTTATAAATATGCGATGAGTTATATTAAAGCTAAAAAATCACTTATTGGAACCACTTCATTATATTTAAAACACCATAAATTAAATACACCAAATTCACTAACAAACTTTTTAAAATGCATTAAAACTAGTTTATTTAACAAATAAATACATTCAGACTAGTGTTGCTTTGATAGCCATGTTATTTATAATTTGCAAATTGCTTTTGTATAATTTAATTTCTGTCGTAGTATTAGCCAAGAAAGTAGATGTTTCAGTTGGTATTTTTAAAAAGTTTTAATAAGACTCATTCATTTTCTAAAACAACTTAAATGGCTTCATATATACATATACATACTTTAAAATGTTCTTTTTACAGACAGGAAAATTAAAAAATAATCACAACTTAATTAAATTTATGGTAAATGGGATAATGGCCGCCATAAGTAAAAGAACACCAAGAATTCATCGCTTAATTTTTATGAAAATTTCAGATAATACGTAAATAATCCACACTAAGAAATAACTTGTTCTTTAATTTCAATGATGAGTTGCTCCTCCACGATTTCTGGAGCCCTCAGCAACTCGAACTAGCAAATATTAGAAATCAAATTGTCAATGTCAGCCTGAGAGATTGTATCCTAAGCTTAAATTCGCATCCTAATAACAGGTAAAGTGAGTGGGGGTGGCTGAAGATGGCCCAATTGTATCCCACATGTGTTCAATAGGTGATAGGTCTGGCGAACGAGAAGGTCGTGGAAGTAAATCAACATTAGCTAGTTCTAGGAATTCCATAGTAACCCTAGCTGTATGCGGCTTTGCTTTGAAAATGAGGTTTTCCAACCTTCTCAGATAGGGTATTAATGTTGGTTCTAGAACTGTGTTAATGTAGCGATTTGCGTTTAATGTTCCTGGAATAAACAAAAGAGGAGACTTAGGGTACGGACAGAGTGCGAGCGTCTGGCGGTGCGGGTGCGTGCGGCCTTCATGTTAAACACGTGCTAACGCATGATGGCGTCCTGAGTCGTCCAGAGTGCCACGGAGCGTAAGTACGTGTTAAAAAAACGAAGCCGCGCACATCGCACCGCCAGACGCTCGCACTCTGTTCGTACCCTTACTTCCATACCATCACTCCGCGTGTAAGAGCTGTATGACGTTCCACTGCAAACTGTAATTTTCCTCGTTCTCCTCGGCGACGTCTAACCATCGTGGACACACAAACAAAATTTCGATTCATCCCTAAAGGTAACCTGACTTAATTAATCGACCCATTGTAGTCTCATTGCACCATTTCAGACGGCACCTCGTATGGCGAGGAGTAAAGGCCAAACAAAGAAAAGGACGGTACGACTTGAGACCAAATGATCGAATTCTCCGGTAAACTGATCAAACGGAGATTGCTTGGTTAGTTGAACCTCTGTAGGGGTCTCCAATGGCTCTTGTTGTTGAAAATCGATCCCGGATTCCCTAAAGGTAACCTGACTCAATCAATCGACCCATTGTAGTCTCTCATTGCACCATTTCAGACGGCACCTCTTATGGCGAGGAGTAGAGGCCAAAGAAAGAAAAGGACGGTACGACTTGAGACCAAATGCTCGAATTCTCCGGTAAACTGATCAAACGGAGATTGCTTGGTTAGTTGAACCTCTGCAGGGGTCTCCAATTGCTCTTGTTGTTGAAAATCGATCCCGGATAGCGACGAGCCGAAGAGCTCGATCTTCACGTTCTGTAGTGTTCCAACATCGAGATATTGTACTGACACGTCTGCCAATTCGTTGGGCAATATCACGAATTGACAAACATTCTTCTCTGAGCCCGATTACTCTACCGCGTTCAAAATCGCTTAATTGTTGAAATACGCCACGCTGACGAACTCGGGGCATATTTTGATTTAAATGGGCAACTAATTAACTGATTTTCACGATAAAATGTTACTGCTCCGTTAATTTAATAAAATAACAACAAAATTTCTTTCATTTTTTATACTCCAGGGTAAATTGATTAAAAAGTTACCATCATTTTTTGTTGAAATCTTAATCATTTCTTAGTGTGGATTATTTACGTAGTAGTAGTGGTAGTGTTTTGGCTATCGACTACGTGGTCCTTCCGCCGTGTGATTTGTGTGTGTGTAAATGAGCTTGTTACTTTAAAGGATCATCCCCGTTACTCTAAAGCACCATTCATTGCATCCCAATGGTGAATGGTACCGGTCACCCATTCTACTGCTGACCCGAACCAACGTTGCTGCACGTAGTTTGGGGTCGCTACCACCGGCGTGTTTGTTTACGTATTATCTGAAATTTTCATAAAAATTGATCGACGAATTTTTGGTGTTATTTTACTTAAGGCGGCCAGTATAATATCATCTTAATATTAGAAATATTTTTATTGTTCAGTTAATATTTTCTAATAATTTCAAGAACATATATGTTGATTCATTATCTCGTTTTATTTTAAGTATTTTTTATATTAGATACCAATGATACAGATTTTCAAGTGATCATAAAAATATCTTACCTGGATTAAATCTATCCATGCAGGTATAAAAATCACCATGTTTGCAAGTAATATTAATCCCCCATCTGTCATTAACAACGATGTGATCCTTTACAGGGCTGTCATTAAACAACCACGCTAAAAATTCCTTAGACTGCCAGTAGTCATCAGAGGCTTCCCAATCACCATCAGACCATAATATATCGGGCTTGTAGTTTTCAATCAGCTCCTTCATCTCGGGAATAATTTTTTGATGAACAATATTTGCTTTCGTAAAATTACTATTTTTATCTTCCACGTATAAAGGGTTAAACCATTCATAAAGTGAGTGGTAAACCCCGAAGTTCATTCCTTCTTTCCTTACAGCACTTGATAAATCTTCTACATAATAAAAAGTAAAAAAATAATTGGTATTATTGTTTTTTAAACCAAGTATATAAATATATGTTTTGTGTGAGGTTTTCGCGGGTGTAATATGTTATCACGGATTTTCAGGTATGAGCTCTCTGTTAAGGAATTATCCTCAAGTGAAGACACCAGACGATGACATATACACCGGGTGTTCGATTAAAAAACGCATAACGCTATAACTTTGTTATTTATGAACCGATTTTAATCAACTAAAACACAAATGTTTAAATACTACGAAATGACACTAAATATAGATTTTTTCAAAATTAACTTCATTGACAAATGATAGTCAACTTTAAATTTTTAAATGGCTACATACTTTTCTTATTTTTTTTTATACTAGACATTATTTTTCTGAATCCAATGATGCTCGAGATCAAAAGAACGAAACAAATGTAATTTGTTGTAAAGTAATATCAACCATTTGTTATTAGTCTGTGTTTGACTACACACACACACACAGACACATTTCAAACGACCTCAAAACGTGCCCTATTCGAGTTCGAAAAAATTACGTAAACAATACTTTCACGTATTTTGTACGTGGAAAGTAATAAAAGACAAATAAAGCAAAAAAGTACGTCGCTAAGAAGAGAAGTTATTATCAGATTAAGTTTTTCGAGATATCCATGCATTTTAATATCAGCAAATCGGAAAATTAGTCATTAAATTGTGCGAGAAGTTAACGAATCAGTGTTTCTAAATTGCAATTTTAATATGGCACATTTGACACAAATAATTAATATTTTGATTTTCATCGGATGTGGAAATAAGACCAGAACTCAGCAGGAGGTATGACATTTATTTAATGCTAAATATCGAAATGACCCGATCACTAGGTCTACAATTAGTAAGATTGAGTCCAAATTCAGAGAAACTGGTGATGTTAAAGTCTGGACGTCCACAAATTACCGAAAATAAAACAATTGACATTTTGTTAAGTATGGAAGAGAAACTTCATAGTACCTCTAAATGAGCTGCCTCAGAAAACGAAGTTAGTCAGTCGAAAGTGCTACGTATCATGAAGAAAGAAAATTATCTTCCCTACAAAATTCAGCTCGTACAAGAACACAACGAAGACGACCCCGACCGGCGACTGCAGTTCTGTGAAACGAATGATGAATCTTTGTCAAACAAATCCAAATTTACACCAGCAAATACTTTTTTTCCGATGAAGCTACGGTTTGTCTAAAGGGCAAAGCGTACCGACAAAATTGCAGGTATTGGAGTCAGACGAATCCTCATTGGATGATCGAGAAAAAATAAATATGTGGGTCGGAATAGCCGCAAACAGAATTATAGGACCCTTTTCGAAGAAACTCTCAGTAGTGAAAGATATTTAAATGTTTTGCAAAATGACCTAGTTACAGCGCTTGCAGTAATTTTCCCAAATGACAAAGATCGTGATATTCCAGATAACACCCTTTGGTTTCCTTGGAGGTGGATTGGCAGATGAGGACCGATAGAATGGCCCGCAAGATACCCATACACCTCTTGATTATTTTTTACGCGGTTATTTAAATTCAAAAGTTTACTGCAGAAAACCACACAATTTAGCCGAACTACTAGTTCACATTAGAGATGAAATGCGATCCATTACCCCTGAAGTCATTCATAATATTTAAAAAAAAGTACAGCGACATGTATATTGTCAAGAAGTTGATGGACGGCATTTCGAGCACGTAATGTAATTATTTTTTGTTATTATTACAGAAATTTTCGTTAATTTTTTGTGAAAACTATATTTACTGTTTCTTAACATTCAATTGTCATTTAGGTGCTTGTAAAGAATTTTATCCATAGAAATTGAGGATTTTTTGAAAAAAATATAGAAAAACCAAGTATCCATAGTAAACAATATACAGAGCCTATTTTAAATGTCAAAAGTGTCAGCAATTGATACAAGACTGCAACTATTTTTAATAATTTCATAATTAAAATGTTGCAAGATTTCAAATAAAGTAGTACTAGAATTTTGTGCCTCTACAGAAATCGCTTTTCTGGTAGAGTAATTCCATGTGCTGACAAATTTGGAAGCCTGGTGCGTAACGATTGTTGTTGTGGAAAATATTTTCCAAAAACTATTTAGTGTTAACGAGTAGTGTGGTATATTAAGAGGCAGAGAAGTGGGTCCCCTTTTTACTAAAGGCAGTGTTAATAAAAAATGTTATTGTAACCTAACGAACGAAATAAATAATTTTCTGAATGAATTGTCAATAACAGTGTTGAATACAATCGGGTTGCATCAGGACGGTGCTACAACACATATATTTATATTTTTTACTATTTGTTTTAGTTTTGTCTTCCCTTTTAAAATACATTTTTGTTGATATATATGATTACGTATTCGAAAAAAATCTCTATTTTAAATACTAAAAAAAATACTTCTTTATTCATTTTAATGGTGCAATTATTAAAAATCATTGCAGTATTGTACCAATGACTGGCACTGTCATTTATGACATTTGAAATAGGCATTGTATATTGTTTACTATGGGTACTTATTTTATTATTTTTTAATCCTCATTTTCTCGATTTTGGTTTGATGAATTATTAAATACTTTTACAATTTTATATTCAGAAAAAAATCTACTTGCGGATCAATACAAAATATATATACAGTGCAATTTGAAAAAAAAAGTTGATCGTCATTTGTCAAAAACAGGATACAAGAAAATATATCAGTTCAGTTCATATTAAAGTCCTTTAAAAATGATTTAATTTGATGTTTTATTTATTAAAAATCGGATCAAAAATACACGCTGTATATAAAGGGTGGAAACTTTAACTGGAATAAAATTCATAACTTCGATATAAGCGATTTTTGCAAAAAAAATCCCGAAACAGTCAAGTATTGTTTTTTCTTGCCCTCATTTCTATGTATATGCAGTTTGTTTATCTGTTCCCGGAAGTGCCCACCCACCACTGACCTTTTTTTTCAAATGGAAAGGTATGTCAAGTGACACCTCGCTTGAAAGATCTCGCAAGGAATACAACCCGCTATTTATTTCTTGAATATTTTCAAAGCCTACATGATAAAAATGAAAACCAAATTTATAATTTGAATATTATTTGATGCAACAAATGTTCAAAATGGGCACCGTTTCTTTCTTGGTAAAAATTAATATAAAATGATTTTTCATAAAGTAAATCAGAGCAATATTTTTATTTAGTATAGTTAAGGAAAAACCGCTCCATGGTAAACATAAATCCACCATAAGTGTCGCTGTTTCTTTCGATGAGAGTGACATTCAGGACAATCGAATCCCCCAACTCTTAGCGATCAATTCGCTTGAGACCAGACTAGAGAATACCTTTTGGTCCTGGACTAGTCAAACAACAGTGATCGCGAAGGAGAGGTTTTAATCGGTAAGAGTCCGATACTACCCTACTATAAGGGTGTCCATGCAGGATTTCCTCTCCTCTTACCAAAAAAAAAGTGAACATAAATTACTGCGAGCGTGTTGAAGCTGCAGGGCCGGCGCTTCTGGGAGTCTCGACGCTGTTCTCGCGCGCTTCTGTATGATGGAATCAGGACGGCTCGAATGTCGCCGCCGGCCCGGTGATCTATGAGTCAGTTACATTTTTAATCGGGTCTATGCCAAAACTCCGAAAAAGTGGAATGAGGCGGTTATAAAAAGGATGTTTTTTGCTAGCATAAATTACCGTGATTTACGACCGTCCCTAAAACGCCGACAGAGCGGTAGTAGAGGAACGCGTAGGAATCCGGTACGTGAGAAACAATCTGTTAGTGGAAAATAAATGAACTGTATTAAGTTATTCACTTATTTTGTAATATTCGTTGTTTAAACATGGATGTTATAAAAGATTCTTGTAAAAGTTATTATGTTTATGAAAATTTCATTTATTTGAAAAATCGTGTAGTTGGCGAAACAACTTATTTCGCTTGCTACAAAAATGCACCTTAACTTAACCCTAACCTAACCTAACCTGACCTAATCTAACCTTAATATAAAGATATTATTATTGTTATTATTACTAATCACATATACGTTTAATATATTCTATAAAATATGCAATTAAAATTCTACATTAAATTAATGTAAATAGACTATATATTTTAATTAAATTCACATACATTTGAAAGTTCATTTATTTGCACTATATTATTTAATAATATTATATTGTAATTCAATATAATAAGGTTGTAACAAACGAAAATATAATTTCGATTATATAGAAAAAGAGCGGCTACCCGATGCCGCCGAGTGTGCACACGGCGCGTGCCGGCTGTCACCCGTTGACAGATTTACGACTTAGCGGCGATGCCGCACAAAGGCATTACATGCCGGCGGGCTATTAAATAAATAGTTAAAAAACATCCTTTTTATAACCGCCTCATTCCACTTTTTCGGAGTTATGTCCGGATCCTTTTTAATCTACGAGTGGTTAACCGGGCGTAAGAACATTGGAACATTTAACTCTCTTTCCTTGATTGCTTCCCTACTTTAAAATTCCACCGCCAGCTACTGAGTTATTGTAACTTATCTTTCTATAAATGATGACACGAAATTTCTGTCTAGAAAACACTATGAATGATTAAACATTAAAACTAAAAAGAATAAAATGACATAAATACCAATTGAAAATAACAATAAATTATAGCCTTAATAAAAATATAGTTTAAGGTATATAAGTATATAAATATTTAATGTAATCATTATTATAATACCTAACAGACACATTAAAATTATTTTTTTAATTAAAAAGTAAGTTTTATTAATGAATAATAAATATTTTTTTAAGAGAAACTCTGAAACAAGTTGTACCATTTATAGGGTGCATTAATAAAAATGCACTAAGCAATAACAATTCTATAAATTATACATTAAATAGTTTTGCTGCTGTAGTTGTTTTTACAAGAATAATTTATATAACCATAAGAGAAAAATACTTTGTGCTTTAAAGTAAAGACAATTGTGATTTATTAAGTGGTGATCGACATGAATAAAGTGAAGTTGCCGATTATTTGGATATAAAAATCAGGAACAGTAATTAACCAATTATCGATAAGACTGTACAAGCATTGTTCTTACCAATTATATCTCTATGAGGTCCGATATCCACACTATTCCAACTGAAAGAGTATTTTGATGGCCATAAGGTATATCCTTCGTGATGTTTACTTGTCAAGACCACATACCTAAAACATTATAAACGTTTTTACACTTAATGTTTTAAATGTTTTTTATTGTTATTAATAAAAAATTACCTAGCCCCAGATTTCTTGAATATTTTGGCCCACTCTTCAGGATTAAAAAATTCTGCTGTGAAATCTTTGGCAAATTCTTGATATGAAAAAGTATTTGGATATGTCTTCTTCATAAAATCAACATATGCACTTTGATTTCTTCCTAAAAAATATATCTTTTATACCAAGATATTTATTATAAATATATTATTATTACTACTTATTTTTGACCTTTTAATATTATTTCGTTTTTAAGATTAATGTTTGTGCCTAACAATACAAAAAAGAAAATTTGACAAAAAGCAGCAATTTTTTCCCAAAATAGTTTATTTGAAATTGAAAAATACAGTACATTTTATTTTAGTATGGGTACATGAATTTACATAGTACATTGCACTTCATGTTAACTTTGGTACAAATTTAAATTATTTTTTGTTGAATTTATTTTTTATACACAAATCATACATTTGTAAGAAATATTTATTATTTTATCGACATTATTATTATTTTCGCTTTCAAAGTTGAAATTAAAAGCACAAAATATGTCATTGCGTTTACGTTACCTTAATGTTAGTTATTGTAAATTTTAGAAAAACAAGTAGGAGTTATGACGGCATAAACAAAAGCCATGCCAAACCAAGATGTAAATCGTCGATTCATAGTAAGACTACAATGCTGAAAACATGCAATTGAACCACCCTTCAACGCACTTTGTCCAGGCAGAAGATGGTAGCTCTAAAACATGCGTTTCGAAGGCCTCAAATTACTGGGAACAAGAAAAAGACATTGGGTGTCAAGTCAGGACTGTAAGGCAAATACTAGTTTGTTGCATGTGATATGTGAGCTCGCATTGTCGTGATGCAAAATGATTCGTCATTTTGAGTTGGTTTCTCTCAATTTACCGAAAACTTCAGGCAAACAATACCACGCTGAATCAACGGTCTTTAGATTTTCGAGAGCCAAAGTTGCCACATGACTGGTTTTCGCGAAGACAAATGCCACCATTGGTTTCTTAACACATCGAGAACGATCAACTTTTAATGGCTTTGCTTCATATTGAAACACTCAATCTGCCGATTGGTCGTTTAAAATCGGTCGTTGTGCCGGAAAATAACGATGCTGTGCGAAAACTAATTGAAGAAGATCATCATGTGACATCAAGACATCGGGAGATGTTTAAGCATTAGTATGACCAGCATACATAAGTTTTTGCAAGAATATTTGGATGTTCCGAAGTTGTGCGCGCGCTGCATTTCACATTTGTTGACATGCTCAAAAAATCGTGTCGACTGGTGCCGTAAAATGATTTCGAAATACAACTGTGGTGCATCCAAAGTCGTACGCAGCATCGTTACAGGTGACGAGTCGTTGTTTTATGCGTATGAGCCAGAAAGAAAAAACAAAAATAACATCCACTTTCGGTTTTTAAATGTTCACCAAAAGCTTTTCAGTTCCAGTTTCTAACGATAAAACCTTAAGTTTGAAGTTTCATATCAAACTGATAATTCGTTTTTGAGATACAGCGCCCACCCACAGTCACATTTTTTTTTTCCAGAAATTAGTGCAATGGACTCAGGGACCTCAAAATGGATATTCCCACAAAAAAAAATTTCAAAAAAATCACGAAAACAATATTCCCCATATATAGGTATACTTTATAGGGAAAGTAATAATAAACAAATGTGTAAAATATAATCAAATATAAAAACATTAATAGAATTAATAATGTGGTAGTACTGCTCATTATATATACCGGGTGTTCGATAAAAAACGCCCAACGCCATAACTTTGTTATTTATTAACCGATTTGAATCAACTAAAAAATGGTGATGTGGCCATCACAGTACTTTCCCTATATTTTACTCGAAAACTATGAGGTTTACGCAAAAATACTATTCTTAATAAATTGTTCAGTTTTGGATTCTTTACAATTACTTTTTATATAATTTTCATGTAACTCTAATAGTTTATTAGCAATTGGGAAAAAATGTCAAAAATTTAATTTTTTTTTAATGCCATTAAGCTTATCCCCAGCACCGAAAATATTATAAACGAAATATCTGACCGGGAGAGACGTAGTCGTAATTTAATAATTTATAATATGCCGGAGTCAAAATTAACGGATGCTGGCGATAGGAAAAAAGATGATATTGCTCAGTTTATTCATATGTCGTCTGTTATTTTCCAAGATATTAATCCTACAAATGCTATACGTCTTGGTAAACGCAATGAAGCAAAACAAATTTACCAAGAGTTGGAATCTCGCAAACAAAAAAGGGGAAACTGGCATTTATGTAAAATTCATTAATGACCGTCCCACAATTTGCGATGGATCGCAATCCAGTATAAGTCGAAATAAAAATAGTGCTGCAAAAAACTAAAAACCTACTATTAGAATCTGGGAGGCATGAAAACAAAATTATACGATATCATGAATAATATAAACTGTTGCTCGTGTGATATTATAATATTTGTTGAAACTTGGTTAGACGATAGTATAAATGACAATGAATTGGGATTTAATAACTTGACTATTTATCGACTTAACTGTTCACCTACTACAAGACACAAACATCACGGGGTGGAGTTCTCATAGCCGTAAAAAATAATATCAGGTCGCATCAAATTCATATTGATGAAAATAGCATTGAACAAATATTCGTTATGTTAAAGTTGAATTTAATTAATATACTGATTGGAAGCGTTTATATTCCACCTAATTCTTCCACCGATACTTATGATAAACACTGTAAAGTTGTTGAAAAACATTAGACAAAGTTTATTATTATATATGGTGACTTTAATTTGCCTGATTTAAAATGGGAGCTTGTTAATAATGTTTGCATTCCCGAAAGTCGTCTAAATGAGTGTATTGAACAACTTATTAATACTTACAATCTTATGAATTTACATCAAATTAATGCTGTACCTAATTCGAATAGTACATCTTTAGATCTTGTATTTACGGATTTCATAGAGTTCGATGTCTGCTTATCTGAGGAACCCTTAAGCAAACTTTCAATTCATCATAATCCAACCAACATTAATTTACGGATTTCTGATATATTGCCTATTTTAAACAAACAGCAAGTTATTCATGACTATCTTAATGCTAATTATGAAGCTATTAATAATTTCCTGGCATCATTTCAGTGGGATAATTTATTTCTTGACAAGAACATTAATGAAAAAGTTGAAGTATTCTACACAATCGTTAATGAAGCTATTCAATTATTTGTTCCTACAAAAACAATTTATAGTAGTGAGTATCCTGTTTGGTTCAACAGACACTTAATTCAATTAATTAAACAGAAGAAATTAGCACATATGAATTATAAGAAAACATGTTTAATATCAGATTATAATAAATTCAAATATTTACGCGATCAATGTAAAAAATGGTGATGTGGCCATCATAGTACTTTCCCTATATTTTTCTCGAAAACTATGAGATTTACGCAAAAAAACTATTCTTAATAATTTATTCATTTTTTAATTCTCTACCATTATTTGTTATATAAATGCCAACAGTTAATTGGCAATTGGCAAAAAATGTCTAAATTTTCAATTTTTAATTTTTTTCTCAAAAGTTAATAATTTTATGAAAAATATGTTTAAATAAAACTTGTTCAGTTTTTAATTCTCTTTAACTTTTGTTTGAATCGTTTTTTTAAAATTTTTCATATTTAGAAAAATATCACCAAAAAACAAAAAAACGTCTCTAGTAAACATCCACTTCCGGTCTATGAATGTTTACCAAAAGCTTTTCAGTTCCAGTTTTTAATGATAAAACCTTAAGTTTAAAGTTTCATCTCAATCAGATTATTCGTTTTTGAGATACAGCGCCCACCGACAGACAGACAGACAGACAGACACACACACAGACACAATTTTTTTTTTCCAGAAATTAGTGAAATGGGTTCAGGGGACCCCAAAACGGATATTTCCGCAAAAAAAAATTTTCAAAAAAAAATCACGATCACAATACTTCCCCTATATTTCATATAGGGAAAGTAAAAATTAAGTTCTGAGCTTCAGAAATTATACATGACAAAAATCGAAAACGACATATGCCTAAAACCACGAAATTTTTGGAAACATATTTCTAAACTAAAAAATGGTGATGTGGCCATCATAGTACTTTCCCTATATTTTACTCGAAAACTATGAGGTTTACACAAAAAGGCTATTCTTAATGATTTGTTCACTTTTGAAATCTCTACAATTATTTGAAATAAAAGTTTCACGTAACTCTAATAGTTTATTAGCAATTGTCAAAAAATGTCAAAATTTTCAATTTTTATTTTTTTTTTCTCGAAAGTTAAGAATTTTATGAAAAATATGTTTCTATAAAACTTGTTCAGTTTTTTATTCCCTTTATCTTTTGCTTGAACCGTTTTTTAAATTTTTTTATATTTAGAAAAATATCACGAAAAAACAAAAAAACGCCTCGAGTAAACATCCACTTCCGGTCTATGAATGTTCACCAAAAGCTTTTCAGTTCCAGTTTTTAACGATAAAACCTTAAGTTTGAAGTTTCATCTCAAACCGATAATTCGTTTTTGAGATACAGCGCCCACCAACAGAAAGACAGACAGACAGACAGACGGACAGACAGACACACACACAGACACAAAAAATTTTTTTCCAGAAATTAGTGTAATGCACTCAGGGGACCTCAAAACGGATATTTCCGCAAAAAAAAATCACGATCACAATACTTCCCCTATATATACTTCGTATATAGGGAAAGTAAAAATGGTGATGTGGCCATCATAGTACTTTCCCTGTATTTTACTCGAAAACTATGCGGTTTATGCAAAATAGTATATTGTTCAACGAGTGACGAAAGTAACATTTTTTTAAGCGAGAGAACAGTTTTTTTTGCGAAGCTTAAAAAAATGCTTTCGACGAGTTAAACACTATACTTTTTCTACTACCTTACCTATGATACTAACAAACTTTTATTATATAAACAAATACTTTATTTTGAATTAAAAATTACAAAACTACAGATCATATTTAAATTACTTACCGACAACTTTACAAAATATGCAAATAGCACAGTGAATATGAATTTACGCGATTATCTGCCTTAAATTCCATGAATTTTGCATATATTTTTTCATACCTCTTTTTCGATTTTTCTGATAATAAATCCACATAGGTTTTCTCAGCTTGATTTACTATTTCTGGTGCAGTATTGGAAAGATCTAAATCACTTACTGAATCAGAAATCATGATATGATGAAGTTACGAACAGTACAAATTCAAAAACTGACGTTTAATATAGTGACAGCAGGCAACTAGACGGAGGTGAAAATTTGTAGGTAACTTTCGTCCCTAGTGACGAAAGTTAGCGTTATGGGATTTTCTCTCACTAGTGACGGAACTCAAATTTTCGCTGGAGTATTCGGTGACGAAAATTGTCTTTTTATAAAGGGTAGTAGAAAAAGGTTATTCTTAACAATTTATTCAATTTTAAATTCTCTGCAATTATTTGTTATATAACTTTCATGTTGCTTCAATAGTTTATTAGCAATTGGCAAAAAATGTCAAAAATTTCAATTTTTATTTTTTTCTCGAAAGTTAAGAATTTTATGAAAAATATATTTTAATAAAATTTGTTCAGTTTCTCATTATCTTTAACTTTTGTTTGAAAAGTTTTGTAATATTTTTCATATTAAAAAAATATCGGAAAAAACAAAAAACGCCTCGAGTAAACACCCACTTCCGGTTTATGAATGTTTACCAAAAGCTTTTCAGTTCCAGTTTTTAATGATAAAACCTTACGTTTAAAGTTTCATCTCAATCGGATCAGTCGTTTTTGAGATACAGCACCCACGGACAGACAGACAGACAGACAGACAGACACACACACAGACACAAATTTTTTTACTTTCCCTATATGAAATATAGGGGAAGTATTGTGATCGTGATTTTTTTTTGAAAAATTTTTTTTGCGGAAATATCCGTTTTGGGGTCCCCTGAACCCATTACACTAATTTCTGGAAAATTTTTTTTTGTGTATGTGTGTGTGTCTGTCTGTCGGTGGGCGCTGTATCTCAAAAACGAATAATCTGATTGAGATACAACTTTAAACTTAAGGTTTTATCATTAAAAACTGGAACTGAAAAGCTTTTGGTAAACATTCATAGACCGGAAGTTGATGTTTACTCGAGACGTTTTTTTGTTTTTTGGTGATATTTTTCTAAATATGAAAAATTTTAAAAAACGATTCAAACAAAAGTTAAAGAGAATAAAAAACTGAACAAGTTTTATTTAAACGTATTTTTCATAAAATTTTTAACTTTTGAGAAAAAATATAAAAAATGAAAATTTAGACATATTTTGCCAATTGTTAATTAACTGTTGGAGTTACATGAAACTTATATAACAAATAATTGTAGAGAATTAAAAAATGAATAAATTATTAAGAATAGCCTTTTTCCGTAAATCTCATAGTTTTCGAGAAAAATATAGGGAAAGTACTATGATGGCCACATCACCATTTTTTTTCCAGAAATTAGTGTAATGGCTTCAGGGGACCCCAAAACGGATATTTCCGCAAAAAAAAATTTTCAAAAAAAAATCACGATCACAATACTTCCCCTATATTTCATATAGGGAAAGTAAAAATATCGGAAAAAACAAATAATGCCTCTAGTAAATACCCACTTCCGGTTTATGAATGTTTACCAAAAGCTTTTCAGTTCCAGTTTTTAACGATAAAACCCGTAAGTTTTATATAGGGAAAGTAAAAAGTGCAATGGAATTCCAAACAGAATGTTATTGGAAAATATGATCCTCGATTCTGATGAATTATCTCAGCAGGATTTGCTACCAGAAACTTATAAAAAACCTATGAATGACAAGTCGTGCGATTTTGTTTTTAAAAATCAAGTGAATAATTCTAAATTTTTCATTTCCTTACAAGAGGTGTGTGAAGAGTTAGAATCTCTAGGCAATAGTGCAACCTGTGGTCCTGATGGTGTTCCAGCAATATTCCTTTGAAATGAGTGTGTACCTTGACGAAACCCTTACATATTTTATTTTCTTGCTCTCTGGATGAAGAAAAGTTTGGAAGAGGAGTTTTCTAATACCTATTCATAAATCTGGCAGAAGGGATATTATTCCCAAATACAAAGGAGTCGCAATCCAGTCATTTATTCCAAAAATATTTGACAAGATGATTTCCAAGCAATTGGTATGGCTAGCTAAGGAATTAATCGTGGAATCACAACATGGATTTTGTCAAGGGAAATCTACGATCACAAATCTTCTGGAATTCCAATCATCCATTCTATCAGCCTTGGAAAAAAAGTGCCAACTTGATGTAATTTACACCGACTCTTCAAAGGCTTTCAACAAAATCAATCACTCTACATTGCTTTCAAAGATGAGTGCGTATGGTTTTAATGATAGTGTTATGAATTGGTTCCATTCATACTTAACTTCCAGAGAACAAAGTGTTAGAATCGGTAATTTCACATCTGACAAAATAGAGGTAACATCATGGGGGAGGACGGGAGGGAGGTAGGGGTAACAGGAGTAGGGAGGTTCTAACAGTTGGGATGTGGAATGTGGCGGGAGTAAAAGGTATGACTAGGGGGAAGGAAAAGGAGAAAGCATTGGGAGAATGGATAGAGGGGAAGGATATAGTGGGGTCAACAACATTAGACATAATGAGCACAAATGAGATGGCAACGAATACGAATAATGGCCAACTGAAAAAAAAGATTTGTTCGGGTAATGAAGGGTGCATAACGCTGGGGTTCTGGAACGTAGCGGGAATAAAGACCAAAGACAATAAGGGCAGGTGGAAGAGAGACTTTGAGGAGTGGGTGGAGGGGAAGGACATAGTGGGGATAGTGGAGACATGGATGGTAAAGAAGGACTGGGAAGAAGTGAAAGGATGGCTACCGAGAGTGTTTAGATGGGAGATGAAGGAGGCAACAAAATGTGAGAAGAAGGGAAGGGCGAAGGGGGGAATGATTGTGGGATGGAGAGAAGGAAGGAAGGGAGGCAAGGGAGAGTTTATGGAGGGGTGCGAAGGGCTAGTGTGGTTGAAATACAAGCAAGGGAGAAGACAGATGAATGTGGGGGTGGTATATGTAAATAGAAATTGGGGGGACATAAGGAAAAAGACTGATGAGAGAACAGGGGAAGGAGGGAGTTGGATAGTGGGGGGGGATTTTAATGCGAGAATAGGAGAAACGGGGGGAGGAATCAAGGAGGACGGCTCAGTGAGGGAAAGAAGGTCACAGGATAAATGCAGGAACGGGGAAGGAAGGAGGATGGGGGAGTGGGTCATGGAAGAAGGTTGGGAGATATTAAACGGATGTACGGAGGGAGATTGGGAGGGGAAGAAAACGTACATAGGGGTAAGAGGAGCATCGGTAATAGACTATGTAGTGGTGAAGGGAATCGCAAGAGAAGAGATACGGAGTATGGAGGTGGAAGAGAGGTTGGGGTCGGATCACCTACCGTTAAAGGTGGAAATGTGGATGGAGAAGGGACAGGGGAGTGAAAGGGGGCAGAAAAGCGAGGGGCTGGAGTGTGGGGCAAAAGCGATGGAGGAGATGAGGAGAAAGATGGATAGGATTGAATGAGAGGAGGTCAGTACGATGGAAGAAATGGAGGAGAGAATAGTGGGGTGCGGAAGAAAGAGGAAGGGGGAGAGAAGGGATGGTAACACATGGTGGGATAAGGAATGCATACAGGCAAAAAAGGATCTGAGGAAGGCAGTGAGAGAGTGTGCAGCAGGCGGAGGGGGAGAGAAGAGAGTGGCGGAACTAAGAAGGAATTATGAAAACTTATGTGAGAAGAAGAAGGAGCAGGCAGTGGAAAAAGCTAGCGAGGAATTGAGGGAATGTAGGAACGAGTCGGAAATGTGGAGGGTGTTGAGTAGAGGGGAAAGGAGGAGGCAAGTACGGGTATCGCTGGAAGAATGGGCAAAGAAATGCGGGGAAGGATGTGGAGTACCAGGAGAGATTGGAAAGGGCGGAGGGGGTGAAAGAGGAGAAGAATTCACGAAGGAAGAGGTGGAGAGGGCTTTCGAGGAGGTGAAGAATGGAAAGGCGGCGGGGAGGGATGGCATAAAGGCGGAGATGTGGAAGGAGATTGGGGAAAAGGGGAAGAAAAAGTTCAGAGAGATATTGAACAAGATGTGGAGGGGGGAGGCGAGTTTGCCGGAGACGTGGAGGGTGGGGATGATGTGTCCGGTGTATAAAGGAGGGGATGAGGAGGAGGTGAAAAATTACAGGGGAGTGACAATAATGAACGTGGGGTATAAAATAGCGATGATGATTGTGAGGAATAGGATGGAGATGGAGGTGGAGGAGAAGGGGGTACTACCGAAGACGCAAGGGGGGTTTAGAAGAGGGAGGGGGACAAGGGACCAAGTCTACCCTTGCAAGAATGGTAGAGAGAGTGATGGAGGAGAAAGGATGTATGTATGCGGTGTTCTTAGATTTGAAAGCAGCATATGACTCGGTACCGAGGGTGAAGTTGATAGAGTGTTTGAGGAGAAGAGGGGTGAGTGAGGGGATGGTTGAGTGGGTGAGGAGAGTGTACGAGGAGACGTGGGTGGTGGCGAAAGTGGGGTCAGAGGTGTCGGAGTGTGTCAGGACGTGGGAGGGATTGAGGCAGGGGTGCCCGCTAAGCCCACTGTTATTTAATGTTTATATGAGTGAGATGGAAGAGGTGATGAGGAAAGGGCAGGAGGGGGGAGTAGTGATGATATGGTGTTGGTAGCGAAAGAGTATGAGGGAATGAGAGCGATGTTGAAAAGGGCGGAGAGGTTCATGGATAGGAGAGGAATGAGTGTGAATGTGGAGAAAACGAAATGGGTGAGGTTCAGGAATAAAGGGAGGGAGGGAAAGGTGAAAGAGTTGGAATGGAAGGGGGGGATTATTGAGAGGGTTAAAAGTTTTAAGTATTTAGGGTTTTGGTTTAAAGGGACGGGAGGATATGAGGAGCAGGTGAGGTGGGTGCAGAGTAAGGCGAGGAAGGCTTGGGGAATGGCATGGGGGAAGTGGGGGAAGTGGATGAGGAATAATGTGAGGGTGGCGTGTAAGATATGGGATGCGTGTGTGAGATCGATACTGATGTATGGAGTGGAAGTATGGGGGACGAGAGGGTATGAATGTATAGAGAGGGAGCAGATGTGGTTCCTGAAGCGCATGTTGGGGGTGGAAAGGTCCACGCCCAGTTACATAGTGCTTCAGGAGACGAATAGAGAGAGGTTAGAATGCGAGGCAATGGTGAGGGTGGTGAGGTATGAGAGGAGGTTGTGGGAATTGGGGGAAGAGAGATTGGTGAAGGATATATGGTTGTCAAGCGTGGGTGGGGTTGAGGGGAGATGGAGGGGGGAGAGGAGGAAAATGTATGAGAGGGTAGGTTTGTCAGAGGCGAAAGTAATGGAATGGATAGGGAACGGGGTGAAGGTGGACGAGTGGGTGAGGGAGAAAGGGAAGGAGGTGGAAGGGCAGGAAAGGCAAGGGTGGATAGAGAGAAGCGAGTACAATGATATGTATGGGAGATGGCAGGTGTATGGAAGGGTACCGAAATATTTGATAGAGAGGGGATGGAGTAGGGAAGATAGGGTGATTGTGGCAAGGGCGAGGTGTGGATCGGAAGAGAGAGGAAGGAAGATATGGATGGGGGAAGAGTATGGAAGGTGTGTATTGTGTCAGCATGGGAAGGATACGTGGAGACATTTGGCGGAGGAATGCGTGGGGGTGAAGGAGGAATGGATGGGGGCGAAAGGGAGTAGAAGGGTGATGGAGTGGATGAGAGAGGATGGGGCGGGGGTAAGGACTTTGGAGAAGTTGGGGAGGGAGAGAGTAATCAGAAGAGGAGGTAGAAGGGGGGGCGCTGGGTAGAGATATGTAATTAGTATGTAAAAAAGATGATATGTGTAATGGATTGTATGCCAATAAAGGTCTTTTTTTTTTTTTTTCATAAACCTACAATCAATTCAGGACCGTCATAAAATTGTAGAAATTTGTTTTCTCCACAAACTAATAAATGGTCATATTATCTCTCCTGGGTTATTATTCATGTTGAATTTTAATTTCTATACACATAATATATCTATTCGTAATGGATCATTATTTCGACCAAACTTTCATCGCACCAATTATGGTTACAATCCTCCAATCGAAATAATTATGAGAAATGTAAATACACTTAATATGTCTCGTGATTTCGACATTTTTAATAATTACTTAGCTATTGCAAGACTTCAATTATCAGATATAATGTCCCAAGGGCAATGATAATCCGCGATAAGTTCTTTCATTAATGAGCAACCAATCAGATTCGTTCATTTTTGACAAACGCCGCATGCTATTCAAACTTAAGGCGGCAATGTCACCGAGAACTGAAAAGCTCCCTAGGGAAATTATCGATAATCTCCCGGCTGTCAAGTTGACATTTATACCATATTCGCAGTTGCCCTTGATTTTAAAAATACAATCGATCTGTCAATGTATAATCAGGTCCGTCCGAATCACGCTTCGGTATAGAATGTGATGAACCAACTAGTTAATAGAAAAAACGACACTAGAAAACACGGTTAAAAGTGAATACTTACGGAGGCCGTTCGAGCATTTTTGTGAGATTAGGAAATACGAATTAAAACATAACCGCCAAATTATGACAAAAGACGGAGCGATACGCCAGAGGTACCAACTTACACGCTTAATCATTGTTCTTTCAAAATTGTATATATAATAAATAACTTTTAATATTTTGTAAGTTATTCAAGAACTTATCTCTAGTATTCATTAATTCTTTCTTTTTGTTTTAGTTACTCTTAAAGTTTAATACCGTTTTCTTAACAGTATTATTTATAGTGTATATAACCAGAATATAATGTATTTTCGGTTTTGTTATATAAGTTCAACAAATTATTTAATTTTTTTTGTAGTTCTTTAACTAATATTATTTTGTACATATAATATGTTTGTATTAATTGTA
The DNA here is from genome assembly GCA_963969525.1 of Ontholestes murinus. Taxonomy (NCBI): domain Eukaryota; kingdom Metazoa; phylum Arthropoda; class Insecta; order Coleoptera; family Staphylinidae; genus Ontholestes; species Ontholestes murinus. The sequence continues at coordinate 43,113,412 of OZ018390.1, forward strand.
AAAAAGGCGATTGCCGTAATAAAGAGTATTTATTTATTTATTTAATTAATTGTACTTTAGAGTGACGGGGGCGATCCTTTAAAGTAACAAGCTCATTTATATACACACAAATACACAAATAACACATGGCCGAAGGACCACGTGGTCGATAGCCTAACACTACTACTACTACTATATTTTAATAAAACTTGTTCAGTTTTTCATTCTGTTAAAATTTTATTTAAAAAAATTTGTTATATTTTTTATATTAAATTTTTTTTTGGAAAAAAAACAAAAAATGACCTCGAGTAAACATCCACTTCCAGTTTTTGAATGTTCATCAAAAGCTTTTCAGATCCAGTTTTTAAAGTTAAAACCTTAAGTTTAAAGTTTCATATCAAACAGATTATTCGTTTTTGAGATTTGAAGAAATTGACACTTTTTACTTTTTCCAAAATATCTAGTTACCCTTGACTTTTTTGAAAACTTTGAAAGTGGAATTTTATTCGTCTCGTAAATCTACACTTCTTTCCCCATTTAACCATTTCTCTATCTCTTATAGTTTCCGAGATTCCCATAGAGAACATAGAAAAAAAATCACCCCATATATATTTTAAAATAGAATATACACAACAATCACATCAAAAATTTAACAAGCAAATTTGGAATTTATTCAATGAAATGTTCTCATTGCGATAAAATTTATATTGGACAAAACCTTCGAAATTTGATTTTAAAATATTTATTTTTGCAAATTTCTTTGATGGGTGTAAGTCTAGTAGGGAGATTTTATGTATATTGATGTATTTGTTCGCAATCTTTTTAATTGTGTTTAACCTATAATTACCCAACACCCGAAAGGGTAAAAGGGTTTTTTGATTATATATATATATACAGGGTGTCCCGTTAATGCGGGGAAATGGCTGGACCATAGATTCCTGGGGTCAAAATATGACGATTTAACGCAACTTATCTATATCCAAAAATTTACTGCTAAGCCAGAATTTGGCTTCACAGTTTCAAAATTTTTTATTTCTTTTGTTTATAACAATTGAACGCTTTATTTGATTTGAATGAAATTTACTATTATTAATAAGTACCATAATATCATACATCATTTCAGTTATTGTGGCCATTAGTGATTGACAGGAAGTATAAAAAACAGTAGTACCACCACTTAAAAACTAAAATATTTTTTTATTGGTGCATCCAATAAAATCCAAAAAAATCTACTTGAAAGGGCATTAGATTTAAAAACTTTTTTGACTCTTACTAGTTTTTGCACAAAAAATAAAATATGAATATAGTATACTCATTATGCACTCATTAATAAGTAAATAAACTTACTCAATTGAATAAAAATTAAATAATATCAATTAATAAAATAAATCAAAAAAAAAAAAACACTTTTCAAACAATTTTCTTTGCAAAATCCTAATACAAACAAGATATCTGTTTGTTCCAAATATGAATATTTATGAACTGTAACAAAGTTAAAAATTAATTGTCAAAAGACACTAAATAATTATTATTATACATAATTTACATTTTTTAAACAAGGACGGCCACGAAAAACATTTATTTTCGATTCGATGAAAAACTAGATTTTGTTTTTACTAGATAAAAAATATATATTTTATTTTTTTGTGGGAAAACCGTAAAAGATATCAAATATTATTAAGAGATCAAAAAGTTTTTAAATTAAATGGTCTTTCAAGTAGTATTGTTTAGTTTTTATTAGATCCACCAATAAAAAAATATTTTAGTTTTTAAGAGGTGGTACTACTGTTTCTTATACCTCTTGTTAACCAATAATAGTCATAATAACTGAAATGATGTATTATATTATGGTAGTTATTAAGAATAAATTTCATTCAAATCAAATAAAGCGTTCAATTGTTATAAACAAAAGAAATAAAAAATTTTGAAACTTTGAAGCCAAATTCCGCCTTAACCGTAAATTTTTGGATATAGATAAGTTGCGTTAAATCGTCATATTTTGACATCAGGAATCTATGGTCCAGCCATTTCCCCGCATTAACGGGACACCCTGTATATTAACTTATAATTAAGAGACTTATTTGTTATTTTCTCTGGAAATTATTAAATCTAAAAACAGTAATTTATTATCAATTTCTAATTCGTAGGTAAAATTAGTGCTTGGATATAAGTTATTTAATGAAGAAATGGTTCTTTTGTTATAAGAAATGTTTTTTACAGCTACACATGTCAAATAATTATGACTATGGGTATATATTATATTAGAATTTGTTTTATTTTTAAATAAATATTTTGAAATCGCTATAACATACAGTTTATGCAGATTGAAAACATCGGCGTCGTTATATATTTGTGTACTAGGGTACCTAAAGGGCTTGTTACAGGTTATTTTCAAAATAAGTTTTTGTGCTAAGACCGATAACATGTTGATGGTGCCCCATACCAGTATACTATATGATAATAGAGATAATAGCAAAGGGTACTGATCATCCAATCGATTGCAAACCACAGGCTACTGTTGCTGATGCTCGAATTTCACATGACACAGAGGAAGTTCATAAATTATTTAATTCTCTAAACCTATCCATAAGGCCAAATAAAATACTAAGAGTGGGTATGAAGAAACATGATACCACTAGACCTATAAAAATTATTTTTGGTGACGAATCGGCAGTCAAGGAGGTATTAGCTTCTAATATAAGGAACAAGAATCCAAGCACACGCTTCCGGAGGGATAAAACACTCAGCCAACGTCAATACTTTAAAAAAATAAAAGAAGAGCTAACTACGAGAGTGGAGAATGGGGAATCGGATCTTAGTATTCGATACCGGAATGACATTCCTTACATTTCCAAGAGCAAGTCCCAAAGTGAAAGCTTCGGCGTCTCTTCAAAAAACTGATGATTTATTATCAAAACGTAGGCGGCATGCGTACTAAACTATTAGATATAATGTTAACTGTTAATAGTAACGATTTTGATGTAATTATTTTGGTTGAAACGTGGTTGTATTCTGATATGTCAAATTCAATGTTGCGCTTTGACAATTACCAAATATATAGATCCGATAGGTCTGAAACGGGTGAAATTCGGGGTGGCGGGGTTTTGATCGCAATCAAGAAGTGTTTTCCTTCTTGCCTAATTTTACGGGATAATTTAATTGAACATCTGTTTGTCTCGGCAAAGATTGGTTTAACTCATTATATGTTTGGTGCTGTCTATATCCCTCCCAGTGCCTTGCCTCAAATTTATAGTGATCACTGCTCAATTTTAGAAAACTTAGTATATGATCATGATAATCACAAGTATCTTATATGTGGAGACTATAATATTCCAAACTTAAAATGGGACGTAAACGGTATTGTTTATAACTCTCTGAAATCTTCTGATACTATTGCTAATATAGTACTGGACTCTTATTGTTTTCTCAATCTGAAACAGAGTAACATCTTACCGAATGCTCGTAATGTGTTTCTGGATCTAGTATTTAGCAATATAACTGGGTTAACAATATCCAAAGACAACGATCCCTTTTCCAAGTCTACAGACCACCATTTTGCTTACAATATTATTATTGACAGTATTAGATATCATCCTCTAAAGACCTATACTAAGAAATTTTTGTTTCATATGTCAGATTTTTCAGATTTAAATATGTTTTTGAGTTCTGTCGATTGGAACGTCCTTCGTGAACTTGAGTTAGAGGTGGCTACGGCCCTATTCTATGATATTGTTCATACGGGCATAAATAGATTCATACCATTCAAATATGTTCCAGTTAAATATGATAACTTTCCTAGATGGGTGAACAAAGAACTTAAAACATTAATAAGAAAGAAAAAGGAGGCGCATATAAAATACAAAACGAGCAGAAGTTTTGAGGATTATCAGACTTTCAGTCAACTTAGATCAAATTGTAAACAACTGAATTCTCTACTTTATCATCGTTACCTCACTAAGGTAGAATCAGCAATAAGTGAAAATCCAAAAAAATTTTGGTCTTATGTGCATGATTTCAAAAATGAAGACGAGCTTCCCAGTGTGATGTACTACAACGATGAGGTGGCTCGTGATGGAAGTAGTATTTCGGAACTATTTGCCAAGTACTTCTCATCGGTCTATGCTCCTCCTAGGACTTGCAAGGATAATACATCTACTAGTAACAACGAACAAGCACATTATATTAGATTCCATATTGACCGAGAATGGTTACTGACCGCACTTTTAAGGCAAAATAATGCTACGGGCCCGGATGATCTCCCTAGCTGTATTCTAAAGAAATGTGCTTTTACTCTGGTGAACCCAATTTATATATTATTTTCAATGTCTATTGATGAAGGGATTGTACCTGATATGTGGAAGAGAAGTTTCATCCGTCCTATCTTTAAGACGGGGGACCGGAAACTAATTAATAGCTATAGGGGAGTATGCTTGCAGTCCATTATTCCAAAGCTTCTAGATGAAACCATTGCTCAGCAGCTTCTTTGGATGTCCAAGATTTTAATCACGGATAGACAACACGGTTTCCTGACTGGAAGGTCCACAATAACAAACTTATTAATATACCGCGATTTTCTGTCGAATGCCTTAGATAAGAAACTTCAAGTAGACGTCATATATACTGATTTTGCTAAAGCATTCGATAGGGTAAATCATTCGGTGCTATTACGGAAGTTGGAAGAGCTTGGCTTTCATCCAAGTGTAATTAAATGGATAAATTCTTTTCTAACGAATCGCGTTCAGTGTGTTAAAGTAAATAATTTTATATCCCAATTTTTCAATGTTACATCTGGTGTGCCGCAAGGGTCGCATAGCGGACCTATTCTCTTTTTGTTATTCATTAACGATATTGTGAAAGTGATACATGGATCGGAGTGCCTCCTGTATGCGGATGATCTCAAGTTATTTAAAATTATTAGTAGCCTAGATGATTGTTTTGTCCTTCAGGATGACATTGACAGGATTAACAAGTGGTGTTATGATAACGATTTATTTCTAAATAAAGACAAATGTCAATCTATATCATTCTGTAGATCGAATAGGCATATAGATTTTGCATATCAACTTGAGGCATCTTTTTTGCAACGCGTAAATGAAATAAAGGATTTAGGAGTCATTTTTGACATACAACTTACATTTAAAACTCATATAAATAAAATAGTCTTAAAAGCTTGTCGTATATGGGGGTTTGTCTGGTACATTGGACGTAAGTTGAGTCAGGCGTGTGTGGCTACTTTGTATTTTTCGCTGGTGAGATGTCAGTTAGAATATGCTAGTTGCATATGGTCTCCGCATACCCAATCGAGCATTGCTTCCATTGAGAATGTGCAAAAAAAATTCCTGCGATGTATGGAGTTCAGAATGGGTATTAATCATATAAAGGGTGAATACGGCTGGATTATGAACAACTTAAATGTACAATCACTGGAAGTCAGAAGAAAGATCCTGGACATGTGTTTACTTTTTAAATTAATCAATGGTCATATTTACTGCCCCTTAATACTGGAGAGGTTAGATTTCATACTGTATTTAAATGATAGATCTAGAAGAATTACACCTCTTTTTCGGCTAAGGGTACACCGCACAAATTTTTCAACTAACAACACTATAGACCGTTTAATGCGTCTGGGGAATGAATTTAATCGGGAACAAGTTGACCTGTTTGGTTCGTCATTTTCACAATTTAAAATGAGTTTGTTCCGTGTCATTACGTAATTTATCTCTTTTGTAGGGCTTGCTGTCGATTGGATTTTCCTAGCTGCTTGAATGTGCTATGTCAAACTAATTATGGGATTCATCATTACAAACTGTTATTGTTGCGTCGAATTGTAATTATGTCTTAATTTTAAACAATATACATTAAGAATATTTTTTTTTTTTATATAGAATAGATTCATTTATATAATATTATTAGTTTAAGTATTATATATTATATTTAAGTATTTTTTATTTAGAAATTGTAATTGTTGTAAAAAGGGGGTACCCGTTAATAATAATAAACTAAACTAAACTAAACTAAACTAAACCTGTATTAACGATGTTGCAGTACCCACCACCAGCATTCAAAACCTATAATTTTGTTGTACTATATTTGTTAGTGTAGGAAATTAATTGTCCATAATGTAAATTATTTTCAGTATTTTAGAAAACATTGACTTAACAAGATAAGAAGTTTTACATAAATTTGCATAATGGACTGTAACAATTTTTATAAATGTATTATACTTATCATAATTTAATAAAAATTTAATTTTAAATGCAAATTTGGTTTATATTACCCTTCCAGCTCATCCAAAACCATTCAGATCCAAAACTCGGCACGGCAAAAACACCCCAATGAATAAATATTCCAATTTTTGATTTGTCATACCAGTCTGGTATTGTCCTACTATCCAAACTCTCCCATGTTGGTTTAAACTCTTCAACATTTGCACTTACGAGATAAAAGCAGTAAACGAATTGAACAAATCCGAGTACAAGAAAACACAGCATCGTTACACTAGACATAGTAGTTATATCGAAATATCACAACAATATTAACTTGTATTTGATCTGAAAATCATTTATAGCTGTAATGTTTACATTTAATGTTCAGATAACATTATCACAGGAAATTAGTATTTATTGAACTGTATTTTATGGTTAAAATTACGCGCGAAAATTTGAAAATTGTTCATAAGATTTTTGTTTGGCAACCACTTAGTAAACTAGTCAAATATTATATATACTATTATTGCCACTATTATTCCCAACTAATCCATCTACTGATTCAAGTTACTATTAAATTGTTCATCAAACTTAATCATACACACTAATATAAATAACAATTTTGTACAACATTGTTATTTATATTGATATATTCTTCACGAAACCCAAAAAACAAACATCGAATACACACCAAGTACATGAATATACATTTTTATAGGTATACAATGTTCGGTCCATAAACTAACACCTATATTAGTGTACTATGGTTCGGTCGTTATACGATGCTGTACATCTTTGTTTATTCATGTATGAATGATTTATTTAATAATAATCAAAATATGTAAGTATCTAATACGAACATAAAAATTCTCACAGACCTTCTCTTGAAAGGTTATCTTTGCAAGTTATATCTATGATTATGACATTTAATGTTTGTATGACGTGTCCGGCATCGTTTTGTTTGTTTTGGAATAAGCCACACACAAAATTTAGTTTGCAATAATTTTGTCTGAAAAAGTCCATTAAACATTTTACTAAAATGGCTCCAAATCCGAAAATTAATCTAAAAGATAAAGTCGAAGATGGAGAAATGGATTTAAGTATGTGCGATTTGCAGGACGTGCCAATTAAGGAAATTGTGATAATTTAAAATAATTTATATAATTTCATAATAATTGAGTTTATTTCAGGCTGCATATAGAAAGGTGTTCAGCTTGGATTTATCAAACAATCATCTAACACAACTTACCGTGAGTATATTGTACTATTTAGAGCTGTTGTATTTAATATAGTAAATTAAAAGATTTCCTTCATACTGCTAATATTCAGTATGGAAAAGCCAAATGGAATAAATCCATTATTTCGGTTATGGTCCATATTTATAGAAAATTCCGAAACACGTTAAATTTAAATTATAAATTGACATTCCTCAATGTGAAAATGTGATCCCTACCTTCAAAATGGGAAGTAGGGGCTTGTGATATATCGTTTGAAAGGTATCATTCTCTATTCAAAAATGTGATTGTTTTCAATTTTATTGCAAATATTAATGTAATAAAGCATAATTCAAATTTATGTTTAAATATAAATGACCTATAGTCTGTTCGTTGGATCTTCCGTCGTACGTCACAAACTATCGCTTCAAAAAATGATGAAAGTTTTACAGTGCGTTCTTTTTCTAACGCATTTGGTTTACTTTATCAGACTGAATGTTTTTGCGTCGTTTCTCGAAGCGATAGTTTGTGACGTACGACGGAAGATTCAACGAACAGACTATATATCCAATATGGTCTTTAAACCACCCTCCAATCAGTGAAACATAAGCGAGGGTTTTAATTAAAAGTTGTAAAACTTAAATGAACATAACATTATTGCAATATTTAATAGATTTATTCAAACAAATTTTGAAATTTAAGAAATTTTGAAAAATAAGACATAACTTTGTTGTTTCATCAAGAGTAGAATATCTTAAAAAGCTTTTTTTAATTCAGGCCATTTGGAATTCTCATTGAAAAACAAAGAATTCTTAAAAAATATATTGTAGAGTCAAATATAGATAACATGTAAATGGGCAAAAAAATTTACTATAAAAGTTGTAACATTTTGTGATGGTCTGCCATGTTTCAACAATTAAACAACGTTCACTTCATTATGCCTTTATAATTGTAAATAGATTTGTATGTAATAATATTAAACTTTATTAAAATGGCTATGTAGGAGCTTGCAATTTGTCTGGTAGAGTAAACGTTTGACCTTGTGTTTGTTAAAATATATTCTTAAAAATTAAATGTATTGCTCTGTTATCTAATGCATATTAAAATGTATACCTTTTTCCTGCTAAATATAGCTTTGTAAAATTGAAAAAATGTAAGGTATACGTCTTAAACTACTTTTTTAATCTTTAAAGTGTGGGTTGTATACGCCCCACATGGGGCTGAATGGAGAATCTTCAAAAATTACACGGAACGTGTTAATACAATAGAGGTAATAATGTATTAAACCACTTTCTTTTCTTAGCCTTTTTGAATTTCAAGCATCAATAATGTTTATACATTATAGTGCTGAAAGGCATTTAAGTATTAGTAATATAACAATATATTGGAAAGTACATATGTCTCATTTCTTATTTATATTTAAGTATAAAATCAGACTTGTTTAATTAGAGTTAAAATTATGCTTTTTCTTGTCCTGTAGTCTGATAAAATTTCTTGTAGCACATCTATAAATTACACTAGTGTACTAGTTTAAGATTACATACATAAAATTTAAAACATAAGCTCTTCATGAGTTTCTGACCGACTGAAGAGGTTTTTGTACATTTTCATGTTATTATTATTAAAAAAGAGTTGGACTTCATTTAATTGAATTTAACTAAGACAAATGATAGTAATAAACAAAATGTGCTAGTTTAGTGAATATTACAATTATATAAAGTTAATAAAAATAAAACAAACAGTTTTATTAGCAATAAAATATGCAGTAAATTTCTTAAAATGCACTCAATTAACCTCCCATTCTTTAAAATCAATAAACATATGTCTAATTTGTATATTTAGTTAGTTTTTTTAATTTTAATTTTTATGTTTTATTTACATTTGAATATAAGTCATACATTTTTCAAAAAAAAAAAAACAAAGAAATTTAAATATTAGGGGTCTCTTTTTTATTTTTAGTGCATAATAATCTTTATGTTTACATATTTTCTGTGATTAATTTATTTTGAAAATATATTTTAATGATCAATGGGCACAGAGATTGTTTTGTAGAATTTGTATAAATTAAAAATATAACATTAATACCTGTTTGAATTGTTTATAATCAAGTTGAGATAAAGTTATATGATCAAATTTTCTCCTTATATAGTGTTGGCTTAATTTTAAATATTTTATTATACAAATAATAGCTAAAATTATTTCATTTAAAAAAATTCCATTCAGTTATTTTGAATTTTTATGTATGTTTATTATTTTTTTAAGTTGGCTTGATAGAACATAAATAAATATATTTAAACTATTTTTTTTGCTTTGGGGGTTGTACCATAAGTAATATGCAAAATACTTTTGTACAAATTTGTACAATACAACACTTCATTAAAATGCTAAGCCAAAAATTATTTAATTTAATTTATTAGCTATTAATTGTTTTCTGGCAATACTATTCCAAACCCAGAAATAAACCTACTGAATCAAAAAAGAATACCACAATTTAAAAAACAGGGCTACCTGAAGATTTTGCATGTTAAGTGAAAATGAATAATCCAAATTATTTTAAGTCAAGAAATCAACTTGAAAATCAATTGATCTTTTATTTTTTTCAAAAGATACAGTTAGCAAAAAATGTCTTGAATAAAAGTTGTAAGGCTTTAAAAAATCTACTTATCCGTAATAAATTGGAATATACAGGGTGGCCTAATGTGAATTAAAGTTACATTTTCTTAAATGGAACACCCCATATATTACTATTTATTTTGATAGTCCTGTCAATTTTGAACATTTTTTATATATACCTAAATTCATTAGTTTCCTAGATATCGACGTTTCAAATAATAACGAATAACAATAATAAATTTAAAAATAACAAAACATTTCGTGAATCTACAACAATGAGTCTTACTAAGACTACAAAACAAATTAATTTGAAACAACTACTTCTCTAGCTAATACTTCGACAGACATTGAATAATACAAATTAATTTGCGTGTTACAAATAGTACAACTATCAAAGCAACACTAATTTGAATGAAATTATTTCTGTTGAATAAACTAGTTAGTTTGAAATTAGTGTTGCTTTGATAGTTGTACTATTTGTAACACGCAAATTAATTTGTATTATTCAATGTCTGTCGAAGTATTAGCTAGAGAAGTAGTTGTTTCAAATTAATTTGTTTTGTAGTCTTAGTAAGACTCATTGTTGTAGATTCACGAAATGTTTTCGTATTTTTAAATTTATTATTTAATTTTCTACAACGAACTAAAGGATTTTAATACATTTTATTAGCGAATAACAATGCGATATTCGAATGTAATTGTAGTTACCTGGCCAACACAAATTAGGTATAGCCGTGGAAATAATCTGAAAATCAAGTTCTGTCAAAATTACACAAACAAATAAGTTTCATGGCCTTTTTACTTACTGAAACAGAGAAAATTGATATTTTAATTTTAAGGGGGAATGGCAATAAACAGAGATCATATAACAATTTGCACCCAGTCAGGCAAATAAAAAAAATTCAGTTTTTCGAACTGTAGGACTGATTATTTTAATTTTATAATAAATAATAACAATAAGTTTATTTGTCTACAATGCTATAGAAAATCTTAATAATTTCTTTTGTTTCAAGTGGGTATTTACTCATTGATAAATTATTGGTTATACAAATATTGATTATTTATATCATATTTTCTTATTGACTTTTTGCTGATATGTTTTAGATTTTGAACCCATGATTAAGTTCTACATTTCATAACTCTGGTACTTTATGTATCAATCAATTACAGATAAATTCATTGAAATATTAATGTCTCTGTTATCACAGAGAGCTCATCGAAACGTCGCGTGAACAAAAAACACACTACGCGGATTAATACCCGAAAACCCGTCATAACGTATCACACCTGCGAAAAACTAGTTTTTTCTGACATGAAAACTGAACATAAATTTAATACAAAAACATTTAAAACATTTATCTTTCTGGGTGTTGCATTACTTATGTGTGCTGTGCTCCAGTTTATATATAAATTGTTTTCTATGAATACTACTTCAAATCTAGGAGTAAGCTTACTAGAATGAAAAAGAATACCACAAATAGTTTAATTAAACATGGTTACCTGAAAGATTTATATACAATGAATCATTATTCATAAAGAGAAAAAGATCAATGTCTCATTTAATATACAGTGTAATTATTATGAGTATTATTTCAATCAAAATTAATAGAAATTCTTTATATAAAATTCATAAAAATGTCAATGATATAATAATTAAATGCTTGACTTTGTTTTACCACTTTATTTAAAAATTACAGTTGATTATAGCCCATAGCAAATTAGGTTCGAAAATTTTTAACTGTAAAATGGAAATAGACATAATGAATAAATCTGGATTTTATAAACTTATTAATCTGGTCGTCATTTCAAAATTAGATTAGATGAGCATGAAAAATTATTTTGTTATAAAAAGAATAATTCAATGTTCACAAACCATTACTTGAAACAAATCACCCATTCGGAAAAGATGCTCTTTCAGTAATCCACCTAACAGATAAAGGACGTAAGATGGATTTACTAAAAGCCATAGAAGCTAAAACTAATCCGGAATTTCCCTACTTAACGACTAGGTCAACGAAATGTACACACCTCTATTTAACTGTTTTATACAGGGTGAGTTTTTTTCGATGTTCTCTATGGGGATCTCGGAAACTATAAGAGATAGAGAAACGGTTAAATGGGGAAAGAAGTGTAGATTTACGAGACGAATAAAATTCCACTTTCAAAGTTTTCAAAAAAGTCAAGGGTAACTAGATATTTTGAAAAAAGTAAAAAGTGTCAATTTTTTCAAATCAATGTATCTCGATTATTATAACAGATAGAAAAAAACTGTAAAGGACAAAGTTTTAGATAATTTTATGCAGATTAATAAAAAATAATCAGAAAATTTTTATCGCCATTATTTTCCGAGATATGACGCAAACTTACATTTTTTTAAATGGAAACCATAGTTGGCTGTGATCTCATTCAAAAGGTAATTTTTTTCTCTTTAATCCAATATGACATACGACATAGTTATTTCTAAAAATAAGTGAGTTATAGTCATTTTAAATTTTATTATAAATAAAAAATGGGTAGCCATGAAAAAGATGGAAGTAAAACAATTGCAGTTGTTTATAATAATAACAATATTGTTATTATTAGTTCTACAAAGTTAAATAGAAATGAAAAACCAGCATAAGAATAATATTTTTGTAATTATTAAATGGCCTTCTGTATGTGGTATAAACCCATTTGTCAAGAGGGTAATACGTTTCTTACAAAAATATTATGAACAGATGAATCGCGATTCACTAATTGTGGCATTTTTAATCGCCACAATGAACATAGATGAACTTAAAAGAGTCCACGAGAAGTTTCACAGAGAAAACTACAAATTAAATTTGGGTTTAATCCATGGTGTGTTTGGATTAATAATTTACGGTCCATATATTTTTGAAAGCTCACTAAGTGAAAATGATTACTTTCATTTTCTTCAGAAAACATTTGAAGATACGCTCGATTGTTTAAATTTATCATTACAAGCAAGATTAAAATGGTTCCAATATGACGGTGTTCCACCTCATAAAATGTTGGCTTTACAAATTATTTCAATGATGCTTTTCCTAACTTATAAGTGGGAAGAAATAAACCAATCCCAGGGCCACCTAGATCTCCCGATCTGCGCGTTTTAGAATTTTTTCTGTGGGGTTATGTAAAAAACAAAGTATATGAAAAATCATATCAATCTGTGGAGGATCATAAACTAGTTGTTATTGAAACATTTAATTAAATTTACATGAGAATAGTCAAAAAGCCGTAAATTTAATTTTAAAAAGATATAATTTATGTCATAATAGTATTAATAGTGGACTCTTTGACCATATTTTTTAATATTTAAATTTCTCTCCCATTGATATATTGATAATTACAGAATTACTTTATGCAGTTGTTTCATTTTTGTTTATCTCTGTAGAACTAATAATTACAATATTTCTAATATTATAAACAACTGCAATTGTTTTACTTTCACCTTTTTCATGGCTACCCATTTTTTATTTATAATAAAATTTAAAATGACCATAATTCACTCATTTTTAGAAATAACTATGTCATATGCTATATTGGATTAAAGAGAAAAAAATTACCTTTTGAATGAGGTCACAGCCAACTATGGTTTCCATTTAAAAAAATGTAAGTTTGCGTCATATCTCGGAAAATAATGGCGATAAAAATTTTCTGATTATTTTTTATTAATCTGCATAAAATTATCTAAAACTTTGTCCTTTACAGTTTTTTTCTATCTGTTATAATAATCGAGATACATTGATTTGAAAAAATTGACACTTTTTACTTTTTTCAAAATATCTAGTTACCCTTGACATTTTTGAAAACTTTGAAAGTGGAATTTTATTCGTCTCGTAAATCTACACTTCTTTTCCCATTTAACCGTTTCTCTATCTCTTATAGTTTCCGAGATCCCCATAGAGAACATCGAAAAAAACTCACCCTGTATAAATAGGTTAGACTCCGTAATTTTAAAACATTTTATATTTGATAATGACTAGCTGTTAGTCGAAACTATAGTCAGGTGTTATTTTTAAATAAAGTGGTAAAACAAAGTCATCGTGTCTCCTTTATTATATTCGAGATGTACCACAAAGTGAACTCCTTCACAATTAAACAATTAAATGCTTATTGTATATAATTTATTATGTAAAAACTGTTTCTATAATTCATATTATTTTTGTTATCAATTTACAATAGTCGATTGAGATTGATCACAAAATTTGCAACTAATAATTTTGCTATCTAATTTTATAAATCTAAATAAATTGATAGTTCAACTCTCAGAGCAACACTACTTCGAATGTATTTATTTTTATCAAATAAACTTTTATATATAATTTTATAATTTTCATTAAAGTAAAAACAATATAAATGCAATACTTTTTTTAAATATTTTATTACAGTAAATTAATAATTTTTCCATATTAATAACTTTTATTTTTCCAATGTTTAATTATCAGAAGTAAATACATCTAAACTAGTATTGTGTTATTTTGTATATTTTATAAATATTTATTTTATAATAATTATTTATTTATAATTACCTTGTTTACAATCTAATGTTCATGATCTATTTATCATTTGTTATGTTTAAAAGTAGTATTTACTCATTGATATGATGGTTATATAAATATTGATCATTTGTATCATATTTACTTGTCGATTTTTTTGCTATGTTCTAGGTTTTTAATTCGTTATGAATTTCTATATTTTACTGGTACTTCAATCAATCAATCGCAGATAAATCCATTGAAATATATAAGTAATAATAGTTTTTTTTACTTTCTCTGTACAAACTTGTAACTACTTAAATTTAATTATTTCACTTTTAATAATAAATTCTACACCTAAAATAAAGAACTAGTAATTGGGTCTCTGCTTGTCCCATGGCCATCCGATTTTTTTTTAACAATTAATTAACCAACTTTTATAAAGAATAAAATTTTCTGAGAAATTAATAATAAAAAAGTTTCCCATTTGTTGCATACTTACGTGGACACGTAGTATATATATATATATATATATATATATATATATATATATATATATATATATATCTATATATATATATAACGCCTAACAGGCAAAATGTAAATCAAGTATAATAGCTTTCAGTGTAAAACACGGGGTAGGTCCCATTTCAAAGCATCCCGGGGAAACCCATTTTATATGTAGTCGATGCCTAGAAAAATTCGCTAACAGGTTCAAAAAATAGCTGATTATTTTTCCTAGTACATAATATGTATATTGTTTAGCAATTTATTGAGACTACACAAATTTAGTCTTAACTATATTTGTAATTCTACAAATATAGTGATAAAACAAAGTTATTTAGTTTATTTCAGAATAGATTTTGATAGTATTATACACTGACTAGTATGAATATTATTATTATTAAGGAATTCATGGATTAAAATGAAATGTTGAGGGATTTTTAGGAGGAAATATTTATAAAGCAGACCTCAATGCCACACCAAGTCAAACTCCTTTTTAATGTCCAGGAAAACCACAGCAGACTTTAGCCTTTGAGGGGGAGTTTGAAAGTTAAGATGGTGGGGGGAAGTTTTGTGGATTTTTGAGGGATGAAGCCCAATTGGTAGTCGGCTATGGATGCATTGGAGGATTCCGGGAATTTTTCTTTTAGGAGGGGAGGGATTCAAATAGTTTACCTATTACAGTGTAATCGGGATTCAAACAGTTTACCTATTACAGGGTAATCGGGCGGTAGCTTGTGAGATAGGAGGGGCCGTCGAGTTTAGGGATGCAAATAATCTTCCATTCGCTGAGAAAGTATTGGCATTTGTAGCAGTAGTTGATGATTTTAAGGATAAACTGGTGGATACGTTTGGGCATTTTTTTTAGGATAGATCGAGGAATATTGTCATTACCAGAATACAAGAGTCGATAGTAGTGTACTTCACTTACAATATTATCAATTGGGTGTGGAGAGGGCTGGATGTTGAATGAATTATACCAGTCATTTACAATGTTATTTTTTTGTCAAAGTTGTTATAAATTGTCTTTTTAAATGTATTATGAAAATGTCTGGAAAATGCTTTTGAAATTAAATTATCGTCAATGATTGTCGAATTGTCGGATGGGTCTTTTTTTATTTTTTCAGTCACTTTATTTGTGTCCAGTGAATTATGTTATTATAATTATTATTTTAAGCAATTTAATTAACAAATAAAAAACTTTTTAACTTTGTATAACACTGACTTTATTTAGTGACTATAGTTTTTACAATTTAATGACAAGTTAAAATTGTCAAAACTATAGTCACTAAATAAAGTCAGTGTTATACAAACAAAGTTAAAAAGTTTTTTATTTGTGAAGAATAATGTATAACGAAGTAGAAGCCTACACCGTTAACAGTTCAATTTAATTAATATTAATTAAGCCATTTTCTTCCCCAAAATTTTTATTTAAAAAAATAAAATATTTTACCAAAATTTACAAATTTAAAAAGTTATAGATATAATAAAAACTAATCAAAAGTTGTATCACATGGATGCAGGATTTCTAAGATAAATCAAAATTAATATGATTGGCCCATCATTTTTTAACAAGCCCGCTTATAAACATCATTTTTTTTTTCAAGAAATTTTGTTTATCATATGTATTATACTTTTATTAAAGTAAATTCATACATTAACTAACAAATCATTTTAAATAACACGTCGGTGGTGACACATTCGGTTGCTGCTCCGAACTAACGTGCAACAACGTTGGTTCGGGCCAGCAGTTCGACAAATCACACGGCGGAAGGACCACGTGGTCGATAGCCAAACACCACTACTACTACTAGTTTTAAATATTTTTGTTTAAACTCATAAACCTTTTATAATTTTGTTTTTGTTTTACAGAAATCATTTCCAACACTAATAAACCTCACAAAACTCGACCTTAGCAAGAACAAGCTAAAATCACTTCCTGATAATTTTGGAAACTTGAATAAACTGAAACACTTAGACTTATATAAAAATGAATTACAACACCTGCCAATTAGTTTCTCAGACTTAAAAAGCCTGCGTTGGCTTGATCTGAAAGATAACCCTCTTGTACCAGGGATTAAAGAAGAAGCTGGCCAATGCTTGGATAGTAAACAATGTCAACATTGTGCCACAAACATTGTGGCATTCTATACAGCTTTAAAAGCCAAAATTCAAGAAGAAAGGGATATTAGAGAAAAGCAAAGACAGAAAGATAAGTTAGCCAATGAACTTGCTGCACAGAAAGCAAAGCAACTAGAGAAGAAAAACAAGAAAAAGGAGAAAGCAAAACTTGAAGGAAAGGCTAACGCCCAAGTTCAGCAAGAAACTCTTGAGGTGTTAAAGGTGGAGGATAAGAAAGTAAAGCTATCAAAATCAAATTCTCCTTTAAAATATTTCTTTTATTTGGTATTAATTTTTTTGTTTATGTGCATATTGTTGTTTGTGCTCACTTCTATTAAATATCCATATACAAAATTTGTCGAGGAGAATGTTGTTAAATATTGGGTTGTTTGCTTAGAAAATTCACCTTTGGTTATTCAAAATTTTGGAAATAAAACAGGTGTTATTATAGGTGACTTACATCAAGAGTTGGGTAAAATTATTTTTGATATGCAAATACAAGACAATGTACTTCATTATGTGCATAAATTAAAGGAATATTATAATTTTGTATTATATAAGAAATAAAATATTGTACAATGAAAAGTTATTTTATGATTGCTTTTTTATATTTAATATGATTATGTGCTGACCCATTTAGCTTTAAATTAAATATTTATATGAAGTGATGTTCTGTTCAGTAAGTTTATAAATATTTGTGTCAAAGTATCTAGTTCATACACCTGTGATGGGCGAATACGGTTGCAGCCGAACCAACTAGAGTGCAGCATCATTAATTCGGGTTAACAATTAGATAGGTGACCGGTACTATTCACCAATGAAATACAATTCGATTTACGAAAGCCATATCTTAATCGCTTGTGCTGACAATAAAACCAACGTGCGTGTACCAGAACGGTCCAGTGTAACTCGCTGGGAGACGTCACACAGTGTTCGATGCTTCTGCGAAATCGGAAAAAGTTTTATATTTTCTAAACTAATTTATTTTCGACCTATATAATTTCACAAAAGTTTAGTTATATTTTCGATATTTTTCCATATCTATTAATTAGATATAAGATTAATTTCACAATCTTCATTTATGCATTTCTCCTCGTCATCAGATAAAATTAAACTCCGATTTCGAAGCGGAAAAACAATTTCTTCGAAGTCACTGACACTATCACTACTATTGTATTTTCTTTTTTTATTTGTCGAAATAATATCGTTAACTTCACTTTTGCTTTCCATTTTAGAATATGGGTTAAATATTGATAACTGCATGCTACGCAGTGTAATGATAATCTGGAAAACAATCCCACCTGACGTTTAAATAAACGTTTAGTTGAGTAAAATAGTCGATTAATTCAATAGGTTATAGGTCAGGACACACGTGAAATGGGTGAACCTGACTATTTTCAGCCGATCGCAGTCTGTGAGTCGGATGGACGAAGAGCGACGCAACGGCGATATTCATTCTATCATCTGCCTTGGACTACTCGCAGATCACCTTAATTGAGCATTGGGTCGTCTTATCAAATCATTGGAAAGCTTGATTCCATCTATCTGGAACAGTCTGAGTTGAGTAAAATGATCGCACACGAACATTTTCACCAGAATCGTATGAAAGAAAATGACAGCATCACCAAACACATTGCGAATGTGGAAAATATAGCGAAGAAATTGAAGGATATTGGTGAGGCGGCGATAATGACAGAGATTATTAGTACATTGCTGCCGAAGTTTCGGAATTTTCGACAGGCGTGGCTGTTAGTCAGTGAAGACAGTCAAATGCTGGCACATTTGACGTCTAGGTTAGTCGACGAAGACGCTAATCTGTCACTGACTGAGCAATTTGAAACGGCGTTCACAGTCTCGTCGGACAGAAATTCATCGTTATCAAGGGGACCGAGTAAGTAGAATTCGGACCACCAGAGCCAGTAGAAGGCCGTTATGTGCTACCGATGCAGGAAGAGAGGCCATAACGCGCGGTTCTACAGGAGCAAGCCGAAGCAGAAGTCATCAAATCAAGACAAGGAGTTATCTTTATTAATCGTCGAATTTCCTGGAGGGGGCGACATGTATCTTACATGGATCATGGACAGAGGAGCATCTGCATATGTCTTACAGGGCCGAGCTATTTTCCAACATATCTGGCGTCGCTCGAGAGACTACTGTCCTGATTGGAAACAACGTGTCAATATCTGTCATTGGAAAATGAAAAACGTCCTATTCGTTCCAAATTTGAAGAGAAACCTGTTCTCTGAAGCTGTCGTAACCAGATTCTAGATGGCACGAAACTTATTGCAAGGGCAACTCGTGCGTGATGATAATAATGTCTATCGTATGCTGTTTAGGATGGCACCATCTCACTTAGCCTACCAAATTGCAGAAAATAGCTTATTATTATATTGTCAGTTATATTGAAACACCTTTTCACAATAAGTTACTATGGAAAAGCAACAAAGCTTTCGCAATGTTCTATAACATAGAAAAAGTATTTTTATAATAAAATAATTGATTCCATCTATTTTAAGATGTATCTTAAGTTCTTCGTTGGTGCTAATTTTTAATTAATAAAACTTAATGTGTTATTCTCCTTAATCCCTAATATCCAGCTACCGTCTTATTACGTTACTTCCAGTCTTAGGAAAACTTTACGAATCACTTCTCAAAAACAAAATACTATACCACATCCCTGACCGTATCCCGAACCACTCATTTGGCATCCTTCCAACATTCCCACTTACCATCCTTACCTCAAACATTCAAACAACACACCTTGGAGGAAAGTCATCAACCATTTTATTACTAGATATTCAAAAAGCCTTCGACTCTGTCTGGCAAGGTCTGTTGTACAAATGTTACCTCCTCAAAATTCCTACCCATATTATCAAGCAATTCCTTTCAAAGATAAAATCAATAACTCTTACTCCCCTTATTGTACTCCTGTACAAGGTCTATCCCAAGGATCCCCTATATCTCCACTACTCTACAACATTTTCTGCTTCGACATCTACAACCCTGATCCTCTTCATTTTAATCCCTATAAATATCTCCTTCAATTTGCCGATGATATAGCCCAAAATGGCGAATTAAAATCAATCCTCACAAATCCCAACTTCTAATCCCCTATTACCGTAACAATAATCCTACACAAAATATTCATATCTCCCACACAACTGTTTCCCCCTCTACGTCTTTAAAATACTTAGGAATTACTATAGATCAAATTAAACTTTAAAAATCACACAGCTTTAAACAAAGCAAAAATCACAAATTATTTAGAAATCTAACATACAAAAATAACGGAATATCCAATAAAACACCCGTTCAAATTTACAAAATGATTTTCCGCCCTCTACTTGACTATGGTAATGTCCTTTTCTCCAACTCCTGCAATCCTACTATCCACAATATAAGCGATCCTCCCTAAGAACTTCAACCAAAATCCGCCACCCCGGGCAATACTCTACATAATCCTAACCTAACTCCTATATGACTCTACCTCTGTTATTCCCATAAATTAACGCCTTATACCTAAGTGAAAAATTTTCCAAAAATTCCTTCAACTAACACATCCTTTCCCGTTACTGCTTGCGCAGAAATCCTAACCTAATCATAAAGTACAAACCCCCTTCATTTACATTTGAATTCATCGCATCAGGATGGATAAGTGAATTTTGTGGGAAAATATTGCAGGTCAAGGCTGCGTTTTATGATATTAGTTTATTGAATTTAAGACGAGAGCTCAGTCTTTATTGCTGAACCTCAGGCACGTAGTGCAAGAAAGCATTGGAGAAAGGATTTATTTCCCGGTTTACGATGGTTTCCAGCGATTTAGAAGCAATAAAACGCCCTCTGCGCCTCAAACACACAAAAGATGTAATTTAAAGAAGTGTACATAAAGAGCAATATATGGAAGAATATTTTAATAACACGAATTGTAATTAAATGCACGAAATGAAAATAAAAAACACGAAAATTAAAAAATTAAATTACAACATTAAATTAGCGCGGAATGGCATGAACATACCGTTCAATACACGTAATTACTATCTTTAGGATGAAGGTAGCACGCACAATTTCACTGCTGGTCGAACCATCGTGGTATTTATAGTTTCTAAGTAGCACTCGTGACTACACGTTTGTGCAGCTCCAAGAGGCATTCCTTTGGCCATCTTTCCACAGGTGCTGCTTCATCTGCAGTAATTCTCAGCGGGCCAGCCTGTTGTCCGGTATATCCCCGATATTATCTTCGATTGGAGACGTTAAACCGTCACCAATAAGAAAATGGGAAGATGTGAGCGCAACGTAATCATTGGGATCGTCGAGAACAAAGTGGCTGTGAGTTAAGAACCGTCAACCTTGAATTCCTCGATTGTAAGAAGTGCAAAGCCAGCCACTCATTGTAGGTGGTGTTTCGCACTTTAGACTGTGGCCTTGTTCTATTGTGCTGGCTTTGTCGAGGAATTGTCGAAGAATCTGCTGAGTGTGACAGGTGGGTAGAGCACTTATAAATGATGATTTAAAGATTGGTTTGGCTCGAATGCACTTGATATAGTCGAGCCTTCGAGATCTGACTGTGACTCATGCATTTTCGTACTAAGAATTTTATAACAATTAATATCTATCTCATTCTATCATCATCCTAGGATGTCTGAGACAGAAATGAAAGATGGAACGTGTGTCTAATTCTTCCAATATAGAGCGATGCGTTACAGTTAGCTCTCGGCGGCTTGACTATACACTTTCGCATAATATTATGAGTTAGTGCTCTGCCTCGAAGTGGCTAGAACTGAAGCCTCATTGAAGTCAGAGTGCCCTGAGCAACAATGTGTAATTGGGTTTTATGAACAATCTCTGTAATTAATCGAACTAACCAGTGATTCAACGGTAGCACAAGCGGAAATCGTCTGTTGTCACTCATATCACTGTTTGACAACCTACCACCGACGCGTATAATTCTTCGATGTTAATTGTTCTCTTGCTTTGTTGGTGGATTTACGTCAGTTGTTTGTAATCTTTAAAACAAGCCATAACGCGAATATTTTTTTCTGAATGTGCTCACTCTTTCGCATAACTCGGCCTATTGATGCTAGTCGCTTGCATCGATGCCACTCTCGATTTCGCGCACATAAGATTACTGGATATTCTATTATTATCACACACTAACTCATTTGCATATTAGCACCATCGGTCAATAAAGTCAGAAATAAGTGATCATCCTATCCGCATTTAAGTTTCTATATATAAATATTTTCCCAACAATCGTTATTGGGCCTATTAGTCCAAGTGGACTATAAATTCGCGATATCTCACTTAAAACACTTATTCTTGTCTATACAATCATACTGTCTTTAAATTAGCTTGCGAGTCATTGTATAGCACCCCGCGGACGATCTTTCACGGTTTTACGATAACAAACTTTTCACAAACAATCACTTCATATTCCCTTTATATCTAGACAAATTTTCAGCGTCAAATTCGAACAAGTTTCGACATTTGCGATTTTATGTATTATAATCAAATCATCTGCTTCTATTTTAATAATTATTATTAAATAAAAATAATGTAAAGATACAAAAGTTTTAGGGTTTTTTAAAAACTATCAGAATAAAGACAATTGAAGTGTACATGATCAGTTAGAAAGTCAGGACGACACAAACTTGCTTTTTCTTTAATGGAACACCCTGCATATTGTTCCATATTTCAATTCATCTCGAAATTCTACACAAAATTGGTATAGCACATCATAAAGCTAAACTTGACTGTTTTAGAGATATCGAACTTTGAAAATCATATACGTTTTACTTAAACGTATCATTTTCGCGCGAAAATTACCCAATCAGAAGTAGTTTTGTGTGTAATGACGCAGCGTTGTTATGGAGATTTCCATCTCCATAACAACGCTGCGTCCCACCTACCTTTGACAAGTGACTTGATGGCTAACTATTTTTGTATAATTTATAAAAAAAATGATTTTCAGAGCTCTCTTACTTTAGGAGATATTCGACCGTTTCCATACATATCAGCAACCCTGTATAAAAGATGCAGAATATGATTTTCGTCAAGCTAAAATTACTTTGGGGTAGAGACGTTTTTGGTTGTTTGTTTTTAATTAATTTAAACTCATGATCAATATTATTCTATTAAATCGTGGTCGGACAAAATAAATGATTAAAACATATATAAATATGATAATAAAATTGTTACTGTTGTTATTTTCTAAAATATTCACATTTTACAAAATTAATCTAGATTTCTTCTAATGCAAGTCTTCTTTTTTTATTCCGGAAAAAGTGTGCAACATATTATTATAGGTTTATCAACAATTCAAAACATCATTTCAATCCAAGAAAAATATGGATCAGTTTTTAAACCATGCCAACCTTTTTTAAAACGTAATTCAAATTTAGTGGATGAAGAACAGATTGTTCAGCATAATATCAACAAAATAAATCGTCAAATTGCCAAGGATACAACCGCTTTCAAAATTTTAAAGAAGAATAAGTTTAAATCTTATAAGTACTCTAAGCATTAAGAAATTTTTGAGAGTGAAATGGCAGAAAATATCTGAAACTGCTTCAAACTGAGATTGGCTCCGCCATAGATGCTGTAGCAGAAGAAAATGTAGTGTGGTTTCAACACGACGGGTGCCCGGCTCATTATACTGGAGAGGTTATTTCATATTAAAATGAGTGTAATCCAAATACCTGAAATCCAAGATTTACGGAGCGAGAAATGGGAACGTCGAAATTTTGCAAATTAAAATTAATGAGGAATGCAGTAGAATAACATTTTTACGATACTCTTGGTTTTTGTTTACCTTCGAATGGAGGTTTATTTGTGCATATGCTTAAATAAACCGCCATTTATAATTTATTATTATTTTTCACGATAATTGATTTTTTGAGTTTATGTTAAACTAATTACCACGTCAAAAATGACAGTTCAAATTGTAAACTTTTCCGTTAAATGATGGAACATGTGATATAAAATTTTAACTTTAATTCTTTTGTTCCTCAAAAAAGATTTTGAAGAAGAAAAATTATCTGATTCTAAATAATTTTGGTCTCTTATGTTTTTGTTTCAAAATAATTAGGGGAGCAGTAATTTGCATATGTGTGATTTTACATATTAAATTTCTATTACCGAGAGGTCAGTTCAACACCTGGTATGTAAGGGCGCCACCCAGCAATAATGAGAAAAAGAACTCTCTCGAACACGGCGCGGTCGAGGAACGCGTCGGTTACCAAAAATGTGGTATACAAAAAACGTTTTCGAGACAATTGATTCCGCAGATGTTTATTGTATACAACCCAATATTCGTTTATTTAAAATGGGCATGCTACATCTTATAATAAACACGAAATTATTTTCGTAAAATCTACAACAAATGAGTCTTATTAAGACTACAAGAACAAATCACCTTTGAAACAACTACTTCTCTAGCTAATACTTCGACAGGCATTGAATAATACAGAAGTAATTTGTGTGTTACAAAATAGCAAAGCTATCAAAGCAACACTAGTTTGAACGTATTTCTTTCTGTGAAATGAACTAAAAAATGATTGAATGTTCGTTAAATAGTTTGTGAGTGACTATACTATGGTAATTTGGAACAAGAAATGAATTTAGATTGATGATCTTATATTTGTTATCTGTCTTTGCTTTTTTATTTTTCCTTGTTGTTGTCGTTGTTGATCTTGTCAATGTAACTAAGAATTCTTCTCCTTTATACTATATCCGAGTCAATTTCTACAGGTTTCGACTTTGATTATACATTATTATATTGTTTACAATGTTCTAGGCATGGTTTCAGAGATAACTTTTAGCCATATTACAACTTTTTAAACTGAAGAACACACTGAGATCAGATCAGTACACGTTTAGTTTAGTTTTTAATAACATATTTCTTTCACGTAGATAAAAACTGCCCACATTTTTTGTTACACAATAATTGCGCTCTGGTTTTAATAATATCAAGAAATGCAACTGATTATTTTTTTGTCTATTCAGGTTTTATGGTAAGGTACTTTTAATAACTACATTTCTTGTGTAGAAAATCAACACAAACGCAAGTTCAGTATTTTTAATGCTGAAAATAGGTGCAAAATAAAAACAATCTTCGGAACTAATATAAATCTTTTTAAACCGATCATTCTCTTGTTGGTGGTTTATGGAGAGCGACCAGATGGTTGGTCGCAGCATTTAGACCATTCGTTGGTCCTTTGTGCCACTTCCTGAGCCCTAATCCTCAAGCCAACCCAAACTTCTTGTGAAGTCGAGTAGTTGGCCGTGTGGAGTGTTTTGAGCAATCTGGCCACTTGCATTAAAACCAGTGACTTGCATTCAAATATGATGTGTCTTAGGGTCTTCTCTTCTTGCTCGTACATCTGACATAGGGGATATTTTGCCACCTCTATGTGTTATCAAGGCTCTTTCGGGCTTTGGCCTCCCGGAAAGACAAAAGAAAAATAAATTGGTTTGATTTTTGTTCCTGCCTCGACAACTACCTCGATAGTTCAGGGTAGAGCACTAGTCACGTAAAGATATTCACGAACAAGGTTAATTTAAAAAGTAAAGTAGTCGTTGTTTTGTTTACACCGTTGGAATACCGTTCAATATATATAAAGGGTCCGCCAATAGGGACGCGCGAAGTTTACCGGAAGGGTGCGGCCATGTTGTTCGAGGTAGAGCTGTCAAAGTTGCTGTCATTTGTTCAGTATATAACCCCAAATCACCATGGCAAGTTTGAGTGTCGAGCAGCACGTGCAAATTATTAAATTATTTTACGAAAATGGGTCATCAGTTCGAGCAACGTTCCGCGCACTTCGCCCATTTTACGGTCGCGATGATCGGCCTGTAGAGTCGACTATCCGTCGATTTGTGGGCAAATTCGAGTCGACTGGTTCAGTAAACAACCAGCTAACACTGACACGTCGACGAAACGCCCAATCGAACGAAAATATCGCTGCTGTCCGTGAGAGTGTGCGCGAGAACCCGAGGCAGTCCATTTTTTATCGTGCACAGGAACTTGGCCTTTCGGAGACATCAACTCGCAGAATTTTGCATCTGGATTTGGGTCTGCACCAGTACAAAATCCAATTGACCCAGGAGCTCAAGATAAATGACCACAGACAGCGTTGGGCGTTCGCTGACTGAGCTCTGGAGCAGTTGGAAGCAGACCCCCATTTTGACCAAAAAAGGCTCATTTCTGGATGAACGGGTATGTGAACAAGCAAAATTGCCGCATTTGGAGTGAGAACAACCCACACGAGGTCCACCAAGTGGCAATGCATCCCCAGAAAGTCACTGTTTGGTGTGGATTTTGGGCCGGCGGCATCATCGGTCCGTACTTTTTCGAGAACGAAGCTGGGGCGGCCATAACCGTCAATGGGGAGCGCTACAGGTCGATGATAACCAACTTCTTTTGGCCTAAACTGGATGATATGGACACGGACGACATGTGGTTCCAGCAGGACGGCGCCACGTGCCACACAGCCCATGCCACAATGGACATTCTGCACGAGCGATTTCCGGACATGGTCATTTCGCGCGGAGGCGATATCAACTGGCCACCGAGATCGTGCGATTTAACGCCTTTAGACTTTTTTCTCTGGGGCTATCTCAAGTCGCTGGTCTACGCCAACAAGCCTCTAAACACCGATGACCTCAAAGTCAACATACGCAACGCCATCGCTCAAATTGAGGCCGATATGTGCTCCAGAGTCATCGAAAATTGGACCTCCCGGATCCGGGCTACCAAACGGAGCCGCGGTGGTCATTTGAACGATGTTATCTTCCATACTTAATGGGGTCGAATACCCTTTCGAATGAAAAATAAATTTCGTTTCTATCTCACACACAACTTGTTTTATTCAATTTTAAAGTTCACGCGCCCTTATTGGCGGACCCTATATATTGAATTTAAAAAAATAACAGAATATTTACACCCGAAAGAAAACACAACAAAAAAGAACAAAATTTATCTGTCCTCTCGGTAATATTAACATGTAAAATCACACTTATGCAATTTCCTGCTCCCCTAATTGTTTTAGAACAAAAACATAACAAAACAAAATTATTTAGAATTAATTAATTTTTAACTTTTGGAGGTTTATTTGAGCATATGCTCAAATAAACCTCCATTCTAAGCTAAACAAAATACCAAGTCTATCCTAAAAATGTTTGCGCATTGAAAGTTGTCTGTTTGTTATTCTACTGCATTCCTCATTAATTTTAATTTTCAAAATTTCGACGTTCGCATTTCTTGCTCCGTAAATCTTGGATTTCAAGTGTTTCGGTGATAAATCTGGCCCTATCCAGGTATTTGGATAACATTAATTTAAATATGAAATAACCTCTCCAGTATGATGAGCCGGGCACCATCCTGTTGAAACCACACTACATTTTCTCCTGCTACGGCATTTATGGCGG
The DNA here is from genome assembly GCA_963969525.1 of Ontholestes murinus. Classification (NCBI taxonomy): domain Eukaryota; kingdom Metazoa; phylum Arthropoda; class Insecta; order Coleoptera; family Staphylinidae; genus Ontholestes; species Ontholestes murinus. The sequence goes on from OZ018390.1 coordinate 43,140,949, forward strand.
GGTGAATCTGAGTTTGAAGCAGTTCCAGATATTTTCTGCCATTTAAGTGTTCTTTCGATAATGTGAGATCCGTATATTCCCAACCATACATTTATAGATTGTGGATATTGGGAATGGTTATCGATAACTAAATGCGTGTTATTCGTATCCTAATAACGACAATTTTGAACATTTGGCTCTCCGTTGATGGTAAATGTTGATTCGTCAGAAAAACAAATATTTTGGAGAATTTTTATCTAAATTGGCTATTTCCATGATTGTTTCACAAAAAAACATTCTAGAATACTTATCTGTCTCGAAAATTCCTTGATGTTTAGAGTAATTGTAAGATTTAAACTTATTCTTCTTTAAAATTTTGAAAGCAGTTGTATGGTGTCTGCCTAAATCCGTAGCAATTTGATGAATACTAATGTTGTGATTAGCAACGGCAGCGGCAATAACATTTATTTCGTTGATATTATCTTGAACCATCTGTTCTTCCTCCATTAAATTTGAATTACGTTTTAAACAGGGATGGCATGGTTTAAAAACTAAACCATATTTTTCTTGGTTTGAAATGATATTTTGAATTTTTGATATTGCGGGTATCGGCCGATCCGGATATAAACCACCAAACAAGCTGCGAACCTTTTTTTCACTAATTGTATAAGACATTTTATTTAATTATTCGAAAGTTAAATAAATTATCACATCAAAAATGACAGTTCAAATTGTAACATTTGCTTTAATAATGGAAAATGTGATTTTCGTAAAATTTTAACTTCTACTTTAATTCTTTAATTTCGTACCTTAAAAAAGATTATGAAGTTAAAAAATTGTCAATTTCTGTAGTATTTTTAATTCTAAATAATTTTGGTCTATTATGTTTTTGTTCTAAAACAATAAGGGGAGCAGGAAATTGCATACGTGTGATTTTACATGTTAAATTCCTATTACCGAGAGGACAGATCAACACCCGGTATATAAAGAATTTGCAAGTGACCACTGGGTCTTAATACAAAACAGAGAAAAATATAAACTTACGGACCAACTGACGCCGCCAAGAGACGTTGTTCAAAGAGACCTTAGCCTTCGAAGGCAGGAGTATTTATTTAGTCGGTGGTCAACCCTCTTCGTTTCTTACCCTTCTAGCGACCACCGATCTCTTACCGATACACAAAAATAATTTTAACAATTTTATTTTTTTATATAATTTGATATAGCTTATATCACTAGGTGTGTGCGAAGATCCCGCACCTGGGCATCCCCGAATTATTATTATTAAGAAGTAAAAGGTGGGCCAATTGACTTACAGATATTTAGATAAAGCGCACGTTTTGACTTAGTTAAAAACAGAATATGCGTATATGCAAAATAATAAATATTAATAAACATATATCATGACAGCTCATGGTTAACATTGTTCAAAGTAGGAGTAACCCCTTCGCGTTTGGTGTCGTTCAAAACGCCTTCCTTTCAGCCATCTGATGTCCTTTGTGTTTTTCGCGTATATGGGCTCTATAAGCAAATATTCGCGAACGGCGAAGCGGATATTTTTAACTTTCGCTGTAACGTCATATACGGTCGATCGGTTCGGTCGCAGGTAGTTGCGACTCTTCCCAGATGTGGCGAACTCGGGATTCCAGGAATTTTGGACACCCCTGGTAATGGCTTGGAAGGCGGCAGAATTTGATTCTACCTGCAACAGCTTTTCGAAACGAAGTTGAGCTATCATAATATACTGTTCTCTAGAAAACTAACAGATTATGGTGTGGCGCGAATTTTACTTATTTGGGAAAAAAATTAAGCAACACAAGTTGCTGACAGTTTACCGTGCTTCGAGCTGGTAACATATGTTGTGGAAGTGTTTGTTAAGTTTGCAGTGCCCAGTAAGGGCATCGATTAGTAGCAAACTGTTTCTTGTTGGTTGCATATATTCCCAGTTTGTATCCATACGCTTGTGTGTTCCTCAAGAGAATTTGTTTTTAGTATTTGGGAGATAGTAAGTGGTGTCAGTGGCAGAGACTTAGCGCCTACCTTCTCCAAGGCAGCCCTTCTGGCTAGTCTGTCGTTCCCTTCATTGTTTGAATGTCCCTTAATCCAGGATATTGTAATTCTGTTGGTTGTAAGTTTTTCTAGAGCTTTCCTGCACTCAAGCATTATACTGCTGGTCAACTTTTGTCTCGATAACGCAACTTTATTTGCTCTCAGTGAAAAACAATATAGATTTGTGTCAGTTCCAGTAATTTCCGAGTACCTTCGAGTATCCCGAAAAGTTCCGTTTGGATAATCGTCACATTTCTAAGTAAGCGGATGCTGAGTCTCAGGCCAAGTTCTTGGCAGTAAATGCCTGCTACCGCGCCTTCATAATTCTTGGCCCCGTCGGTATAACGGCGATTTCTGATTTATCGTCAATCTGATTTTTTATTTCGTATTGCCGCTTAAACAGTTATCTCTAGAGAGCGGATAAAAAAGCTTAAAAAATGTGAAAAAAAGCACTTAAAAAGGCACCAAATTTAGAGAAAAAAAGCATAAAAATAGGAAAAAAGCATAAAAACACGAAAAAAGCACTAAAGAAAACTATATTTTCTTAATATGTTACACGTTTATCAACATATTTTACATAGAAATTCTGCTTAAAACTAAAATAAACATACTTTCTTTACGCAATATATAATATCATGTAAGTATTTAAAAATTAAATTGTAATTTTGTATACATTTCAAAATAACTAAAATCTATTCATGAAAACAGTAGATCATTAAATGTTGTTCTAGGGGTTTAATTGTAAAAATTATTACTTCTGACGCTCAATAAATTTTTGAAAGTGGAAAAGCTTCTCTTTATTTTAAATTATAGCTGGATCCATTTGAAAATTGCCATTCAAAATCAAGTTTAATTTATTTAATATTAAAAATCCTTCATTTTCACCGAATACTTCTTTCGATATTATTTTGATTTCTTGGCCAATGCTTCCAGGTATTTTCTAAAATGAATCTGCTTTTATACAGATTTGATTGTGTTTCTCACAAAATTTAAACGCGATTTTATGTAACTAAATTGTTTTGAAGGAAGCTTTTGTTTCTTAAGAACTGTTTGACATTCATTAACTATTTTTCCATATTTAATTAAATCTACAAATGGAAATTTCATTCTTATAGTTTCAGAAATTCGTTTCTATCCATGTGCTAAACTTGTACAATGCACAAAATGCATTATTAGTAAAAATTTGTAATTTGGTATTGTCTACGGTAAAAATAAGCTTGTCAGTCCATCATTTATAAATTTTGGTATAATGTTATTATCAGTTTTCTTCAATTCTTTTGTAAATATCAAAATACTATTGGTCGGTTGTCTTAATGTTAAACTCCTATTATTAAATTAAACAAGCGTCTGTGATTTCCTCCACACGAAACCACATATAATTATTGTTAATAATATTTTTAATTTTTTGTATGGTTTCATAGTACATAATTTTTTCTCGGGAATGCGCATTTTACAATATTTTCCCAAGAAAGATTTAAATGCATTATTTTGTAATTTTCTTAAGGGATATTCGAATGTAAAAGTATTTTACACAAATGTAAATTTAATTTAAATTGTCCATCGTTTGTTGAAGATGATGCTAAAGATTGTGAAATTGTGCTGTTTTTTTAGTTCAGCTTTGAATTTTTTCAAACGTTCTTGATGTGTTGTTATAACATGTTTTACATACAAGTCTTGACTAGTTAGGATGCAGTTGGGAACTAAAATAAAACTTACTATTTTTAAACATGCCTTACAAAATAATGTATAATTTTCACTTGTTAATTCTGGATAGTCTCTAATTAATTCTTGTATTGTGGTTTTCACCTTTTGCATTATGGGTTAAATATACATGTGAATTATATAATATAATTTATCTGTGATTCCCCAGGTTAATACGATTCACGCATATAATAATTTTTGATAAATAAGCAAAGTTTTTGGAATGTCAATTCAATAGTTTATGAATGCGAGTTTGAATATGAAAATTAACGAAAACGGTAAATATGCGCCAGTCGTCCCATCCGTATTTTTGCCGAGAGTAGAAAATTGATACGGTTGCAGAACACCTGATTATTAGCTATCACTTAAATTTGTTTACATTTAATACTTACTGGGGCCCCTGTTCGGGCCTAGTTTAACGACGTTTACATCCGGAATATCATAGGTGTGATTACTATGAAGCGTTCGTCTGTATTATCTGAATAATGATATGGTCTATTTATCTACTTATTTATAAACGAATCCATTGTAAATTGGTAATTTGTACTAATATTTATTAATAATAAAATTCATTATAATTATTGTATCATATTATGAAGATTTTAAACAATTATGTTGTCAAAAGACACGAAGAAAATATGTAATACAAATATAATCTATAAATGATGGGATACCAATTGTTACGAAAATTCTCTATATTAGCACATTAATTTAATATCAGCGTGAAATTTTTATTAAATGTTTTTTAAATGTTTAAGAAAATGCTCCAAATAAGCATCAGAATCTAAAAAAGCATGAAAATAAGCATACAAAGTCAAAATAAGCACAAAAGTCAAAATAAGCAAAAAAGCAAAAAAAACTTAGCGCTAAATAATCACGTTCTTCAAGATTCGTATAGATATTAAGAAATTTTTTCGATGCTATTAATATTATGGATAAGCATAATGCTAGAAATCCGCTCTCTAGTTATCTCCGTGGGAGTCACTAGGTTAATGCTGTATGTGTGAGAGCTGGTCTGACGGTTGAAATGTAGAGCTACCGGGCAACCTTTGATTTGAAACCGCAGGTTGGTCCTACCGCTCCTCTGCACTGCCAGTACATGGGACAGGCTTTTCTAAGCTTGTGTTTTTAGTGGAACTTGGGAATCCAATGTTATACTGAGGTATTTTACCTCGTTTGCCAACTTCTTGTTAAAGAGTTTTTGAAGTCTACCTATATTCCTTTTTCTTGTGAACAGTACTAATTCTTTTTTCTTGGGGATAACCGAGAGCACTATTTCTCTATGATTTTAAGAGCGCTCTGCATTAGGCTAGACAGAACAGTCTCGTGTTTTCCAATGAGTAGGATTACCACGTTATCTACGAATCCCATAGAATGGTATCCTGTATTGTTTAGTTGCCTGTAGACATATTTTTGTGGCAGCTAGTGTGAAGATTTGTTTCCTTTTCGAGGCGGTTGCAGTTCTATTTCTCAGCATGGCCCCAATCCATTCCATGATGGTTGTGGGGACCGCATGCTTGTTTAGACCCTGTTCTAGGTTAGCGTAAGAAACTTTATCAAAGTCATCTTCAATGTCTATAAACGCTCTTATGGCTGACTGTTTATTAGTCACACGTCAGAATCGCTTTTGGAATTAGGAAAGTGTGACTCCAGAAGCAGACTTAAAGATTATCGGAGGTCAGCAGTGTAAGTGCCATCCTCCTTTTTTAATATGCTTAGCTGTGTACTGCGGCACCCAGATAGTATTTTCTTAATGCGAGCTGTTTCCGATACGGAATTTATGCCCTTACAAAAGTTGCGCCATGAATTTTTTTGATATCTTCTGAGGGTTATTTTAAAATCAGTCTGGATTCTCTTATATGTGGCCCAGTTTTCCTAAAGTCGGGAGTTCTTAGCCTTGTTTTAAATCTTTCCGAGAATTCGACCTTTTTCAGTCAAATCGGGCCACCGCAAAGTGTGGGATTTTACAAATCTAGCTGGAAAAAATTATAAATTATAATAAAACATCTTTTTGAATTATATTAGTTCATTTAGGACGTAAAATAAGTTTGTAAAATATAATCCACGCATATTTCTACAGAAATGTATATACATTTATACAAAGGTTTTTTATTTTGTCGTAGGATAGGATATATTTTTAGCTGCTTATCTAATGCCGATTTTCTAATAATTTCATATTTTCTGTACGTTCATTTTGTTGTACTTATAAATGCCAATTCTTCTTCTGCAGAATACTGAGGTGTTTGTTGGCCTGTGGTATGAAAAGTTTTCTTCCCTTTAGTTCGTCTTTTTGGACTTGAAAGCAATTGCTGCAACATAGAAGCAGCATTTCTTTTGCCAGATTGCCTCAACTTAACTTTGAACTAAAGTCTTTTTTCGGCAGCCCACTTTTTTGCACTCTGGATTCCACTTGTACTGGATGCATCCAAATTAATTATTGTAACGGTAGTATTTAATAAATTATTGAACTTGTTTAAAAACATATTTTTATTGCGATGATACGCCTTTCATCTTTGGTTGAATCTGATCGTGAACGAATGAAAAGTCCGGTTTAATTCGTCTTACGTTATTTGAGAACAATGATGTATGTTAAATTTACTTTTAAGGTGATCCACAAGTCATTTTCAGTCGCAGAAGAAGCTGATCGTGGGTTATTATCGTCACTTTTTAACACTTGGATATCTTTGAAATACGCAATTTTTCGCACTCAAAATTTTATTGTATATATTCTAGATGGATCCAAAATTATAAAAAACTTACTTCTAAGTAATTTCTGATTTTTTATCGAATATTCTTTGCTAAAATTTTATTAAAAATACATAATTGAAGAATGTTTCTTAGGGTACAATATAAACTACATACCTTGATGTAAATTATCCATGGTAAAACTGTTGTCACAAATAAATACTTTATATAATACGACCTTCACAATTTACGCGTAAGTAATGACTGCGAAGTGGTTTTTAAGTGACAAATATTTAACCTCTTTTGTCGAACGATTGACAATAAAGCCGGGCATCTACAGATTTTATATTTTGCTAATGGCATATTTAGTACCTCAGCTAAGGATTTAGTGGGTTATAAGTAAATATTTTGTATGTTGTTTTTAGCACTTTTTTCCTCCTGGATTCGCAAAATCCCACACTGTGCACCGGGCTGGTCTGTAATTTGAGAGACAGCCTTTCGATTGCCTCCCTGTGTACAGTGTCCTGCCTGAAGATATCTTCTTTCCGGTGTTTGGATAGGCAGATGATAAACAGTTCCGTATCCGTTCTTGGGTTTCGAACCAGGATGCATTCCATGGTCGTAACTCCTATACTGAAACAGATCCATCTGTGATGCGAGAAAGACACGTACTGGTGGACGCGCCTGTTCTTTATCTGCTTTGCTGTATTCGCATTTGCGAGGGTGATGTCTATAACCTCTTGTCAAGTAGGGGTTACGAAAGTGGGTTCGTGACCCCTATTTACTATCTTAGGTCATAGTTAAGAGGTACTCCAGAAGAGATTCTTCTCTGTGGTTGGTGCCGCTGCTGCCCCACACTATGTTGTGTGCATTGGCGTCGCATCCATTAAGTCTAGCTTAACATCCTCACAGTGTTTGATGAGTTTGTGGGAGGAGGGGCCTCGCTGTCATATGGAAGGTAGAGATATGCCAGGATCAGAGTCCTGACCTCAGCACCCTTCACACTGACCACTACGAGGTCAGGTGTGCTCAATTAGAGTAGGAACCCGCACTGCACATTCTTAGGTGTGTAGATACATGTTCTTGGCTTTGTGGAGGTGAAGAAATTTACTTTTCCTTTTAGAGTGCCTATACAGGCATCCCTTTCGCTTGTTAGCCGGGGTTCCTGTATGAGAGTTATGTTATCTTCGTGGCTGCATAGATGTTGGCACAAGTGCGCAACAGTCATCTTGTAGTGTCTTAGTTAAATTTGTATAATATTGAATTTGCATCTGAAGGTTAGTAGTTAGTCATGGCTGTATGGTTAGTATTTACTTGCTAATAAGCAGAAAGAGACTTACCTTATGTGTTTCCCGGTCCGTCTTAGTCCGACCTCGGAGCTGGGGTTCTGCTTATTCGAGGCCATCCTAGATGACTGCTGTGGTCTCCATGGGAGGGTCCTCAACAGCCTACAGAACACATACTACTTAGCTACTTGGACCTCTCTGTTCTTGACGCCCAGACAGGTCGAGGCTTCTTCCTTGTACTTTGCGTTGGGCAGCCAGGTTGAAGCCTTCACTAGCCTGGGTAGGCTATCAAACTGCACCACTGCCAGTTCGGCTCTCTCCCAGTTCGTTGATAGTTTTCTCGAGTAATTTCAACGAAACGTCGTCCGCGCAGGTAATATGTAGAATCTCTCCCGAGTAGGACCATCTGGAGAAATGTGGTGCAACAGTGCTGGATAAGTCCACTCCCAGGATTCCCCTCATGAGGGAGTCGCGTATTAGTTTCTCCTGTTGCTCCTCGAGTTTGCCTAAGAGATTGCTTCTGCCATCTGTAGATGTCGGTTGTTGGCCTTCGTGTATGTTTTGGGCTTTATGTCGGTGTCTCTAAGTCTCTTCCAGAATCATCCGATCTATTGGACTTTTCTATAGGGGGCGGTCTGCTCGGCCTTCTCTGGCCATGGGCCTTGCTTATTGGAAGTCCACTTGTTTAAGGTGAGATTGTTACCGTAACCCCCACTATTTTTGTTGTTTTTTTTTGAGGGGAAGAAGCTACTGTGACTTGTGCCACTTGTCCCTGGCTTCGAGCTCATGATGACCCGTTCCCTAGTGGAGGCCGTTCTGTCAGCCTCATTCAGCTTCTTCATCCTTTTCTTTTCTGCCCCGCAGAGCGATTTCCTCACCTTCGCACGGGTCTTCGTCCCGTTGTCCTTGTCAGGGGCAGCCGCCTCTAAGCAGATGGGACTGGTATGGTGGACTTGCGGTGGTGGTTTGTGGTGGGCCACCCGTAAGCAAACCCACCTGGGTTGTTATTTTTAGACAGTCTGTGGTTGGCGGTCGGTGGATGCGTGTCCAAGCCTTATTTCTGGTGGTGTCCATAATAGAAAAAGTTTATGTTTTTTTTTTCGGTTGTCTTTTCCTCGAAGGGAGCAAGCTCCCAGTCTGCGTCAAGGTAATCATACATTAAGGAGATCATTCTCTTACTGTTAAACATTTTGTACACTCAGAGTTTTACTAACACTACAAACAAATCACTTATTGAAACAACTACTTCTCTGGCTAATACCTCGATATTGGATTATACAAAAGTATTATTGCGTGTTCTGTCTAATAAACTAAAAAATAATAATTAAATTTACGAGTTTATGAGTGAATATGGGTTGAGAAATTATGAACAGAGCTGCGGTGATGGAGATGAGCCCGTCTGATCGGTAAGGCATTGGTACATGCTTGGAAGGAGGTGGCTCCGGGGTGTTTGTTGACGCTGGGTGTAAGGCAGTGGAGATCAAGGCAGGATGAGGGAGAAATTGTTCTCTGAAGTTTTTAGGCTCTTCGGTGAGAAACAAGTAACTCGAGTCAAAGCTGGTTTGAATCTGATTTATTTCATATGTTTTTGGTATTTTATACTTAATTTATATCTACATAATATACGTCATGTCTAGGATTACAATACTGAAGTCTAATTTCTTTATTATCAGTATACAAACTATTACTAATTATATGGATCTTACTGATCGCTCGGAATGCGGTTCCTTAGATAAGGCGGCGCGCTTATGTACTATTGGTGGTCCGGTGCCCTGTTCAGTTATTGAATTGAACATATTGGGGCCCAGGAGTATAGTTCTCTAAATCAACGGAAATAACGTTGGATGTTCGGAATATACCAAATGGTTCTTCCTATGCTGAACACCATGATGATGAATGCTGTTATCACACCGACATATGTATGTACTCACCCTATAATAACATCAGGTGGGAGAATTCGATTTAACGGTTGAATAAATAAAAACACATATTTCGGAAAACATTAACAACTGCTGTTTAATTAAAAAAAAAACATAATTCAACGAAATAGAAAAACCAAAAATATATATACAATTTATAAATAAAAAAATAATAATTTGATATCCCGTGAACTTTTTCCGCACGACTCAACGAAGATCTCCTTCAACCCTGTGAACAATCAGTTTTGTTAACCACCCTCTCCCTTTCCGTGAGGATGCGCGAGATTGGGGAGTTTAAGAGTCTTGTCTCTGATTGGTTCAAGGGTTAGTTGTGACATACGAAAGTATGTTACGCTTGATCATTTTGCGTTCCCTAGCGCAAGCGGAGGATGGAACCGACAACCCGAATTGCTAATGATAGTTTTTAATAATTATAGCATTAAACTAAGGATAATAATTATCGCTATACTGATATTCATCTACTTTATATCCCGTCGGTAACTAATGTCGTTTGTTACAAGGTAATTATAAAGACTATATTTTTACATGCTGATAAAAGAAGAGTGGTCGGCTTTATTAATACTTAAAATATTCTACCTGCTACCTTCTATGACTGAGCGATTGACTTAATCGTAATCAATCCGCGATAAAAAAGAACAATAACAAAAAAATGAACATGATGAATATTCGGTAAATTTCCTTAATCAGAATTCCAAGCAGTAGAGCAGTAAAAGCAGCCTCTTAATTGTAGGGCGGTACCCAACTGTGAGCATTTCGCGACTAAATCTGTTCTGTTTTTGTTCTGATCAAATACCGTAATGGTATTTCCCGGATTAGGTCCGCTTCATGCTAATTTGAGTTTTACAACCCAATAGAGATTTAGGCTTAAGGTAATAAATCTAAAACTCTATACCCTAATAAACTAAAAAAATGCTGATGTGACCATCATAGTACTTTCCCTATATTTTTCTCGAAAACTATGAGGTTTACGCAAAAAGGCTATTCTTAATAATTTATTCATTTTTTAATTCTCTACAATTATTTGTTATATAAATTTCATGTAACTCCTATAGTTTATTAAAAATTGATAAAAAATGTCAAAATTTTGGGTGTACCGCGTACTTGAACGTCCCCAAGGAGCTTATCAAAGAGAAATTTCAACGAGGACTATGAAATGCTACATGGTCGAATATTGTCCAAACGGATATGTACTTTGGAGTCCGAAAAAGCAAAAGCTAATAAATGGGAAAGACGTCATCTTCGAAGAGTCGAGATTTACTTTCGAGGAAACTACGAGCGGCGACTGAATCTGTGAAAATGAGCCGGACGAAATCGACGAGGTATCAGAGGAGGAAGCAATGGACAACTTACCCGAAGAAGAGGAATCCAAAGGATGCCAAATGCAGAAGGAATGTCCAGAAGACACCTTTGAAGATACCTTGGATCACTTCGAACCAGAGCCTCCTCGAAGAAGGACCATGACCAAACCTCGCTATCTACATGATTACGCCACTATTGCCTGCTTCGCAGAATCTTTTGTAGACAAGGTACCTGGATCGTTTGACGATATATAAAATTTGACGAAAAGAATAAATGGTTGGATGCAGTTCAGGAGGAACTCAACGCCCTGACCAAAAATCGAACATGAGAAATGGTAACGCTGCTTATTGGAAAGAAGATAATCAACTCTAGGTGGGTCTTCAAAATTAAACGCGACAGCGATGGCCTCATCGACAAGTACAAAGCGCGTTTAGTGGCAAAAGGATGTGCGCAACGAGAGGGCTACGACTACCACGAATCCTATGCTCCCGTGGCTATACTGACGACTGTCCGTACCCTCCTGTTAATTGTTAATAAAGAAGACCTCTTCGCGGACCAACTCGATGTCAAAAAAGCTTTCCTACATGGAAATCTAAGAGAAGAGACCTATATGAAACCGCCGTCTGGGTATGAGCACGAGGAAGGATTTGTCTGCAAGCTAAATAAAACAATATACGGACTAAAGCAGTCCCCCAGGGATTGGAACGCGACCTTTGACGCCTTCATATCCAAAATTGGACTGCAGAGATCCCACGCTGACAATTGCCTTTACATCTGTTAAACCAAGGAGTCGAAACTATACCTTCTACTGTTCGTAGATGATCTCATCATTGCTGGAAACTCCCGAGCTCACATAGATGGTGTCAAGAACGCAGGGAAGAAAATATTCGACATGAAGGACTTGGGAAAACTTTACACCTTCTTAGGAATTAATATCCAGAGAACTTCTAAAGAACTGTTTATGAGTCAACCTACCTATCTAAGGCACCTTTTGAAAAAGTTCGACATGGAAAATTGTAAACAATCGATATCAAACACATACCAATCAAATAAGGTGAGGAGCCTTTGAAGGATGTACCGCACCGCGAACTAATTCTCCCTATCGCTGTTACCGCCAGATGCGAAATTCGCGCTGTGATACGTTTTTTAAGTGCAAAACTTATTGACATTTATCGTCGGTTAATCGAAGTTTATGGGGAAACCAATCATAAAATGACAATGAGTCGACTCACATGCGCATCTCTGACAAAAAAAGATTTGAATAGTATTTATTTTCTGCAGAATTCATTTAATTTCATTGCTAGAAAACAATTACAAGTGAACAATGCATTCTTTTGCACGGTGATGGCCATATTGCCATATATACTACCGTAATAAATTAGTGTGTTACGATATTTCAGTGCTATTCATTGTCCACTCATGTAATTAAGACCTTGTCCTTTCGTCTGTATATGTCACAATTTCCAATCGGACTGGTATCCTCAAGAAAAAAAATAGTTGCCATGACTTTTGCCCCAACCCTCGTATATATATATATATATATATATATATATATATATATATATATATATATATATAAGATAATTTATTGCTCGTGTACTTAAGGTTTTTAAAAAATTAAAAAAGATTTATTACTAAAAAAAATACAACTTTACTCTTAGGCGGTACGACTACGACTAATATTTAAAATTAATTCACTATACTATGCCGTGACGAACACCTGCGGCACTAAGATAAGCTTATGCTAACATTACGCTAAAAACGCTGGTGATGCACTCATGTGCATCTCAATCTATGATTCTGGAGGCTGTACGGGATGGAGAGTTGCGGGTGGTAATCGGTAGATAACTCCTTCTCCCTTAGACTTTGGCATCCCCTGTGAGTTAAAGGGTGACGCTTCGGGGCGTTGATGAAGGGGACTGCTGATTCTTTCTTCTGAGGAACTTCAGGACAAGGAATCCCAAAAGACCAATTCCAATGACGTAGATTAAGATCGTCCACAGGTTTGGGGAATAGAAAGTTGTCTAGGGGCACAACGGGAATCTGTTGGAGGACAGGAACTTCCCTTAAGTTCAACTTCTTCAGCTTGAACTTCCTGATTGAGAGTTACTGCTTTTTGAGCTCCATTTGGTTGGAGTTAATGAGGCTGGGGCTGCCGATGGTATGCTCCAGGTACTCGAGCTATTGGTTCCTGAAGACGCTTTACAATTTTTTTTTCTTAATTAGGTAGATTCCAATTAAGCTTCTTGTTTCCATTCTGTCGGTTCAGCGAATCTTGATTTCCTCTTGTTTGGAAAATACTGCCAAATATTGTGTTACAAGTTCCATGTGGTGTTCGGTGATTTCGAGGCTCGTATACTCGCATTGACTGTAGTTTTCGGATTTAATTATTTGTTTTTCGCACTCTGCTTTGTTACTTCTTAGCAGGTGACTTGAGCATTGATAATATTTTATACCTTCAGTACACACGTTTTCTAATGGACGAATTTCATTATTCGATTTTGATTTTAAAAGATACTTAACGCTCAGGATTATTGTTGCATATTCAGTACCGTATTTAGTCGGAATAAAAATTAATTGATAGAGTTCGAATTCGTGTTCATAATTGATTGGAATAGATAGAAAATAATTTATTTTTAAACGCTCAATGTTGCGAAGTACTTTTATTATTGATTCAAAATTCATTATATTTTCTGGTTTTAATGGAAATGGCAAATGCTGATTATAATGTTCTGAGATTCTCTGTAATTCTAAAAATAATTCCTTTGGGCTTATGATAGTTGGGCTCAAGGTGTTCAATTTAAAAAATAGTATAGAATTTTCAATTTTATATAAGTATAATTAATTGATTAAACAGATCTTTTGCTACTACTGTGTTTTGAAGTTCAATTTCACATTTCATTATAATGTTTAAATGAGTTATTCTGGATTTCAATATCAGTTTTGATTTTTGATTTGTTAAAAACGTACTCACTTATTTGTTTGACTATTTTATATTTTAGTTTGTCCAATCCACATCCTAGTTTTGGCAGAGCTAATTTTTTAATATTAATGTTTGACTATTTTATATTTTAGTTTGTCCAATCCACATCCTAGTTTTGGCAGAGCTAATTTTTTAATATTATTTCTGTGGCAGAATTCTCGTAAATTAATCAGTGTTTTAAACTAGCACTCATAATTGGGTTTATTATAATAATATTCTTTTGTTATTAAATAGAGTATATATTGACCATCGTTTTTTAAAGCACTCTGAATATAATTCTGGATTTTGGGCTTTTAATAACTTTACTTGTCCGAATCTTTCTTTAAATTCGACTGCAATTCCGGCACTCATAAGTCCTTGCTAACGCAGTGTGCAAGTGAATATTCTTTAGGTGCTTGGAATAAATGATGATTGATTTCGGTAACGTTATTTAGTGGCGTTGGTTTATTTAGAAAAGCTTGAAAATCTTTATATTGTAATTTTTTTTTGGTATTTATTTTATTATTCGCCTTAATTTTGCGCGGTTTTTTGATATTAGAAATGTGAATTTTCTCGGCTGTATTATGATGCCTTGGAACAATTTTGGCTGTTTTTAGTTCGGGATTAATTTCCTCTAGAGTTTCTTTTTTGTATTTATTCTTCGTCTTCGATTGCTTCTGTTTGTTTTTTACAAATATTTTATTAGGAATTTCGGGTAATTCCTCTCTATTTTCATTACGTTTATTTATCACATTTTCTTTATTTTCTGATATGCGTTGACTGATTTTTCCGTATAAAATTTTTACTTTATCTCTATGTTCATTAACATAATATTTACAAAAATTGATTCTAGTTCAATATTGTTATTCAGTATTGTTTTAATTTTTATAATAAAATAAATCATCTAAATTAATATCGTCGAGACATCCTGGTTCTGTAATTAGTGATTCTTCGATATTTTCGCGATTTCCGATAGGTACATCTTCTAAGTAATTGTCTAAAAATTTGTTTACTTCGTTTACGTTATTTTTATCTGTTACGTTTAATTCGACTCGCGACAGGGCGTCGGCATTTTTGTTTAATGAACCCTTTTTGTAGACGATAGAGTAATCATACGATAATTTTAATCTTCATCTTACTAGTTTGGAGCTTGGCTCCTTAATTGACATCAACCACTGCAATGGTTTGTGATCTGATACAATTTGAAATTTCCTGCCAAGCAAATATGGTCGGAAATATTTGACCGCCCACACGACAGCTAGTAATTCTTTCTCTATTGTTGAGTAATTTATCTCGGATTCGTTTAAGGTACGACTGGCGTACGCAACTGGTTTATCAGAACCAATATCGCCCTGCGATAGGACGGCGCCGATCGAAGTTACTTGCATCTGTTGTAAGTACGAAAGGTCTAGTAAAATCTGGATATTGTAAGAGCGGTTCCTTCATGAGTACATTTTTACACGTGTTGAAACAGTTTTGGTACTCAGGGTCGTTAATGTTACTAATAGAGTCTTTCTTCAGACATTTCGTTAGAGGTTTAGTTAAACTTGCAAGATTTCTTATGAACTTCCTATAATATCCTAATAAGCCTAAAAATCCCTTCAATTGTTTAGTGTTGTTAGAGATCCGAAAATTTTTGATAGCATTAATTTTCTCGGGGTTCGATTTTACGCCTTCTTGTGTAACAATGTGGCCTAGGTACGCCACTTCTTTCTTTAAAAACTCCACTTTGTCTATCTGAATTTTTAGATTGGAATCACGCAATCTATGAAAAACTTTCCGTAAACGTTGAACGTGCTCTTGTAAACTCGTACTAAAGACGGTTATGTCGTCCATGTAAACTAAACAACTTATATTCTGAATACCTCTTAGGATGTTATCCATTACCCTTTGAAAGGTAGCAGGGACGTTCTTGAGCCCGAAAGGCATACGCAAAAACTCGTAGTGCCCGTTTAGGTATTAAACGCGGTTTTGGGGGTATCTTTTTCGTTAATCTCGATTTGATGGAATCCGGACGCGAGATCTAACGTTGTAAAGTATTGACAACGCCCGAGTTTATCAAGTAGCTCGTTAATATTGGGCAGCGGGTAGCTCAATTTTGGCACAATTGATATCGGACCACGGGGAGTACGACGGTTTAATAATATTTTGTTCAAGCATTTCCTGAACTTGCCTATCTACTTCTGCTCTGTGAATCTCCGGATAACGATAAGTCTTTGTATAAACCTGGATTTCATCACTAGTAATTATGTTATGTTTAATTTTATTTGTAAAACTTAAATTCTTACCGCCTTGGTGGAATATATCAGCATATTCCCTAATTAATTCGAAAATGACCTTACGCTCTTCTTCGTTCATATGCGCTGATCGAAATTGCGACAGGTAAAGCCTACTGTTATTTTTACTTATAAAATTTGTATTATTTAAGTTGGTGTAGATTCTCTGATCGTATTCGTCGATCGGTTCGACTACAACTGGTTTCTTAATCCTAACAGTGACATTTTCGTTTGTCGGATTTATTATTGCACGGCGTGCTTTATTATTTTTAACGCGAACTTCACATTCTGGAATTTTTGATTCCCTCACATTTAGTAAATGGAATAATACCTTCGCCGTTCTACATATTTTGTATATCAAGTTCAATTATTTGCTCGGACATTGCACCTACTACTGTACAATTCGCGGTGAATTCCGTATATATTTTACTTATTAATTCGATCACTTTATTATTAACAATTATTTTGTCATTATTAAGATCAATAACGGCATTTATTTTCTTTCTAGTCCAAGTAACACATCGAAATTAGAGTGAAAATTAAACAAATAAAATTTAAATTGGACGCTTCTTGCGATTTAAATAAGTTTTGTAACGGGTTAACCGTGCTGTGATGACCATGAGATAAGCCATGTGCGCTGGATAACTCGAACTCAGTCAGGGGCATCTAGTGAGGCCTAGGTGCTTTGGTCAATGATTTGATCACCCTTGACAAGCTCGATCCAGATCCAGATCCAGATGTCTTGTCGACTAAGTTTGTATAAAAAAAAGTCTATTTCTTTTCACTTGCGACGTAATTTCAATAAATTTTAACCACGTCGTAGAAAAGTTCGTGCTTTATACATACATATTTTGTACACCCTGAGGAAGGATTCAAATAAAATCCGAAAGCTTGGTTTGTGATCAATTAGTACATGTAATTAGCCCCTGTGGTCGGAATTCCCGTTACAGAGAATTTCTCTGATCTCTTTATATATATAATTGATATTTTGATGTTTTCGCGGGTAAGGTATGTTGTAGCTGGTTTTCGGGTTATACTCTGCGTGGTTTGTAAATTATATTCACTATGTTTCGATGGTCTCTCTGCCATCTTTTTCAATTGCTTACTCTTGTTTGGTCAAGGTAATACTGGTCGATGTCTGGTTTGCGGATTATTTATATATGTAGCCCCTCCCCTCCACCTGCGTTCCTTCTTGTTTGGCTGCGCGTCATTTGGCGGTTTGTAGTTGTTTGTGCGCGTGCGTGTTGTGTATATGTATTTGTGGTGTCTGTGTTAGTACGTGTCGTTCGTTTAGATGGCCTATTCTTGCAAGAGTTTTGGTGTTTTTTAAATCTATTTTATGGCCCGTTTGTAGGTGATGTTGTGCCAATGATGAAGTAGTTTGTTTTTGTTTTACAGAGTTTTTATGTTCATCAATTCTTGCCGAAATTCGCCTATTTGTTTGTCCTATGTATGTTTGGTCACAATCTTTACAAGGTATCTCATATCTGATGTAGAATTTGGTCTTTATGTTTGTCTGTCAGGTTTTTGATTTTAGTTGTTGTTGTAAAGGCTGTTGTTAATTTGTGTTTGTTAGAATTCGTGCAATTTTATCAGTTGTGTCTCTTATGTATGGAAGTGAGGCCCTTGCCAGGGGTTGTTCCTCTTTTTTATTGCGTGTTCTGCTTCTCATGACTTTATTAATGTGTTGTAAAGTAAAACCGTTTTGGATTAGCGCCTCTTTTACTGTTTGTATTACTGTCTTTTTATTTCTTAGATCAGCAAGACGTTCTTATCGCGTAATAATTGCCTTGATTACTGATTGAAGTTGTGCTGGATGGTGGTTAGAATCTGCATGTAGGTATCGGTTTGTGTGTGTTTTTTTCCTGTATACACTATGGCTTATTGTTAAATCTGGTTTCTTGATTATCAGTGTATATAGGAAGGGAATCTGATTATTTTCCTCTGCCTCCATAGTAAATTTAATTTTTGGATGTATACTATTCAGGTGTAGTAGGAATGTATTGAGTCGTTCTTTTCCGTGTCGCCAAATAACAAAGATGTCATCTACATATCGCAACCACACTAATGGTTTATTTGGTGCAGTTCTTATTCTTGTTGTTTCGAACTCCTCCACAAATATGTTAGCTAAAAGTGGTGATCTCATGGGTGCTCCTTCTATCTGTCTGTATTTTGTGCCTTCATATATAAAATATGTGTTCGAAGTGCAGTGTTTTACTAAATCAAGTGTATGGTCTGGTATTGAACATATAATGTTGAGGGAAGTAACGGTCGACTTGATGGAGAATTAAAAAAAAACAGAGAAATTCTCTGTAACGGGAATTCCGACCACAAAACACGGACTTTTTTACGTCGTGGTTAAATTTATTGAAATTACGTCTTAAAGTTTAAAATTTTGAGAAAGGGGAAAAATATCCCCGAAATATTGGCTGATAGATAACCCACTAAACCTAATATATAACATTTGTTACCCTATTTGGACATAACCCCACGTTATTTCCCCTTTATAAGCCTTGCTTGGGAGAAATTGAAAAAAATAATTTAAATTTTATTAAATTATTTGTTCCTTATTTGAACCAAAAAATATATATGAAAATTCCCGATATAGGCTAGCTAGGGCATGGGGGAGGGGTTCTATTTTTTTTGGCGCCAAGTAGTCTTCAAAATGTTGCCCCACCAGGAATTGACGCGAAGGAAAACTACTAAACCTAGATGTTAGATTCAAATAGGAAGTTCATCATAATCAAATACCAAAAACAACAAATAAATAATTCAATATTTTACTTTATTGACGTTAAATAATTGCGGCTAAATAATTTTATTAAAAAATATGATATTATTCTTAAATTTAAGTTTAATTAGGTGTCACAAAAAATATTATTTTTTTGGAGTTACTATTTCCACTGATATAAAAAATAGCTTTTCGAAAGCTAAACTTTAATTATTAAATTCGGTGGTTATACCAATGGCCATTATATCCGAGCGAATAATTAATGTATGCAAGTCAAATCAATTACCAAAATAACCGTTGGATTAGCACACTCCTAACACTCAATATTTTAGCATCAATTAATTTTATTCAATAATAATATTCTATTCTAGATTAAAATAATTTAACACAAACAGATTTAAACAAAAATTCATAAATTGGCCACGTGGCCACCATTATCACTTGGTTATTTACCCTTGTGAATAACAATGTGAGTTCACCGTAGAAATCACAAAACACACAACTTTGATGAAGTTAAGTAATTATTTTTAAACACGAGCGATACAAAATAGAAAAATCTGGCCTGTTGTTTATGCGGTCCTGTCCTTTAGATGTCCGAACGAACTTCAGCCGCCTGCAGATAACGTCCTCCGATCGCGCTCCGCAGCACCTCACGTCGCCGTCCACGTTGCGCCTCGACAAATTTTCTAATAGCAAACTGGACACTAGGGCTGAAGATTAGCCAGTCACCAAATAGATGAACCACACCGCAACCTTAATTAGCGGTACTTAAGGGTTTGGTGATCTTTATAGAGAATTTAAGGGATTATTTAAGAGCCTAAAATATCACAGAAAGGGGTGTTACTAGCAAATTAAAAAACGGTAAAATTACATTACCTAAGATGTTGTGCGGCTCTTTTAGTGATGTGCGTGCGGCAGATTATTTCTTGCGCGTCTTAAACGCTCCAAACAACGAAACGCAGAAAAATTCTTATCAGCAATCCTGACATACAGAACACAATTTCGACAATGGCCAAACGGCGGAAGATGTACTCGGGCACTCGCGCATACTCAATTGTATTCAGCAAGTGGCTTAAGACGACAACTGACCGACGGCGCTATTTAATTTAAATTTAATTTTTGGGCGTTCAAAATCGTGAACGTCTCACGCCCTCTTTTCCTGGTTAAAAAAAATAGAAATTTATTTCTATTTTCTTTTATCCTTTATCAGATTCCGAGCCAAACCAAGGCTTCAAATCCTTGACATGCCAGTTTCCTACATTTCGACCCTGCATGTCTTCCAAACTAAATACAAGATCACCAACCTTGTCCACAAATCCCACACAATTTAAATTTGCGCGTTAGTTTAGTAACGAAATGTCTAGCTCCATATGAAAATACTTTATTGCGGCACCAAACACGATCCCCTATGGAATAATCCGGAGTAGCTTTGCAGCGAGAATTATAATAACGAGAAATCCTACGGTATGCATCGGCTAAACGTCTCTTCACCTCCTGAAATAGCGGTGAGGGTTCACCTAGCTCTCTAGCATATCTTTCTGGATGGGAATCTAAATCGATACTCTCTAAATTACGAACATTCGAGTAGTAATTTTCATGAAGGGGAACGTATCTTCCAAAATTTAGGGTGGCGAGAGCATAACCTGTAACCTCGTACACTGCTGTATGTTAAGCAAAACCAATTTTGTAAATTTCCCTATCCCAAGTACGATGATCTAACTCACTGACAAATGACCTTATTGTGGCACCGATAGTACGATTGTATCGTTCCACGAAATTTACCTGAGGATGATATTTAGCATTGTACCAGTTTTTTACATGATACTGCTGAGCCAACGTCTTAAACCGAGCAGAAGTAAATTTTGTCCCATTACCGCACATAACAATCTACGGTGCAACAAACATAAGAAATACATTGTTCTGCAAAAAGTCCATGATTGCAGGTGATGACGGTTTTAAGAGGGTAAATTTGGTGAACCAATCTGTTACTACTAACAGATATGAAAATCCATTTGCAGATCGAGGGAGGGGTCCAAGTATATCACAGGCTATCGGCTGGAAAGGAAAGGAAATCTTTTTAAGTTTCCCCATAAATCCAGGGCGACCAGAAGTAGAATCCTTTTGAGAACCACAGGTTTGACAGGGCCGGACATAAGACTTCACATCTTGGCGCATCAACGGCCAATAATACAATTCTCGAATGCGATTTAAGGTTTTGTACACTCCTAAATGTTCCGAGGAGGGTATATATGGACAAGATTCGACCACATTCTTTCTTGATGCCTTGGGAACGACGATCTTCCATTCAGAAAAATTGGTGTTAATATCATGTAATTTAACAACATGCTTGTAAAGTCTTCTGTCCATTATCCTCAAATCTGAATTTTTATCAGGGGTTTCCTCTACAGAAGTGCACATTTTTACATACCAGGAATCAGCGACTAAATTTTCTTCGGGAATATTTAAGACACAAGATTCTACAGGTGCTCTAGATAGTGCTTCGGGATCTACATGTAACGTTCCTTTTCGATGTACAATGTTCATATCGTATTGTTGAATTTTTACAGGCCACCGGTCTGGCAACCGGATCCTTCAGCTTCCGTAGCCACATCAATGAATGGTGATCGGTTATCACCGTAAATTTCACTTCTTCAATGTGCGGTCTAAATTTTTCCAATAAAACAGCGAGACATTTTCGTTCCGTGTCGGTGTATTTCCGCTCAGCATCTGTCAGAGTACAGCTAAAATATGCCACCGGTAAATCCTGACCAGAATCATTCTGTTGTGTAAGCACATACCCTAACCCAACATCAGATGCATCACATTGGATAATGAAAGGTTTACGAAAATCAGGGTTCGCTAAAATAGGTGCAGAAATCAAGGCCTGTTTATGGAAGCAAATGATGACTCGGCTTCAGGAGACCCTTTAATCGATCAACCACAAAACCAAGATAATTTAAAGAGGACCTACAAAACACACTTTTCCAGGTTTACAGTCAGGTTGGCTTCCTTAAGCCTGCAAAATACTTCATTGAGAATTTCAACATATTTATTAAAATCAGGTGTAGCAATTATAACGTCGTCCAAGTAATCAAAACAATATGGATCTAATTCTGCATTACAGTGAATTCATAAAGTCCCTTGCCGGGAACGGCAAATGCAGTTTTCTCGCAGGAATTTTCTTCTAGTGGAATCTGCCAAAACGCAGATTTGAGATCGATGCTGGTCAAAAACTGAGCACCATTTAATTTGTTCAAAATATGGTCTACCAATGGCAGGGGATAAGCATCACGTTTTGTAAGGGAATTAAGTTTTCTGCCGTCAAAACAAAAACGAAAGTTGCCGTTGCATTTTCTGACAAATAAAATGGGCGAACACCATGGACTCGAGAATTTACGAACAACTCCTGATGATTCCATCTCTTCGATCTCCTTGTACAGGTGTTGTAACATATACGGCGACAATGGGTACTGCCTTTGCTTGACTGGGCGATTGTCTCCAGTATCGATGT
This sequence comes from Ontholestes murinus, assembly GCA_963969525.1. NCBI lineage: Eukaryota > Metazoa > Arthropoda > Insecta > Coleoptera > Staphylinidae > Ontholestes > Ontholestes murinus. The sequence continues at coordinate 43,163,365 of OZ018390.1, forward strand.
GATGACAAATTGTTAGTACGACCCAACCTAGTTCCTAAACTCCATGAAAACTCTTCGAACTTGCGAACAGTTTCATCTAAGGACTTTCGTTGGGATTCCGACAGATCCCACTGTCCTTTAACCTGCGGTACTCGGAAAATCGGTCGGCACCAGCAATGGAGTCGGCCGACAGCTGCAGGTAGAGGCTGCCAAGCGCGTCTCCGGGTGGTGGATAGGAGCGTGACCGAGAAATCGGCCAGTAGCTGGCATAGGGTCGGGCAGGTGGGTCACCCCCCCATGACCGGCCTAAACCAGCTGCCGCGAACCAACTCCCCCAAGCTACGGCGTACAGACATCGTGCCTAGGGCTGCATGGCACAGGGTTAAGTGTCGCGAACGATTCCGTTGGGACACCGGGCGACCTCCCAACGTAGTTGAGCCTTCTGAGCGTATCGGGGCACTGCGCACAGCGACCAGTTATTTCCTCCGTACTTGTGGGAACAATAATGGACCACCAAAACACAAAAACAAAAACTACCATAGGGGGCTCTTCGGAGAACCCAACCTCCCCTGGTGCCGCAACGGCTGAACCTGAACGACCTAAGCAGCGTTCGGGGGCGGCCAGACAACACCAGAGGAGAGAGAAACTCGACCAGAGGGCAGGGAGGCCTAAGCGTAACCTACCTCATGGAGAGCAAGCGTCAGTACCCGGCTCGTCAGGGACGCAGAAGCGAAACCTGTCGAGCGACAGCACACCTCCGGGACTCCAAAAGAGACCGGCAAAAACCCCGAGAGGGGGCGAAGGGCCTCCGGCAAAGAGAACCTTCAGTGACACACTGACGGGAATAGCGCTCGCTATAATACCGAAAGGATACCCAGAGACGAGCATAAATGCAAAGGAAGCCGAGGCTATCAAAGCCTCGATAATCCAAAGCATTGATGTTACGGTGAAAGGACAAGCCTCACCGAAATTTCAGGAATGCACCCATAAAGGGGGATTCCTGAGAATAGTATGCTCCGACCTTCTAACCAGGACATGGCTCGAGAGCATAGCCAAGGAGAAGAATCTCCTGGGGAACGAAAAGGAACTTCAGATCATTGATTTGAAGGACCTACCGGAACCCAGGAGAGTACTAACGTACATTATGGGCTCCAGGACCACCAATAGAGGCAACCACCTTCCTCAAAAGAATATCGGTGCAGAACAACGTAAGCACCGATACCTGGAGAGTAGTCAACTAAAAACCGGACCCCAAGGGAACTCAGTACATCATACTGATGGACAAAGTCTCTTGGGGGAAGGTGAGCGAAGGGAAGAAGTTGCACTTCGGCCTTTCAACCATCACCCTCAGGGCGCTGGCGGCAAAAACCGTCGGCAGACCTGAGGAGACCGAAGAGGTAGTAATGGAAGGAATTCCAGTGCCCGGAGAGGGAGCAATGGACGAAAGTCCGTTGCCCGAATCGCCGAAGGGTAAGTAATGTTCAAATTACTACAGATTAATATACACCACTGTAAGGCGGCATCTGCTGCCCTCAGTGCATATATCCTAAGAGAAAATATTGACATTGCACTTGTACAAGAGCCATGGCTTTACAAGGGAATAGTAAAGGGGTTAAACATACAGGGCAGGCGACTGATTGTCGCCGAACCTATGTGTAACCCACGCACATGTATAATAGCAAAACATGGACTGAATTTAATGCCATTATGGGACGTATGTTGCAGAGACCTAGTGGCAGCACGGCTGGAAGTAGTGGAAAGGGGAACGCGGAGGGAGTTTATACTCGGATCCGGTTACCTTACGACCAACCAGGACCACCGCCGCCAGACGAGATTCAGCAGCTGATACACAGCGGGAGCCACAAGGGAATACCGCTGATCCTTGGATGCGATGCCAACGCGCACCACATTATATGAGGGAGCACGGACATCAATCCAAGAGGTGAAAAACTATTAGATTTTATCTTAGAGAATGACATTGAAATAGTAAATATTGGAAATGTATCCACGTTCGTAAACGCGGTGCGAAGCGAAATAATTTACATAATACTTGCCTCTCGCAAGGCAAGTGAAATGGTAAAACACTGGCATGTATCTGAGGAACCATCACTCTCGGATCATCGATATATACGATTCGATATCGAATCAGAAGAAGCATCTGAAATCCAAAACAGAAACCCGAGGAGAACTGACTGGGACCTATACAAAGAGGTACTAGCCAGCCGAATCAGGGACTGTCCAACAGTAGCGAGAACAACGCGTGAGTTAGAGCTCATGGTGCAAAGCATCACAGACTCTATCAATACTGCGTTTGAAGCAAGCTGCCCAAGAACTACCAAACCTACCTCAACCAGGGTCACCTGGTGGAACAAGGATCTTGATAGGGCAAAGCACGCACCAGAAGACTGTTTAATCTGTTTGATCTGACCATTCTAGTAAGCGGGAAGTTTGGGACCACTGTATCAAACTTGATGCAGAAGGCACTAAATACCGTAGAAAGATGGTGCAGGAATGAAGGGTTAACTGTAAACCCGGTCAAAACGGCGATTGTTTAATCTGTTTGATCTGACCATTCTAGTAAGCGGGAAGTTTGGGACCACTGTATCAAACTTGATGCAGAAGGCACTAAATACCGTAGAAAGATGGTGCAGGAATGAAGGGTTAACTGTAAACCCGGTCAAAACGGCGATTGTGCCTTTTACTAGACGACGAAAAACCAATGACGTAAAATCACTACGTATGTATGAAATGGAAGTTCCAATCAAAAATGAAGTAAAATATTTAGGGGTCACACTTGATACCAGATTGAACTTCAACTTCCACCTAGAGAGCATCAGCAAAAAGGCCATGAGAGGACTTTCTTTGCGACCCAAAAAATGGTAGGACGCACTGAGACCCAGTATCACCAAATGGCTATACACTGTGGTCATAAGACCTATAGTGACATACGCGGCGTTTGGGGAGAAAAGACCCAAACCAAAAGTGCAGCAGTAAAACTCGAAAGAGTGCAAAGACAGGCGTGTCTGCTAATTACTGGGGCAATGAGGACAAGCCCACGGCAGCCATGGAACACATATTATCGCGACCACCTCTATATTTATTTGTAATGATGGAAGCTAGACAGGCAGCCTATAGGATGCACATAAATGGACATACTTTAAATATGGGGCCATCAAGACCGGCAACATTTAAAGTACTACAAGAAGAAGAGACACTAACAATAAGGTCCGATTTCACCAAAATCGTACACCCATCCCGCAGATTTAAAACGATTATACCACAGCGGAGTGAATGGACAAATGGAACATACCCGGGAACGAGTAAAGGAACCATCTGGTACACATACGGGACCAAAAATACTAAAGGAACCTGGGCTGGTATCTATGGAGGCTGCAACCGGAGCAAACAATTCGCGATTGCTCTGGGGAAGCATGTCTCTATCTTCCAGGCCGAAATAGCCGCCATTTACTGGTGTGCTCATCACGTAATGGAGTCGGGACTTAAAAAAGGACCAATTACCATTATGACAGATAGCCAGGCAGCCATATAAGCGCTAGCTTCACCGATAGTGCAGTCCAAGCTGGTCATGACTTGCATAAAAAGACTGGACGCACTGGCGACAACAAGAGAAACACAGCTAGTATGGATACCCAAGGACCAAAGAATTATTGGACACTTGGGGGCCGACTTGCTGGCTAAACAAGGAGCAGCAGGTGAATTCATAGGACCTGAACCCGCTTTCGGTATACCCCATGAAACCGGAAAGGAAATAATCCGACGCAAGTTACCAGAGGAGCGCAAAAAGGCATGGCAAAACCAAAATGGAATGAGGCATACGAGACTCTTCTTAGATGGTCCGGTACCTGACAGCATGTTGGAGCTGTCTAGACTGAGCAGATTGAAACTGAGAAAAATCACAGGACTAGTCACTGGGCACTGTGATAGCACAGCATAGGATGGGCATTGAGAAAAGCCCCCTATGCCGTGGGTGTCTGGAAGAAGAGGAAACTCCCCAACACCTACTGTGCACTTGCGACAAGAACGCAAGTCGAAACTCGGGAAGCCCATGCTTCCTGTAGAACAGCTAAGGAATATCCCCTAGCAGAAACTCCTGGACTTCTTAGAAGATACAGGAGTTCAAAAACAGTAAAACATCCAGAGGCGCACAAAAGGACCACGGAGACCGTAGTGCAGGGACTGCTTGCGGTCATCATTGAGAAGGCAGAGCTTCACCAGTGGACGCGTGTAAACCCCCGTGGCGGTGTTAACTTCGGCAACCCGGATAATTCCATCCGGTCCGGGAAACGTGCGAGTTGTCCTCCTTGATGAGTAAGAGGGTCCCGGATACGATGTCGGATTCTGGGGATATCTATTTGGAGCGTTGCTGTAGAGTGTGCAGATACTCAGTTTGCCAACGCTTCCAGAAGTCATTCCGAATGCGTTGGACTAGTTGCCAGCGAGCGAACCGGTTGCCGGGCATGTGAGGAAGATCAGAGACAGGTGCGGCGTTGAGGGGCCGCTGTATGAGAAAATGACCAGGTGTAAGTGCTCCGAAAACACACGGGTCAGAAGACAGCGGACAAAGGGGGCGAGAATTGAGGACGGCTTCGACTTGGGTGAGAACGGTAGCGAATTCTTCGTAGTAAAGCAACTGTGTTCCGACGACCCGGCGGAGATGGTGCTTGGTGGACTTGACAGAGCCCTCCGAAGTGTGGCGCAGAAGGTGGTATGAACCGCCAGTCCGTACCCACAGAAGCGGCACTGGCAGCGATGGCGGTTTGATGCTTTGACGAGGCGAGGAACCGGGATAAGTCATTAAGTTCCCGATGGGCACCGACGAAGTTCGTGCCGTTATCACTGAAAATAACAGTGCTGTGACCTCGACGGGCGGCGAATCGACGGTATGCAGCGAGAAAACAGGCGGTGGAGAGGTCAGAGGCGAGCTCGAGATGCACAGCTTTGTTGGTGAAGCAGACAAAAGCGCATATATACGCCTTCGTAACACAAGCACCTCGGATGCGGCCGGTAGTGATATTAAATGGCCCGGCGTAATCAACGCCAACTCGGAGAAATGGTGCTGAGGCGCTGATGCGCGTAGTTGGTAGCGAGCCCATAGGCTGGATAACGGGGCGAGGCTTGCAGCTAAAACAGCGGTTGCAACGAGCGATCCTGCGCCGAGTAACATTCCGACCATCGAGGATCCAAAACGCCTGACGAAGAAGAGCGTGAGTAGCCATGGCACCCGAGTGAAGATTGCGTACGTGGGCATCATCGATGACAAGGTCTGTGAACGGATGCACCTTCGGTAGTAACGCTGGATGACGGTGTGTGAATGCAAGATCAGAGGCAGAGAGGCGACCGCCTACACGTAGGATACCGTCGTTATCAAGAAACAGCGCCAAACGGCGTACCAAGCGAGACCGGGTATGAGGATTTGCCGCTTCGGTGCGCTCGACGGTAAGAGAGGTGAGCTGCACTTGGAGCAGGACAGAGGTTAAGGCGGCACGAAGCTCTTGGCTAGTCAGTGGCCCGCATTGGCGATTCTCTGGCGGTGTTTTCACGTTGGTGAAAAAGCGGCGACAATATGCTACCACCCGCTGCAAGCGAGTAAGAGTGGAAAAACGACACTCTAGTCTAAGAGTCGTTTGCGTCGCAAGCAAGCTTTGAAGAAGGGGGGCGCGTTCCTCTTCTACTGCCTCTGGTAAAGGTACGTGAGCAAAGCTACTAACAGGCCATAGATCGGGAGGCTCTTGCAGCCATTTAGGTCAGGTCCACCATAAAGGGTGATCACGTAGCTCACCTGGCAACAATCCACGTGACGCGCAGTCAGCCGGATTATCTTCGGAAGCAACGTGACGCCAACAAGAAGATGGTAGAATTTCCTGAATCCCAGCGACTCGGTTAGCCACAAAAGTTTTCCACAGATAGGATTCTCCAAATATCCACGATAGGGCGACAGTATAGTCGCTAAAAGCATACACGCGATGAATTCTGATGCAGGAGAGCTGAGTAAACAGGGAGACCATTAATTTAGCGAGGAGATGGGCGCTGCAGAGTTCAAGGCGAGGGATGTTAACCCTTTTTAGAGGAGCGACCCGAGACTTGGAAGCGAGAAGGGCGACATAGGGCGACCCACGTTTGGGAGTGACTCGCAGGTAGACTACGGCAGCGAATCCCAGTTCAGAAGCGTCGCAAAATCCGATGATGCTGACATCCGTGGAGGTCTTGCAGTCTTCCAGATGACGGGGGATAGAGATATCTTCAAGCAGCGGGAGCTCTATTTGGAATTGCTGCCACACTTCGGTGATAGCTTCAGGGGGCACCTCATCCCAATCTAGCTTCAGGAGCCAAAGACGTTGGATGAAGAGCTTAGCTCGAATCACCACTGGGCCCAACCAACTGGAAGGATCGAAAATTCGCGCAGTTTGCGACAACATAGAACGTTTTATGCAACGTTCCGATGACACTTGCACGGAATAGGCGAAATGGTCACGATATGGGTCCCACTTGAGACCGAGAACCTTGACCGCCGGGTCTCGGTCTAGAGGAAAGGCGTCTGCAGAAGCGGGGAGTCGACAATGTTCCTCCGGGATGCCCTCAAGAAGGGCGGGAGAGTTGGCCAGCCACTTACGAAGTTCGAAACCGCCCGCCATGAGGAGGTCTATTAGTTCTTGACGAAGATGCATAGCTTCATCTTTGGTCTCACATCCGGTGAGAATGTCGTCGACATATACATCCGATTGAAGCACCCTGGTGGCCGCTGGATAGTGGGAGGACTCGTCAATGGCTAATTGTTGAATTGTCCTCAACGCAAGGTATGGAGAGGATGAGACGGCTTAGGTTACAGTCTTAAGGCGGTAAGTGGTGACTGGTTCGTCAGGAGAGAACCGTCATAAGATGCGCTGCAAGTCGCAATGATCTGATTGAACCAGAATCTGGCGGTACATTTGGCGAATGTCAGCAGTGAAGACGAACTGGGCGATGCGAAATCGGGTGAGTAACGACGAGATTTCCGCTTGTAATTTCGGACCGGTTAGGAGAATGTCATTGAGGGACTTTCCAGAGGAGGTGGGACAGGAGGCATTAAATACAACCCGGATTTTAGATGGACGATCATCAGGACGGTGGACCGGGTGATGAGGGATATAATACGTGACCGCTGCTGCTTGTTCTTCCGGAGGCACCCGTTCCATGTGATTACTGACCAAGTAATCCCGCATGAATTCGTGATAGGCTCCATGAAACTTCGGATCACGTTGCAGCCGAGCCTCGAGGCGATGAAATTGGCGAAGTGCCACGTTGTAAGATTGACCTAGGTGTTTATCTATCAACGGCAGCGCGACACAGTATCTGCCTGCTATGTTACGGGTCGTGGTGGCCATGAAAAGGTCCTCACATTGTTGCTCAGCCGGAGTTAGTCGAGGCTGACAGGTGACTTGATCTAGCTCCCATAGGTGAGAGACAGCGTCGGCGAGAGCGATATGGGTGTCATGGTTAGGAGAAACTGATGATATGTTGGGTGGGATCATGACGCTAGGAGAGCAGGAGCTAGAGAGTGCGCCAGTCGCGGGGACGACGGTCATTGTTGGTGAGGTAGATCGCTCTGGACGCTCTGAGGATGTGTCGATGGCGTCCAGGGTACCACTCGTATCATATGTCGCCTCTTGGAAAGCAGAGATGCGGTGTTGCCGTCGGCGAGAAGGGGTTGCCCCTTCATTGTCCCTCACCGAAGGATGGAAATGGGCACGGCGAACCGGAGGCGGGTCTCCGTAGGGTCCGAGTAAAATCCATCCAAGAGTGGTTTCAAAGGCACTCGGTGATCGGCATCGTGGCCCTATATGACCAGGACGATACAATAATGGGAGGACGTCTGCCTCGAGCAGCAGATCGATACAAAGTGGGCGATGAAAATCTGGGTCAGCAAGGGCCAGGTGGCGAAGGTGCGGCCAATCCTCTTTGAGTATTGGCTGTGGAGGTGTGCGAGCCGTGATCCGAGTGATGACACAGAACGTCACGGTCAGGCGAGGAGGATCTCCGTCGTGCAGGATAGTGGTAGTGGCCGTGTGACGAGCAGCGGGCAAAATGACGTTGCCCAGGCCACTCAAAGGCAAATGGTCCGTCTTAAGTGGCAAACGTAAATATCTAGCACACTCGGTGGTCATAAAACTGGTACTGCTACCGGAATCCAGCAAAGCTCGTAGGTGATGGGTGCGGCCAATAGCATCGACAGCGACGACTCGGGCTGTCGCGAGCAGAACCTGGCGAAGTTGAGCGCGACTTGATGCTGAGCGGTGGCGAGTGGTGGTACACGACCGCAGTGCGCCGATCGGTGTCGCATAGCTGCTTGAATCGCACGCACTGACGAATGGTATGCTGGGCAGAAGAGCAGAATTGGCACTCCTGGCCTTTGGGCCGCTGATAGAGCACTGCAAACCTGGCCGGCGACGAATTCCGCAAACGGTGAGGGGCTGTCGGGGAATGAGGTCTGGATGACTGGCGAACAGGTGACCGAGAATTAGACAGCGATTGACGGCGTATCAATACAGATGGCGTTGACGTAGCGGCATGAAGCTCGGCGATCCTCACGCGATGGGAGATGAAGTCCACCAACTGCTGATAGGTGGGGATCTGATCCAGAACTAGTTGCTGTTCAAACGCGGTTCTTGTCGGGCTATCCAGGTTGTCCAAGGCGAAGGACAGCAACAGAAAATCTGAGAGATTTCCCAACGGTAAGGCGATAAGCGCGCTAACAGCAGTCTGGTGAACGTCCAGAAACCGACGCAGCTGAGAGGCGGAGTCGGAGGTGATGGGAAGGAATCCCGTGATATTGCCAAGATACATGGCAGCGAGCCGCCTAGGATTGTGATAGCGGGCCTTTAGAGCTTGGTAGGCGAGCGGGTAATTCTCTGCTCGCATATCGAGATCAGCAATGGTGGATAAAGCCTCGCCTCGCAATGACGACTTAAGGTATTGCAGTTTCTGAACTGCAGGGACGGAAGCGTCATCGTGTACAAGAGACTCAAATAACGCGATGAAAGCCGGCCAGTCTTCCAGGAGGCCGCTAAATGACGGTAAGGTGATACGAGGCAGAATTGACGGGGCCGTGGACAGGCGAGCGCTAGGAAGCGGATCAACCGACTGGTGCAACGCAGCACACCTGGAGCGAATGTCGCATACTACGTCGCTAAAGGCGAGTTCGGAAGGCGTAATCGGGGCTTGATCCTCTGTGTGGAAGTTGACTGTTCAGATCACTGATAAGGTCCTGTAACTGTTCAAACTTCTCCTCATATCGGCGAATCTGACCTTCCAACACCGGCAGGGAGGCAACATCAGCGGCGGAGAGGGGGCGGATTTTCTCAAGTATATGTGAGCCGCTGGCGAAGATGTTTGCGCGTTTAGCCACCGCGGCCTCGAGCTGCTGCTTAATTTTTGCAGTCATTTTTTATTTATAAGTGTTGGCGAAAGTAAAGCAATGAATTTATTAATTAATTGACGAATGAATAAAAACGAAAATCAAAACACAAACGATGAGTATATGGTTCGTTCAGGTGAATAAATTATTATTTAATTCACGTACGGCGAAATTAATTAGAAACTGAATTGACTTGCAGGCGTTTGGTGAGAATTGAGGAAAATCGACAGAATCTAGCTCTTATGATGATTATTATTGAATTCAATTTATGAATCAATAAGGATTTGCAGATAAATTAATTTCTTCAGTTCGTAATTAATATATTTCTCGGTTTATCGATCTCAGAGAAAATGTAAAGGTGAGTAGTCGAAATATCTAAAGGTCCCCGGTTTCGGCACCAAAATATTGCGTCGACGGACGCAACATCCACAAAAATGTCCACCGAGCGAGTAAACAAACGAAAATGTCACTGTACCTTTGTCCGTGAATATTTCGACACCGGCACCCGCGATTCGATAGTTCGAGAACGGACACAGCGCAGGCGAAGGAGGCACAGACTTTACACTTTTTCCTCACAAGTGTCCAGTGCACGCGATCACGATATTGTCTTCCAAAAGAAACCACGGAACAGTCCTTTTGACGTACACACACGAAATCCGTTTTTTATCTCCTGGCAACGGAGCAAAATAGTGAAGCGGCCGAACACTAAGCGACACCACCTCGTGAGGATAAAAAATGAATGTTTATGAGTGAAGCTACATTTACTACAAATGATGTAGTTTCATCACAAAACTGTCGTTGGTGGTCAAAAAAAATCCAGCATTCAGAATTATCTGCAAAAATCAATATTCTCTAAAAATAAATGTTTGGTGTGAAATATTATAGGGCTCTACATATTTCGACAGAGTTTAAATTCAGAAAGATATTTAGAATGTTTAAACATGAAATTGTACAATGAATTTTACATTGACCATTGGCAGCAACAATTTCTCTTTGGTTTATGCAAGATCGGTACCTGCACATAGTGCTCGTGTTGACATTCAAGATTTCCATGGGCTGCTCGCTAATCCGATCTAAATCCACTTGATTATTTTTTATGTCATGGTTAAAAACATAGTTTATTCCAAAGACCACCTCGTGAGGATAAAAAATGAATGTTTATGAGTGAAGCTACATTTACTACAAATGATGTAGTTTCATCACAAAACTGTCGTTGGTGGTCAAAAAAAATCCAGCATTCAGAATTATCTGCAAAAATCAATATTCTCTAAAAATAAATGTTTGGTGTGAAATATTATAGGGCTCTACATATTTCGACAGAGTTTAAATTCAGAAAGATATTTAGAATGTTTAAACATGAAATTGTACAATGAATTTTACATTGACCATTGGCAGCAACAATTTCTCTTTGGTTTATGCAAGATCGGTACCTGCACATAGTGCTCGTGTTGACATTCAAGATTTCCATGGGCTGCTCGCTAATCCGATCTAAATCCACTTGATTATTTTTTATGTCATGGTTAAAAACATAGTTTATTCCGAAAGGCCTTTTTGAAATTTAGAGGATTTGGAAAATCAAATTAGAAATGGTATAAGATATTTAAATAACCATCCCAATATTCTTAAAAATGTAATCAGAGATTTTAACAGAAGAACAAAAAACCGTATGTCGTTTCCCATTTGTTGCATATTTACGTGGACACGTTGTATATGAATTTATTTATTTTTTACCGGAATAATCCGGAAGTACCCGGAACCGGAAGTAACTTTAATTTATAAATGTAATAGAATATTTAGGAATAATAAATAATAGCAGTAATTTACCATTTATAATAGATCCTAAAACAAATGTCCAAATTTTAATAGATTCCGGGAGCACCCGATCCTTTATTAGCCCACAATTAGCGCGTAAATTAAAGAAAAATTTAGTAAGTGATCCATTTGAAGTTAACAGCGCACATGGTACTTCTCGAGGAAAATATAGTGTTGATATTTCTTTAGAAAGTTTATTTAAAAATAATTCTGCTAAAAAATTAAAATTCTACGTGTTTAATTTTCATTCTTATTTTGATATTTTAATTGGAGTAGATAATATGATAAAACTTAAAGCTAATGTAGATTTTTCAAAAAATTCTGTAGTAACTCCTTACTGCGAAATTCCATTTAATTTTGATTCAACATCTAACGTAAATCTTAATAATATTGAAAATAATAGTTGTGATGATATTAATAATTTTATTAATAATGATAATAATAATATTGAGAAAAATCAAAGTGATACAAATCGTATTTAAAAATTGGTTATTTATGCGTTGGAGATCCTTCATTCGAAACCAACAACAAAGTAACAATAATAAAAATTAATTACGATGAAAATTATTTCATGAATTTATTAAGAATGGCAAAGATATTTTGGGAAACAATGATTTTTCTAGATTATTAGACACTGTTTTATAATTTTCAATTTTACTTTAATAAATGTATTAAAATGAACAATAAACAGAGGTATTATAAACAATTTATTAATATTTATAATTCTATTATTTTTGATTGTAAATTTACTAAACCACATGCAATAATTACCATGTAGTCTAACTATTTTATAAATTTATTATTTACACAAGCATGAGGTTTTAATATTTTATATTCCCGTATCCTTCAGATAACCCTTTCTACATGAATAAAAAAAATAGGATCAATAATAAATGCAGAGCAACAAAATACGCTTATTTTGTTCTCAACTGTAACATCAACGCTTTTTTAATGTTCAATGAACGCCATATGAACTGATATGAAAGTTCGTTATGAACAAATGCGTCACGAACCCGCCATCTGCATTTCTGGCGATTTCGCGCCAACTTAATATTTTTAAATTTTATAAAAAAATTTTACCCCTTTAGGATAATTTTTTTTTCTGTTTTGTTTTATTTTACTTATTATGGAACATATAAAGTTAATTTTAAATTAATTAAAAAAAAGACACGCGTGTTCCCAATTCTAAATCTGTTGGACCACAAGTCATCAAGAGCATATTGGTGCCTGCACAAACCCAACAAATAATTGAATTTGAAATAGGTAATATGATAAACGGTGAAGCCGTAGTCCCCGAGATGGACCTTGTTAATATTTATTTACCTGAATGTATCACAACAGTTAAAAATGGCAAAGCTTGTTGTACTGTAATTAATAAGACAGATATTAATACCGATGTAACTCAAAAGAAACCATTTATAGTGGCGCCCATCGGCGAATATGATGTGGTACCTCATTCACAAAAAGTAAATGGTAATAATAATATAAATATTAAGAAAAGTAAATATAATAATTGTAATATGTTTAATATGTCTGATAAAAAGTTTGATTTTTCACAATTAAGATTAGATCACATGAATAATGAAGAGAAAGCCGATATAAAAAAATTAATTTCTAGATATACTGTAATTTTTCATTTCAAAAATAATAGTTTAACGTTCACAAATAAAATAAAACACTAAATTAGCAATTCTCAAATTAGGCTGTGGCCTAGATCAATTAGACTATAATTCAGTTAAAGCTATGATAAATTATATCTTCCAAAATGCTAAATTACAAATCAACATCTATTTTGAAACACCAAACATTGATGATGAAGTACCAGGGCCATCATCTTCGATAAATCCAAATCCTAGTTTAGTCTAGCAAAGAAAGTCATTTTTTGAGAGCTATACTAAGTCTGAACATTTCAAAAATTAATAAACAAAAATAATTCATTTCAGATTGATCTTCCTTCCGCTTGTAATATGTTTTGAAGTTAAAAATATCACCGAAAATATCCTATTAATTCCTGTGAATTTAGGCACAGCAAAGCTTGAAAAAACCAAGCATACAATAGTATATCATTATGATATTAAACCCATATATAATGAATATGAAAATCTAAATTATCAATATGAATTCTTGATAAGTCCCATGAGCAATATTTCCAATTTTAAACGAGAATTTCAGAATTATAATAAATTGGTAAATTACACCAGAAATGATATTATTGATCAAATTAATACTATTCAACTAAATGTTTCACCTATGTTATTTACGCGGGTTCGCGATTTGGTTTTAAAATTACAAATACCAGTATATTGAATAAATGTATTTATTTCAACTACTGACTAAGAAATAATAACAAGTAACAAATAAAGGATAAAGACAAGACTTAGAAAAATAATAATAAAGAATTGAAATAATATAGCGCGGACACGACCGAATGGTAATATGTTTCTTTCACGATGGTTCAGACAACACTCACTTAGAAAAATGGTTAAAGATCGAGGTTTGAGGAAGAAGTGCAGGGATCGCAGATTGCGGGGTGGAAATTACCAAGGGTTTTCAGGTCTGGCGTTTGGGCGAAGAAAGGTCGTTTACAACTTAAGCCGTCGCGCGCGGATTAGCCCTTATAGCCCCCAATTGAGCACGATTTTAACACGATGAATAGAATATAGAAAATTGTACACAATGGTTTATTACCCTTCGGTCATGTCCGTAATGCGCAAGAAAACACTAAAATCACGTTTTGAAATAATGCAAATTGTTCGAAATATAAATGTATAATTTCGCGTTAACATTCCGCGCCCCATTGAATGTCAACCATTCAATTATATTTAGATGCACTAATTTCACCATAATTTCACAATGGGATGCACAAATGAACCGGTGCTGGTCTTCACTGTTGCACTCCGGACGACCCCATCGGAACCTGGGTGAATTGCCTCGTCTCTCGCGAGGCGCTACTGAAGGGGGCACGTTATCTCCACGGATAATGACCAAACGATCGAAGCTGCCACCGGAAGTCCCGTCCTGCTGCCACTTGTTCCGTTTGTGTACCTCGGAAAAATACTCCTTCTCCCAACGTTTCCATACGTGCTGTCGTAATTTTGAGACGTATTGAAGATCCATTGGTTCCTTGATGACTTTGTAATAGTCTGGTACTTCATTAGGATTCACTGGTTCCATAAACGACCAAGCGCTTTTTACTGCAGCCCTCTCGTTCGCAGTCGACTTCGTCGGCGGGTTTTTTGGCGACGTCGCGTTACTATCTCTCCGGTGTACGATTCTCGAGGCCACCACCTCGAGCCTCTCGTCCATTTTCAGCACGTACCTAACTGAATCCGACTTCTCCACTACGCCCTTGACCTTAGGCGAGCTGGGCGGTAAGAGGTCGTCGAAGTCCTCGAATGAATTCTTTGAATTGCTCGACGGTACCGAGCACTGGCTCACGTTGCTCTTGTTGCTCAGCGAACGCTCCCTGAAGCTCTGCATGCGCTCGAAGTTTGGCCTCTGGATGGAGGAATGTCGGTCGTTGACGCTGGCACTTAGTAGGGTAGAACCCGTCAACGCCGATGTCTCCGCTTCCCCCAACACCTTGGGGACCACCTCCTTGTTCTGCTGGAGTATCCACTTCTCCACGTCGTCGTTGCACCTGCTCGCGAAGAGCACCTCGTTCTCCGTCCTCAATCTCGTCGTCTCTTCGTTCTGCTGGAGTTTACACTTCTCCATGCCGTCGTTGCATCTGCTCGCGAAGAGCGCCTCGTTCTCCTCCTGCAATCTCGCCGCCTCCTCCTGAGTCACCGCCAACTGCTCCTTGTAGCCGACCTCTTTGGCCACGTAGTCCTTGCGCAGTTTCTCGCTCTCGGATCGGTACGCCTCCAGCTCGCGGATCCTCGCGTTTTTCTCGTCGATTTCCTCGCGCACCACCGCCAACTGCTCCTTGTAGCCGACCTCTTTGGCCACGTAGTCCTTGCGCAGTTTCTCGCTCTCGGAACGGTACGCCTCCAGATCGCGGATCCTCGCGTTCTTCTCGTCGATTTCCTGGCAAATGGTGTCATTCTTCTTGAAGAGAATGTCCATACTTTCCTCGTGCGTCTTCTGCAGCTTGTCTATCTCGTTCTTGAGGACGCACATCTGTTCCTCGTGTTGCTTAGTCGTTGCCTCCTTTTCGTTTTGTAATAACTTCATTGAATCTTCGTGTTGTAAATTCAATTGAATAATTTCGTTCTGGTGCCTTGCGATGAGCTGCGTGATTTCCGCCATGTACTTGCTCCTCTCATCCTTGACGACGTCCAGATGGCGCTGTCTCTCCTCGTCCAGCGTCTCCTCCAACTGTTTGCACGATAGGCGCGCTTCCTCCGCGTCCAGGCGCATACTCTCCGCAGTCCTGGGAGCGGGCGGCTTAAAGGGGGCCCATGGTTGTGCGTGGGGCCGAGTGCTGGGCGAAACTCGACCCTCGTAACTTTTCCAATTTCTTCCGCGGGATCCCTTTTCACGGTAGGAAGATGCTTCTTGAAAATGAAACGCTCGCTCTGGTACCGCTTTTTCAATTGAGTCCACACTGTTTCATATGAGGCATCGGACAACTGAATTTTAAGCATTTGAGCTGCTTCACTTTTAAGTAAGCTTCGTAGATAATACAACTTTTGCACATTACCTAGCGAAAAGTTGTTGTGTATAAGGGATGTAAAGGCGTCACAAAATCTCTGCCACTCGTCATATTTTCCGCTGAAAGTCGGTAACTCGATCACTGGTAATTTCACTTGTGGTGCTTCGTTGTGGTTTAATGAATGGATATTGTTGTCTATGACCGCAGCTTGTATTGCACACTTGATTTTGAAATAATCACATTTGAATTGTTGAAGTTCATTCGCGATATCCACATCGTTGTCGAAGAGCTCACTTGCAATTATATTGAAATTGTTGAGACTTGGTTCAAACTTAATCCATTTTTGCACGATTAAATTTTTATCACGATTCGTGTCCGCGAGGAGTAACTGGAGTGTGTCCTTTTCACTGATGATGTTTTGCTTTTGGCACTGTAGCCTTTTAACAATCACTGCCATGTTGATGATTTTCACACAAAATACACAAAGAGTTCTGGTAGAATTGTTCGTTTACGTACGGTTGTAGCTTAGATAACTCACGCAATAACACAACACAAAAAACGGAGAGTTACTTAAGACGGTGTACTTATAAACGACGCGAAGTTTGCAAAGTCCACAAAAGTTCAAGAAAAAACACTATAGCTATAAAATACACAAGGAGTTTAGGTAGAATTGTTCGTTTACGTACGGTTGTAGCTTAGATAACTCACGCACTAACACAACACAAAAACGGAGAGTTACTTAAGACGGTGTACTTATAAACGAAGCGAAGTTCCACCAATGACCTTGCACGTTTGCAAAGTCCACAAAAGTTCACGAAAAAACACTAAACCTTACTTTATCCGGTTCGAAGGACCATGTTAATTACGCGGGTTCGCGATTTGGTTTTAAAATTACAAATACCAGTATATTGAATAAATGTATTTATTTCAACTACTGACTAAGAAATAATAACAAGTAACAAATAAAGGATAAAGACAAGACTTAGAAAAATAATAATAAAGAATTGAAATAATATAGCGCGGACACGACCGAATGGTAATATGTTTCTTTCACGATGGTTCAGACAACACTCACTTAGAAAAATGGTTAAATATCGAGGTTTGAGGAAGAAGTGCAGGGATTGGTCAGATTAGAAGAAAGAGGGAGTTTACGGAAGGAAATAGATATAGTATTTTATTCAAGAAAGACAAGGATCGCAGATTGCGGGGTGGAAATTACCAAGGGTTTTCAGGTCTGGCGTTTGGGCGAAGAAAGGTCGTTTACAACTTAAGCCGTCGCGCGCGGATTAGCCCTTATAGCCCCCAATTGAGCACGATTTTAACACGATGAATAGAATATAGAAAATTGTACACAATGGTTTATTACCCTTCGGTCATGTCCGTAATGCGCAAGAAAACACTAAAATCACGTTTTGAAATAATGCAAATTGTTCGAAATATAAATGTATAATTTCGCGTTAACAACCTAAAAGAACTAAAAGAGGCCTGATAGATGGATTAGGCACTATCATTAAATCGATAAGCGGTAATATGGACTCCCGTGACGAGAAAAGAATAAACGAAATTTTAGAACATTTGGCAAGCAACCAAAATAATTTACAAAATCAGATAAAATTTGGATATAGCGTAAACTCAAAAATAATAAAGAATTTTAATAATACTCTTCAAGATATTGCAAATAATCAAAATATTCTACAATCTAGAATAATGCAATTACATGCAATTTTTAAAGAAGATATTGACCAACAACATATTCTGTATGCGAAAGACCTATATAATCAGATTCTTTTACTTTTTGGTACAATTAGAAATATACTACACAAAATTATTAACTCAATAACGTTCTGCAAATTAAGAGTCTTAAACCCAGATATAATAAGACCTCAGGATTTATTTGACGAAGTAGAAAAATCTCTATCCATTACTAAGAGGAACTATCTTTCGAAATGAAATTAGAAAATATTTTTGACTTTGAATCTGTAATGACAGTTAATTGCAAAATTGACAAAACAAAAATTCATTATTTTCTTCATCTTCCAATAAATTACGAACATTCATTTGACCTTTACGCTTTACATCCAATACCTGCAAAGTACAAATCAGAATATGTAACAATAATACCGAATATTAAATACCTATTAAAATTAAAATTTAATTCTAAAATTTGGCCTCTAAATGATATATGCTTAAGAAAAAACCCTTAAAATCACATATCCCAAGCATGAGGTAACAACAGAACTTCAAGGTATCTTCTTGATCGAGCCAGATGAATGCCAGATATTCTACAAAGACATTAAAATTTATTAGGTGCATCGACACAAAAACTGGAGAACTACAACATAAACAATTTTACCATTCATCTTAAAAGACTGAAATTAGAAGACATCCCTGTGTTATCCCCAATGCCCCGAATTACAGAAACAGTTATACAGTAGCCCCAGTGCGTGGACACTCTCGTTATATGTGTTAGTGTTAATAAAGAAATTAAGAAAATAAAAGTTTTTAAAAACACCAAAACCAACCCGAAAAAATTATATACAGGGTTATTCACGCTATACGGCACGGAATATTGTGGCCAAAATACGTGACTTTCAAAAAGTTTCACTTTGGGGATATATGGGGGTAAATTAGGGCTACTTTTTAAAATTACTTTCATAATATACAGAGTGTCCCCAAAAACCCTAAAAGTATCAAAGTTGTGTTTTTTTAATGAAACAATTCAAACAATAACGATTACTAACGATCTAACACAAAAATGCAAAATAAGACAACTATAACAAAAGACAGGCTTTTTAAACTAAAGTGGCATACTAAATTAATTATCTGACGTTTTTAAATACCATAGAAAACTAGATACATTAAAATTTTTACTTAAAAAGTACTAAAACGGTGCAATAAACAATATTTTGGCGTTTTCTGTAAAAACGAGAAGACTTAACATTTAAGATATTAATACCATTCGATAGGTAATTAAAACGTGTATTTGCTGATAAATTAATAAATATAGCGTTCCATTTAAATAAATGAAGTTATAGCCAACGCTATACGGCACGGAATATTGTGGCCAAAATACGTGACTTTCAAAAAGTTTCACTTTAGGGATATATTGGGGTCTATTAGGGCTACTTTTTAAAATTACTTTCATAATATACAGGGTGTCCCAAAAACCCTAAACGTATCAAAGTTGTGTTTTTTTAATGAAACACCCTGTATTTTATTGCATTTTTGGATCCTTCGATAAAAATAAGTGTGTGTTTTAATAAGGTTTTTATTACATAAACCTTAAGGTTTTTGAAATAATTTGAATTTTGTAAAAATGTAACCTAATTTTCATGTTTCAAATACTTAAAAAATAATTAAGTTATGCATACCAAATTTACACTGAAATGTAACAATAGATCATATTTTATTTTCCAAGTATAATAAATTTGACATCTTATACCGGGTGTAAAAAAAATGGAATTAAACAAATGAGAACTTTAAATAGCTATAACTTCATTTATTTAAATGGAACGCTATATTTATTAATTTATCAGCAAATGCACGTTTTAATTACCTTTCGAATGGTATTTAAATCTTAAGTGTTAAGTCTTCTCGTTTTTGCACAAAACGCCAAAATATTGTTTATTGCACCGTTTTAGTACTTTTTAAGTAAACATTTTTATGTATCTAGTTTTCTATGGTATTTAAAAACGTCAGATAATTAATTTAGTCTGTCATTTTAGTTTAAAAAGCCTGTCTTTTGTTATAGTTGTCTTATTTTGCATTTTTGTGTTAGATCGTTAGTAATCGTTATTGTTTGAACATCGCTGTTGTATTTTTTGGTAAAAAATGAAGATTTACTCAAAAGAAGGGGTTATTGGAATTATTTTCATGCTTGGAGAATGGTCATCAAAATTGTTTATTAGCTTGTCGAGTTTATACTTAAAGGTTTCCCGAAAGAAATCACCCTAAACCAGCCATTTTTGAGAGACTACTAAACCAGTTTAAAGAAATTGGAAGTGTCAGTTATAAAAACCTCAGTATAAGAAAATCTGTGTAAATTTTTATTTTTTACTATGACATATAACAACCATGTTCAAACAATAACGATTACTAACGATCTAACACAAAAACGCAAAATAACACAACTATAACAAAAGACATCCTTTTTAAACTAAAGTAACAGACTAAATTAATTATCTGACGTTTTTAAATACTATAGAAAACTAGATACATTAAAATTTTTACTTTAAAAGTACTAAAACGGCGCAATAAACAATATTTTGGCGTTTTCTGTGAAAACGAGAAGACTTAACACTTAAGATTTAAATACCATTCGATAGGTAATTAAAACGTGCATTTGCTGATAAATTAATAAATATAGCGTTCCATTTAAATAAATGAAGTTATAGTCATTTAAAGTTCTCATTTGTTTAATTCCAATTTTTTTACACCCGGTATAAGATGTCAAGTTTATTATACTTGTAAAATAAAATATGATCTATTGTTACACTTCAGTGTAAATTTGGTATGCATAACTTAATTATTTTTTAAGTATTTAAAAAATGAAAATTAGGTTACATTTTTGGAAAATTCAAATTAATTCAAAAACCGTAAGGTTTATGTAATAAAAACCTTATTAAAACACATACTTATTTTCATAGACGGATCCAAAAATGCAATAAAATACAGGGTGTTTCATTAAAAAAAACACAACTTTGATACTTTTAGGGTTTTTGGGACACCCTGTATATTATGAAAATAATTTTAAAAAGTAGCCCTAATAGACCCCCATATATCCCCAAAGTGAAACTTTTTGAAAGTCACGTATTTTGGCCACAATATTCCGTGCCGTATAGCGTGAATAACCCTGTATATATACAGGGTGCTTCAAAAAAATGTATACACACTTTGAACTTCCATAGAAAATTTATTTACCGTTCTACAAAGTTAAATTTCAGGAAAATGGAAAGCTGAAAGTCCAATGTAAATGAAACATAAATAACAAATGTTAATACTGTTCAAATTGGCGACCTGCAGCATCAATACAATTCTGAGTACGAGTCACCACAGATTCTGTACATCGTATCAAAACGTCCAATGAGATTTCTCTACACACTGCTTGAATCTCATTCCAAAGAATGTCTAGGTTACGTGGTTTACGTTTGTACACCTCATCTTTTACTGTGCCCCACAAGAAGAAATCCAGTGGTGTAAGGTCTGGAGAGCGTGCTGGAAACTCGATTGGCCCCCTGCGTCCTATCCACTGGCCCGACAAATTTTGATCCAGGTAAGCTCGTACGTCCCTGTGATAGTGCGGCGGAGCACCATCTTGTTGAAAATAAAAATCATCATTACCGTATAATGCACGAATGGCAGGAAATATGAAATCAGCAAGCATTGTTAGGTAATTAATACCAGTTACAGTGCCTTCAAATCGAAAAGGTCCAATGAGTCCCCTTGAAGACAAACCGCACCACACATTTACACCAGGCAAATTTACAGCTTTTTCAATTGTAATGTGAGGATTTTCTTCACCCCAGTAAACACAATTGTGCCTATTGACAGTTCCATTAAGTTTGAATTGGGCTTCATCCGACCAAATGATGCTACCCATAAATCCCGGTTCACGTATCACCATCTCCTGAATCCATTCACAAAATTGCAACCTTCGATCTGGATCGTCGTCATTTAGCTGTTGCACCAGCCTTGGAATGTAAACACGATACTTGCCTCTCTTCAGAATGCGTAGCACGCTGCTAGCACTTACATCACTTTCACGTGCCCCTTGCCTTGAAGATTTGTTAGGAGAGCGTTGAAACAGTTCCAAGACTGCCGTTGATGACTCATCACTTGTAGCTGTTCGAGGCCGACCTGAATGACCTTTATGCACATCACACACTGTTCCATGAATTTCGAATTTGTCTCGTATGCGTGTAATTGTTAATCTTGAAGGTGGTTCTGTATCATACTCCCTTCTCCACTGTCTTTGAACTTCATTTACATTCTCAAACTTCCAGTACCACTTAATAACCTGCTTACGTTCTTCAAAACTCAAACGTACGTCCCCCATGTTGATATTACAAATTCCAACTGATAATATAACATAGAGGGACGATTATGCTGGCACCTGGCGAAGAAATATAACATTAGCCTTGTAGAGCGCGAAAACTACAATAGTTTAAAGTGTGTATACATTTTTTTGAAGCATGTAAGAATCGACCTACGTTTTTTATTCCAACGCCACCCGGGACTGCAATAATTGTTGGACACCCGTTATATTAACGTGTATTGACATCTGTCGATGCTTGGTAGAGCAATTTGGATGTGTGCGACCTAATAAGTGGCTAATAAGGTAAATCTTCCGCAGTTTCATTCCAACGTTAAGGCGGAAGAATTAACAATAAATATAAGTTCCAAAAATTGTACTGATGTGCGAGATTGAGAGATACGCCGTGCTGCCGAGCCACAATAATGGCGAAACAGCTGTCCGCGGATTTGCCCGATCTTGTACATCAGTACATTGTCACAAAAATTAATTAATTCAGTATATATATATATATATATATATTGTGACGTTCACGATTTTGAACGCCCAAAATTTAAATTTAAATTAAATAGCGCGGGCGGTCAGTTGTCGTCTTAAGCCACTTGCTGAATACAATTGAGTATGCGCGAGTGCCCGAGTACGTCTTCCGCCGTTTGGCCATCGTCGAAATTGTGTTCTGTGTGTCAGGATTGCTGATAAGAATTTTTCTGCGTTTCGTTGTTTGGAGCGTTTAAGACGCGCAAGAAATAATCTACCACACGCACATCACTAAAAGAGCCGCACAACATCTTAGGTAATGTAATTTTACCGTTTTTTAATTTGCTCGTAACACCCCTTTCTGTGATATTTTAGGCTCTTAAATGACCCCTTAAAATTCGCTATAAAGATCTCCAAACCCTTAAGTACCGCTAATTAAGGTTGCGGTGTGGTTCATCTATTTGGTGATTGGCTAATCATCCGCCCTAGTGTCCAGTTAGCTCTTAGAAAATTTGTTGAGGCGCAACGTGGACGGCGGCGTGAGGTGCTGCGGAGCGCGATCGGAGGACGTTATCTGCAGGCGGCTGGAGTTCGTTCGGACATCTAGAGGACGGAGCCGCATAAATAACAGGCCAGATTTTTCTATTTATTTTCTATTTTGTACCACGCGATTTTATCGCTCGTGTTTAAAAATAATTAAGTGCCAATTACTTAACTTTGTCCAAGTTGTGTGTTTTGTGATTTCCACGGTGAACTCACATTGTTATTCACAAGGGTGAATAACCAAGTTATTATGGTGGCCACGTGGCCAATTTATGCATTTTTGTTTGAATCTGTTTGGGTTAAATTATTTTAATTAAATTTAATTAATTAATAGAATATTATTATTGAATAAATTTAATTGATGCTAAAATATTGAGTGTTAGGAGTGTGCTAATCCGACGGTTATTTTGGTAATTGATTTGACTTGGATACGTTAATTATCCGCTCGGATTGTACAATGGCCATTGGTATAACCACCGAATTTAATAACTAAAGTTTAGCTTTCGAAGCGCGATATTTTATATTAGTGGAAATAGCAACTCTAAAAAAAAATATTTTTTGTGACACCTTATTAAACTTAAATTTAAGAACAATATCATATTTTTTAATAAAATTATTTAGCCGTAATTGTTTAACGTCAATAAAGTAAAATATTGAATTATTTATTTGTTGTTTTTGGTATTTGATTATAATGAACTTCCTATTTGAATCTAACATCTAGGTTTAGTAGTTTTCCTTCGCGTCAATTCCTGGTGGGGCAAAATTTTAAAGACTACTTGGCGCCAAAAAAATAGAACCCCTCCCACATGCCCTAGCTAGCCTATATCGGGAATTTTCAAGCAACTTCATATATATTTTTTTTTTGGTTCAAATAAGGAACAAATAATTTAATAAAATTTTAAAATAAAGTTTAAATTATTTTTTTTCAATTTCGCTCAAGCAAGGCGTCACAAATAATTTTGGCGGCCAACGTGGGGCCCGATTTTTTAAACTGACTTTAAAGAAAAAGTTAGGATTCAAACAAAATAAACACAATTATAAATGATTGAATTTCACACACAAATAACAATTGGCAATAATAGTTGGCTGTTTTAAATTTGATAATGCACAATTAACACGTTTGTGATGTTTTTTCTGATAATTTATTGAATAATATTTAGTAATTTTTTATTGCACTATTTATTTTGTTTCGTGATATTTTAGTTAAGCTTAGTGTTAAATCTGGTCTGATATAACTCTAAAATTCCGGTGATATACAGGCGTTTTTTGTTTTGTTTTTTTCGTTGTATTTTTGAGTTGGTTGAGTTATTAATATTATAACAGTCTGGGTCATTAGTTGTGTTGACTCTGTTATATTGTTTGATTTTTGAAGATTGTTTCGTTATATTACTCCTTGTGCTTAAAATAATTCCATGAGTTATTTAGTGAATTTTTTTGTGATGAGATATTCTGATCAGATAATAATTTCGTAACGATTTTTTTGGAATTATGATTATTTTTCTAGTGATATTGTTACCTGATTAGAAAAATTGTTGAGTTGATTGTGTGATTTTGTTGGATGTTGACAAAAATATTTTGTTTCGTCGCAGTCAGATATTTTATGGAATTTATCGTGTTTGATTGTTGTTCGGAAACTATTTGTAATTAATTTATTGTTTTTTCGTCAAATTGTGAATTGATATGGCTTCTGTTGTTAAATTTTTTGATGCTAGTCATCTTCTGGTCCATGAAGTTAATTATGAGTTACGCATCCGAGGTTTAGTTACACGCTGCGATGAACTTACAAAACGCAAGGCCCTTAAGAAATGTTTAGTTCAAGATCAAACTCGAGGAATTGAATATGAACTGGTGAATTTCGATGCAAACGAAGAAAAGACGGAAATTAATCGCAGTTTAGAAAGTATCAAAGAAGCAATTGATAATTTTCTCTCTCTTGATTCTGGTGATGTTGTCGCTAAGTTGTATAGTCGTTTTGCTCATTTGGAAGGTCGTGTTAAGAGATTACCTGATGAACACTGTTATAAACCCTTCGCAATGGTTAGGCTTTTGGCTTTAGAACGGGAACTGGATGAAAAAACAGGAAACGTTATTTCAGTGGCACCACCGTCCATCCCGCATTTACCTTTTACTTCTACTTCAACGTCTTTTACCTCTCCAGCTGCTTCTACAAATACTTTAGTGTCCATTAAAACCACCCCAGTTCATAAGTGGGATTTGAGCTTCGATGGTGATGCAGAAAAATTACTCGATTTTCTAGAAAGAGTGCGGGAATTGCAGGTTTCCAGAAACGTGTCAAAGGAGCTTTTGTTTACTTGTGTCACCGATTTATTCACAGGCGCAGCATTAGTCTGGTTTCGAAGTTTTGGAAGTGCTATTACAGGTTGGGACGATTTAGTTGCAACACTTAAGACTTATTTCTTACCTCACGATGCTGAAGATGTCTTATGGGAAGAAATTCGTTCTAGAAAACAGGGTTCGATGGAAAAGGTTATCATTTTTGTTGCGACCTTAGAAGGTTTATTTAGGAGACTGAACACGCCGCCCTCTGTTGAAACAAAGGTCAAGATTATAAAGAAGAATTTACTACCATTTTACCATCCGCATTTGGCTCTTCTCGACATAACATCTGTTGAAAAACTTTGTGAGGTCTGCCGTCGGTTGGAAAATACATTGCCACCTCCTCAGCCAGCTGCTGCTGCTACTGTTCCTGCTGCTGTTAATCATATTTCTGCCATCGATAAACCTCCTGCGAGACAAGTTGCATGTTTTAACTGTAGAAAGGTCGGCCATATCTCATCTAGCTGTCCGGAAGAGAGAAGAATATTTTGTTTTGGATGTGGTGCTCCTGATGTAATTCGTTCGAGTTGTGGTAATTGTTCGGGAAACGGAGGAAGGAGAGTGCCACTGGCCGACGCTTCTCCAGCAGTTCCAAGGCCAGGTTCCCATTAGAAAAAGCTGAATGGAGGAAATGGTTAAAATTTGTTTCAGATTTTTGTAAGAAAACTTGTGTTGAAGTAAGTGATGTAACGTTTTTGTCGAAACCTCATGAAGTTCTACCAATTTGGGCAAAACAGTCTAGTGATAGACGGCCTTTTATCAATATTTCTTTGTTTAATTTTTCAATGACCGCGTTGTTAGATTCAGGTGCTAGTGTTTCGGTTCTAGGTGGTCCTGGAGTTAAATTTATTGAGTCCTTATCTATCGAAACTCATAGAAGTTCGTTGAATAGTTTAAATACTGCTGATGGTGCCACGCAAATAGTTCATGGATACGTGTATCTTCCGTTATGTCTGGATGGAATAGTACGAGTGATGAAGGTAACTGTAGTCCCTTCGATTTCTCATTTTTTGATTCTTGGTGTTGATTTTTGCAGGCTATTTGGGTTGAGTTTAGATTTTTCGTCAGAGTCTTATGTGTTAGGTAAACAAAATTTGTCTGCTGAATCGATTATGAGTTTAAATGAGTTAAAGATACCGCAGGTTAAGGGACAAGAGGATCTGTCGGAATCGCAACGAAAGTCCTTAGATGAAACTGTTCGCAAGTTCGAAGAGTTGTCATGGAGTTTAGGAACTAGGTTGGGTCGTACCAATAAAACTTGTCATCACATTGATACTGGAGACAATCGTCCAGTCAAGCAAAGGCAGTACCCATTGTCGCCTTATATGTTGCAACACCTGTACAAGGAGATCGAAGAGATGGAATCATTAGGAGTCATTCGTAAATCCTCGAGTCCATGGTGTTCGCCCATTCTATTTGTCAAAAAATCTAACGGTGACTTTCGTTTTTGTTTTGACGGCAGAAAACTCAATTCTCTTACAAAGCGTGATGCTTATCCCTTGCCACTGGTGGACCATATTTTAAACAAATTAAACGGTGCACAGTTTTTGACCAGCATCGATCTCAAGTCTGCATTTTGGCAGATTCCACTAGAAGAAAATTCTTGTGAGAAGACTGCATTTGCCGTTCCTGGTAAAGGACTTTATGAATTTACTGTAATGCCTTTTGGCTTAAATAATGCACCTCAAACTCAGCAGCGACTTATGGATAGGATACTTGGTCCAGAATTAGATCCTTATTGTTTTGTTTACTTGGACGACGTTATAATTGCTACCCCTGATTTTGATAAACATGTTGAAATTCTCAATGAAGTATTTTGCAGGCTTAAGGAAGCCAACCTGACTGTAAACCTGGAAAAGTGTGAGTTTTGTAGGTCCTCTTTAAATTATCTTGGTTTTGTGGTTGATCGATTGGGTTTAAGGACGGATCCTAAGAAAGTTTCAGCTATGGTAGAGTATCCGCAACCGGAGAATGCGACTCAGGTGAAAAGATTTATCGGCATGTGTTCGTGGTACCGCCGTTTTATACCAAACTTTTCCACGCTGACAGCTCCTATTAGTGCTCTTATTAAAGGTCGAAAAAAATCTCAGCCAATTAAATGGTCCCCCGAAGCCGGGTCATCATTTGCTTCCATAAAACAGGCATTGATTTCCGCACCTATTTTAGCGAACCCGGATTTTCGTAAACCTTTCACTATCCAATGTGATGCCTCTGATGTTGGGTTGGGATGTGTGCTTACACAACAAGATGATTCTGGTCAAGATTTACCGGTGGCATATTCTAGCCGTACTCTGACCGATGCTGAGCGGAAATACACTGTCACAGAACGAGAATGTCTCGCAGTTTTATTTGGGTTGGAGAAATTTAGACCTTACATTGAAGGAGTAACATTTACGGTTATAACTGATCACCATTCATTGTTGTGGCTACGGAAGCTGAAGGATCCTGTTGGCAGATTGGCTAGGTGGTCTGTAAAAATTCAACAATACGATATGAACATTGTACATCGAAAAGGAACGTTACATGTTGTTCCCGACGAACTATCTAGAGCACCTGTAGAATCTTGTGTCTTAAATATTCCCGAAGAAAATGTAGTCGCTGATCCCTGGTATGTAAAAATGTGCACTTCGGTAGAGGAAACCCCTGATAAATATTCAGATTGGAGGATAATGGACGGAAGACTTTACAAGCATGTTGTTAAGTTACATGATATTAACACCAATTTTCCTGAATGGAAGATCGTTGTTCCCAAGGCATCAAGAAAGAATGTGATCGAGTCTTGTCACGATATACCCTCCTCGGGACATTTAGGAGTGTACAAAACCTTAAATCGCATTCGAGATCTGTATTATTGGCCGTTAATGCGTCAAGATGTGAAGTCTTATGTCCGGTCCTGTCAAACTTGTGGTTCTCAAAAGGACTCTACTTCTGGTCGCCCTGGATTTATGGGGAAACCTAAAACGATTTCCTTTCCTTTCCAGCTGATAGCCTGTGATATACTTGGACCCCTCCCTCGATCTGCAAATGGCTTTTCATATCTGTTAGTAGTAACAGATTGGTTCACCAAGTTTACCCTCTTAAAACCACTTCGGCAAGCGTCATCACCTGCAATCGTGGACTTTTTGGAGAACAATGTATTTCTTATGTTTGGTGCTCCGCAGATTGTTATGTGCGATAATGGGACAGAATTTACGTCTGCTCGGTTTAAGGCGTTGGCTCAGCAGTATCATGTGAAGATCTGGTATAATGCTAAATATCACCCTCAGGTAAATTTCGTGGAAAGATACAATCGTACTATCGGTGCTACAATAAGGTCATTTGTCAGTGAGTTAGATCATCGTACTTGGGATAGGGAAATTTACAAAATTGGATTTGCTTTACGTACAGCAGTTCACGAGGTTACAGGTTATGCTCCCGCCACCCTAAATTTTGGAAGATACGTTCCCCTTCATGGGAATTACTACTCGAAGGTTCGCAATTTAGAGAGTATCGATTTAGATTCCCACCCAGAAATATATGCTAGAGAGCTAGATGAACTCCCACCGCTATTTCAGGAGGTGAAGAGACGTTTAGCCGATGCATACCGTAGGAATTCTCGTTATTATAATTCTCGCTGCAAACCTACTCCGGATTATTCCGTAGGGGATCGTGTTTGGTGCCGCAATAAGGTATTGTCAGATGGAGCTAGACATTTCGCTACTAAACTAGCACCCAAATTTAAATTGTGTCGGATTGTGGACAAGGTTGGTGATCTTGTATATAGTTTAGAAGATATGCAGGGTCGAAATGTAGGAAACTGGCATGTCAAGGATTTGAAGCCTTGGTTTGGCTCGGAGTCTGATGTCTCAGGATAATAAAAAAAATAGAAATAAATTTCTATTTTTTTTAACCAGGAAAAGGGGGCGTGTGACGTTCACGATTTTGAACGCCCAAAAATTAAATTTAAATTAAATAGCGCGGGCGGTCAGTTGTCGTCTTAAGCCACTTGCTGAATACAATTGAGTATGCGCGAGTGCCCGAGTACGTCTTCCGCCGTTTGGCCATCGTCGAAATTGTGTTCTGTGTGTCAGGATTGCTGATAAGAATTTTTCTGCGTTTCGTTGTTTGGAGCGTTTAAGACGCGCAAGAAATAATCTACCACACGCACATCACTAAAAGAGCCGCACAACATCTTAGGTAATGTAATTTTACCGTTTTTTAATTTGCTCGTAACACCCCTTTCTGTGATATTTTAGGCTCTTAAATGACCCCTTAAAATTCGCTATAAAGATCTCCAAACCCTTAAGTACCGCTAATTAAGGTTGCGGTGTGGTTCATCTATTTGGTGATTGGCTAATCATCCGCCCTAGTGTCCAGTTAGCTCTTAGAAAATTTGTTGAGGCGCAACGTGGACGGCGGCGTGAGGTGCTGCGGAGCGCGATCGGAGGACGTTATCTGCAGGCGGCTGGAGTTCGTTCGGACATCTAGAGGACGGAGCCGCATAAATAACAGGCCAGATTTTTCTATTTATTTTCTATTTTGTACCACGCGATTTTATCGCTCGTGTTTAAAAATAATTAAGTGCCAATTACTTAACTTTGTCCAAGTTGTGTGTTTTGTGATTTCCACGGTGAACTCACATTGTTATTCACAAGGGTGAATAATCAAGTTATTATGGTGGCCACGTGGCCAATTTATGCATTTTTGTTTGAATCTGTTTGTGTTAAATTATTTTAATTAAATTTAATTAATTAATAGAATATTATTATTGAATAAATTTAATTGATGCTAAAATATTGAGTGTTAGGAGTGTGCTAATCCGACGGTTATTTTGGTAATTGATTTGACTTGGATACGTTAATTATCCGCTCGGATTGTACAATGGCCATTGGTATAATCACCGAATTTAATAACTAAAGTTTAGCTTTCGAAGCGCGATATTTTATATTAGTGGAAATAGCAACTCTAAAAAAAAATATTTTTTGTGACACCTTATTAAACTTAAATTTAAGAACAATATCATATTTTTTAATAAAATTATTTAGCCGTAATTGTTTAACGTCAATAAAGTAAAATATTGAATTATTTATTTGTTGTTTTTGGTATTTGATTATAATGAACTTCCTATTTGAATCTAACATCTAGGTTTAGTAGTTTTCCTTCGCGTCAATTCCTGGTGGGGCAAAATTTTAAAGACTACTTGGCGCCAAAAAAATAGAACCCCTCCCACATGCCCTAGCTAGCCTATATAGGGAATTTTCAAGCAACTTGATATATATTTTTTTTTTGGTTCAAATAAGGAACAAATAATTTAATAAAATTTTAAAATAAAGTTTAAATTATTTTTTTTCAATTTCGCTCAAGCAAGGCGTCACAATATATATATATATATATATATATACACATTTTAATGCATTACTCGTTGCTTAGTAACCACACTCGTCACATATTTTAATGGATTGACCAACGGGAAATAATCAGTAATTTCCAATTTTTAATAAAATAGGGAATCAAAATGAAACATATTTACACGTTCTTTTAATATTACCATCTTTACGGACACAATGCTGACGTAACGAATAACAAGTAACTGCAATGTTCATCTTATTAAATGTTCGAAAACATCTCCTTGTTGAGCCAAACAATATCCCAGATGATCATAAAATTCCTGTTCCTTCAAAATGTCAAATTGACATGCATATTGCAGCAACAACCATAGCAACCAATAATATTAATCGAGATATAATACAAATTACATTTGTTCAATCCTGCAGTAGAAAATAGAACTTTCATACGTTGTTTTGTGGTTAGAAAGTTACAGTTACTGTCGCCTCGTGTGCAAATTGGTACACGCGTGAGCAAAACACGTACTTTCTCCACTTGTAGTGTAATATACTATACTCATATTCAAAATTTCAGGGGACGTGTATATATACAGGGTGTCCCGTTAATGCGGGGAAATGGCTGGACCATAGATTCCTGAGGTCAAAATATGACGATTTAACGCAACTTATCTATATCCAAAAGTTTACGGTTAAGCCGGAATTTACCTTCAAAGTTTAAAAAAAAATTTTTATGGCTATTAGTAATTGATAGGAAATATGATAAACAGTAGTACCACCACTTAAAAACTAAAATATTTTTTTATTGGTGCATCCAATGAAAAAAAAAATACTACTTGAAAGAGCATTTGATTTAAAAACTTTTTTGTCTCTTAACAAAATTTGGTATCTTGTACGGTTTTTGCACAAAAAACTAAAATATGAATGTAGTATGCTTATTATGCACTCATTAATAAGTAAAACAACTAACTCATTTGAATAAAAAAATATTAATAACAAAACACTTTTAAAAAAATGTTCTTCGCAAAATCCTAATACAAGCAAGATACCTGTTTTTAAATATGATAGAAAACTAGATACATTAAAATTTTTACTTTAAAAATACTAAAACAGTGCAATAAACAATATTTTGGCGTTTTCTGTAAAAACGAGAAGACTTAACACTTAAGATTTAAATACCATTCGATAGGTAATTAAAACGTGCATTTGCTGATAAATTAATAAATATAGCGTTCCATTTAAATAAATGAAGTTATAGCCATTTAAAGTTCTCATTTCTTTAATTCCAATTTTTTTACACCCGGCATAAGATGTCAAGTTTATTATACTTGAAAAATAAAATATGATCTATTGTTACATTTCAGTGTAAATTTGGTATGCATAACTTAATTATTTTTTAAGTATTTGAAACATGAAAATTAGGTTACATTTTTACAAAATTCAAATTATTTCAAAAACCTTAAGGTTTATGTAATAAAAACTCTTATTTTTATCGAAGGATCCAAAAATGCAATAAAATACAGGGTGTTTCATTAAAAAAAAAACACAACTTTGATACTTTTAGGGTTTTTGGGACACCCTGTATATTATGAAAGTCATTTTAAAAAGTAGCCCTAATAGACCCCCATACACGCCGGTGGTGGCGCATCGGTTACGGCCCCGAACTGACGTGCAGCAACGTCGGTTCGGGTCAGTAGTCGGATGGGTGACCGGTACCATTCACCATTGGGATACAATTAATGGTGCTTTAGAGTGACGGGGGCGATCCTTTAAAGTAACAAGCTCATTTACACACACACAAAAATACACAAATGACACATGGCGGAAGGACCACGTGGTCGATAGCCTAACACTACTACTACTACTAGACCCCCATATATCCCCAAAGTGAAACTTTTTGAAAGTCACGTATTTTGACCACAATATTCCGTGGCGTATAGCGTGAATAACCCTGTATATACAGGATGTCCCGTTAATGCGGGGAAATGGCTGGACCATAGATTCCTGAAGTCCAAATATGACGATTTAACGCAACTAATCTATATCCAAAAATTTACGGTTAAGCCGGAATTTGACTTCAAAGTTTGAAATTTTTTTATTTCTTTTGTTTATAACAATTGAACGCTTTATTTGATTTGAATTAAATTTATTTTTAATAACTACCATAATATAATACACCATTTCAGTTATTATGATTATTATTGGTTAACAAGAAGTATAAGAAACAGTAGTACCACCACTTAAAAACTAAAATATTTTTTTATTGGTGGATCTAATAAAAACTAAAAAAATACTGCTTGAAAGACCATTTAATTTAAAAACTTTTTCATCTCTTAATAATATTTGATATCTTTTACGGTTTTCTCACAAAAAAATACAATATATATTTTTTATCTAGTAAAAACAAAATATAGTTTTTCATCGAATCGAAAATAAATGTTTTTCGTGGCCGTCTTTCTTTAAAAAATGTAAATTATGTATAATAATAATTATTTAGTGTCTTTTAACAATTAATTTTTAACTTTATTATAGTTCATAAATATTCATATTTGGAACAAACAGATATCTTGTTTGTATTAGGATTTTGCAAAGAAAATTGTTTGAAAAGTGTTAGATGTTGTTTTGATTTATTTTATTAATTGATATTATTTAATTTTTATTCAATTGAGTAAGTTTATTTACTTATTAATGAGTGCATAATGAGTATACTATATTTATATTTTATTTTTTTGTGCAAAAACCGTACAAGATATAAAAACTAGTAAGAGTCAAAAAAGTTTTTAAATCTAATGCCCTTTCAAATAGATTTTTTGGATGTACCAATAAAAAATATTTTAGTTTTTAAGTGGTGGTACTACTGTTTTTTATACTTCCTGTCAATCACTAATGTCCACAATAACTGAAATGATGTATGATATTATGGTACTTATTAATAATAAATTTCATTCAAATCAAATAAAGCGTTCAATTGTTATAAACAAAAGAAATAAAAAATTTTGAAAATCTGAAGACAAATTCCGGCTTAACCGTAATTTTTGGATATAGATAAGTTGCGTTAAATCATCATATTTTGACCCCAGGAATCTATGGTCCAGCCATTTCCCCGCATTACCGGGATATATATATATATATACAGGGTCCTGCAACAGTGCGTCAGGCTTTCCTAGCGCCTTTCTCGTAAGAGATAGAAAAAAATGTTTCGTATAAAAATTTATTGATTTAAAAATCTCTATGCCGTAAAATTATTTTCAAATATACAGGGTGTCCCAATTTTGCGGTATAACAAAAGCAAACATTTTTTTAAATGGAACACCCTGTATATTTTTTCTTTTTCTAATTTGGATAATATTTTATAACTTGAACCTTTTTCTGGTTTTTAATTTCGATATGGCATTTCCGAGTTATTGACGTTTTTCTGAAAAAAATGTAAAAAGTGGAGGTTCACAAAAAAAATTATTCTTATGTTCTATTTAAAATTTAAGAATGTTTTCTTTTTCCTATGGTTGGTCATAAGTACTGTTTATGTACCAGTGTTAAAAATGTTCACTTTGGAGGAACCCTGCCTTTGAATCAGACACGCCATTTTCTAAAATTTCAAAATGTCGTAACTCTTTTTTTTTTTAAATGGAATCATATATTTTTTTTAATTTTATATTATTCTGCATCTAATTTCCTACAAAAAATATTAAGCATACCCTATACCTAAAAGTGATATTTTTAAAGATATAAAAGAATGTATATTTCAAACGGTCCTTGAATACGAATTTGTTTTTGAATAGATAGCCATGACTGAAAATATGCGTCTGTCAATTAAACAATTAGTTTGACATGTAAATCTTTCTGATATTTACTGCAAAGTGATTCTCTCCGTTTCGCGGTATAAGTAGACAGCAAATTATCATCATGGATTTCGAAAAGGGCGAACGGAGGAGAAATGTTTTAGGAACTTACTCAATAGATTTACTGAAATGGGAAGTGTGAATTACAAAAAACAAGAAAGAAGAAAGCCTATTATCAACGAGGAAAACCAACTTTCAGTGCTATTAACAGCAACTGAGCATCCCAACGTAAACTAAAAAGACATTGGTGAAGGAACTGGCATAAGCGAGAAGTTAGTACAAAGCATTCTGAAGAAAAATCGATATCATGCATACCATATTCAGCTAAATCAAGAACTGAGTAATACTGATTTTCAATTTCGTTCCGAATTTTGTATCTGGGGAAGACAGGAAATCCAGGACATCCCATAACAACGCATCTGTCAACAGGCAATTTTCACTATTATTCAACTGATAATCCGTATGTTATGAGACAAGTTGATCATCAGCATCGACGGTCTTTAAATGTCTGGGCGGAATTTTTGGAAACCATGTAGTAGGTTCACATTTCTTCGAGGGCCATCTCAATAGGCCTATGTATTTGCATTTCCTTAATTGAATTACCCGGAACGTTAGCTAATATACCCTAACTAACAAGAAACAGGGTATGGTTGTAACAAGACGGAGCACCTGTTCAATTTTCGCAAGACTGATTTGATTTTTCCTAACCAGTGGATTGGTAGGAAAGGACCCACCAAATGGCCTGCTAAATTGTTTTTTTAAGGAACCACCAACAGCACCAATGAATATGCATCAACGAATTGTGGAAAGGTCTTTTCAGCGGCGAATTAATTTGTGCCTAAATGAAAATTGAAGACATTTTGAACATTTACTGTAGTAAATAATTTTGTTATCTTTCCCGGCTTTGGAATAAAATAATGAATCGTATTATCTGTTTCTGTTTATCTCACATTGACACTTACTTTGATTTTGTTAGTTATTTTGCCTCAGCATGATCAACTCCGTACATAGAAGTATGCATAATTAAATGGTTATTTTTATGAAAACTATTAAATATCTCAATAACTATGGGGTTTAGATATATTATTATTTGGAAAGTTTGGCATTTCTTTCTAATCTAATCGAATAATAAGAAAAATAATTGTTTTTTCCACCTTCTCCAGTAGCATATATCACATCAATTAATTCTTCTCAAAAATTGCATTGTTATAATCGTAACGTACAGTGCAACCATACATACCAAACTTATTGTTTAATTGACACAGGCATTTTTTTCAGTCATAGCTATCTATTCAAAAACAAATTCGTATTCAAGAACCGTTTGAAATATAAATCCTTTTATATCTTGAAAAATATCAATTTTAGGTATAGGGTATGCTTAATATTTTGTTTAGGAAATTAGATGCAGAATAATATAAAATTAAAAAAAATATATGATTCCATTTAAAAAAAAGAGTTACGACAATTTGAAATTTTAGAAAATGGCGTGTCTGATACAAAGGCAGGGTTCCTCAAAAGTGAAAATTTTTAACACTGGTACCTGAACAGTACTTATAACCAACCATAAGAAAAAGAAAATTTCTTAAATTTTAAATAGAACATCAGAATATTTTTTTTTGTGAACCTTCGCTTTTTACATTTTTTTCAGAAAAACGTCAATAACTCGGAAATGCCATATCGAAATTAAAAACCAAAAAAAGGTTCAAGTTATAAAATATTATCCAAATTAGAAAATGAAAGAATATACAGGGTGTTCCATTTAAAAAAATGTTTGCTTTTGTTATACCGCAAAATTGGGACACCCTGTATATTTGAAAATAATTTTACGGCATAGAGATTTTTAAATCAATAAATTTTTATACGAAACATTTTTTTCTATCTCTTACGAGAAAGGCGCTAGGAAAGCCTGACGCACTGTTGCAGGACCCTGTATATATATATATCCCGGTAATGCGGGGAAATGGCTGGACCATAGATTCCTGGGGTCAAAATATGATGATTTAACGCAACTTATCTATATCCAAAAAATTACGGTTAAGCCGGAATTTGTCTTCAGAGTTTCAAAATTTTTTTATTTCTTTTGTTTATAACAATTGAACGCTTTATTTGATTTGAATGAAATTTATTTTTAATAATTTAGATGACAAGCACTGACTTTTCACAGCAACTACTATTTTGAGGATTTTATTATCAAATTTTGCTTACACATTTTAAGGTATATTTTGACTAAAAATGAAGATGAAACAAAAATAAAACGTCCAAAATATCTTTAGTAGGTAAATGAATCATTCTAATTTTATTCTGATCATTTTCATTCAATTATAGAGATACAAACTGCAATTGATAATTTTACATGGGAATTCCCTATGATGCGTCTTCAAACGGGACACACGGTAAATTATATTTTTTAATGGTCGACTTGTTGGGAAATAAAAAGAGATCAGAGAAATTCTCTGTAACGTGAATTCCGACCACAGGGCTAATTACGTGTACTAAGTGATCATAAACCAAGCTTTCGGATTTTATTTGAATCCTTCTTCAGGGTGTACAACTACAAGATTGAAACATTGACATATAAGCACTAATGTTATGAATATTAAAATGATGAACTTACAATATGTATGTGTAAAATGTCGCACATGGAAAAACGCGGACTTTTTTCCTTACGTCGGGCGCGCGCCGTGGCTAAATTTATTGAAAATACGTCGCACATTAATGTTTCCGTTAAAATTTAAAATTTTGGAAGTTAAAAGAGTTAAAATTGATAAAAACGTTTTAACATTTACGGTTGTCGGAAAACTTAAAATATAATAAGAACGGTTTCATTATAACAACATTATTCACAAAGTGAATAGTGTCGAGTGTTAGTGTCGATTTTCATTAAGACGGCACTTGCCGTTTCTGATCCTGTTATAAGATAAACAAAAAATCCACTTGATCGCAAAAAAACGAAAATCGGGGAGTAACATGTGGCGGGCTCGCTCTCTAGCGGCGCGAGAAGTTTAAAATTTGAATGAGTGTCATTACTGAAGGTGAATTATGTTGCATACATTTATCCGTGAGTTTACATTTTTGCAATTAACTAATTTACATCTAGTTTAAATAATATTTTTACGTATGAATGAGCCTTTTCTTTTTTTTGTGGGTGAATTATGCTGTATACAATGAAAACCGAGGGATTTTTCCATTTTTTAACTAACCTAATTTATTATTGGTTTGTCTGAATAATTAACTATTAAACAATTAAGAGTCATGATCAATGGCATAATGCAATCGACGAACTGTGGTAATAACATTAATTTAGTGGTAGATGTATAGTTTACAGAAATTTATTAATTTTGAATAAAGCGTTATTTGATTAATGGAAATTCAATGTAACTTATTAAAATGCAGTTTTTATTAAAAGAGTGCATGCTGACTATTGGAATTATTTTTGTGAAGACAAGGATCATGGTGAGAGTGATGAATTAACGGATATATTCCCATCCAATGCATTATCAGCCAACGTGATTAAATAAGCATAGATGTTACTTAGCTGTTCCGTATCAGATTTTGAATTAATTGTTAAACTGTTATTACGTTGGATGTGGAACATTTCCAAGAACAGTCTGCCCCTGTAAGATCTACACGAATCAATGACAAATGTTACTGAAATCAGGTGGGTGATCATTGGTATTGCAATGTAACGCCAACGCACACGTACCTCTATTTAATCTGCAATCACTCCTATGCTGTGCAACACGTGATTTTAGCCACTGTGACGTTTGGATAATATATATTTTGTTACATTGTGTGCAAGGAACGCTATACACAAAATGGGAGCGGAAATCTATCAGAACTTTATCTTTAAGTTTAGTGAAAAATAATTTTTGAAGAGAATTTAAATTATATTGGGCAATCTTAACGTTGTCATTCCTCACCTAGAAAATACACATACTATTCCTCATGGGGTGAGTCAATCGTGGCGTGAGGTCCTTAATCGCAGAATCCTATTCATTAAGAAAATTGGATATCAGTTCCCCTGTGGCTAAGTTGCGGTGCAAGCCGATTTCCATCCTTCCAATTATTAACTTTTTAATCAATGGTGCAAATGGGCATAGAAAGCATATTCAAAACTACTACTATTACTATATAACTATTTTCTATGGTTATATGTTAGTAGTGGGACAATCACAGTATTTTCGCAAAAATAATTATCCGAATGGTCTGTGTTCGAATTTTAATGAAGGCAAAATATCTCAAATATTTAAAATCTTTAAATTGAATAAGAGTTTAAAAGTTAAGCTAAGTTACGAATGGATATATGTAGTTCAGTTGTAGCCTGACATGGCAAGCAGAACAGTATCGCCAACACTTAAAATATTCCACTAAGTAATTGTTATATATATATATATTTGTGTGTGTGTGTGTGAGACAATGATGTGTATCCACTAACATCCAGAAATAATAACTTTATTAATTCATGAAGTTTTTGACAAACTTTTTGTTGCCAATTGCCATAAATCCCTAAATTATGTCACAATAATGACATTACCTATTCACATGTGAAGTGCACTGTGCCCAATTAAACGATTACACAACACGATAATAGCACTATATTGCATTAGCTAAATCCTAATGGTAATTATTTTATAATTTTTTCTGATTTTGTATCCATAGCGAACAACAAGGTGCTATTTATTTTATCTTAAAAATATTAAAATGTACAATGTAAAGGGCCCAAGCAAATTTGTAGCAAAAACAAGAAGAGGTAATTTAAAATAATATAAATATAATGTTTATCTCTTTTTTTTTACAACAAAAAATTATACTTTGGTATTGTAAACTTATTTGTATTATATTAATTATTTGAATGTAAAATTCATATTAATAATTATTATCTTTTTTAAATTTCTCTCTGCGCATTTAAAACTCTAGCATATGTATTGATTTTGAACTTATTTTAGGATTGCCCCAGAATCTCGATAGCTTTAAAGATCATCCCAAGAATGGAAAATTTATAGAACATGAGGATATAAAAAAGTAATAATGGTAATTTTAAGAAGCCATGTGGTTATTAACTTGTTAGTTTTTAGTGGGCCTAAACCAATATTTCAAAATACATATAAACGGTCAAATACTATTAAACACAATAACATACACCAAGAGAATAATGTCGTGATTCCACAACATGAAGAAATTATTAAATTTATTAATGATTGTAAGTATTTAAGTTTCAATTAAATTTGATGGGATTTATATTTCTTAAGATTTTTTTTAATAACCAAGTGAGTGATATACAACGTGTCAACGTAAGTATGCAACATATGGGAAACTTTTTTATTATTAATTTCTCAGAAAATTTTATTGTTTTTAAAAGTTGGTGCTTGATAAAAAACATACAAAAAAGACAAAACAAATGACATTCGATGCTATATTAGCAAGATAATGAACAATTTTTATAACTTTTGCACTTTTTAAGTGAATTTTATCAAGTATTCTTAGTTATTATTGTCATTAATATTTATTATTAACAAATAATTAATTAGTAATTTATTAAGAGTTGTTGTCTTCTAAATTATCGCAAGGCAATTAACTTTATAAGACAACGTAGAGTTTGTGTTAATAAAAAAATAAAAAAAGAACGTGAGAAATGTGGAGAATTCGTTGGATATCTTACAAAGCATGGTTGAAAATCCTCAAATATCTGTTCGAAAATGTGCCAGGAGTTTAGGATTGGGGAAGTCAACAGTTTATAAGTTACTAGTGGCGAATAAGTTTAAAGCATTTAAACTAAGATATGTTCAGACTTTGCAAGAACATTATTATGACAATCATTCTGAATTTTGTCTCATGGTACAAGGTGAAATAGAAATTGATAGAACATTTCCTAACAAGATTTTTTTCTGGTCAACAGAAAATCCAACATTCCGAATTATCTGCATAAATCAATATTCTCGAAAAATAAATGTTTGGTGTGGAATTTTGAACAGAAATATTATAGGGCCATTATATCAGAAAGATATTTAGAATATTTAAATATGGAATTGGAAAATGAATTTAACATGTTTCCTTTGGCTACAAGAAATTGTCTTTGGTTTATGCAGGATGGGGCACCTGCACATAGTACTCGTGACGAAGTTGAATATTTAAATGAACAACTTAATGAGAAATGGATTGGAAGACATTCAAGATTTTCATGGCCTGCTAGCATTTTGGAAATTTGGAGGATTTGGAAAATAAAATTAGAAATACATATTTCAATATTCTTGAAAATGTAATCAGAGATTTTAACAGAAGAACAAATTTATGTATTGAGAGGCAAGGGGATCACATTGAGTGATTTTTATACAATTAATAATATCATTAAGGTTGTTAATTTCAAAGAAATTCAATTTTTTTTTTACACACGCAAATACACAAATGACACATGGCGGAAGGTCTACGTGGTCAATAGCCAAACACTACTACTACGACTACTCAATTTTTTTTGTTGATTGAAACCGTATGTCATTTGTTTTGTCTTTTTTATATGTTTAAGATCAAGCACCAACTTTTATAAACAATAAAATTTTCTGAGAAATTAATAATAAAAAAGTTTCCCATATGTTGCATACATACATGGACAGGTTGTATATAATAAAGATATTTTTTTTAAATTCGCTGAAAACATTTTTTCTGCAATTTTTATTAAATTGTGATTGTACAAAGTTGATAAAAATGATTCAGTTCTAACCTTAACTAGTAGATGATTGGTAAGACTAATTGTAGATATATCTACTTCTTACTTGCTTTACATATGAAATAGGGATTGTATTATTTTTAAACAATTGAAGGCTATTATGAAGTTTATTTCATATTTATCTGTTTATAAATAATGTATTTAAAAAACTAAACTAAATTTTACTTAAGATTGATCAATTGACAAATTTTAATTTTTGTAATAATAGATAAAAAATAACACTCTTAGGTTAGGTTAGGTTAGGTTGGTGTGGCAGCACCTCTTCGTGCACCGCGAAGAGATGCACACTTAGGCCTAGATAGGCCCGTTGTGATACCAATGAGGGACATACACGAACATCCATGGATCCGGACGGAGAATTCTTCCTTTTAGAAAAATCCACCGCCCGGCTGGGATTTGAACCCACAACCGTGAGCAGGCACTCTACCCACTAGGCCACCGCGGTCCCCTAAATAACACTCTTAGTTGATATAAAATTAAGTTAAATATTTCTTTATACAGTATGTCCCTACAATGATGCTCACCATTGGTATCTCTGTTATTAGAAGAGATGGGGAATGTTTTGCAGAAATCAGTGCTC
Source organism: Ontholestes murinus (assembly GCA_963969525.1). Lineage (NCBI taxonomy): Eukaryota > Metazoa > Arthropoda > Insecta > Coleoptera > Staphylinidae > Ontholestes > Ontholestes murinus. The sequence goes on from OZ018390.1 coordinate 43,205,014, forward strand.
AAAACAAATCCCATTTCAAATTCACCTTAACATTTTTCTTAAAAAGTGCTTTTTAACAATGTATAACATGCCAGAAACATTTTTAGATACAAGCAAAATATTAATCAAAATGTAAATTAATCTTTAATGTGAAAGTAGTAGGCTATGCAATTAAATACCAATGACAAATGAAAGTGAAACGATATTCTAAGTAATAATGTAAAATAAAGAAACAATACTGATGTTTTGTTTTGTTTTGTTCATTATAAATAAAAATACAGGCTGTCCAATAAAATTTGTAAGTACAATTAGTGCTGCGAAGATAAGTTAATTTAAACCCTGTAATCTACTTGTAGATATAGTGATAAGTAATTTTTTTTCAAGTATTACGATTTATAAGTATTGATAATAGTGCATACATATTCAAATGAATAAAGAGTTGATATGTTAGATGTGTATTTCAAAGCAAATAGAAACACTGAAATTGCATGCATGAGGTATGCAGAGCGTTTTCCAGAAAGACAACAACCACACAGGACCATTTTTAGAAGACTAGTTAGCAATTTACAGAACTTTGGAAGCTTTTTAATGAATTCCAGTTCGTTGTGTAGCTCGAGAAATAAGGTTCTCTTCTGTTCACAGAACATTGAAGAAAAACAAGTACCACCCATACAAATTAACAATTGTACAAGGTTTAAATGATAATGACTATCACTGAAGATTACAGTTTAGCATGTGGTACCTTCAAAAATGTGAAGATGACGCTAATTTTCCTAGGAAAACACTATGGACAGATGAAATATGATTTACCAATTGTAGAGTATTCAAAAAGAATAACTATCATAATTAGTCTAATGAAAATCCACATTTTTTAAATCAAAGAAGATTTCAAGTTCGATTTGGTTCTAATGTCTGGAGCGGTTTAATTGGTATGAAATTTTATTTTGTTTTTTGTGTTTCTTTTCGTTTTAGTCACTTAATAGGCGTTTCATTTTTGATTACAATTTAATTTGTAACAGATATGTGGAGCTACTAACAAATGAGATAATGCCTGCTTTGAGACAAATTATTAACCCCGAAAACGTGAAACACATCTTGTTTCTAGCAAGATGGTTGCCCGTACCATACCACTTGTAACGTGGAACATTTGTAGAGAGTAAACTTTAATGAGAGAGTGATTTCAAATAATGGACCAATGCAATGGCCTGCAAGATCACCCGACCTTACCCCCTTGAGGGTACCACTAAAAACAAAGTGTTTAGTTTTGAACCTACGATTAGTAAACGGAAACATGCAACGTAGAGTTTGTAACTCTGTTAGAACAATGTGTCAAAAGTGTGTGGAACAGAATAGTCATCATAGTGAACAATTTCGTTAAGTGAATATGAAATTTAAGTACTATTTCTTTACTTTTTATTTCTATGATTTTATCGTTTCCTTAGTATAACTTAGAAATATCTTTTCACTTTCAATTGTCATATTAAAGATTCATTTGCGTGTTTATTTAATAATGTAACCACAATTCAATTTGTTTTTTAGTTGATTCAAATCAGTTAACAAATAACAGGGTTATGGCGTTGGGCGTTTTTTATCGAACACCCGTTATATAAATTAGAATTATTATATGACTTAATCCGTATTATTTAGAAGCAGGTTTTCTTTGTTTTGTTGAGTTATACTTAAAATATAAATTAATTTCATTGTATGATGGTTATTCTAATGACAGTTCATTCAACTATTATTTATTATAACATATTCGTTGCTGGTTTTATATATATATATATATATATATATATATAATTTTCCTATATAGCAGGGATGGACAAGTGGCATTAATTTATACTTCATTTATAATTTATGATATAAATTTGTAGTACTGAATACTTATCTTAGTATGTTTACTAGAACCGTCAAATTATACATTTTATTACTAAAATATCGCATGAATTCTTTCGAAATATATAAAGATGCGCATTAGATAATTTTTTTTTGCGTATCCAGTTTCTCCTTCTAATGTTATTGCATGTTGTTGCCGCCGCAGCGCTCGAATCAGACGACAGACTGCATTAGTCATTTTTAGTAAACCGTCGTCTTTGAAACTTCAGTGACTTGTTAAAAAATAGATATAGTGTTATTTTTAGGTAAATATTTTTATATATTATTTCATATTTTATATTCTGCATTCGTTTGCAAGCATTCAATTGAGTCACGACTGAAGTTTTAACCTGTAACAACCTTAAGGTATTAACAGTTACTAAACTTATAATTTACCAATAAAATATTTTAATATTATGAGAAATTATTTTATCATTAAATCAGTGTAAAATATAGAAATAATTATTGAAATTACCTTGAATTAATATATTATTTTTTATTTTCTTGTGTTTGTAATATTTTTAGTACTTTAATATGTGACGAAATTTGTTCTTGCAAACGAATGCAGAATAAATTATTTATTTTATACCAATATTATTAAAATATATATTTTTTAGAATTTTTTATTATGGCTGGTTCAATGAAAAAATCGAACTTATCCGAAACATGTAGTAGCAGAAAATTTCAAGCTTGGTGGACTGATAGATAAGGTATGATTGAAAAGGACAGTAAAGCAATTTGTATTTTATGTTCTAAAACTGTAGTCGGTAGAACATCTTCAGTAAAGCGGCATTATGAAACCAACTATAAATTTCTTCTCGATCGAAGTGTAGAAGAGAAAAAGGAGTATATATCATGTGCCTTAAAGAATAAAAATGCTCAAACTACTACTTTAATGAAATATATTGGAACTCTATCAAACACCACTGCTGCTAGTTATCAAGTTTCAAAAAATATTGCACAATATACGAAACCTTTTAATGAACTGAATGAAAAAACTATCCAAAGAATTAAAGACATGCCGATAGCAAGGAATACAGTGAAAGAGAGAATTTTGTGTATGGCGGGAAATGTAAATTTTCAACAAAAAATTCATATAAAGTCTTGCGATTTTATATCCATTTGCCTTGACGAGTTTACCGACGTAATAGGCTCTGCTCGCTTAGCAATTTTTGTACGTTATTTTGTTCAAAACAATATTAAAGAAGAGTTAATACGTTTATCAATATTAACAACAACAAAACGATTAGACAATTGTAATGCAGTTATAGATGCATTGGAAAAAAGAGAAATGTGTCCTTATAAAATTGTGTCAGTTACAACTGACGGTGCCCGCAGCTTAAAAAATGTTTGATGATATTTTGAGTTTTGTAACAAAATTAGTCAATTTTATATCAGCACGTGCATAATAAAAGAAAATTTTAAGAATTTTTCAATAATGTACGCTGGTTAAGCCGCGGAAATGTTTTGCAAAGATTTGTAGATTGTTTGGAGGAAATAAGATTATTTCTAAATAACGAGAAGATTATTGGACAATACAATCAATTATTGGATGTAGAATGGCTAGCAAAGTTATATTTTTTCACTGATTGATGCTCTCACTTAAGGTGAGTACAAGCTGTTAATGAAACAGTCATAATGTTTGATTTAATCAAAGCATTCGAAGTCAAATTACAGATTTTTAATCTTGATTCTTTCAAATTCATATAAATATTTTCAGAGTACAATTTTTTTTTCTGAAAGTGAATGTCACGAAAAGTCAAATAAAAAGCCATCAATGAAAGAGAAAAACCAACAATAGTCATCATTGAAAGAGTTTTTAATGGTAATTCAATCCGATTCAGGAATTTTCTGCAAGATTTACGCAGTTTAAAGAATTTGAAGAAACTTTAAAATTTATTTCTGATACAATACCATGTGTAAAATTAAATTTAAAAGTCCTTGAATGGTTAAATTTTAATGAATTAGAAAAGGAATTAGTTGAATTTCAGTCAAGTACCATGTGGAACCAAAAATTTGTTGATTTAGAAATTATTGAAAGTAATCGATTATTGGATAAAATAAATAAAATTGCAGAAGATGAAATTCTAACTACATGGAATTCAATTCCTGACACGTTTAATTGTTTAAAAATAATATTAATATTTTCATCGACGTGGGCATGTGAATCTCTATTTTCAGAATTAAATTTTATAAAAAATAAATATAGGAATAGAATGACGGATGAGTCGAGCTCTGCATGCGTACTGTTAAAATTAACATTAAAAACAATTGTTTTTAACGTGAATTTTGTTTCTAGCATATTGCTTTTTGTAAAACATTTCATCACGCTAACATTTCGAATGAAATTTTATTGTGGCACGTTACCTATTTAAAAAAGAATTTGTATGACTTTGTGGGACGGACATCAAAAAAGGTTCGCCATCCCTGCTATATAGTGTTGTTTTCGTGAAAAAATTTTGAAAAACTTTTAACGAAAATATCCGTTTTGAGAGTCCATTCCACTAATTTCTGGAATTTATTTTTGTGTTTGTGTGTATGTGTGTGTGTGTGTGTGTCTATCGGTGAGCGCTTTATCTCAAAAACGAATGGTTCTATTGAGATGAAACTTTAAACTTAGGGTTTTATCGTTCAAAACTTAAACTGAAAAACTTTTGGTGAACTTTCATACACTGGAAGTGGATATGAAAATATGAAAAATATTATAAAACCATTAATAGATAATCAGTTAAAGATAATCAGAAACTGAACAATTTTTATTAAAACTTACTTTCCGTAGTTCTTAACTTTCGAAAAAGAAAAAATTGAAAATTTTGCCATTTTTTAATGAAAATTATACAACAAGTAATTGTAAAGAATTCAAAATTAAGAAATGGTGATGTGGCCATCATAGTACTTTCCCTATATTTTACACGAAAACTATAAGGTTTACGCAGAAAAGCTATTCTTAATGATTTGTTCACCATTGAATTCTCTATAATTATTTGTAATGCAAGTTTCATGTAACTCTGACAGTTTATTAGCAATTGGTAATAAATGTCAAAATTTTAAATTTTAAATTTTTTTCTCAAAAGTTAAGAATTTTATGAAAAATATGTTCGAATAAAACTTGTTCTGTTTTTTATTACTTTTAACTTTTGTTTGAACCATTTTTAAAAAATTTTCATATTTAGAAAAATAAAACGAAAAAACAAAAAAATTCCTCGAGTAAACATCCACTTCCGGTCTATGAATGTTTACCAAAAGCTTTTCAGTTCCAGTTTTTAACGGTAAAACCTTAAGTTTGAAGTTTCATCTCAAACCGACAGACAGACACACATTTTTTTTTTTAGGAATTAGTGTTTTGGGTTCAGGGTACCCCAAAACGGATATTTCCGCAAAAAAAAATTTCAAAAAAAAATCACGAAAACAATACTCCCCCTATATACTATGTGTATAGGGAAAGTAACAATTTATAATAATGCTATCTTTCTCTTACAGCATGGAATTATATATGTTCTGAATTAGACACAAATTCATACGAATCTGACAGGGTTTTAGAATGTAAGTATTTTTTTATTGTTTCTTTAAAGATTTACAACTTGTGTTAAAATACAGTTTTTTCAATTATTGTCTTTGTTAATTTTTATATACAGGGTGACTGACGAATAACCTTTGGTGCTGTATCTCGCTTATTTTTTATCCGATTTTAATAAATAAAACATTAAATTAAATCATTTTTAAAAGACTTTAATATGAACTGAACTGACATTTTTTCTTGCATTCAGTTTTTGACAAAAGACGATCAACTTCTATATATATATTTGGTATTAATCCGCAAGGAGATTTTTTTCTGAATACAAAATTGTAAACGATTTTATTCATTCATCAAACCAAAGTCGAGAAATTGAGGATTTAAAAATAAAATTAAAAAATAAAGTATCCATATTAAACAATATATAGGGCCTATTTTAAATGTCAAAAGTGACAGTGTCAGCCATTGATGCAATACTGTAACGACTTTAGTTTGATGTATGGATAAAATTGTTTACAATTTTATATTCACAAAAAAATCGTCTTGCGTATCAATAAAAAATATATATTTTTGATCTTTTTTTGTCAAAAACTGGACGCAAGAAAAAATTTCAGTTCAGTTCATATTAAAGTCCTTTAAAAATGATTTAATTTAATGTTTTATTTATTAAAATCGGATAAAAAATAAGCGAGATACAGCACCAAAGTATACCGTGTGTCCCGTTTGAAGACGCATCATAGGGAATTCCCATGTAAAATTTTCAATTGCAGTTTGTATCTCTATTATTGAACAAAAATTATCAAAATAAAATTAGAATGATTCCTTTATCTACTAAGACCCTATAAAAGCCAAAATCATAAAGAACTGAGCAGTGGGACCTATATTCACTATTTGTTTTGAGTTATGTGAAGTAATAATCACTAATAAAACACGATTTGATTTCCTTTCTTCACTAATTTATTTTTACACGTTAAATGTACATTTCAAGCACCATGTGCTCATTTTCAATAACTGAATGAATAAATTGAATAAAACACGATTTGATTTCCTTTCTTCACTAATTTATTTTTACACGTTAAATGTACATTTCGAGCACCATGTGCTCATTTTCAATAACTGAATGAATCGTGTTTTATCAGTGGGTCCTGAAAGTGTAACGAGAATAAAAGATTTCCAAATAGTGTGTGTTTTACAGATGAACGTATTTTCTATTTGGTGTCTGAAAATAGCGAACAAAATAATCGTTAATGGTCTCAAAACATTCTTTATATTGTAACATCAAGAAGTGAATATCCACAAAAACTCAATGTATGGGCATGCATTTTAAAAATAGTGTTGTTAGTTTTATTTTTATTGCAAGCAAATTAAAGTATTTATCGGTTTCACTTTATGTTTTTTCTTTACATAAGCATTCTTTCTAAATTTGGAATAGTATAATAATTATAATTGAACTGGATGCGGTTTTGAAATTTTGTAGAAAATAAATGAGAAATACTAAAAACAGATTTCTACATCCAACTCTGGCATCCGTAGTCATCCGGTGACGGGGCTTAGAGGGTATAGAGAGGAGGGAGCTACTCGCGAGGATTTTTATTTTTTGGCCCGCACGTTCCCGTCCGCGGGTGAGTTATTCAAGGCGCCTCCACCACAGGGTGACGAAGAGCATGGGAAATAAGGGAAAACAGAAGAAGAGAAAAGAAGTGGAGGAGTGGTAGGGGAGAGAGGAGGAATGGGCGAGGAGGACGCCGTTTGAGAGGAGTGGGATGACGAGGAGGTCTCCACAACAGCAAGGGATGCAGGAAAATACTGACAAGAGAAAGGTGGGTGAGACATCCTTTGAGGAAGAGGAGAGCAAAAAGAGAGAGAGGAGAGAGCGGTGAGAAGGAGAGAGGGGGAGATAGAGGATGCGGCAGTGAGATGGTGGAGGCAGTGTTGAAGGAGATAAGAAAAGAGAGGGAGATATGGAAAGAAGAGATACAGAAAGTGGAGAAGAGGTGGAAAGCGCAGATGGAGATGTGTAAGGAGCATATGGAGAAATCGTGGGAAATGTGGAGGGAGGAGTTAAGGGGGTGGAAGGAAGCTTGGGGACAGGAAAGGGAGATGTTGAAAGGGAAAATATGGAAGTTAGAAGAGGAAAAGGGAGAGAAGGAATAATATATTATCAGAGGGAGAGAATTTCAGACAGCAAAGAGGTGGAGAAATTTGCGAGGGAGATAATGGGAGTGGAGATAGAGGTGAAGGAGAGCTTTAGGGTGGATGAGGGGAAAAAGATAACTGTGGCCAAGCTAGGGGGGAGGGATGATAAAGTGAACATAATGAAAAATAAGAAGCTGACGTAAAAGGAGAGAAGGATACGGAAAGATATAAGAGAAAGGGCGAGGAGGGAGTGGGATAAGGGAAGATCAGCAAGGGTGGGGTATCAGAAATTGACAATTGAGGGGAAAGTGTGGAAGTGGAATAAGGCAAAAGAAGAGCTCGAGGAAGAGGTAAAAAAACGAGTAGAGGCAGAGAGGATGGAAGGAGGGGGTGAGAGGAGGGGGACAGGGGGATAACATTAGGCGTCTGGAACGTGGCGGGGATAAAGGTGATGATTAGAGGTGGGAGGTGGGAGGAGGAATTAAAGGGGTGGATGGCAGAGAAGGTAATAGTAGGACTGGTGGAGACGTGGGTAACAAAGGAGAATTGGGAAGAAGTGAAAGCGAAGCTACCAGGGGGGTTCAGGTGGGAAATGAAGGAGGCAAGAAGGATGGCGGAAAGAGGAAGAGCAAGGGGAGGTATGATAGTGGGTGTAAGAGGAAGCAGTCAACAGGGTAGGGTGAAATTTATGGAGGGCGAAGAAGATGTGGGGTGGGTGATATATGGACAGGTTGGGGAGAGAGGGGTGGTCTATGTGAATAAGAACTGGAGAGAGATAAGGGCGGAATCAGTGAGGAAGGGAGAGGGATCAAGAGGAAATCGCAAGATAAATGTGTAAATACGGAGGGGAGAAGATTGCAGGAATGGGTGATAGAATAGGGGTGGGAGATTCTGAACGGATGCACAGAAGGAGATTGGGAGGGGAAGAGAACGTATATTGGGAAGGGAGGAGGATCCGTGATAGACTATGCTATGGTGAAGGGATGTAGAAATAGTGAGGTGAAGAGGATGGTCGTGGAAGAGGTGGAGGGTTCGGATCACTTGCCATTAATGATGGAGGTAGAGATAGGAAAGGGGAGCAGTGGAGAAGACTCGCAGGGTCAGGAAAGGGAGAAATTGGAAAGCGGAGAAAAGGCGATCAGGGAGATGAAGGCTAAGCTTAATGAAGTGAAATGGGTGAGTGTGCGGACGATGGAAGAATTAGAGGGGGTGATAGTGGGATACGGCAAGAGGACGCGGGCAAAGAATGAAGGAGATAGAGGATAGTTTAATGAGGAGTGCAGGCTGGCAAAGAGAAGGATGAGGAGGGCGAGGAGAGAGTATATGGAGGGTAGAGGGGACGAAGCACAGTGCCGGGAGGCAAGAATGCTTTCTTGCCTCCCGGCACTGTGCTTCGTATACCAAGGTATGTGAGGAACGGAAATCGGCGGTGGTAGAAGGAAAGATGGAGAAATTAAAGAAGTGTAGAAACGAAGCGGATATGTGGAGGGTATTGAGGAATGGAGTAGAAAGGAAGCAGATAGAGGTGACACTGGAGGAGTGGGTGGATACGTGTAAGAGAGGGAGCGGAAAGCCGTGTGGAGTAGGAGTTAGAGGAGGATGCAGAATATCCGACGACTTCACGGAGGAGGAGGTGGACAGAGCGTTTGAAGAGGTGAAGAAGGGGAAAGCGGCAGGGCCGGATGGTGTAAAAGTGGAAGTTTGGAAGGCGTTTGGGGAAGAGGGGAGAAGAACTTATAGAAAGGTGTTAAATCAAATATGGAAGGGGGAGGAGGATATACCGCGGTCTTGGAGGATTGGGGCCGTGTGCCCGGGGCATAAAGGAGGAAGCACAGGAGAGGTGGATAACTACAGGGGGATAACCGTTACGAACGCAGGTTATAAAATAGCAATGACTGTAGTGAAAAATAGACTAGTAAAGGAAGCGGAAGAAAAAGGTCTTGTGCCAGAGACGCAGGGTGGGTTCAGGAGGGGAAGAGGTACAGCAGACTAGATATTTATTCTGGCCAGGATGGTAGAAAAAGTAATGGAAGAAAGAGGAAGTGTGTATGCGGTGTTCCTAGATTTGAGAGAGGCGTATGATTCGGTACCTAGGGAAAGATTGGTGGAGTGTTTGGAAAGAAGAGGGGTGAGTGAGGGGATGGTTGAGTTTGTGAGGAGAGTATATCAGGAGACATGGTGTGTGGCTAAGGTGGGGGATAGAGTATCAGAGGAATTTAGAACATGGATGGGAGTGAGACAGGGCTGCCCGCTAAGCCCTCTATTGTTTAATTTGGATACAAGTGAATTTGATGAAATATTGAGGAGAGGGCAAGCGGGTGGCGTAGTGATTGGGAGGAAGAAAGTTTGGATGTTAGCATATGCGGATGATATGGTACTGATGGCGAGGGACTGGGAGGGGGTGAAAGAGATGTTAGCAAGAGTGGAAAAGTCCATGGATAAGATGGAGTTAAGAGTGAATGTAGGGGAAACGAAATGGATGAGGTTTAGGAACAAAGGAAGGGAAGGAAGAATGAGAGAGCTGAAATGGAAAGGGGAAGTAATTGAAAGGGTGAAAGTTTTCAAATACTTGGATTTTATTTTTAAGTGTACGGGAGGGTATGAAGAGCACATGAAATGAGTACAAGGAAAGGCGAGAAGAGCGTGGGGTGTGGTGTGGGAGAGGTGGGGGAGATGGGTGGAAAATAATGTGAGGGTTATGTGTGGATTGTGGGATGCGTGCGTGAAGCCAATCTTGATGTATGGTGTGGAGGTGTGGGGAACAAAGAGGTATGAGTGTGTGGAGCGGGAACAAAGATGGTGCATGAGACGAGTGTTAGGGGTGGAGAGGTCGACGCCTGAATATATATTGTTACAGGAGCTAGATAGGGAGACCTTAGGGTGTGAGACAGTGAAGAGAGTGGTGAGGTTCGAGATGAGAATGTGTGCGCTGGAAGAAGGGAGATTGGTGAAGGAGGTATGGTGGATGAGTAAGAGTATAGTGGAGGGTAGATGGAGAGCGCAGAGAAGGAGAATGTACGAAAGGGTAGGTTTGGCGGAGGTGGTGGTGAATGAATGGCTTGAGAAAGGGGTGAATGTGGCTGATTGGGTATATGAGAAGGAAAGAGAAGTGGAGAGACAAGAAAGGCAAGGCTGCATAGAGAGGAGTGAGTACAATGAGGGATATGGGAGATGGCAAGTGCATGGAAGAAAGCCGAAGTATTTAGAGAATGGGGAGAGAGGATAAGGTGACAATGGCAAGGGCGAGGTGTGGGTCAGATGAAAGGGGGAGAAACTGGTGGATGGGAGAGAGTTATGGGAAGTGCGTTTTGTGTAAGAATGGAAGGGATACTTGGAGGCATTTGGCGGAGGAATGTGAGTGAAGAGTGGGTGGAAGTGTGCAGGAGGGTGACGGACTGGATGAATGAGGATGGGGCCAGGGTAAATGTGCTTAGGAAAATAGGGTGGGAGAGAGGTAGGAGAAGAGTGGAGTGAAAGATATGGAAGGATTATATTTTTTTGTTTATTATTAGAATATAGTTTAGTAGAGTTTGTATATGTAATAATGCCAAATAAAGGTTTCTTTCTACTAAAAACAGTTTTATTCTGTTTCGGGCAATTGTACCTTTGAGTTAACTCGTTTCAAAAAGAATAATTAATTTGTGCCTTTGAACTCGCACTAAACTTTTCCTTCTGTGTTCTAAGGACTAATTTTGAATTTAATTATTTATTTGTGGGTTATACAATTTAGATGAGAAGCACTGACTTTTCGCAGCAACTACTATTTTGAGGATCTTGTTATCACATATTTGCTTACACATTTTAAGGTATATTTTGACTAAAAATGAAGATGAAACAAAAATAAAACCTCCAAAATATCTTTAGTAGGTAAAGGAATCATTCTAATTTTACTCTGATCATTTTCATTCAATAATAGAGATACAAACTGAAATGAAACTTTAAACTGAATTGAAAATTTAACATGGGAATTCCCTATGATGTGTCTTCAAACGGGACACATGGTATTATATATATATATATATACACAGGGTGTCCCGTTAATGTGGGGAATTGGCTGGACCATAGATTCCTGGGGTCAAAATATGATGATTTAACACAACTTATCTATACCCAAAAATTTACGGTTAGGCCGGAATTTGTTTTTCTTTTGTTTATAACAATTGAACGCTTTAATTGATTTGAACGAAATTTATTATTAATAACTACTATAATATGATACACTATTTGAGTTATTGTGGCCATTAGTGGTTGATGGGAAGTATAAAAAGCTGTAGTACCACCATTTAAAACCTAAATTATTTTTTTACTGGTGCATCTAATAAAAAATAGCTTGAAAGACTTAAATTTAAAATCTTTTTTGTCTCTTAATAAGATTTGATATCTTTTGCGGTTTTCCCACAAAAAAATAAAATAATTTTTTTTATCTAGTAAAAACAAAATTTAATTTTCCATCGAATCGAAAATAAATGTTTTTCGTGGCCGTCTGCGTTTAAAAAATATTAATTATGTATAATAATAATTATTTAGTGTCTCTTAATTTTTAACTTTATTATAGTTCATAAATATTCATATTTGGAGCAAATAGATATCTTGCTTGTATTAGAATTTTGCGAAGGAAATTGTTTGAAAAGTGTTAGATGTTGTTTCGATTTATTTTATTAATTAATATTATTTAATTTTTATTCAATTGAGTAAATTGATTTTCTTATTAATTAGTGCATAATGAGTATACTATATTCATATTTTATTTTTTTTGTGGAAAAACCGTACAAGAAATCAAATAGTATTAAGAGACAAAAAAGTTTTTAAATCAAATGCCCTTTTAAGTAGTATTTTTAGTTTTTATTGGATGCATCAATAAAAAAATATTTTAGATTTTATGTGGTGGTAATCCTGTTTTTAATACTTCCTGTCCATCAATAAAGTCCATAATAACTGGAATGATATATTATATTATGGTAGTTAATAATAAATTTAATTCAAATTGAATAAAACGTTCAATTGTTATAAATAAAAGAAATATTTCTTTTGGAACTTGGAAATCGTCATATTTTTACCAAAGGAATCTATGGTGCAGCCATTTCTTCACATTAACGGGACACCCTGTATATATGTATATATTTTATTTTTTAAACAAAAATATATGTCTAACCACAGTCTTCATGTGAAAGACAGCAATTTATCCTATAATCTCTACAATAAAACACTATATCTAATCTAAATTGCACGCTTGATAGTCATCCATAGGATGAAATAAGACTAAACATTTGCTATAGCAGATCATCTCTTTGAATAATAAATAAATGCTAATACTGAAAACATTTACACCATATAAATAAACAATAAATTACACTGGCACTCAAAATGATTACTAACACTAAAATAGAAAAGTATAATGGATAATTGCATCAATTTAATTTTTAAATGTTTTTTTTATGAAATAGCTTTTCAAAAATAGGTCATTCATTTCATGGAATTTTCACACTTTTAAAAATACATATCTCTATTCACTTTTCCAAATGAATTTTTCCCAAAAGCATGTCAGTTTACTAGTAATATTCATATGAGATTTATTAGAAAAAATTCAACAACATTAAACATAACCAGACAACTACATTGGAATATTGACATTAATCACACCAAAAATTAACGATTAACAAAACCAACTGAAAGGCTGCCGAAATATAACCATTACACAATTAGTTTAATTCCCTAAAGCTTATTTTCCCTTTTAGAGTTTAATTGAGGCTATTAATAGTTATTTTAGATACAAGTGTAAAAAGTTGCTCACTTGCATTTTTAAATGTCGGCTCCTGCAATAAAAAACTTTTTACATGTGTGCCTTACAAAATTTTATCTTGATCATGCAGCAATTTTTAAAGAAGTTGTTCATATGAGTAATATTTTGCAAATTTCATTTTAATTGCTGCTAATTATTCAATGAATAACATTTAAAAAACAAATTGGTCCAGAGTGCATTGACGAGAACGTTACTTAGCAACCAGTAAATAATTTTGCACACTGTAGTGCAAAAGTTTCACTGTATTGTAATTGCTTCTACATGTATTGAATTATAAAAAACCGGCGTGTGCAGTTTAATATTTATTTGTATTAATAATAAAAAATTAAGTTTTTCGTTTTAAAAATAATGAATAAACGAATGTTTTTCTTGTGTTCATTTATTTGTATACCATATACATTTATTGTATTTTATATTATATTTTTGTTCTCAATTTTTTTGTTTATTAAGTCCAGAAAAACTGTGGCGTAATTATTTTAAAACAATATTACTTAATTACAGAATATTTAGGATTTATAAAATAAGTATGTGCGCTAAAAATGTTAATATCAAATATTTTTAAGGTGATCACTCCACATCTGTAATATATTATGAAGATGAACCAGCAAAAGGATTAGAAAACTTTAAACCATTTGATCTGGAAGCATGGTGGGGGAAACGACTATATACGTACATCACAAATTCTGTTAATACGAAATAATCCTCTAATCTAGCATCACTAGTAGTTTACATGTATGAAATGTGATCATATGTAAGTTGATAAATAGGGAAAATGTAAAGAGTATAAAAGGAACTAATTGAACACTTGAGTTCTTTTTTTTTGTAAATTTGCAAATTTATATTTTTATGAACATAAAACTATTTATGTAATAATTTATATTAAAAGGTATATACTTAAATAAAAATTATTTAAGATTATTGTTTCGAATATATACTTCTTTTATATGTTAAGATCTAAGTTGTTACATTTTTCCTATTTATATAATGTAACAGGGTGTTACATTTCTGAATTTTTAGTTGAACCAAAGTTGTACAAGTTTACTGTTTGTAAAATGTGTGTAGATATTTGTACTTACATTAAAATGTTATGAAACTTAAGCGAAATACATAAAAAGAACATTAAAAATAATTTTAATTGAAAAGTCTTATGTGTTTTATATTTTCAGTGACATGTAAGTGCGAACACCAAGAAGGGGTAGAATTTTTTACATCAAACTTGGCACAAAGCCTCTAAAAGTAAAATAAGAAGTTGATTGGTTCGAAAAATTGAAGATAATTAATAAGAAATAACAAAACATGATACAAAATATGAAAAAAACTTTGACAAATGAGAAAAAAAGTAAAATGCTAGAAATGCATACTTATTTAATGTCCATGCAACGAGACATTGATTCTACTTTTTACCGGCGCTCTACCGTGATCGCCGCCCAGAAACACATCCTGGCCACAGCTGGATCTCATCATTTTGGCCTCAGCGGCATAATATAAAGATGTTGTTTTAGTTGTGTACGAATCACATTAAGTAAACAAACCGCCAAATTTATGATCGATCAAGTTACCGTTTCTTGAAAAATACAGGGTCCTGCAACAGTGCGACGGGCTTTGCTAGCGCCTTTCACGTGAGAGATAGAAAAAAATGTTCTGTACAAAAATATATTGGTTTAAATCTCTATGCCGTAAAATTATTTTCAAATATACAGGGTGTCCCAATTTTGTGGTATAACAAAAGCAAATATATTTTTTAATGGAACACCCTGTATATAATTTCATTTTCTCATTTGAACAATATTTTATAACTTGAACCTTTTGTGATTTTTAATTTCGATATGGCATTTCCGAGTTATTGATATTTTTCTGAAAAATGTAAAAAGCAGAGGTTCACAAAAAAAATATTCTGATGTTCTATTTAAAATTTAAGAAATTCTTTTTCTTATGGTCGATCATAAGTACTGGTTATCTACTAGTGTTAAAATTGTTTACTTTTGATGTACCGTGTCTTTGTATCAGACACGTCATTTTCTAAAATTTCGAATTATTGTAACTGTTTTTTTTTTTTAAATGGAATCATAAATTTTTAAAAATTTATATTATTCTGCATCTAATTTCGTACAAAAAATATTAAGAATAAATATACCTAAAAGTGATATTTTTTAAGATATAAAAGAATTTATATTGTATTGTTAATGAATTTTAGCGGATACAACAAGATTCAATAAAGATTAGAGGATCGAATATTGATAATGTATTTGTTAGTTGCTCAGACTCATTCACAGCAAACGTATGTGATACTTTATTCTCAGACCATCGTGCAATATTTGTAAAATACAGGCATGAAAAACAACAAAAAAAACGCGTCGTGTAATATCTCGACCTATTATTACCCAGCACGGAATTATACAATTTTAAAATGGTGATGTGGCCATCATAGTACTTTCCCTATATTTTTCTCGAAAACTATGAGGTTTACGCAAAAATGTTATTCTAAATAATTTGTTCACTTTTAAATTCTCTACAATTAATTCTAATATAAGTTTCATCTAACTCCAATAGTTTATGAGCAATTGGCAAAAAATGTCAAAATTTTCAATTCTTATTTTTTTTCTCGAAAGTTAAGAATTTTATGAAAAATATGTTTCAATAAAACTTGTTCAGTTCTTCATTGTCTTTAACTTTTGTTAGATCCGTTTTTTAAAATTTTTCATATTTAGAAAAATATCACGAAAAAACAAAAAAAAGCCTCGAGTAAACAACCACTTCCGGTTTATGAATGTTTACCAAAAGCTTTTCAGTTCCAGTTTTTAACGATAAAACCTTATGTTTAAAGTTTCAGCTCAAGACGATAATTCGTTTTTGAGATACAGCGCCCACCGACAGACACACACACAGACACAGATTTTTTTTTCCAGAAATTAGTGTTTTGGGTTCAGGGAACCCCAAAACGGATATTTCCGCAAAAAAAAATTTTGAAAAAAAAAATCACGAAAACAATACTCCCCCTATATATACTCCCCCCTATATATATATGTAATAATATGATTGATAATATAGACTGGAGTTTTATAAACGGAAAATTAAAATGTGATACATTATTTTGTATATTCAATACTCGGATCGTTAATGCTTACAATGTATGTTTTCCAGAAAAAAATACAATGCGCAATTTTACAAATATTGAATGATTTAACGATGAATTGAGATAAATGCGAGATGCATTTATAATATGATCTAAAGACACACTATCAGACTCATGACTTGAAGGTTGCTTATATAACAGCATTTAGGAAATATAAATTAGCTATTAACCAGGCAAAACTCAGAGCAAATTGTAGTTATATTCAACATTCAGGAAATAAACAACGTGCTTATTGGGACATTATTAAAAGAAATGAAAGATCTATGAGGGAGGTTACTGATATTAGCGCAGACGAATTTAATAATTATTTTTGTGAGATTCCGTATGTATTAAATTATTAATATTAATTAGATAAATTAAATCCACCACCAATTAAAATATGTGATGAACACGTATACAGCAATGCACCTTATTTCAAAATAGATGAGGTGAGTTACATGGATGTTCGAGACACTATAACGAATCTAAAGAAAACAAATAGTAAAGACGTTTATAACTTTCAAAATTAATTAAAACTATAAAATAACTAATTATTGTCCCTCTCAAAAAGATAATTAACATCTGTATTAGAAAAAATATCTTTCCCAAATGTCTAAAATTGAACCGAGTGGTGGCAGTTAATAAGTCTGGAAGTACATCAGAGAAAACCAATTTTAGGCTTATTTTACTTGAACCCATTTTTGCAAATTTTTTTGAATCTGTAATAAAAATTAAAATACTGACACACTTTGAAAAACATAACCTTTTTACTGACTCGCAATTCGGTTTGAGGCAAGGGAAATCGACAGTATCGGCAATAATAAAATTGATTGATTCAATTATTGACTCGTACGAGGATAAGAAGTACCAATGCTCCATTTTTTGTGACCATTTCAGATGATATTTTTCTCTTAAAAACTACACAAGTACAACTTTAGTCAACACAGCATTCAATTTATATCTTCTTACCTATCCGACAGACAGCAACTAGTGGATGTTAACAACTCCAAGTCTAATACAAGAAATGTGACAGTTACTATTCCACAAGGATCCATTCTAGGGCCCTTGCTCTTTCTAATTTACGTAAATGACTGTCAACATGTTTGCTGACAATACCACGTTATCGACCACGGATAATGACTTAAATAATTTAATAAAGACATGATGTGAAATGCGGTCACAAGTCCATCTATGATTTAAACTAAATTATCTAACTATGAATGAAGCAAAACCCATACGATGTTATTTAGTCTTAAAAAATTGATGGCGTAAGTAATCCGGAATATGTTAAATTCCTCGGAATTTATCTTGATCTCACCTTACAGTGGAATTATCATGTTGATGTCGTGACGAAAAAACTGTCATCGATTGTTTTCTTGCTACGACATGTTAACGGCGGACGCGGAAGACGTCCTGGTGCTGAACTGGCAAGGAAGTAGCACTGCGGTAATCTCTGGAACCAACACGCGCTGGAGTTTCCCGCAAGTGCTACTTGCTTGGGCTTCCACGCCACGTCAACGAATGGGCACCGGCTAATTGTGAAAACAAAATAAAAGAACAAGAGAAAGTGTGTAAGGAGAAGAAGAACATATATTGAAACAGAAAATATACAATATATACAAAAAGAAGGGCAAGAGGCTTGAATCGACGAAGCCGATCAGGCTGACCGCCGCTGCTGATGGCAGACAACTAGTGAATAGCGAAGGTCTGAGCCTGGCTTTATACGGTGATCTTCGGTGCTGCGCCATTGTTCCGGTCACGTAGGCACGGAAATTCCTGGAACAGGTAATTATCCTCGTTCGCCGAAAAGGGCCCGTCCTATTGTTCCGCACTGGCAGCTGCACATTTTGGAAAATTATCTCGTTTGGATTATTTCAATAATGCGGCATTTATGCAAATTATTAATAGGAGCAATGGGTAGCTCATAAAATGGATTAAAACATAATATGCCATTCTAGTATGGGGTCACAGACCTGTCTGAAACCGTGTATTTTCGTTGCAACGACGAGTTATGCGTATTATTGCTGGTTTGAAATACACTGATGACTGCAAACAAGTGTTCTCAAAATTTGGGATTATCACTTTTCCAAATGAGTATACAGGGTTATTAACGCTATACGGCACGGAATATGTGACTTTCAAAAAGTTTCATTTTGGGGCTATATAGGAGTCTATTAGGTCTACATTTTAAAATTAATTTCATAATATACCCTGATAAAAACCCTAAAATATCAAAGTTGTGTTTTTTAAATAGAAAACCCTGTATTTTATTCTATTTTTGGATTCTTAGATCAAAATAAGTGTGTGTTTTAATAAGGTTTTTAATACCTAAACCTTAAGGTTTTTGAAATAATTTGAATTTTGTAACAATCTAACCTAATTTTCATGTTTTAAATACTTAAAAAATAATTAAATTATGTATACCAAATTTACAATAAAATGTAACAATAGGTCATATTTTATTTTCCAAGTATAATAAACTTGCCATCTTATACAGGGTGTAAAAAAATTGGAATTAAAAAATGAGAACTTTAAGTGGCTTAAAGTATTTAAATGGAACGCCATATTTTTTAATTTGTCAGCAAATGCACTTTTTAATTACCTATCTCATGGTATTTATATCATATTTTAAAAAGTAGCTTGGTCACAATATTCCGTGCCGTATAGCGTGAATAACCCTGTATATTGCAATGCTTATTGTATATAAAAAAATAATTTTAACTTATATAATACACATGAGAGTATACATGCTTATGACACCAGAAACAAAACAGATATTTTAGCAAAGCAGCAGAGACTTCATAAATCAAAAACTGGCACAAAATATCTGGGAGGACAGTTATTTAATAAGCTTCCGAGAAGTATACAAATACTTACGCTTAAAGAATTTAAAAATACAGTAAAAGCCTTTCTGGTTAATAAGTCATATTACACTATAAGCAGTTTTCTAAATGATGCTGATGTTGGTAGTATGGTAGTTTAATTGTTAACCGTTTTGTATCGTGACATATTTTAAAATGTATCATGTGTGTAATTTATTTATTCATTGACTTATCGACTTAATTGTTTCAATTATTACATGTAACTGATGGCGTATGTAAGGCTTTATGCCAAAAACATTAATAAAAACTTTCTTACTTACTATATTTCAAACGGTTCTTAAATACGAATTTGATTTTGAATAGAGAGCCATGACTGAAAACAATGCATCTGTCAATTAAACAATTAGTTTGACGTAAATCTCTCTGATATTTGCTGCAAAGTGATTCCCTCCGTTTCGTCGTAAAAGTAGACAGCAAATTATCATCATGAATTTCGAAAAAAATTAACTAGTTTTTGCATTAGGGGAGGCTGCTAGAAATTGTTTATTGGCAGCTAGAATTTACGCTACACGTTATCCTGGCAGAAGACATCCGGAGGAGAAAAGTTTTAGGAACCCACTCAATAGATTTATTGAAACGGGAAGTGTGAATTAAAAAAAAAGAAGAAAGAAGAAAACCTATCAACGACAAAAAAAAAAATTAGTGCTATTAACAGCAACTGAGCATTTCAACATATTGTTTAATTGTGGAGGCGTTTACTTTGTGGTACATCTTGAATATACTGAAGAAAAAAAACAGGATCACTTTGTTTTACCACTTTTTATTTTATAAAAAGTGGTAAAACAAAGTGATCCTGTTTTCTTTCTTCAGTATTTCAACATAAGCCAAAAATAATTACATCAAGAACTCCGTAATACTTATATTCAATTTCCTTCCAAATTTTTATTTGGGCAAGACTAAAAATACAGTGTTTTATTCACGGATGAGGCTACATTCCATAAAAGCGGATCACTTCGAGGGCCATTTTAATGGGCCTATGTATTTGCACTTCTTGCAAAATGTATTACCCGAAATGCTAGCTAATATACCTCAACTAACAAGAAACGGGCGAGACGTGAGGGTATTTATTGATGGTATTTTTTCCAACAAGTGGATTGGTAGGAATGGACCCACCAGATGTCCTGCTAGATCTCCGCATCTAACAAAACCTGTCTTTTTCTTGTGGGGATACGTAAAAGAGATTGTTTATAAGCAACCTCCAATAATACCAATGAATATACAGCAACGAATTGTGGAATTGTGAATTTGCAATTATTTCACCTGAAATGTTAGGAAGAGTGGAAAGGTCTTTTCATCGGCAAATTAATTTGTGCCTAAATGAAAATGGAAGACATTTTGAACATTTACTGTAGTATCGTCTCTCTTTTGTATTAATACTTTTGTTATCTTTCATGGCTTTAGAATATTTTTATTATTTATTTATTATTTATTAGTGCTTTATCAGACTTGCTTTACAAATATAATTCGAAATACATAGGAAAGTAAACAAAACCATACAAATAATTTCGTCAGCAAGTTGAAAGGCGGAGTTCACTCTTGAAGAATGTTCTTCCACTCTAACCTGTCTAATTAATCGTATTACAGAAGTATTGTCTGTTTCTATTTATCTCACATTGACACTTACATTTTGTCAGTTATTTTGTCTCTACATGGTCAACTTCGGTGCATAGAAATATGTATAATTAAATAGTTATTTTTAGACATATTATTATTTGCAAAGTTTGGAATTTCTTACTAATCTAATCGAATAATAAAAAAAAATAATGATTTTAAAATTAAACATTTAATTCCCCCTTTCCAAAAGCATATATCATATCAATTAGTTCTTCTTTGAAAAATTGCATTGTTAATAAGCGTAACATACAATGCAACCATACACACCAAACGAATTGTTTGATTGACAGATACATTTTTTTCAGTCATGGTTATCTATTCAAATCAGATTCGTATTCAATAACCGTTTGAAATATAAATTCTTTTATATCTTGAAAAATATCACTTTTACCTATATTCATGCTTAATCTTTTTTGTAGGAAATTAGATGCAAAATAATACAAAATTTAAAAAAATATATGATTCCATATATATTACTCTATGTATGAAACTGACACTGGCATTGATTAATAGTAAATAAAAGTAGTGCGAAAAGTGTTGCTCTGCAGAAAAGTGTTGCTATGTGGAAAAGTGTAACTTTTCTTAACGATTTTGGAGGCGGAAATGTAAGGTATTTCTATTCAGTATGTGAAAAAAAAAAATAGAAAATGGCGTGTCTGATACGCGGTAACTAACCATAGGAAAAAAATTCTTCAATTTTTAATTGACAACCTAAACTTCAGACTAACAACATGCCAAGAAATTGACAAAATAATAACTAATCTAAAAGACAATACCAGGATTCGACAAAATAACAAACTTCTCTATAAAACAAAGCGAAACTATATTAATACATATACTGGTAAAAATCATAAATATAGTACTTGAAAAAGGAATATACCCTGATTATATTAAACAATCAATTATAATACCAATACACTAAAAATAGACACAACTAACGTAGAGAACTATAGACCAATTTCCCTCTTGTCATCACTTAACAAAATATTGGATAAAGCGATACAAATAACAATCAGGAGCAACATCTGCAGTGAACGACCTTATAAAATACAATAAAACCAACATAGATAAAAAACAAGCAGTTGTAGGAATATATATAGACATCAAAAAAATCTTTCGACACAATATCTAAACCAAAACTGATAAAAATAGGAATAAGAGGAAACGAAATGAACTTGATCAAAACGTATTTAATGAGGCAATTTGCCTCCGACACTATATATAATATATACGAACGATCTCTTAGAGCTTGAACTGAATGGAATTTTTTTTTGTGAACCTCCGCTATTTATATTTTTTTTCAGAGAAATATCAGTAATTCGGAAATGCCATATCGAAATTAAAAATCAAAAAAGGGTTCAAGTTATAAAATATTGTCTAATTGAGAAAATTAAAAAATATACATGGCCGCCTTAATAAATTAAAAACAATAGAAATTATATATAAATAAAATTATATTTCTTACTGTATCTTTCTTGTTTTAATGAATTACAATACAATATTATTAAAAAATGTAGTAGTCATTTAATGTTGAATTTTGATTATATTTGATAGAGTATTAAAATTATATGGGAATAATAATTATAATAACAATAATAATATCTTTATTTTAAGGTTAGGTCAGGAGAGGTTAGATTAGAATCCCCGCAGGGGTGGTTGACGTGCACAGCCATTTGGGAGTAGCGACCTCACGTACCCGAGCCGTTCATTGCACACACACGCACATCTCTCTCACACACACACAACGACACTGACACCCCGTGATGTTATGCCTGATGGCGGTTCCGCGGGGTGGCACACACACACACACACACACACATCATACACACGCACACATCACCGACACGGACGACACCCTACACCCCGTGAAGTAATGCCAGACGGCGGTTCCGCGGGGTGTCGGGGCGACTTGGGGAGGAGGTTTTTAGTAGGTATACCAGTATAATTCTGGGGACTCCCACACTCAGTCTTTAAAAGATTTTCCACCTCCCGGCCACAAAAAAAAGGTTAGATTAGATTACCCGCAGGGGTGGTTGACGTGCACAGCCATTTGGGAGTAGCGACCCCACGTACCCGAGCCGTTCATTGCCCACACACACACACACACAACGACACTGACACTGGCACCCCGTGAAGTAATGCCTGACGGCGGTTCCGCGGGGTGGCACACATACACACACATCATACACACGCACACATCACCGACGCAGACGACACCCTACACCCCGTGAAGTAATGCCAGATGGCGGTTCCGCGGGGTGTCAGGGCGACTTGGGGAGGTGGTTTTTAGTGGGTATACCAGTATAGTTCTGGGGACTCCCACACTCAGTCTATAAAAAATTTTCCACCTCCCAGCCACAAAAAAAGGTTAGATTAGATTAGATCCTTTAAAGTAACAAGCTCATTTACACACACACACACACACACATACACAAATAACACATAGTGGAAGGACCACGTGGTCGATAGCCTAACTAACACTACTACTAGTTAGCCATCAAGTTACCTGTCAAAGGTAGGTAGGACGTAGCGTTGTTATGGAGATAGAAATCTCCATAACAACGATGCGTCATTACACACAAAACTACTTCTGATTGAATAATTTTCGCGCAAAATGATACGTTTAAGTAAAACGTATATGATTTTTAAAGTTCGATCACTCTAAAACAGTCAAGTTTAGATTTATGATGTGCTATACCAATTTTGTGTAGAATTTCGAGGTAATAATACTCGGGGTGTTCCATTAAAGAAAAAGCAAGTTTTACTGATTTTGACTGTTCCTGTATACTTAATTTGACTTTATTCTGATAGTTTTTAAAAAAACCCTAAAACTTTTGTATCTTAACATTTTTCGCTAAAGACAAATTAAGTATACAGGATCAGCCAAAAAGTCAGGACCAAACAAACTTGCTTTTTCTTTAATGGAACACCCTGTATATTATTTCAGGAAAGAAGCTTAAAGCGTGCTTTACGTCTGGTTCAGATGGCATCCCGTCCTTTATTGTTAAAGATTGTATATTATGTTTTGTAAAACCCTTGCAGCATATTTTTAATCTTATACTTAGTACTTCTGTCTTTCCTGGGATTTGGAAAAAAGCGAAGATATCGCCAATTTTTAAGTCTGGCAATAAAAACTGTGTAACAGATTATCGTCCAATCTCAGTTCTCAATAATTTTGCGAAAGTTTTTGAAGCAATATTGTCCAAATTAATCTCTTGTCATATATCAAAATATATCAACCAGAATCAACACGGTTTCATGCCTCAACGATCTACAGCAACAAGTTTACTTAATTTCACACAATTTACTGCTGAGGTCTTGGACCGTCGTGGGCAGGTTGATGTAATTTATTTAGATTTTCAAAAGGCATTTGACAGTATTAACCATAATATTGCTATTCAAAAGCTTTCGAAGTTTGGGTTTTCTACAGCGCTATGTCAACTTCTTAAATCCTATTTAGATGATAGGTCACAGTATGTCGAATTTAATGGTGTCAAATCTTTCGAATTTATGCTTACAAGCGGAATACCACAAGGCTCAAACTTAGGACCTCTTATATTTATTTGTTTTATTAATGATCTTGCTGATACTGTAAAAAATCATATTTTGCTCTATGCGGATGATGTGAAAGTTTACCGAGAAATAACTGATCTTAATGATTGTCAAAATCTATCAGATGATCTTAACTCAATTCATCACTGGTGTCTGACAAACGAGTTAGACTTAAATATGAAAAAATGCCTAGTTCTTTCATTTACCAAGAAACTATCCACAATCAATTTTGAGTATAAGATAGATTCCAAAAATTTGCTATATTGCGATAATTTTAAAGATCTAGGAGTTATGTTTGATAAAACGCTCTCTTTTCGTAATCATATATCTGAAATATGTAGTGCTTCTTTCAAAACATTGGGTTTTATTGTACGAAACTCGCGCGACTTTAACAATATTGATACCATAAAAACATTGTTCTTCGCACTTGTTCGGTCTAAACTCGAATACTGCTGCTTGATTTGGTCCCCGCACTGTGGTGCACACATTTTAGACTTAGAAAATATTCAGCGTAAGTTTTTGAAATTCATTTTCTTTTGTGTACACAAAAGATATCCATATCAAAATTATGAATATTGTAAACTATTAGATGAATTTAAAATAAACTCACTAGAAAACCGTAGAGCATATCTAGCAGCTGCATTTATATATAAGTTGACTACAAACTTGATTGACGACCCAAATTTAGTTAGCCGTTTGCCCTTTTTCATTCCTAGACTTTCCGCTCGTTTTATTAGCACGTTTTCACTGCCGGTTTCTAATACCAATACATTGTACCATTCCTCTTTTTTTCGTATGCTGAGAATAATGAACGATCTTAATATCGATATATTTAATTGTACTCTGGGTCAAATACGAAATGAACTACTTTCATATTAATTTCTACATTATTTTCAGCATTATATATTCTATCTTGCATGTCTATTTAATGTAACTTTAATATTTTCCAATGTAAAGCTTCGGTTCTTTATTTCGCTCTATGTTTAATTTAGGTTTTCATTATTACGTATTGTTTATTATTATTTTTTTACTTTATATCAATTATATGTATATATTCTAATATTTCTCTGTTATTGGATTGTATTTTCTGTTGAGAAATAAATCATTATTATTATTATTATTATTATATTTCAATTCATCTTGAAATTCTGAACAAAATTCGTATAACACATCATAAAGCTAAACTTCACCGTTTTAGAGTTATCGAAGTTTGAAAATATTTTTTTTATAAATTATACAAAAATAATTTGTCATCAAGTTACCTTTCAAAGTTTCCATCTCCAAAACAACGCTTCGTCAATCCGCCCGATTTCACTTAAACGTAACATTTTTGCGGGAAAATTATTCAAACTATGGTAAATGTACTTTTGTGTGTAATCAACCCCCTAGGGGGTAGGGGTTGAGAAATAGAAAAGTTAAATAGGAACCCCCATATTTTTGTAAGATAAAACATTTTTATTTTTCCCGGAGTATTCAAATCCGTACAAACAAATGGGGGTTCCTATTTAGCTTTTCTATTTCTCACCCCCTACTCCCTAGGGGGTTGAGGGTAGTGGGTATCGTATCATTAGATGTCCCCCTCCGAGGCGAACAAATTTTAATTATATTTTTTTTATTCGATGTGTAGTTTTCGAGATATTTCAATGTCTTCACTTAAATCGAACATCCTATATTAAGAAACCGACTTGAAATTAGTACTCGTGGGGATTTGCGGTTACTACTCACAAATATTGAGCCGGACATAAATACACTTATAAGACCCCATTAGGTTCATCCAAGTCATTATTTTTTAAATATTTTAAAACAGTTATAATTTCAATAAAAATTCTTCAACAAAATGTTTTATTTATATTTTTTATAGGTCACTACTTACCATTCAAGACATCAAAGATAAATTTGTAATTTTTCTATTATGCATTTATGTAGTTTTTTTACTTAGGGGTCCGTGTGCAAGTTTTGAGTATAAAAAGAGGTCTGTGAGCCAAAACAGTTTGGGAACCACTGGTTTAGCATCTCGTTGTATAGCAAATGCTCAACATAACCTACATTTTACCGAATGCATTTGTATGTATGTTGCAATATCTCTATAACATTTCTAATAGATGCTGCTGCAATTTGTATTCTGGGCCAAAGAACTTCATTATCCATTATACTAGAATATACCTTAGACTTTAAAGATCCCAACAAAAGAATTACATAATTTTAGATTTAGCAAACGTCTCCCTCTTCATTGTCGCACCAACTCTATCTATCCATCGGTTCTAAAGGTATTACTTGGGTAGTTTCAAACATTTAATTTAAAATGTGGCGGTGATCCAACAAATGTCTCTTCTTAAATCTAATGACAAATCCTCAATTTAAGCTATAAAACCGTTTTGTAGAAAGTCTAAGTAAATTTCTTCATTTACGCGCGGTTAAGTCACATTGATATCGTCGCTAGTATGGAGACTATCAACTGCGTTCATTGTGTAACACGCCTCATAAAACTTGCTCGTCAGTAGATAGAATTTTGTTATCCAAATTTACAATTTTTTATTTTGTTTATAATAATCATCAAATTTTTAATCGTAAATCATACTTTTAAAATATATTCCTCCACCTGAGATGTAAAAATCGGACGTCTGATTAAATTTTAAAAAGTTGTTTTTTTATTATTTAAAAAAAAATTAAATATTTTTTTTTTACTAGCGAAAAATTAAACTTTTTGTTTAAACGACATAGGCAAATTAACAGCTCAATTCGTTTATCAATTTTCATAGCCGACTCAGTTGTTTCCGAGAATTTTTATATTTTTGTTTTTTACGATTGAAATCAGAGACTTACTTTTGCTTTTAACTCAAAAACGGCTACTGTTATCAAAATTTATTTTAGAAACGTTTAAGTGATAAACGTTTCTAAAATAAATTTTCTATTAAAATATGGTAAAAAGTGATACTTTATTGCACGAACTTGCATTTAAAAACACGAGCGAGGAACGAGGGAGTTTTTTTTAAGCCAGGAGTGCAATAAAGAAACTTTTTACACGTGTGCCTTACAAAATTTTATCTTCGATCGTGCAGCAATTTTAAAAGAATATGTTCATATGAATAATATTTTAATGTCATTTCAATTATACAATGAATGAAAATATATTTTACCCACAGTACATTGTTGAAAACGTTACTTAGCAATCAGTAAATAACTTGCAAAAAAGTCAGTCACCATTATTATTTGTGGGAAAAAGATTCGCTCTAGTGTTTTAAAAAGCCACTTGTGCTCCTCCACAATTTCTGGAGCACTCAGCAACTCGCCTAAGTATATTAGAAATCAAATTGTCAATATCAGTCGGAGAGATTGCATTCCAAGCTTCTTGAATTCGCATCCTAATATCAGGTAAAGTTCCAGGAATTCCATAGTAACCCTAGGTGTACGCGGCTTTCTCAGATAGGGCATTAATGTTGGTTCTAGAACTGTGTTAATGTAGCGATTAATGTTCCTAGAATGAACATAAGAGGAGACTTACTTCCATAACCGATCGCCCCCATACCATCACTTTGAGAGCTGTATGGTGTTCCACTGCAAACTGAAAATTTCCCCGTTCTCCTCGGCGATGTCTAACAATTTTACGACCATCGTAGAAAAACAAACAAAATCTCGATTCATTGCTAAAAATAACCTGCCTCCATTGATCAACCCATTGTAGTCTCTCATTACACCATTCCAGTCGGCACCTCTTATGGCGAGGAGTTAAAGGCAAACAAAGAAAAGGACGGTACGTCTTGAGACCAAATGATCGAATTCTGATCGAACGGAGATTCCTTGGTTAGTTGAACCTCTCCAGATGTCCGCAATGGCTCTTCAAAATCGCTTAATTGTTGAAATACGAATGACGAACTTGGGACATCTTTTGATTTAAGTGGGGAACCAATTAACTGATTTGCACGATACAATTGTAATGTCACTACTCAGTTACTTTAACAAAATAACAATAAAATTTCTTTAATTTTTTATACTCCAAGGTAAATTGATCAAAACGTTACCATGATTTTTTGTTGAAATTTTAATCATTTCTTTGTGTGGATTATTTACGTAGTATCTGAAATTTTCATAAAAATTGAGCGACGAATTCTTGGTATTCTTTTACTTATGGCTGTCAGTATATACAGGGTGACTGACGAAAACCCTTTGGTGCTGTATCTCGCTTATTTTTTAAACGATTTTAATAAATAAAACATTAAATTGAATAATTTTTAAAAGACTTTAATATGAACTAAACTGATATTTTTTCTTGCTTCCAGTTTTTGACAAAAGACGATCAAATATTTTTTTTCGAATTGCACTGTATATATATATATATATATTTTATTGATCCGCAAGAAAATTTAAACAATTTTATCCATACATCAAACTAAAGTCGAGAAATGGAGGATTTAAAAATAAAAACAAAAAATCAAGTATCCATAGTAAACAATATACAGAGCATTGATACAATACTGTAACGATTTTTAATAATTTAATAGTTGAATTGTTGCAAGATTTCAAACACAGTACTACTACTGTACTAGAATTTTGTGCCTCTACAGAAATCGTTTTTCTGATAGAGTAATTCCATGTGCCGACAAATTTGGAAGACTGGTGTCTAATGATTAGAGAGTGGATTTCTAGCATTATGCTTATCCATAATATTAATAGCATCGAAAAAATTTCTTAATATCTATACGAATCTTGAAAAATGTGATTACTTAGCGCTAAGTTTTTTTTTGCTTTTTTGCTTATTTTGACTTTTTGTGCTTATTTTGACTTTTTATGCTTATTTTCATGCTTTTTTTAGATTCTGATGCTTATTTGGAGCATTTTCTTAAACATTTAAAAAACATTTAATAAAAATTTCACGCTGATATTAAATTAATGTGCTAATATAGAGAATTTTCGTAACAATCTGTATCCCATCATTTATAGATTATATTTGTATTACATATTTTCTTCGTGTCTTTTGACAACATAATTGTTTAAAATCTTCATAATATGATACAATAATTATAATGTATTTTATTATTAATAAATATTAGTACAAATTACCAATTTACAATGGATTCGTTTATAAATAAGTAGATATAATAGACCATATCATTATTCAGATAATACAGACGAACGCTTCATAGGAATCACACCTATGATATTCCGGATGTAAACGTCGTTAAACTAGGCCCGAACAGGGGCCCCAGTAAGTATTAAATGTAAACAAATTTAAGTGATAGCTAATAATCAGGTGTTCTGCAACCGTATCAATTTTCTACTCTCGGCAAAAATACGGATGGGACGACTGGCGCATATTTACCGTTTTCGTTAATTTTCATATTCAAATTCGCATTCATAAACTATTGAATTGACATTCCAAAAACTTTGCTTATTTATCAAAAATTATTATATGCGTGAATCGTATTAACCTGGGGAATCACAGATAATAGTATATTACATAACGAGAGTTGTATTGATTGATTTATTGATTTATTGATTTTGCTTTACATGTTCACTTAAAAAAAAATTATAACAAATAATATAAATTTACAAACTACTTAACAATTTAGAGCGGGAAACATGCGGGCGGAGTTCACATAGTGTTCTTCCACTCAAACCCATAATACTGGATGATGGCATCCTGTATTATGGTATTTAGTCATATATTACGTATGAGTGGAAAAAGTTGCGCACGAGCCGTTAGGCGAGTGCAGTAATTCCACGAGTACGTAAGTGACTTACAACTCGAGTTGTGTACTATACTTTTTCTACTCCCATTCATTATAATTTGGAATACTTTGCAATATTGAGGTTATGTTTACTATTAAAACACTTCGCAGCATCGAATATATGGCCCAAAGAGATTTGTATTTCTTACTTATTTCCCCAAAATAGGCTAATAACACATTTTCCGAAAAAGACTGAACACTATTCATTCACTAATCCATTAATTTACCGTAAACCACTTCATAACGCTCTTTGGATTTTTCCGGGAGAAGATCCGCTGCGGTATGTTCTGCTAGTTGACTAATTTCTGGTGGAGTTCCAACAATTTCTTCTGTGGAGTCACTCACTCATTTTAACAATGAATAAATGTATTATTAATAACAATTAAACCAAAATAACGTCAATGTTATGTGTATTCAACAACGGTAAATGTCAAATTCATTTGTCTAGGCTACTTGATTTGAGTTTCGTAATAATAATGGTTACGTAATATATTACGTGCTAGTTTTTTCTTCATTACGTGCATGCATGAAAATGCCATGGTTACTAATCAACAAACGATTGTGTTATTGCCTACTTACTACTATGGGAGTAGAAAAATTATATTATATAATTCACATGTATATTTAACCCATAATGCAAAAGGTGAAAACCACAATACAAGAATTAATTAGACTATCCAGAATTAACAAGTGAAAATTATACATTATTTTGTAAGGCATGTTTAAAAATAGTAAGTTTTATTTTAGTTCCCAACTGCATCCTGACTAGTCAAGACTTGTATGTAAAACAGGTTATAACAACACTACATCAAGAACGTTTGAAAAAGTTCAAAGCTGAACTAAAAAAAACAGCACAATTTCACAATCTTTAGCATCATCTTCAACAAACGATGGACAATTTAAATTAAATTTACATTTGTGCAAAAGACTTTTACATTCGAATATCCCTTAAGAAAATTACAAAATAATGCATTTAAATCTTTCTTGGGAAAATATTGTAAAATGCCCATTCCCGAGAAAAAATTATGTAGCTCTTTCGTACTATGAAACCATACAAAACATTAAAGATATTATTAACAATAATTATATGTGGTTTCGTGTGGAGGATAAAATCAAAATGCAGGGGGGAGAAGTTGCAAAAGAATTTTGAAGAGTGGGTAACAGGAAAAGATATAGTAGGGGTAGTGGAAACGTGGCTGGTAGAAGAGGAGTGGGAGGGAGTGAAGGAAAAGCTACCAGCGGGGTTTAAATGGGAAATAAGAGGGGCCACTAAGGAGGCAATTAGAGGAAGAGCAAAGGGGGGTATTATC
This sequence comes from Ontholestes murinus, assembly GCA_963969525.1. Taxonomy (NCBI): domain Eukaryota; kingdom Metazoa; phylum Arthropoda; class Insecta; order Coleoptera; family Staphylinidae; genus Ontholestes; species Ontholestes murinus. The sequence continues at coordinate 43,236,514 of OZ018390.1, forward strand.
GTGGGAACAAGAGAGGGGCTGCAGGATGGAGATATGGAATATAGGAAGTAGGTAGAAGGGGTGGTATGGATAAAATGCAAGCAGAGAAGAACACATCTAAAAATTGGAACAGTGTACGTGAATAACAACTGGGAAGAAGTGAGAAAAGAAATAGAGGATGATGCGAGCAGGGAAAATAGATGTATAGTGGGTGGGTATTTTAATGCAAGGATCGGAGAGAGATGTGGGGGCGTAAATAACCAAGGTGAACTAATACGGAGATCACATGACAGGCTGGTTAATAATGAAGGAAGAATCTTTGGAGACTGGATTTTGGAGGAAGGGTAGGAGGTATTAAATGATGGGGATGATAGTAAAGGGAATAGAAAGAGAAAACATCAGAAGAATGGAGGTAGAGGAGGTACTGGGGTCAGACCACTGGCCGTTAGCTGCGGATATATGGATGGAGGGGTATGAAAGAAATGCGCAGAAACAAGATGGCTGGAAGATAGCGTATGGTAGAAGGGCATTTGAGAATATGAGACTCCAACTGGAAAAGATTGAATGGGGAGATATTGAGACCATGGAAGAGATGGAAGAAGCCATAGCCAATTGTGGGTACAGAGTGAGAAGAGGAAGTAGAGGACAGCACCCATGGTTTGATGAAGATTGTGCTGAGGCGAAAAGAGAACTAAGAAAAGCGGTCAAAGACTGGAGAGTGGGATGGGGTGAAGAAAAATTGGCGACACAGAAAAGGACGAAGTATAGAAAGATCTGTGAAGAGAAGAAGCTGCAATCAATTAAATAAGTAGAAATGGAGATGAGGAGGTGTCGAAATGAGAAAGAACTATGGACGATATTAAAGAGAGGAGGCGAAACGAGAAAGCAAGAGATCTCATTAGCAGAGTGGATAGGACAGTGTGAGACGATGTGTGGGGAGCCAGCAGGGGTTGGGGAGTATCAACACATGGATGAAATGGAGTTGTTTATGGAGGGAGAGGTAGAAAGGGCCTTTGAGGAAATCAAAAGAGGCAGGGCACCGGGACTGGATGGGCTGAAGGCCGAAATATGAAAGATAGTGGGAGAAGAAGGAAGAAGACGGTTCGGGGCCTTGTTAAACAGGATGTGGAGAGGCGAATCGGAATTGCCAGAGTCATGGCGAGTAGAGGTAATATGCCCGGTACATAAAAGTGGGAGCAAAAAGGAGATTGGAAACTATAGGGGAATAACAATTATGTGTACCGGGTACAAGATAGCTATGACGGTAGTGAAGAACCGGCTAGAAGAATAGGTGGAGGAGAAGGGTATACTGCCGGAAACTCAGGGCGGGTTTAGAGAGCAAAAGAGTGTGTATGCGGTGTTTGTTGACTTGAAAGCGGCGTATGACTCTGTGCCAAGAGAAAAGTTGGTGGAGTGCCTGAAGAGGAGAGATGTGAGTAGTGTGATAGTAGAATGGGTGAGAAGGGTGTATGAAGAGACATGGATGAGAGCGAAAGTAGGGGGGAATGTGTCAGACAAGGTTAGGATGTGGAAGGGAGTAAGACAAGGATGCCCGCTCAGCCCTTTGTTATTTAATATATATATATATATATATATATATATATATATATATATATATATATATATATATATATATATATATATATAAGTGAACTTAAGGAGGTACTGAGAAAAGGGCAGGCGGGCGGAGTAGTAATTGGAAAAATGAAAGTATGGATGTTGGCGTATGCGGATGATGTGGTGTTACTGGCTAGAGAATGGGAAATGAAAGATATGTTGAGAGTTGAGAGGTATATGGATAAAAGGGGTTTGTGCGTGAATGTGAAGAAAACAAAATGGATGAAGTTTAGAAATAGAGGAAGAGAGGGGAGAATGGAAGAGTTGGAATGGAAGGGAGAGGTGATTGAGAGAGTGAAAGAATTTAAATATCTGGGTTTTGTGTTTACGAGTGGCGGGGGATACAGGGAGCACGTCAAGTACTTGCAACAAAAAGCAAGAAAGGCATGGTGTGTGGCAAAAGAGAGGTGGGGAAACATGTTGGAAGGAAACTTCCTGATGACGTGCAATCTGTGGGATGCGTGTGTGAAGCCGATATTGATGTATGGTGTGGAAACGTGGGGAGTGAAAGAGTATGAATGCATTGAGAGAGAGCAGGCAACGTTCCTAAAAGACTCTGGGAGTGGAGAGATCAACTCCTAGGTATATTTTGCTTCAGGAATCAAACAGGTCTAGTATGCATGTAGGGACAATGGAAAGAGTGACTAGGTATGAGATGAATGTGAGTACGTGGAATAGTGAAAGATTAGTGAAAGAGGTATGGAGAACTTGTGTGGGAGTAGGAGAGAGTAAATGGTGATTGGAAAGGAAAATGATGTATGAAAAAGCGGGTGTGGCGGAAACGGTAGTAAATGAATGGCTGGAACAGGGTGTGAATGTGGTAGCGTGGATGAGAGAAAATGGCTGGAAGTGGAAGCGCAAGAGCGGCAAGAATGTATTGTATGGAGTGGGTATAACCCATTGTATGAAGAAGATGGCAAGTGTATGGAAGGGTGCCTGAGTACCTATTAAAGACGGAATGGGACACGTCTAAGAAAGTTACTCTGGCAAGGGCTAGATGTGGATCGGAGGAGAGAGGAATGGATGGGGGAATGGTATGGCAGGTGTGTGTTGTGCCAGAGTGGAGAGGACACATGGAGTCATTTAGGCCAAGAGTGCAAGGAGGTGCGTGAAGAGTGGATAGGGGGAATGAAAAGGATAGGTGAATGGATGAGAGAGGATGGGCAGGCATAGAGATTGTGATAAGAATGGGACGGGAAAAAGAAAGAAGAAGAAGTGGGACTGAGGCAGGCGGCTGAGAAATTCGGTAGAAAATAGAAAACGAAGAAGAAGAAAAAATAGGAATAATAATAACATATTAATTATATGTAAATATGGGGTGTTTGTCAATAAAGGTCCTTTTTTTACAAATAGAAATAGAAATCATTGCAGCATTGTACCAATGACTGACACTGTCACTTTTGACATTTGGAATAGGCTTTGTATTTGTATTGTTTAGTACTTGATTTTTAATTTTTTTTCAGAAAATCCAAAATTTCTCGTCTTTGGTTTGATGAATGGATAAAATAATTTACAATTTTGTATTCAGAGAATAATCTCCTTGCGGATCAATACCAAATATATATACAGTGCAATTTGAAAAAACAAAGTTGATCGTCTTTTGTCAAAAACTGAATGCAAGAAAAAATATCAGTTCAGTTCATATTAAAGTCTTTTAAAAATGATTTCATTTGATGTTTTATTTATTAAAATCTGATAAGAAATAATCGAGATACAGCACCAAAGGTTTTTCGTCAGTCACCCTGTATGTATGATGTGAAGTTTTTTCTAACTTTATTTAACATATCGCAAGAACCCATCACTCTTTTAGGTCATCTAAATCACGTGGTATACAATACTCTTTACGTTATTCCTATAAAAGAAGCCCAATGCTAAATCACACCACCACCCAGCACAGATATATTCGGTTGCCAAAACCCTAGTGACAAGATCTATCAGACTAACAGACGAAGAAAACAAGAAACAGGAATTGGACACACTTCAGAAAGCCCTCATTCAGAATACCTGAAAAACGGCAATTAAAATCAACACCCCCCTGACCCTAATCCCCTACATAGAACGACCGACAATAATCAGATTAACAGGACTTCAAGAAACACAGGGACGCCTAATCTCACACACACAGACGACTTCCCACCCACCGTTAATGGACCAATCACACGTAGCAGAACAAGACGAAACCACCTATATATACAACACGCCACGACAACCTACATCAATTTGAAATTATCAAAACTCCAGAAGATGGCGAATGAGATGTTGCCGAAACGTCGAGTAACCTCAACTAACAAAACGCGAGGAATATCCCGCGAGTATATGTATATACAGGGTTATTCACGCTATACGGCACGGAATATTGTGGCCAAAATACGTGACTTTCAAAAAGTTTCACTTTGGGGATATATGGGGGTCTATTAGGGCTATTTTTTAAAATTACTTTCATAATATACAGGGTGTCCCAAAAACCCTAAAAGTATCAAAGTTGTGTTTTTTTTAATGAAACACCCTGTATTTTATTACATTTTTGGATCCTTCGATCAAAATAAGTGTGTGTTTTAATAAGGTTTTTATTACATAAACCTTAAGGTTTTTGAAATAATTTGAATTTTGTAAAAATGTAACCTAATTTTCATGTTTCAAATACTTAAAAAATAATTAAGTTATGCATACCAAATTTACACTGAAATGTAACAATAGATCATATTTTATTTTCCAAGTATAATAAACTTGATATCTTATGCCGGGTGTAAAAAAATTGGAATTAAACAAAATGATAACTTTAAATGGCTATAACTTCATTTATTTAAATGGAACGCTATATTTATTGCTGCCCTCTTTGCTAGATCTGAGTACCCTACTGAAAACTGCATCAATCAGATGCCATAAGGAGCGATGGGACAACATACCTGGCTGTAGAGTCTCAAAAAATTTCATCGCAATGAACAGCAAAACGGCCAGATACTGTATGCAACTGTCCAGAGAAAACTTACGGATGGTGGTAGGGCTTCTTACAGGACACTGTAATTTACGATCACACCTGTACAAACTGGGACTACAATCTAGTCCTATCTGCAGAGGGTGTGAAGCAGAAGAGGAAACCGCGGAGCATGTACTGCTAGACTGCCCCGTGTTATCCAACCTACGTAAATCCACAATGGGAGAGGGATGTCTATATCCATCAGACATCCTCAGAGTGACCGTGGCAAGGAATGAGGACTCAGATGGGAGGACGCATAAAGGGCCCATTGGGGTCTACGTGCGGCGGAACTCTCTGCCCTCCCATCGATTTAAACCAGAACCAGATGTATGTATGTATGTATGTATAATTGCTTATATAATTTGTAGTTTAATTCACTTTTGTTTCGATAATGGCAAGCTGAATTGACAAAAACTGTAGTTCAGCATAATCAAAATCGTTATTGTTATACAAATAAAAGGTGTTATCATTTATTATTGAAACCACAACAGTATAGAAATTATGTTTATTTTACATACTGAAATAACTACATACAATTATAACAATAATTTTATTCTATCACAGGTAATCGTCTGTAACATAATTATTTTAAATACCTGTAACAAAGAAATTTATTTTATTATTTAGAAATGGGCAGTAATATGGATAATGTATTTGGGAAAATGTTAGAGTAGAATATGTACAGGGTGAGTTTTTTTAGATGTTCTCTATGGAAATCTCGGAAACTATAGGAGATAGAAAAATTACGGTTAAATTGGGAAAGAAGTGTAGATTTACGAGACAAATAAAAATTACACTTTCAAACTTTTCAAAAAAGTCAAGGGTAACTAGATATTTTGAAAAAAGTAAAAAGTGTCAATTTAAAAAAATCAATATATCTCGGTTATTATGATAGATAGAAAAAAAATACGACAATCAATTTTATTGTGGTATTTATCCGGTATTTATAGAATTGATTGTGTTAATTGTGATGGCGCCTACATAGGACAAACAAAATAGCGTGCTCGGCTAGAAACCGGGAGGCCGCAGGTTCGAATCCTGCTTCAGGTTCATCTTTTTAATTACACATAAAATTTGCTAAAATGCCAATTGCATTAAAAAATGTCAAAAATCATATATATATATATATATATATATATATATATATATATATATACAAATATATATTGTAACATTTCTTAATTTTAAATTAGTTTAACCTTTGAAAATGATCGAGTATGATCGAAACACGTATCAGGAAACATAAAAGTAACAATATGGAACATAACAAGTGTTTTTCTTCACCAAAATTAAGTGAGTTATAGTCATTTTAAGTTTTATTATAAATAAAAAATAGTTAGCCATGAAAAAGATAAAAGTAAAACAATTGCAGTTATTTATAATAATAGCAATATTGTAATTATTAGTTTTATAGAGATAAACAAAAATAAAAAAACTGCATAAACCCTACAAAAATATTATAAACAGATGAAATGCGATTCACTAATTGTGGTGTTTTTAATCGCCATAATGAACATATATGGGTTAAGAAAATGCACAAGAAGTTTCCCAGAGAAAACTACAAATTAAATTTGGGTTTAACGTATGGTGTGTTTAAATCAAGAACTTTCGGTCCATATATTTTTGAAAACACATTAAGTGGAAATGATTACTTTCATTTTCTTCGGGAAACATTTGAAGATATGCTCGGTGATTTAAATTTATCATTATGGGCAAGATTGAAATTGTTTCAACATTTATTTATATTTATATTTATTTGAATATATCAAAATCATACATAGTCTTAGATGCTGTTATATGTAATTATGATCTATGATTATATAAGTTGCTATGGTTTGCAGGTCCATCAAAAAAGAAAACCCTGCTGTGTCTGCGTGTCTTGTGTTCCATTGTGTAAGCGTGTGTCAATTGTGTCCACAAATTTTGATCTGTTACTTGCTTTCCCTGATATCGTTAAACACGAGAAACAAAAGAGGACTATTTCATACAGAGCTCCATCTCATAACATGTTGGTTTTACGAAATTATTTAAATGATGCTTTTTCTAGCTTATGATAATCCCAAGGCCACCTAGATCTCCCGATCTATCCGTTTTAGACTTTTTTCGGTCGGATTATGTAAAAATCAAAGTGTACCAAAAAACATATTAATTCATGGAGGATCATAGACTAACTGTTATTGAAACATTTAATTCAATTGACAATAATAATTAAAATATTGCTATTATTGTAAACAACTGCAATTGTTTTACTTTTTACTTTTTCGTGGTTAACTTTTTTTTTCATTTATAATGAAACTTAAAATGAATTATGAGCTATTTTTAGAAATAACTATGTCATGTGTTATCTATATCTATCGAATGAGGCCAAAGATTTGTTTTATTAACGACATTAACACTAATATTTCTTCCGAAAAATTAGATTATGCCGATGATGTTAAATTATTCAGAACAATTTTATCACAACAGGATTGCTCAATTCTACAGTTTTATCTTTTAACTATAGAAAATCTTTTGCACGTAAATTATCTCGGCTTAATTACAACTATATTTTAAATTATATGCCCTTAAAACAATGCTCCGAAATTAAAGATCTAGGTGTGATATTTGACTGAAATTTAACCTTTAGGAATCACAAAGGTAATTTGTTCTGACAGTCACCAATTACTTGGTTTTATTAGGCGTAATTGACAGAACTTTACCAATACAAGTGCAATATCACAATTATATTTTGCGTACATGCGTAGTAAATTGGAATATGGATCACTCACTTGGTCGCCATCATCTTATTAATATACAAACTTAATGGAGAAAGTGCAAAGAAGATATTTGTACTTTAAAAAATTCTCTTATCCAAATGAATTAGTGGCCTATGACGATCTATTAACCTTATTTGTTATACAAACTTTGAAGGCTCGTAGAAACATTAATTAAATCTATATTATTATTATTAGCTAACTATGATTTCCATTTAAAAATGTAAGTTTTCATCATATCTCTGAAAATAATGACGATTATCTGATTACATTTTATTAATCATCTGCATAAAATTATCTACAACTTTGTCTTTTATAGTTTTTTTTTCTGTATGTCATAATAACCGAGATATATTGATTTCAAAAAATTCACCCTTTTTATTGTTTTCAAAATATCTAGTTACCCATTACTTTTTTGAAAACCTCGAAAGTGCAATTTAATTTGTTTCTTAAAACTACACTTCTATCCCCATATATACATATACATCTTCATTGACAAATATGTACACTTCAATTTAACATTTAAATAATAAAGAATTAATGAGGTGTTAGTATGTTAATCTGTCAAAAGGCAAACGACCAGAGGTCTTTCTGCCTTCCAGTCATATGGTGTCAGTCTTTAATGAGTAGATGCATGAATGATGAAATGAAATCAAAAATGGTAGAATGTGGGTTTTTAAATTTAGGGATTAGATGTGGGTTTCTAGGAATACAGTATAGGGATAATATGTGAAAGTTGAATGGATTTTTGGAGAATTTTTCTGATAGGAATCGAAGGCGTTCTTGGATAGGAATAAATAAGGTAGTTTCATAAAGGAGCTGATTAGAAGGATTATGTGAACGATTGAGAGGATGGCGGAGTTTTGTTAGAGTACGAAGGGATGGTCGCTCGCTAACTTGGATATTACGGGAGGTTGGATTGGCGGGATTGGGATAGAGGACACAACCATCGTCCAGTACTGGAAAACAAATCATAATACCTTTATTTTTATACGTTAAGCATCTAAAATGTTTTGTCCTGGAGGTAATTTTGTTTTTCAGTGTAGCAGTTTGTTTTGTAAAATTGATTTTTGGATCTAGGGTTATGCCTAAGTACTTAACGGAAACTGAGGGGGGATAATAGTTTGGGATATTGAGACATTTTAAGGGGGATTATTGGTGCGGTGGTATGGAATAAGGAGCTGTGATTTATGGGGATTAATTTTAATGCGCCATTTTGCAAACCAATGCTGAAGGGAGTCAATAAGCTCTTGGAGGAATTGAAGGGCTTTTGGTAACGTTTAACCCACGTTTTCTATCTCTTATAGTTTCCAAGATTCTCATAGAGAACATAAAAAACTCACTCTGTATATATATATATATATATATATATATATATATATATGCAGTGCGCGCCTAAAGTATGGAACACATTCAGTAAATGCGAAACAAAAAAAATTTAGATAAAATCCTCGAACAGGTAGATTTTTTTAAATAAAAATTCACAAAAATCTATTTTCATGTTTTGTTCTATACTTCACGCGCGCACTATATTTATGTATATATATATATATATATATATATATATATATATATATATATATATATATATATATATATATATATATATATATAAATTATGTATGCTGATATCGTATTTTGAACCCATTTTGAAAATCGAACATTTGCAACAAAAAAGTGCATTGTGCTTAGATTGAAGAAAGGAATAACAAAAAACCAAATGTTTCAAATAAAAGATGTAGATGAAAAATAGTATAACAGACACACAGAAAAAATATGTATGAAATAATTATAGGTAAAGTAAATAAATTTTAAAGAATGGTCTGTATCGGACGCAGGTTTTGGTAACAGTAATTTTTAATCAAGTTTACGAATAACAACTGTTATTAGTTAAATTAAATTAAATAGAAATTTAAAAAGTGTTTGATTTGTGAATTATATGGTAGAACGATGGTCTACATTAACATTAAAGATACCTAATTTTTTGTGGCATATAGTTTACCAGAATACGGTAATCTCTTGAGGCTTTCTAGTTTTTCTAAACATTTTTACTTTCTATGTGTGAAGCACAGTATATCCAAAACTGGAATTGATTTTAAAATGAAACTTTAAACTAAAATTTTTATTCTTTGTAAACAAGCTGGAAAACTTGGTTTGGAATAAAAAATATTAAATAAAATTTTCAACTTTTTTGTATTATCAAAAACTTATAGCAGTTATATGAAATGACAAATGACATATGTACGAATGTAATGGGTAATGTTTATTCATTTTCCTTTGGCCTGTTAAAAGATTTTCGATAATGTGGTACCAGCACGCAGTGTTCCAAATTGATGCGTGGGCGCCAGGGGATTTGGAGGCAAAAAATAAATTCAAAATTTCAAAAAAAAAAAACATATCTACTTGTTTGTAGATACATGAAACCCTTTATTTCTTGCATATTTATATTTTTAACCCACTATGTTATTTGCAATTAACGTTTAATCTTGATCTATTTAGAAAACTTCAATTTTTCGCTATTTCACTTGCAAGGTTAAATAATCTATTACATTTATTGTAGGTATCAACATAACATTATACATAATTGATATAACATTATTCTGTATGTTATGGTTAAAAAGTCAAGACTAAATATTTTAGAACTTTTTTAGAAACTCAAAACCTAAAATATGCGTATCTCCATCGGTGCATTTTTGGGGTCTTTTCAAAAATTTTATTTGGCGGCACCAATTAAAATTGGGTCGAGCGCACTATTCTCAAGCAGCAATCAATATGATATTAATGTTGGTGCCGAACAAAAAAATAAAAAGACAAAAAAAACGTTGGAGATACTATTTTTTGATGATAGTTAGAGAAAATATTAAAGTAACTTTTGGAGATATTCCTAACAAGTTGATTTAAAACAATTTTAACTCTTGTTCCAAATCATTTAGAGACTTGAATTTTTAACCACAATATACAGAATTATGTTATAAACAACTAACACTCCATATTAGTTTCTTCCTCTTCAGTTTCATATCGTCTTTGAGAAGCAATGTAAAATTAATTTAAAAAAATACTTACAGACGCTAAAAGTTTTATTATTTGTGAAACGGACACAACTATCGAATAGACTGATGAGGATACTGACAATGTTTCATTTTAAATATGTAAGTAAATAAAACATTACAAAATATATAACTTATTTTTGCAAAATCATACACAATTTTAACACATTTTTCTAAATTTTTTCAATAAGTAAATTCCTTAGGCAATTTGTCACTTCGGTCGGATTGATGGAATCATACTATACATATATCTGTCATGCTGACATAGCACACAGCTTAAATATTCTCTCTGCAAGAAGAGATAAAGTAACTGAACAAACGTTAATAAAAGCTGTATTGCCCGTTCTCCCTTCGGCTAAAATTTTAAGTAATTTTTCAAATTTTGTATATACTTTTTGTGTTATTATATTAGAAAAGAGAGTAAAGATGTAATAAAATAAAATTAAAATAAAAATTGTTTTAAACTTTTTTGTTTTTTTTTTTTTAATTTATTTTAGAAACGTTTATCACTTTTAAAAATTTTGATAACAGTGGCCGTTTTTGAGTTAAAAAGTCACAGAAACACCCTGTGTAAATTTCATGTAACTCCTATGGTTTATTAGTAAGATGCTAAAAGTGTAAATTATTTTTTTCTCAAAAAAAAAAAACAAGAACTTAATGAAAAACAGGTTTTAATAAAACTTGTTCACTTCATAAAAACTGTATAAATACTTACTTCTAATAATAAAGATGTTTTCTCTCTCTCTCTAAAACTTGTTCAGTTAATCATTTCCTCTAACTTTTATTTGAAAAATTATGTAATATTTTTCATATTTAGAAAAATATCGGAAAAAACAAAAATGCCTCGAGTAAACATACATTTCCTGTGTGAATGTTGCCAAAAGCTTTTCAGTTTCTGTTTTTAGCGACAAAACCTTAAAACTTAATGACACGTCACTGACACTTCAAATCATAATCCCTTTTTGGGACAAAAAGGGCCATATTAGGAAAATCATTTGATAAGTAGTCATCAAGATGGAGCAGAACTTTTGCAGAAGAATCATTGTAAAGAATTATTATGTATAATATTTGAATACTTTTATTTGTATGTTGGATAAATAAATATTACCTAATACCTTAAGTTTATAATTTCATCTTAATTATCTCATTCGTTTTTGAGGATACAGCGCCCACCGACAGACATATTGTACGTGAAATAGCGTAAAAATGAAGTTGTCTAAATCGATCGAGTTTAAACGTTAATTGCAAATAATTGGGTGGGCATGTTCGTATGTGCGTTCGTATATGGCACCCTAGGCAGAGTTAGTTCTGAACATTATAGACCTGGAATCAAGGTAAGGAGCGGGCCCCACCTTCATTTATATTAGTATAGTAGGCATTTATAATCCCACAGCTTTGTATATAAACTGAGTATGGTTTTAAAAAGAAACTTTAACTCAAACTACTACGTATCACTACCAGCTCAATAAAAACTTAAAAGCGTGCAAGAGTGAGGAAATTTTAACGTCGAATTACTCATTACGACATTGGTTAAGTGTTTCTATATAATAAAACATTGCAATGTGTGTTCCTGGTATTGATTATTTTATTGATCTTTGCAATTTTAATTTTATAAATTTAAAGTATCATTTATAATGGCTCAATAACATTTTTTTAAAAATCCATCAGAAAAAATTCTAAAAAATGCTCAATAAAAGCTTAAAACAAAAGTTTCATTTGAAATCCTACAGGAATATAAATGCACATTATAATAACTTGGAACTGAAATACTTTGTTTTACTGAAAAATATATAGTATACACGTAGAAAATTCTCTAATTATCTTTTTGACCATTTTAAAATTAAATAATTAATTACATCTTAATTGCGAATGGTATGGTTACTTATAAGATTGTAGACAGGGACCAACAATACTATCAGCATCGTTCATTTGATGATACTTATTATGCTTATAAGTTGCTAAATGTAATACTTCATTCCCATGAAAACATTTACGCCTCCAATAATTACGTCCACATTTATTAAATTTATTATTTGTCTATTGGAATGTAATTAGTACAGTAAATGTGTGTAATGTGTAAATTAATGCCATTCCCCATTGACAAAATTGGTAATCATGAAAGCAATACATACTTAGCAGCCCAGTCTGTTCTACCCAGAGGAACAGTGTTACCAGTAATGCTCTTTAAAGTCCTCTGCTTTCCTGATGGAATACCCGCAAAATCCATCATGGTATCATTAAATATTGATGAGAGTGACATATCACCTAAAACATCGGAGTAAAATTACATTGTTTTGTAAATGCGTGTTAATACGTAATGAATATAGATTATACATTAACATTAACTTGACCATGGCAGCACCAATGCCATCATCAATTATGTTTATATCGATTTTATATTTATACATACCTCCCTTTTTATTGTATAAATTTCCGTTTTGGTTGTTCCTTCGTAAATCTGTCGGTTGTCCAGCGACATATCTGGATACCGTCAGGTACTGGCTTTTTGCTGATGGCACTCCACTTTTTTTTTGATCGATGATATCTTGCAAATTATACCATTTTAGGTCGACTATATTTTCTTTCATATTGTCTATTTTATTTCTGAAATAAATGAGCAAATTAAAATAATATTCTACATATAATCAGGGAAAAATGTTATTTATTTCTGTTTGAATGGGTTGTAATGAAAACTGTAATGACTATAGTATATATGGGAATAGATAGTTTAATTAAATTGTTATAAAATATTTTTTTTCTGTTTAATATTTATCATTACACGCCGGTGGTGGCGCATCGGTTACGGCCCCGAACTGTCGTGCAGCAACGTTGGTTCGGGTCAGTAGTCGGATGGGTGACCGGTACCATTCACCATTGGGATACAATTAATGGTGCTTTAGAGTGACGGGGGCGATCCTTTAAAGTAACAAGCTCATTTACACACACACAAATACACAAATGCACATGGCGGAAGGACCACGTGGTCGATAGCCTAACACTACTACTACTACTACTACTATTTATCATTGTATTTTTTTATTCTTATTGTTGTTACTTATAAGTTTAATATGAACTAATATAATTGTTATAATATTAATAGTCTTACCCAAGCAACATTGTATCATCTCCGTCGAACCCATCTTTATTCCAAGGAACTTTCTTGTATTGCCTTTCTGGAACATATTTATTCGTATAATCGCTTTGGCCAAAACTGTAAACAATTGGGGCAACTGCTTGAACGGGTTGATTTCTTGTAATTTGCATAGGTTTTACCAACGACTGTACAGATATCTGCAAAATAATTACATTTATAGCAATGTCCTCAGTATTGTGCTATAATTGATTTTATTATTTTTTAATGTTAAATATTTTAGGTTCGATTTACTTACCCTAGATAAAAACATATGGAATCGATTATAATTTTAATAATTGTTTAGTGCAGCTTATCAGAAACACCCGATATTTTCATAACTTCCTACTGTAGAAGTGAGTGCTTCAGAGTATTTAAACATAGTTATGCATTATTAGTTTAATTTCTGATTTTTTCAGATAATTGATCATACTTATTAACGCAGAACTTTGGATACGTATTTCTCTAAATTTTCTTACTAAACACATAATTATACATCTCCTAGAATTGTTATTTTTTACATTTGATACTTGTCGCGCTATACTCTTGTTGGAAACAGATATTAATATTAGGAGAGGGGTAACACTTTTTTGTTCCATAATGTTTTATCTTCAATTGGATAACACATGTTTCGGTCTTCGCAGACTATTACCAAAGTATAAACTACATAGACTTTCATAATGGTCTGCGAAGACCGAAATACGTGCCAGGCAACTGAAAATAAAAACATGGAACAAAACAAGTGTTACTCTTCACTTAATATGTTCTTTTTTACTTACACCTAAATGACTTGTTAGAATGCGGAGATAGGTGTTTAGAGGAATATAATACTACTACTGCTTTTTTTTTCTCTTGAACGACTATAGATTCAATTAAATAAATTCTATTTTGTTGCCGTCTTTAATTTTATTAAAAAAATGAAAATGTTTTTCTTTAAATATGTATGTTGTAAAATTTTCAGTATATGTGCGTATTCGATATATTGTCACTTACTTTTTTCTTGATGATAAGCGAATTGTAAGCTTATAGAAGTTATAAAATTTCATGTAATAATTTATTAGCAAATTCATTTATAACAATTTTTTTTCTTTTTTGTTGTGTCCGTTGTAAAAATATTTGTAATTGTTTTAGTTTTTACATTAATGTTTACAGTAAAGTATTAATCGATAAGGCAGATTAAGACTTTACTGTAAACATTAATGTTTGCAATTGCTTTAATAATATTTAATTCTGTCTTAAAGACTACTTTATTCAGAAGGATATAAAAGAGTTTTAGGTTGCGGTTATATTTTAAAATGAGAATTGGAATGATCGTATCTATAAGTAGATTTCCTAAATTTATGGTGAATTTTATATTTTTATTAATTGAGTATAAAAATGTTGCGAACATCCTACTCATAATGTAATAACTGTACTTGGGTGTCAGAAAGATTTTTTTCAACATGGTATAATAATCATTATTTGGTTTAATTAAAATTTACCTGATCCTTTCTTTTCCATGTTCAATAACTAATATAGACAATTATTTCTAATATTGATGATTTAATAAATGAGTTACCTGTGGCTTGATTGATCTCGGGGCTTGTGGCTCATTCTCGTTAACATTGTCAACATTCTTGGCAGACAGAGCTGATTTGTTCGAGTCTTGAAGAATTCCGTTAATTTGAGAATATTGATTATAATTGTCTGGTGCCAAAAGAGCAGTATACTGTTGGCCCACCTGAAGTCAGAAATCACCAAAAGCAATATATTACAATATGCCGAGAGAAGTAATGTGACAAGGTCTAGTATTAAGTTAGGCTATTATATAGAAATATTATTTCGTGTTTACTATAAGAAATATTAGATTGGTTATCAATTTTATTTATGTATATTTTTAATAATGAAAGTTCGTGATATTGTAAATTACTATGTTATACAATAAATAAATTTTCTAAATTATCAAATTTTCTAGATTTATTTCCAAACTTCTAACGGCTAATGAAAATTTAAAATTTTATAAAGTTAAAAATAATTTATTTTAACCTTATTATTTTGACATTTCTATTTTATTGAGGTAATATTTATTTTTTATTAATAGTGAATAACCATGTATTCCAAAATTGTAATAATATGTCATTATATTAATACCTGAAAATACGAATGCTTTAGCGCTGTTTGAGCTGTAGGCCTGTTAGCAGGATTCCAATCCATAAAAACATCCATAAGTTTAACGGCGACTGGACTGGCTTGAGGTACAACGGTTGATAAAGGTGTGTTGGTGAAATATGGAAATTTAAAACCAACAGCCCCTGCTAACTGATATCCATCAGGCCATTGCTTCTAAAATATAAAATAGATTATATTTTAATTGAAACACTTTTTATATTTTTACTTTATCGGGTGTTCCTAATATTTGGCATATTTTATACAATTGATCCGTTTCTGTAGTACCAGGAAAAAGGGGTCGATATGTGTAAATTTCCGCTGCAATGCATCCAACAGCCCATAAATCTATAGGACTGCTGTAAGTCGTTGAATGTAAAAGTACTTCCGGTGCCCTATACCATCGCGTGGAAACGTAGTCTGTGTAAGGAGGTCGTGAACGGATTTCTCGCACCAAACCAAAGTCAGCAATTTTCACTAAATCTGGTCCGCAACATAGAATATTCTCTGGTTTTAAGTCCCTATGGAAAAAACCATGTCGATGGATAAATGCTAGACCTTGCAATATCTAAAACATTTAATAATAAAATTTAAGTAATAATTAATGTAGGAGTACCTTTACCTGGTAGAGCATATTTCTTACAGTTGCTTCTGGAAATGGAACTCTTCTATCTTTGATGAGTTGATACAAGTTTTCTTGCATGTATTCGAAAACAAAGTATAAAATATCGTTCTCTCGAATTACTTCTTTCAGTTTGACTACATTGCTATGATGTAGTTTTTTGAGGCTCTAGAATAGAGTTCTTACTATAGTTATTAATGTAAAAATATTATATACAGTACAGATAATTAGTTTTTATGTAATTTCAGCTACAATAACAATATTAATATTAATAGAATCTTAAGTACAAGAATTTCTATAATTTCTATATAATTTTATATTTAGATAAATTTAAATGGTATTAGTTAACTTATATAGATATAAATAAAAACAACTAATCACTGCACGAAGGTATTTAAATTAACTCTTTAATACTTAAAAACACAATACAATCAAATAAAATCCTCTTATTTGAATAAATTAATTGGTATTAGATGCAGCATGAGTAGTAAAGTAGAATATCGCATTTGTTAAAATTCCTATTCTACGGTAGAAAATAAAGGGTGTCCCAAAATTAATGCAAGATTTGAATTAAATAAAAACACAGTTTTTAGTCTTTAAATTGTGATTTTTTTATTGTTTCATGAAGTATATAAAATAGAGTTATTTATGAAATAACACATCTGGCAATTTTGGGACAACCTTTAAAAGTAGAACACTGTTTAAATGAATAATGATTTAATCAATTTGTCAAATTGCTGAATACATTAGTATTATTTACAAAGATGGTCACATCATTACCATTATCATTATTTCCCTATACAGAATATAGGGAAACTATTGTTTTTGTCATTTTTTTTGTGTCTCTGTGTGTGTGTCTGTCGGTGGGTGCTTTATCTCAAAAACGAATGATCTGTTTGAGATGAAACTTTATACTTAACGTTAAAAACTAGACGTTGGGACAGATTAAACGATATTTTTCTAAATATGAAAAATATTACATATGTAAATGTTCAAGCAAAGTTCTAACTTGCGAGAAAAAAAAATAAAAATTAAAAATTACTAATAAACTATAGGAGCTGCATGAAATTTATATAACAAGGGATTGTAAAGAATCCAAATTTGAGCAAATTATTATGAATAGCCTTTTTGCGAAAACCTCATAGTTTTTGAGAAAAATATAGGAAAAGTGCTATGATGGCCACATTAACATTTTTAATTTGTTTTTATAATTATTTAATAATATTACTTGTATAATTGTCTGTTTTAGCTTTACATAATTTATAACTTCCAGGTAAACCACAAGTCAAGATACTACCATAAAGGTGTCATCTATTGAGCGTTGCCTCTTCCCTCTTTGGTATTATCTTAACTGACGGTTTACCTAGAGTAAAAGTTAAACTCTATTTTCTTGTCTTTAACTACGCTTCGCGGATGATATACATAATAAATCGAAACCGGTCCATGACTGTTGTTGACAGAGAACAATCATTTAATGTTTACATTATTATTGATATACAGACAGTTCCTAATTATTTGTCCGTTTGACCACACAAAGATGATTTAACCTAAAAATCAATTTTCTGATAAATCGTTATGAATTTTGTTATTTTAGTTCGTTCATGAAGCACTAATCTTAACCATCATAATTAGAGAGCGGATAAAAAAGCTTAAAAAATGTGAAAAAAAGCACTTAAAAAAGCACAAAATTTAGAGAAAAAAAGCATTAAAAAAGCATAAAAACAGGAAAAAAGCATAAAAACACGAAAAAAGCACTAAAAAAGCATTAAAAGGCACAAAATTTAGAGAAAAAAAGCATTAAAAAAGCATAAAAACAGGAAAAAAGCATAAAAACACGAAAAAAGCACTAAAGAAAACTATATTTTCTTGATATGTTACACGTTTATCAACATATTTTACAAAGAAATTTGGCTTAAAACTAAAATAAACATACTTTCTTTACGCAATATCATGTAAGTATTTAAAAATTAAATTGTAATTTTGTATACGTTTCAAAATAACTAAAATCTATTCATAAAAACAGTAGATCATTAAATGTTGTTCTAAGGGTTTAATTGTAAAAATTATTACTTCTGACGCTCAATAAATTTTTGAAAGTAGAAAAGCTTCTCTTTATTTTAAATTATAGCTGGATCCATTTGAAAATTGCCATTCAAAATCAAGTTTAATTTATTTAATATTAAAAATCCTTCATTTTCAACGAATACTTCTTTCGATATTATTTTGATTTCTTGGCCAATGCATGCAGGTATTTTCTAAAATGAATCTGCTTTTATAAAGATTTGATTGTGTTGCTCACAAAATTTAAACGCGATTTTATGTAACTCAATTGTTTTGAAGGAAGCTCTTGTTTCTTAAGAACTATTTAACAGTCTTTAACTGATTTGCTTGTCGTTTCGGGAAAGTTGTATATAACCTTATTAAATTCTTCAAAATTGTTCGCATAGTACATTGTAGCATATAGCCAAATTCCCCATTTTGTTAGCACTGGTTTATGGGGCAGTGAGATATCAGATAATGATTTCTTGAATAATTGTACTCACAGAAGAATATAAGAACTATTTTTCCATATTTAATTAAATCTACAAATGGAAATTTCATTCTTATAGTTTCAGAAATTCGTTTCTATTCATGTGCTAAACTTGTACAATGCACAAAATGCATTATTAGTAAAATTTTGTAACTTGGTATTGTCTACGGCAAAAATAAGCTTGTCAGTCCATCATTTATGAATTTTGCTATAATGTTATTATCAGTTTTCTTCAATTCTTTTGTATATATCAAAATACTGTTGGTCGGATGTCTTCATGTTAAACTCATATTATTAAATTAAACAAGTCTGTGGTTTCGTCCACTCCAAACCACATATATTTATAGTTAATAATATCTTTAATTTTTTGTATGGTTTCATAGTATCTAAGAGCTACATAATTTTTTCTCGGGAATGCGTATTTTACAATATTTTCCCAAGAAAGATTTAAATGCATTATTTTGTAATTTTCTTAAAGGGATATTAGAATGTAAAAGTATTTTGCACAAATGTGAATTTAATTGAAGATGATGCTAAAGATTGTGAAATTGTGCTGTTTTGTTAGTTCAGCTTTGAACTTTTTCAAACGTTCTTGACGTAGTGTTGTTATAACATGTTTTACATACAAGTCTTGACTAGTTAGGATGCAGTTGGGAACTAAAATAAAACTTACTATTTTTAAACATGCCTTACAAAATAATGTATAATTTTCACTTATTAATTCTGGATAGCCTCTAATTAATTCTTGTATTGTGGTTAAATATACATGTGAATTATATAATATAATTTATCTGTGATTCCCCAGGTTAATACGATTCACGCATATAGTAATTTTTGATAAATAAGCAAAGTTTTTGGAATGTCAATTCAATAGTTTATGAATGCGAGTTTGAATATGAAAATACTTTTACCGAGAGAAGGAAATTGATACGGTTGCAGAACACCTGATTATTAGCTATCACTTAAATTTGTTTACATTTAATACTGGACCTCATCATTCTGGCCCGAGCGGCATAATATAAAGATGTTGTTTTAGTTGTGTACGAATCATTAAATAGACAAACCGCCAAATTTATGATCGAGCGTATCAAGTTATCGTTTCTTGAAATATATACGCACGGGGAATTATTTCATGAGAAATGCGACATAAACAATAATATCCATTTATATTGGATTCAATCTACTAATTGTATTATATCTACCGGAATGTTTAAAAGGCCGTCTTAATAAATTAAAAATAATAGAAATTAAATATAATTAAAATTATATTTCTTACCTTATTTTAATGAATTACAATACAATATTATTAAAAATTGTAGTGCAAATAAGTGAACTTACTTTTTTAGTTTGAATACATTAATTTAATGTTGAATTTTGATCATATTTCATAATAATAACAATAAAATCTTTATTTTATGGTTAGATCAGGTCTGGTTAGGTTAGGTTAGGTTTTGGTTAGGTGAGATTAGATTAGAAAAGATCAGCATATGTGAATATTAATAATAATATATTTATTTTATGGTTAGGTCAGGTCAGGTTAGGTTAGGTTAGGTTTAGGTTAGGTTAGATTAGATTAGATAAGATCAGCATATGTGAGTATTAATAATAATAATTAATATATTTAAAATTTATTTGTTAATATGTTTAGGTTAATTAATATTTCTAGATGAACTTTCAACAGAATGACTTAATTAAAATGTATACAAAATAATTAACATTTATTATTAAGAAAGAATGTTTGAAATAGAAAAAAATTAGTCTTACTTCTACGATCTGAATTTTCTTGGCCGATTTTTTATAAATTAAAATAAAATAATTATTTTATCATGAAAATTTAATCAATTGGTAGTTAAAATTTAAATAAATTTCCGTTAACGCTTCCTAATTATCACTTATTTGTACACGTATGCTAGAAAAATTTGATTCATATTCACACGATGATGAGTTTCGCCATATCCTGCGCGCGTGCACAATTAAGCAGTGTTTATAGACGCCGATGAAAGACGATCGTTAATTTCGCGGCACCCCATTAATAACGATTTATTGATGTTAAAATAACTTCTTTATATTAAGCCGCTCGGGACGGAATGATATAGTCGCTTTAATACTTACTGGGGCCCCTATTTATTTTTTAACGACGTTTACATCCGGAATATCATAGGTGTGATTCCTATGAAGCGTTCGTCTGTATTATCTGAATAATGAGACGGTCTATTATATCTACTTATTTATAAACGAATCCATTGTAAATTGGTAATTTATACTAATATTTATTAATAATAAAATTCATTATAATTATTGTATCATATTATGAAGATTTTTAACAATTATGTTGTCAAAAGACACGAAGAAAATATGTAATACAAATATAATCTATAAATGATGGGATACAGACTTTTACGAAAATTCTCTATATTAGCACATTAATTTAATATCAGCGTGAAATTATTATTAAATGTTTTTTAAATGTTTAAGAAAATGCTCCAAATAAGCATCAAAATCTAAAAAAAGCATGAAAATAAGCATAAAAAGTCAAAATAAGCACAAAAAGTCAAAATAAGCAAAAAAGCCCAAAAAAACTTAGCGCTAAGTAATCACATTCTTCAAGATTCGTATAGATATTAAGACATTTTTTCGATGCTATTAATATTATGGATAAGCATAATGCTAGAAATCCGCTCTCTAATCATAATAATTAATAAAGTAAAGTAAAGTATGTATTATGATATTCTTGAAACTAATAACCTTAAAAGATTTAAATAATTTCTTTATTTGTGTTACACTATTCTTTTACCAGTCACTCGAGTTTCGATCAAGAGCTGATCATTTTCAAACTTAAAGTAAATTAAAATTGAAAACACAATTAAATACAATTAAATAAGGAAAATAACACAAGGTCAACCTGGTCGTTAATAATGGAGATGTCCGAACTAGTTTTTTCTCGAGGCGTTAGAAATTCAAAAGCCAAAACTAGTCCGGACTACCCTATTATTAATGACCAAGTTAAAAGAGTTTCGACTATTGGTGAAATGTATCTCTAGTATTATTTTTAAATTAAACTTATTTACTTATTATTGTTACTTTTCTCAGTTTCTTGTATCTCGAAACCTAATTAGTTTATATTTTTACAAACTTATGAAACCAATTATATTGTAAATAATGTAGTATAAAGTAACAAGATCAACAGTTTATAAAGAATAACTTATATAAATAAAATTACTAGAAATTTAATTTATAGTTAAGTCAGTATCTTTAAAACGAATAGAAAATAATCAGTAATTTAACAAAATAATTAGGACTGGACTAATATTAGTATAATAATTAGTGTGAAATTACATATGTCTAGATAAGTACATTAGTTATAGCTAAAAACAACATAGGTATATAAAACAATTGCTTGTAACATTAATTTATTCTAAATTTATTGTGTATTACAGAATGCATAATTTTAATAAATAATAGGCAATGCTCTACTTTACTACCCGTTTATTCAATACCACTTGTAGGACGATCGATTTAAGCTAAGCCGTCGACATATTAATTAATTCAATGCATATTAAACAGAATAAGAAGAGAAAAAAGTCATGCGATGGATTAAATTATCGTTATTTGACGTAAACTTGTGTATATATAAAAACATAGTCATCTGATTAAATGTGAAATTTAAGATAAAAATTAACCCTATACTACACTAATTACAAAATATTGTCGTATTCCTTAGCAATAGAAAGAATAATAATTTAAGCATTTACCATCTTTATATGTTTGAATGTACAAATGGTCCTTTTGGGGCATTATATCGAGGTGTTACTAGAGGACTATGAAGAATACACATATGGATAAGAATTTTTGTTGGAGGAGTGTAAGGCCTTCTAAAATGGGAAGTAGGTTGGTTAATTGGTGTTAGATGGTTTTTTATAGGACTGAGGGGATATCTAATTTTTGTTAGTCCAGGGCTGATAGTTCACATACCTGGATATTTTTAAGAATAAATAGATGAGGTTTATTGAAAAAGATAGCGGCGTAGAGGTCGGCAGATCATTTTGTAAACAACTCTTTTTGTTGACACTCCTTTTCTGGTTTTGGGGATGTGTTTTGATTTAGGTATTTGCAAAAAGGAGATGGTATAATTGAGTAATTAATAATATTTATTTAGAATGGCGAACTGTATGGGTGATGAAAAGGAAAAGATAAATGCAGAGTGGGATATTATACTACTAAGGCAGTATCATCTGGGCATTTGCTCACAGGAGAGGGTAGGCTGAAGGGTTGAGGTTCTGTGGATCAGGAGTAAACTTATCATGGATATAAATGTTGAAAATTGTTTATGAACAAAAGACGTGGTAGGGTTATTCAGATTTTAACTTGTAAATGTCTATTAGATAAAAAGATATTTAAGGAATTGCATTGAAACAGTAAACTTCGATGTTATACTGAGTTGAAAGCATTTTAATTGTCTAATAAGTAGTGATGGGCATAATCGAATGATTTCAATAATCGATTATTACTTTTCGAGTAATCTGAAAATCGATTAATCATTCGAATGATTACTCGAATTATAATTCGAATGATCACTCGAATGGTAATTCGAGAACCGATCGCTCGAGAACCGACCGCTCGAGTGATTGCACGAGACCCGACCGCTCGAGTGATTGCTCGAGAACCGATCACTCGAGTGATTGCTCGAATAAAACACAATATAAATCATTATAAAAATAAGTTCTTGCTGATAATTCGCGTAACACGAATCAGTGTTTAATTTTTTGTAATTAACTGTTGCAAATTTTGTAATTTATACAGCGTTTTCAAAAATTAATTTGACGCACAGATTAAGAGCAACAGTAATTTAATATTAAAAAATGGTGATGTGGTCATCATAATACTTTCTTTTTTACAAAAATGCCATTCTTAGTAATTTGTTCGATTTTTAATTCTCTTCAATTACCTTTTATATTAATTTCATGTAACTCCTATAGTTTATTAGCAATTGGCAAAAAGTGTCAACATTTTCAATTTTTATTTTTTTTTCTAAAAGTTAAGAATTTTACAAAAAACATGTTTTTATAAAACTGGTTCATTTTCTCATTTCTTTTAACTTTTGTAAAATTTTTCATATTAAAAAAAGTATCGGAAAAAAATGAAAAACGGCCTCGAGTAAACAGTTACATGAAATTTATATAACAAATAATTGTAGAGAATTAAAAAATGAATAAATTATTAAGAATAGCTTTTTTGCGTACATCTCATAGTTTTCGAGAAAAATATAGGAAAAGTGCTATGATGGCCACATCACCACTTTTTTTTTAATGGTATTTGTGATCGTGACCAAAACGATAGGCAAGGTTCAATTTAACCTCGATTAATTATATATATTAAAATATGTACAATTATACTAAATTGAATATGAAGTTGGTGCGTAGTCAGCATTTGTGCTGCATAGGCCTAACTATATTGGAGCTCGAGGAATACGCACTATTTTTTTTAATACGTCCCCTGTTGCGACTTTAGGTTAACTATCTGTAATTACCGGCGACGCACTTTTGTCCCTTAGAGTCGGAATTTAGTTTATAAAGAATAATCTTATGAGCACAGCACATCATGTGTCGAGTGTTTTTACGTAACTTTTTTTGAATTAAGTTGCGATGTAACCTTGTGGAAAAAATGTATTGTTTGGGACTACTTTCAAAAGAATGGACAACAAGCTACGTGTGGTTTATGCAAAAAAGAATTAAAATTTTTCAATAACACCACCATTTTAAAACAACATTTAAGTAAAGTTCACCCAGTTCAATATTTATCAAAAGTATCAGATGAATCATCAGCAACAGAAACTGAAGCGAACGACTCTGATCAACCGTCAACTTCAACAACAAAAACTAGTATGTCTAGTACTAATATGTCTAGTAATAGTATGTCTAGTACTAGTATTACTAATAAGCGAAAAATAGAAGAAGACAGTAGTAACTCTGAAAAAAAACCGCCAGTTAAAATTATTAAAATGCAATCTCCAAAATTAAATTTTAATGAATGTGAAGTGAATGAAATTAATAAGAAAGTAATAAAAATGATAGTGACTGACAAATTAAGGATTTTTAGAGTATACTAAAACACTTCAACCAATGTATACCTCTCCAAGAAGGAAACAACTAACAAGTGTTATACTGCCAAGATTTTTTTTGAATAAACGGTGTCGAAATTAAAAAGCGAGATGAAAGCAATAAATCATATTTCCATAACAACAGATATGTGGACATCGGACAGCAATCGATCATATATCACATAACTGCACATTTCATTTATCAAGACACTCTGCTCTCAAATGTACTAGCAACAAAAGAAATACTGGACAAAATATCGCTAATGAAATAACCACAATATTGACTGAATTGAATGTTTTAAATAAAGTGCTAACTGGTGTATCTGATAATGGAACAAAAATGGATCCATGTGTTGCACATACATTAAATATATGCCTTAAGAAAGTTTTAACGGAATGTACAAGATTGGACAGTTTATTAAAACAGTGTCTTGCATTAGTGGCTCATTTCAAAAATAGTGTATGTGCAGCAGAAAAACTGAAAATAACTCAAGTGGAAAAGATGCGACCCATTTTAAAAGTAAAACAGGACGTAACCACTAGATGGAACTCTAAAAATGATAGAACGTCTATTAATAATTAAAGATCCTCTTTCCATCACAGTCACGAACCTTGAAAAGGCTCCAGAATATTTAGATGCCACTGATTGGGACATTTTAGAAGACAACCCGTTGAAACGATAACAACCTTTTTGTCTGGAGAAAAATACCCTACAATATATCTCATTATTCCTTTGATAAGAGGCGTGTTGTACTCATTAAACAATTTTAATCCAAAAACAGAAGTTGGATTGATATTAAGTAATGCCCTAGTTCATGTTATTAATCGTAGATTTGGTCTACTAGAGACAAACAAAATAGTAGCAATAGCAACAATTTTGGATCCACGATTTAAAAATATTGCTTTCGAACTTGAAGAAAATGGAGATGCGGCACTGAGGAACTTTCCATTATGATTTCTGAACTAAATTATAAGGAATCAAGCACTTCAAGAGGAAACTGCGATCCAGGTGTAGTTATATATGAAACCGCTTTAGAACAAACAAACAAACAAACACTACTCCAAGCACCATGGTAATGCTTGCTATTCAGCAATATTTTGAAATGCTTCGTCTCAATTGGACAAAAAATCCTCTCGAGTTTTGGAGTAAGTACAAATTAACATTTCCACAACTTTACCAACTTGCTTGTAAATATTTATGTATTCCTGGGACATCTGTTCCTTCAGAACGAGTGTTTTCCAAAGCTATGCAATTAGCAAATATTCGGAGAAATAGATTATCTCCACAAAATTTAAATAAAATTATATTTTTGAATGGATGTTTTTAATACTTCTTTGTATAATTTGTAATAATCTTCATATTATAACAAAGACAAGGACTAAGATTTTTTCATGTTAATAAAATCTTGTTGGTATTTCACCATTTTGGAAATTTTGTTGTATATTTTTTTAACTACCCACTGAATATTCAAATTTAAAAATTTATTTTAGAAGGAATTTCAACAATCGATTATTACTTTTCGAATAATCAGAACATCAATTAATCATTCGAATGGTCCCTCGAGTTATATTTGAGAACCGATCGCTCGAATGAAACACCCGAATTATAAAAATAAGTTTTCGATGATAATTCTCGATGATAATTCTCGATGATAATTCGCGTACCTTGTTTCGGTGAATATTTTTTTGTAATTGAACTTTGCAAATATTATAATTTATACAGCGTTTTTAAAAATTAATCTAATAAAATCTGACATTATAAGCAACAGAAAATTTAACATTAGAAACTTTATGAATTGACAATTTAGAGGAAAAATATTTTATTTGAAACTGTAAAACACATTTTAAACCTTTTTTTTAACAATTTTTGTTGCATACATCTTTTAAAATAAATAATTTCTATTATTGCAACTTATTTGTTGAATTTGATTCTCGTTTATCACGTGGTGAAACATTTTTAATATTAAGAGTAGTTTATAGAAAGGCACTTGGTTGGTTTCACAATGTTTACGATTTATTCCGACTAGTTTCGATTTTTACATCATTACACCATTCCTAGATAATGATGTAAAAATCGAAACTAGTAATAATTGCAATTTATGTTATAAGTAAGTATAAATAAGTGACACCACTTAAATGTGTTAATCACTCTTATTCGGAATTCATAATTTATGCTTGTTCTTTTTATTTCCAATAATCGAATACATGTTCTTTCACATTTGTATATGTTCGTATTCGATATTTTCATTCGAGTGATCCCATAATTCAAGAACCAATCGCTCGAATTATAAAAATAAGTTCTCCAGATAATCCATTATTTTGATTTCTTTTTATGTATAATAATCGAATACATGTTCTTTCAAATATGTATACGATTATATGAGGACCGATCGCTATAATTCGAATGATCATTCGACAACTGATTGCTCGAGAGAAACACCCGAATTATAAAAATAAGTTCTCTCGATGATAATTGATTCTTTTCATTGATCCCATAATTCGTGAACCGATCGCTCGAGAATCGACCGCTCGAGTGATTGCTCGAGCACCGATCGCTCGAGTGATTGCTCGAGTATAGTGATGGGATCATTCGAATAAAAATAATCGATTTATACGATTATCAAAATAATCGATTATCTCGAGAACTTATTTTGATAATCGAATGAATCGATTATTTTCATTCGTATGATCCCATCACTACTAATAAGACTGTAGCGAATTTCTGGCGTTCGAGGTATGCTGTTTGGCAGTTTGAGGTTCTTACCTTTATGTAGGCTACACATTTTGTTATATCATTTATAATTACATACGAATATACAAAGTTTGAATAATAAAATGTATTAAAATCCTTCAGTTCGTTGTAGAAAATTATTATTATAATATTATTTAAATTATTATACAAAGTTTAATTCGAAAGTAATCTTGATCAAAAACCCTGGTTGGCATTTCTTCGTAATTCAATAATTGGTATTATTTCCTGATGGAATTATACTTCATAATAATGGTGGCTATGTTAATTCGTATTTTTACTAACGATGCATATTTATATTACACTCATAAACAAAGTATATTTCTCGGGTAGTATATACTCAAATTAAAATTTATATTGACTACTTCCAAAAATTATTTTTTTAAATGTGATCTTTCAAATACTAGCAATTCAATAAAGATCTGAATGTAATTTACTAGTACCTTATGCGATGTCCCAAAAACAAAAATATTTATTTTGTATACGTGTCTCTTATTACTCATATGGTAAAAAATTATATTAATAAAATATATTATAGTCCTTAGGTCATTGTAGAAAATAAACTAATAATTTGAAAATACGAAAACACTTAATAAATCTACAACATTGAATATCATTGAAATAACTACTTCCCTGGTTAATACCTCGACAGAATTATACAAAAGTAATTTGCGTGTTACAGAACAGCAAAGCTATCAGAGCAATACTAGTTTAAATGTATTTCATTTCTGTCAAACAAACTAAAAAAAATAAACATATGTTAAACAGTTTTTGAGTGAATGTGGTGTGATTTACGATGATTTAATTTCAATAAACTAGCGAAAGTAATTAAATAATGTAACAATTAAGTTCATAAATATCTGCAGACACAGGTTCGAACTTTAGTAATATCTGTACAACTTTAATATACAGGGTTATTCACGCTATACGGCACGGAATATTGTGGCCAAAATACGTGACTTTCAAAAAGTTTCACTTTGGGGATATATGGGGGTCTATTAGGGCTACTTTTTAAAATTATTTTTATAATATACAGGGTGTCCCAAAAACCCTAAAAGTATCAAAGTTGAGTTTTTTTTAATGAAACACCCTGTATTTTATTGCATTTTTGGATCCGTCTATAAAAATAAGTATGTGTTTTAATAAGGTTTTTATTACATAAACCTTAAGGTTTTTGAATTAATTTGAATTTTGTAAAAATGTAACCTAATTTTCATGTTTCAAATACTTAAAAAATAAGTAAGTTATGCATACCAAATTTACACAGAAGTGTAACAATAGATCATATTTTATTTTCCAAGTATAATAAACTTGACATCTTATGCCGGGTGTAAAAAAATTGGAATTAAACAAATGAGAACTTTAAATGACTATAACTTCATTTATTTAAATGGAACGCTATATTTATTAATTTATCAGCAAATGCACGTTTTAATTACCTATCGAATGGTATTTAAATCTTAAGTCTTAAGTCTTCTCGTTTTTACAGAAAACGCCAAAATATTGTTTATTGCACCGTTTTAGTACTTTTTAAGTAAAAATTTTAATTTATCTAGTTTTCCATCGTATTTAAAAACGTAAGATAATTAATTTAGTCTGCTGCTTTAGTTTAAATAGCCTGTCTTTTGTTTTAGTTGTGTTATTTTGCGTTTTCGTGTTAGATCGTTAGTAATCGTTATTGTTTGAACATGGTTGTTGTGTGCCATTGTAAAAAATGAAAATTTAAACAGATTTTCTTATACTGAGTTTTTTATAACTGACACTTCCAATTTCTTTAAACTGGTTTAATAGTCTCTCAAAAATAGCTGGCTTAGGGTGATTTCTTTCGGGAAACCTTTAAGTATAAACTCAACAAGCCAATAAACAATTTTGATGACATTCTCCAAGCATAAAAATAATGCCAATAACCCCTTCTTTTGAGTAAATCTTCATTTTTTACCAAAAAATACAACAGCGATGTTCAAACAATAACGATTACTAACGATCTAACACAAAAATGCAAAATAAGACAACTATAACAAAAGACAGGCTTTTTAAACTAAAATGACAGACTAAATTAATTATCTGACGTTTTTAAATACCATAGAAAACTATATACAAACAAATTTTTACTTAAAAAGTACTAAAACGGTGCAATAAACAATATTTTGGCGTTTTCTGCAAAAACGAGAAGACTTAACACTTAATATTTAAATACCATTCGAAAGGTAATTAAAACGTGCATTTGCTGATAAATTAATAAATATAGCGTTCCATTTAAATAAATGAAGTTATAGCCATTTAAACTTCTCATTTGTTTAATTCCAATTTTTTTACACCCGGCATAAGATGTCAAGTTTATTATACTTGGAAAATAAAATATGATCTATTGTTACATTTCAGTGTAAATTTGGTATGCATAACTTAATTATTTTTTAAGTATTTGAAACATGAAAAATAGGTTACATTTTTACAAAATTCAAATTATTTCAAAAACCTTAAGGTTTATGTAATAAAAACCTTATTAAAACACACACTTATTTTAATCGAAGGATCCAAAAATGCAATAAAATACAGGGTGTTTCATTAAAAAAAACACAACTTTGATACTTTTAGGGTTTTTGGGACACCCTGTATATTATGAAAGTAATTTTAAAAAGTAGCCCTAATAGACCCTTATATATCCCCAAAGTGAAACTTTTTGAAAGTCACGTATTTTGGCCACAATATTCCGTGCCGTATAGCGTGAATAACCCTGTATATTTGAATTTTAATTCCAATAAAAACAATTACTAAAAATAAATTGAATAAAAAGTTAAAAACTTACTCTGCCATTACTTTTGTATAAGTCAACATCCGTCGAGGTATTAACCAAGGAACTAGTTTTTTATGAAATATTTTCGTATTTTTAAATTATTATATTAAAAAAGAGACCTCTAGGGAAAAACAGAAGAGGCAGGCCGAAGAGAAAATGGGAGCAAGGAATTTCAAGAGCTATGAGCGAGAGAAACCTGGAGACTGGACAATGGGAAGATAGGAGATGGAGGGCGGGTATCGGACAACGTCGCAGAACGTTTTAAAACCGAGAATATATATATATATATATATATATATATATATATATATATATATATATATATACAGGGTGTCCCGTTAATGCGGGGAAATGGCTGGACCATAGATTCCTGGGGTCAAAATATGATGATTTAACACAACTTATCTATATCCAAAAATGTATGGTTATACATTATTATTTCAGTTATTATGGTCATTAGTGATTGACAGGAAGTATAAAAAACAGTAGTACCACCACTTAAAAACTAAAATATTTTTTTATTGGTGCATCCATGCAGAGGGGCTTAAGAATAGTCTCAGAGTGCTGTTAAAGACGCACTGCCCAGGCTCAACATCTATGGAGTTCAATCTACAGAAGGAAACATATTCCTACCTACTAGAGAACGCAAAAACAAGGCTGGTAAACTCATTGCTAAAAGAAAAAAAATGAATGAGCATTTAGCGGTTGGTAGTTTTAAAGCCCGCACTATTCCCAGATGGCATTGCTACAGCTGAAGCTATATATAATATTCCCCTACCTATAGGCAGTTTACAAAGTTATCTTTACGCTAAGCTATATTCTAATGGAATGGAAATAGAGGACCCAAGGGGCGAGGTAGGGTATATTGTAGGGGATGACCTCCTGACGATCTTGGACGACAAGGGCTATTGTACGCAATGTTAGTTCGAAGACCTACCAATTTTCATAACAGGTAAATATGAAATCATATTGTCCATAGCCCAATGCCCTCTAAATACCATAGTAAAATGGTGTATGAGGGAAGGCTTTAATTTCAATTCTGACTAAACTATGGTGGTACCTTTCATTAATCGTGAGAAGCTGAATATTAAAGCTACCGAAGTAAAAGGACAAGAAATTACGCTATCCGATCAGGAAAAAAAAACAATCTGCAAAGCTACAACGATACTTTGGATTTGCCGCAGGCTCTTTGGTAGATCACGAAGACTAAAACCGAAAATGATACATAGTAGGTCAACACTAAACAAGCAAGTGCACAGAAGAAGCTTAACCTTCAGAGAATGTACTACCCTGGCATCACGGGGGCTATGCATACCACTCCCTCTTTAGGAATGAAATCTTTACTAGACCTACTTTATTTGCACAAACAAATCAGAAAAGAAAATCTAATGAGTGCGCTAATACTGAACTATCATGGTACAGAACATAGTTTCGAACATTCAGAAATTTTGAACCTAATTAAATTACCTACAAAAAGCGTCGGATGTAATGCCGGCCAAATTTTAATACGTTGACGATTTGCTCATCGTTAGCGATTATATCACAGATTTAATATACATTAGGGACAGTATTATAAACGTGCTACAAAATGGAAAATTTTATTTAAATAAATTGAATTCATACAATGAATTAATATTATAGCATATCAAATTTTGAAAATAATAATGTAATCAGAACAGAAAAACGAATAAAAACAATAATCTATTGGGTTGGGACTCTTTATCAGATCAATTTACTTTTTCTGTGCATGAACCAAATGAATCTAGAATTATTAATAATATTAATACTAAGAGAGCAATCCTTTCTCAGCTATTTAGTTTGTTTGACCTTAGTTAACCCAGTTGTAGTTATGACAAAATGGGTTATTTAAAATGTTTACACACGAAATGGATTTTTATTAAACCTTGATTTAATTGTTAATTTTAAAATATCACGTGATACAGTATTTAGTAAAGGTTTTGAGTTGCACGAATTTTTTAATTATGGCAAAATCACACATTAAAACTCTAAAACTTCCCAGGTTAGAATTGCCTGGCTTCTTTCGCGATTTTTTAATAGTGTACAAATGGCACTTAAATTTTAAAAATATTAATTATAATAAAATTATGTTATTGAATTGACGAGGCGGATACATGATGAAACTCCATAACAAATTGAAATAAAACAACAAATAAATGAATAATCATTATTCATCTGTTCATCAGTGTTCAACAATAAATGTGAAACCCTCAATAAATTATGTGGTGTGATCTGTCGATATTTTAATTATGAATAAAATTAGAAAATTCGCATTTTAAAACCTTCGTCACTGGAATTTGTGAAACAATTATTGGATATATGTATCCCGAAGACAATAATGAAATAAGTATAATCTTTGGTGACACGGTCGTAGATGGCTGACCGAGGAGAAGAGAAGATTGGCTTCAATCAAAATTTTCTCTAATTAATAATATTCTGGATCTTAGTTGTATCAGGATATATCATATCCTAGTACAACTAAGATCATCTTGGAAAGATTAGCCGTACAAACGTTATTAAATCAACAAATAGATTAGCACTCTTGTGCATAAATTGAAGATTGAATAAAACTATACTTAAGACCCAAGGTAACATTCCAAAAATTAAGAACAACTGAGTATAGTTGTCAATTGCTGCCGTCAGTTCGTGCGTTAATAGTTCATTGATTATACACTATAAAAGTCATTTTAATCATATCAGTTTTGCGTAGCCGCTTCCGTTGCTTTTAATGTTGGTGCACTCATTCGATTTATCGTAATTGGTAAGTGAGTAACCGTTATATATTAACTTAACCTCACTACCTTATTTGTTTACTTACTTTATTCCATATTGAGTGTACCTTTGGTTGCATATAATAGTTTACATATTTTTGTATAAGTCCACGTGTATCATTACAGTTCCTTATCCGTGGTCTTCTTGTCTGTTTTTTTTTAAAGTCACCCTGATCGACCCCTGGGTGTGAAGCGAGTGTCCTTGTTATTCCTTTGTTTTATTATTTTTTTTAAATTAAATTTTCTCCAATTTTATAAGGACATATTTCGGAATCATGTCCCTAACGTGTGCACGTTGTAATTTAACTATTTCACCGAAAAATGTTTCATTAGCAATTAAATGTGCGGGCGAATGTGCATCATGGTTTCATGCTAAATGCGAAAATATATCAGACAAGGATTTAGCTCAATACCGATCCGAAGAAAAGAAAAATAATGGAGATAAATGGTCTTGCACCAGGTGTACTATTCCAACCATAGGATTAATTAAGTCACTGCTTCGTTCAGAATTTACGCTCTTTAGAGATGAAATAAATACATCAATTAAAAATGTATTGGAAAATGTATCCATCTTAAGCACCAGAATAATGGATTTGGAAAACGAAAATAAGAATTTACGCGTAGAAATCGAAAATTTAAAAAATAATCCAAATGATAATTTAATGACCGAAATTCTAGATAGGCAAGATAGGCAAAACAATGTAATTTTCTATAATATAATTGAGTCTAATGATACTAACTTTGATTTGCGTAAAAAACATGATGTTGATGAATTTAATAAAATTATTTCTAGTGTTCCTGAGTTAAACGTTAATGCTACTAAATTAATTAGACTAGGCCGTAAATCAAATAAACCCAGGCCACTAAAAATTTCACTAGAAAATAAATTTCAAGCTATAGAGATCCTAAAAAATCGTAAGAGATTCCAAGAAAAATTTCCATCTTTAAATGTTTCATCTGACCTAACATTATCTCAGCGTGAGGAAATTAAAAAGGTCAATGCAGATCTATTGATTCGGAAAAATAACGGCGAGCCTAATGCTCATATCAGATTTGTAAGAAACAAGCCGACGATTTTTTCTGGGAACACTGATCCGCCCACTAATAAGTCTAACAGTAGTCCAAAAAACTAACTCTATATTTTCAAAATGTTGGAGGTATGAAAACTAAACTATCCAATATTATGCATTCAGTTAATTCATCTTCCTTTGATATTTTAATTTTTATTGAAACATGGCTAGACGACAGTATTACTAACGCTGAACTGGGTTTCAATAATTACATCATTTACAGGCAAGATCGAACTAATTATACAAGTATGAAATCGAGAGGCGGTGGGGTCCTTATCGCCATTAAAAAATGCTTCCGGTCACATTTAATAACGTTAGATTCAATATGCCTTGAAGAACTTTATGTAAGAGTAAACAACTCATTAATAATTGGCGCAGTGTACATCCCTCCTTCATCCAATGGCATTATTTATGAAAACCATTGTTCCACGATTGACACCCTTCTTTCAACCTTTCCTAGTGACAATGTTTTAATCTGCGGTGATTATAACCTACCTGGTGCGCTATGGTCTATGAACAACAGTTCTTTAACTCATTCCTCAAATAAGTGTGATTTGGCTGATATATTAAGTGAATCATTTATATATCACAACTTATTTCAAATTAACTCACTACCCAATTCACGCAACGTTTTACTTGATTTATGTTTCTCAAATATTGAAAATGTATTAATAAAATCAAGCTGTGATTCTCTTTGTGCCAATTCTATTCATCACATTGCGTATGATATTAGTGTTCCTCTTAATATAGAAGCAAATTCTTCATATGATTTTTTTCAATTTGACTTCAAAAATGGCGATTACATTTCGATCAATAACTACCTTGCCAGTATCGACTGGTTCTCATTACAAAACAATATTAGTGTAGATGATGCAACATCAATGTTTTATGAAATTATCTACTTCGTCATGGATATGTTCATACCTAAGATTAGAATAAAAAACAGCAACTACCCACCTTGGTTTAACTCTGAACTGATCCGTTTAATTCGTGAGAAAAAACTGGCACACATTAAATATAAAAGTACATTAAGTCCATCGGATTATGATCTTTTCGCAAGGTTAAGATCTGAATGTAATACTTTAAGTAAAAGTTTACACAATGCTTATTTGACGAAAGTTGAAGGAAATATTAATCTAAATCCGAGACGATTTTGGTCTTTTGTGAACAAATCGCGTAAAACTAATGGCTTTCCAAAATGCATGTTCCTTGATGGAGACAAATCTGACGACCTCGAGCACATCACCAACTTATTTGCCGATTTTTTTTCATCAGTTTACATAAATGAAAATTTGCCTGCGACGCCTACTACATACAAAAAT
The DNA here is from genome assembly GCA_963969525.1 of Ontholestes murinus. Classification (NCBI taxonomy): domain Eukaryota; kingdom Metazoa; phylum Arthropoda; class Insecta; order Coleoptera; family Staphylinidae; genus Ontholestes; species Ontholestes murinus. The sequence continues at coordinate 43,272,135 of OZ018390.1, forward strand.
ATATCGGATGACTGTAAGCAATTATCTGTGTCTACGATCGATGTGTTCAATGGCATTAATAATTTAAAAGACTCTTTTGCTACTGGCCCGGATGGTATTCCACCGTTCTTTTTGAAGAAATGCATTTATACATTAACTCAACCGATTACGATGTTATTTAAGAACTCATTGAAGACTGGGACATTTCCCTCTTCGTGGAAGTCAAGCTACATTTCACCTCTATTTAAATCAGGTAATCGCTGTGATATCAGGAACTACAGAGGCATCTCCATTCAATCAACTATTGCGAAACTGTTAGACAATCTTGTTGCTACACAGTTGAAACGTACATGTGAGAACTTACTAATCCCCCAACAGCATGGATTCTGTAGTGGACGCTCTACTCTAACTAACTTGTTAGTGTTCAACACATCTTTGACTAATGCAATGGAAGCCGGTTTACAAACAGATTGCATTTACACGGACTTCTCCAAGGCCTTCGACCGGGTGCATCATGAGTTATTACTTGAAAAACTTTCTAACGCAGGTCTAAGTGGTAATACAATTAAGTGGATTAGAAGTTTTATATGTGAAAGGACACAATTTGTTAAAGTGGATAATTGTCTTTCTAAGTGTATAAATGTTTCATCAGGTGTGCCTCAAGGCTCACACTGTGGACCACTTTTATTTTTAATCTTTATTAATGATATTGCTCTTTATTTACGCAAATCTAATTTTCTGATGTACGCTGACGATTTGAAAATATTTAGAACAATTTCAAATACGAACGACTGCAAAGCATTACAAGAAGACCTGTTGTCCTTAGAGCAATGGTGTTTTAGTAATAAGCTATATTTAAATATTAAAAAATGTTGCAAAATCACATTTTCTCGTAAAAAGAACAATGTTGCATACGACTATATGATAGACAATAATTCTCTTGCAAATGTGGATGTTATTAATGACTTAGGTGTATTATTTGATAGCAAAATGTCATTTAAACAGCACATAGCTTCAATAGTTTGTAAAGCAAAAAATAGACTTGGGTTCGTCAATCGTTTTTCTGTTAACTTCTCTCCAAATACACTAAGACATCTCTATTTAACTTTGGTGCGTCCAGTGTTAGAATATGCATCTCCAGTATGGTCACCTTTTGTGTATTGTGATGTGGCTAAGATTGAAAGTGTACAGTTGAAATTTTTTAAAATTTATTCATACCGTATCGGTTTCAGTGTTCATGACAAAACAATTATTAGTACAATGTTAAATGTTCCATATTTACGAATACGAAGATTAGTAGCAGATTTGTGTGTTATATATAATTTGGTTAATGGATTTCTTAATTCATGTGTTCTTTTAGCCCAGTTAAATTTTAGTACCTTGCCACCACAACTAAGAAGATATCATCATTTATTTAGGATTCCATACCACTCAACAAATTACGGTTACAATAATCCAATTTCTAGAGCAATGCGCATATACAACTCATTGCCGAATTACATTGATTTATTTAATTCATCGCGTAATGTATTTCGTAAACATTGCTTTTTGGCAGCGTCTTCGCAAAATTTGTAACATTTCATGTTCAAACATTTGGTTTTGTTATATTAGTATAAATTTATAATTTATCACGCACGCATTTAATTGTCATATATTATAATATTTAGTATATTTCTTTTGTAAATTTGTAAAAGTTTATACGTTTATTCAATAAATAAATAAATAAATAAACATCCTAGAAGTAAAAAAAAGAATTTACAACAATGAATAATTCAGATAATTGGAAAACTAAAACAAGTCGACTAAAGAGGCAAAAATGGCATAGTTTATGTTCATCGATTGTTTTTATGGATGCTTTAAAGGATATGTGTACCTACACTTTATATATTCATAAAATTTAAAATTAAAAAATATGTTTACTCATGTATAGTAGTTTTTATACATATATCTATCAATTGTATTGTTTTTAATAAAAAATATGTAATGGTGAAATTTACTAATATATTGACTGAACAATTATTTATTATAAAAGTGTATTGTTTAATTAATAATCATATTACATAAAAATATTTGGAATATTTTTATATATTACACTTGTTTACTAAAAGCAATAGCATTTAATGACCTTACCTTAACTTCCCTTAAGTTCATAGCTTCTTCCCAAGAGTAATATTTGCGCTTCATACGTTTAATTGCAACTTTCTCTCCCGTATCTTTCCTCTGGCCCAGAACTACGGAACCATAGGTGCCATCTCCAAGAGCATGCAACGTGATGTACCGATTCATATTTATTAGCGCGTTCAAAAAAACACTAACTATGTTGACATCTCCACGTCAAACATTAAAAACAAAAATTCAAATGATTATGCATTTCTATTCCCGTTTAGAGTGGCTACCACAACAGACAGCGCTTTATAAAATAAAGGTGAACTGAACACTGAACAGGTGCACCGCTATGTTTATCGTTCGACCTTCCAAGTATTGATTATTTCGCAACTTTTACCCTTATTGTGATGGCGACCACCTCGTACTAGTCCGTTATGCTTAATTATGTATCTTCGTCAAAACGTTGCTTTTGTTAATTGGATGCTATCTAATTTCATTTGAAATGAATTATGTACAAGTATTAAATGATTATTGCCTTCTTTCTTTTAGTAATTAAAGTACTAGTATTTACTAGAACGCTAATATAATTATGACTTTAAAGTAATCATGACAAATAAATTCTGGCTTTTTTATTCTAATATGTGATTTTATTGCCTTTTACTTTTTAATTTTATATAATAAAAACACAAATCTTTATTTATATTACGTGGATCAATTGTAGGGACGCCATGCATTCTTATTAATTAAAAAGTTCATTCAAAGACAACTTGATTCTCCAGATAAAATTGTTGGTAATTTGATGGGAACCGATTCCTCAATCGCCATTTTTTGCAATGTGGATGAAAATTATTATTTTTTTTAATTATTCTAAATACCTTTTACCTTTCGGTGTCGGCTTTTAAATTTAAATTACATTACTTATATATTAATAAGGTCAAATTTTTACTTTTTTTTAATTATTGTGTTAGTTTTTCTATTTTTCTTTCCATTCTCTTTTGTTTCTAGTAATTGTTTTTATCTCATCCCATCGAATCCCTCTTATTTCGGCTGCTTTTCTTATTTCTTCTCTCCAAGATTTTCTGGGTCTCCCCTCGCTTCATAGACTTTCTTTACTATTATTTGTTGTCCCATCCTTGTTACAAGTCCTAACCATCTTAACTGGCTTTGCTGTATAGTTGACTCTACCGGTTCTATGTTAAGTTCTTCTCTATATGTGTCATTTCTTATCCTGTCCAGCTTTGTTTTATTTTTCTCATTTCCATGGCTATTATTCTGCTCATTTGAACCTTCGTTGTTGTCCATGATTCGCTTCCATATGTCAATATGGGTTTCATAATCCTCTTAATTATTTCTATTTTAGTCCTCTTCGTTATTTATTTTTTTCTAGTATATCATATTTTATTGTATTGAATAGCCTACCCGTTTTTTTGATTCGTTCATTTATTTCGTCTTCCAGGCTTCCCTTCCCTTGTTTATTATGGTTCCTAGGTATTTGTATTTCTTCACTTGTTCTAATTTTATCCCATTTCCTTTGATGTCGTGGTTTTCTCCGTTTACTCCTCCTATTATCATTGTTTTTGTTTTCTGGATGTTTAGGTTCATATTTGCTTTTTCTAACTGTTCGTTTATTGTTGCTACGTTGTGTTGTAAATCCTCTTCAGTTTCCGCGAGTAATATTATATCGTCTGCATAGCTCAGCTCTCTAAGTTGAATTTCCTCCATGATCCACTTCCCTACTTTATAGTAGTTCATTTTCTTCTTGCATCGCTTAACTGCCTCGTCTAGTATACCATTAAATAGTGTAGCTCTTAGTATGCATCCTAGTTTCAGTCCTGCATTATATTTTTTTCTGACTGTTCGTTGTTTGTACATATGTAGCACTCAGTGTTGTCATACATGATTTTTAAGCTGTCTAACATTTCTTGCTGTACCACCTTTTTTTCTAGCATGTCCCATACGTCTTTACGTTTTATCCTATCGAAGGCTTTTTCATGTCTATGTAACATTAGTGGATTTTTCTTCTAGTTCTTGATGCTTTTTCGCATATTTGTCTTATGGTAAATATATTGTCTTGTGTACCTCTATTTTTTCTAAAACCACTTTGAGTGTCCTCCAATTTCCCCCTATTTGTGCTGTGAGTCTCATTAATAATATGTGCTTATAATTGTTATGCCCCTATAGTTTCTGCAATCTTTGCTGTCCCCCGCTTTATGTATCGGTTTAATAACCCCTATTCTCCAATCTCTAGGTGTCTTATTTTTTCTCATTGTGTAATTCATGAGCTCTAGTATTCTTGTCTTCCTTTTTTGTCTAGGTATTTTATCATTTCTCCGGCTATCCCGTCGTGCCCGCATGCTTTTCCGTTTCTTATATGTTTACAAGCTTCCTTAAGTTCATCCATTGTTATATCTTTTACGTTCGTTTCTCTTATCATTGCCTTCTGCTCCTTCCCTTTCTCTTCCTCTCTCTTGTGTCCTTGTAACATATCTTCAAAATGTTCTCTCCATCTGTTCAATATGTCCTCTTCTTTAATTAGTGTGTTTCCTTTTTATCTTTTATTTTCTTTAATGTTCTTTATGATTTCTCATTTGTTTTATTGCTCCATAGAATAGTTTTTAGGTTGTCATAGTGTGCCTTTGCTAGATTGTGTCCTAATTCTTTCCATTTCCTGCTTTTGCTTTCTTTTACCAGTCGATTTTGTGTCTCTCTTGTTTAAATATTTCGTCCATTTGTTTTTCTTATTCTTGACTGCTATTTGTATTTCCTTGTTCCCCCATGCTGCAATTTTTCTTTCATAGTTCCCAATTTTTGTTATTCCGCAAGCTACTTGTGCTGCTTGCTTTACCCTGTTTTTGAAACTTTCCCATCTTGTTTCTATGCCCTCCTCCTTGTCTCTTGTTTTACGGTATTCGTCTAGTTTTTCATGGTATATTGTTCTTATGTTTTCTTCTTTTAGTTTATATGCTTTTATTTTTTCTTTAATAATCAGTCTTTTTAGGTTTATTATCAGTTTCTTTCTTGCAGTTAGTATCATTCTTACTAGGTAGTGGTCGCTGCCCAGTTCTGCTCCTCTTTTTACTGATCCATCTTTTACGTCCTTTCATATATTTTGACTTACTAGGAAGTAGTCGATAATCGATTTTTCTCTTCTGTTGTGTATTTCCCTAGTATATTTGTGACTGTCTTTTTCCCTTAACTTTGAATTTGTGATTATCATTTCGTTTTCTATACATAGTTCTATTATTCTTTTTCCGCTGTCATTCCTTGTATTTTCCCCTTCTGCCCCTAGGCATAGTTCCATTCCTTCATTTAGGAAACCAAAATGAACCAAAATTCCGTTAAAGTCGCCCATTATTATTATTATATTATAGTGTCTTATTTCGTCAATTTCCTTTTGTAACATCATGTAGAAATCATCTTTCTCATCTGCTCTTGCATTATCACATGGTGCATATATTGTTATGATTGCATATTCTTCTTCGTTTATTTTTATTTTAGTTACTAGTATTCTATCGTTTACATATTTTATATCTACTATGTCGTTTGCTTGTTCCTTTCTTACCATCATCCCCACTCCAGATTGTGCAAAGGTGGATGTCCCTACTCCTGCTCATATCATTTTATATCCTTTTTCAATGGTTTTTATGCCTGTTCCTTTTTTCTTTGTTTCCGTAATCCCCATTATTTGTATTTTTTTTTCATCTCCTGTCTTAGTTCTTATTCTTTTCCTTTTATTCCCTTTACGTTCCATATTCCTATCATTATATTTTCTCTTTTTGTGTTATGTATGTTGATGTAAGGGTTCTTTTCATTTATTTTGTTATGTTTAGTTTGTATTTTCTTTCTAATTAATTTTTTGCTTCCTTCTTTTATTGTTGTATTCATTGCTTAAATCCTGTGCCTTTTCAATCATACTATTATTGTGTCTATTCGTATCATCTTGTACATTATTTGTATTTCTCGTGGTTAATCCTTTTTTGGAGCTCCTTTTAGGACAACTCCATTTTCATTTTTATCCTATACATACAGGGTGTCCCATTTTAATCCGCCAGTAGCGATAATTCTGAAACTTTGCATTGAATCAAAAAGTGTTCCAAATGAAAAGTTAATGGTTCTGAGGGGGACATCTGATGCCGTAGACTTTGTCCCCCCAGCCCCCCAAGGGGGGCGGGAACAGGGGGCAACTTTAAAATTTTAAATGGAAACCCCTATTTTTTATTGCAGATTCTAATAGACGGTTAAAAAGTATGTAAGTTTTATCCGAAACATTTTTTTATTGGTCGAGAGATGGCGCTGCAAATGTAAAAGTTTTTTGTCAATTAAATTGCGAAAATCGTCACGTAATTAACTGTTATTATTACTTAATACTTACTCACAACCTTACAAGGTTGGTTTTTTCTCAGCCTGCCCAAATACTACCCCCCCCCCCCTACAAAGACGTAAAGTACTCAAAAATAGATAATGTTGATATTATCAACACTTGATAATGACCTGCAAAGGTCGAAACTATAGTTGTATCAAAATTGATAATATATTGTAAACTTTGTTTGTGTATATTATACAATAAATAGTGGTATCAAAACTTAAAAAATATTTTCATTTAACCTTTTTTAAAATGAACTACCACATAGTAACGGTCGCTACCATCATTTTCATTATTGTAAGTTCATTTATTTTCTCCTTGTTTATCGTTTTTACTTTCATATCGTTTACTTCTATTTGTAGTTTTTCATTAAAAAGTCTTTTAACCTCTTCCTCTAGCTTTTGTGTTTTTGCTAGCCCTTTTATTATAATGTTATAAGGTTGTCCGGACAGTTCGTGCCGATTTTCAGTAGGTAGCGTGAGAAGAGACCTGAATAGAGCACACTTACTGAAAACAAATGACATTTGTGCAAATTTTAAAAGAGAAAACTTCAGACTATATTTGGAAAAAGTTTGGTTACGATTCGTTAATTTTTATCAGTTTTATACGCCTTAGAATGTGGCAGCAAATAAAGTGCATTATAGGCATTTAATGCTTTTCTTTTTCCGAAAGAATAAAAATGCCACACAAGCGGCAAATAAGATATGCGCTGTTTATGGTGAAGATGCTGTAGCCGAAAGAACTGCGCAGAAGTGGTTTGCTCGATTCAAAGATGGAAATTTTGACCTTGAAGATCAAGAACGCAAGGGTAGGTCGTCCACCACAGACGACGATAAGATTAAAGCAGAAATCAAGAATAATCCACACTCAACATTGCGTCAAATATCAGGAATGGTAAATAAATCAAAATTAACCATCCACGAACATATTGTGAAGCTTGACTACGTAAACCGTCTTGATGAATGGATTCCGCATGATTTAACGAAGAAAAATCTGTTGTATCGCATCTCCATTTGTGACATGCTTTACAAACGCAACGAGGAGACACCATTTCTGAAGCATTAGTAACGGGGGATGAAAAATGGATAATTTATAAAAACGTTCAGCGTAAAAGGTCTTGGGGAAAGGGTAATGAACCACCTTTAGTCACCCCAAAAGCCGGTCTTCATCCGAAGAAGATAATGCTCTGTGCCTGGTGGGATTGGAAAGGAATCCTTTATTATAAGCTTTTATCAAATAATGAAACAATAAATTCGGAAAAGTATTGCTCTCAATTAGAGAAATTAAAGACAGTAATCGAACAAAAACGTCCAGAAATAGCGATTCGGAAAAGCGTCGTCTTTCATCAGGACAATGCCAGGCCTCACGTTTCTTTGACAACTCGACAAAAATTGTTGGAGTTTGGTTGGGATGTTTTTCCCCATCCACCGTATTCGCCAGACCTCGCGCCCTCGGAATTCCACCTTTTCCGACCATTACAAAATTCCCTTAATGGGAAAAAATTCAACTCTTTGGTTGAGGTAAAAATTTATTTAGACAATTTTTTTGCCGAAAAACCTGAGAGGTTCTGGAAGAACGGAATTCTCAAGTTGCATGAAAGATGGAGAAAGGTTGTGGAACAGAATGGTACCTATATAATTTAATAAATATATAGCAAAACTTAAATGAGCTGCGTTTCAATTTTCCTTAAAAATCGGCACGAACTTTCCGGACAACCCAATATTTTTCGTCTTATTTTTTTTGTTCGTTTTCAGCTTTTTTTCTAATTTGTTGGTCCTCTCTTCTAGCTCCTTTTTTCCGCCTGCTACTTTGCTTCTTTCTTTTCCATCTCTGCTTTTAACTATTTTATTTCTAGTTTTAATTCCTCCGAGTTTTTATCCATTTTATGTATCACCGTTTTTAGCATTTGCTTTATTTCATCCATATCGTCAACTTCCTCCTATCTTATCCAATTTTCGACACTAGCTTTCTTGATTAATTCCTCTTTTTTTCTGTTCCGGTGATCTGAGTACCTTCTTGCTTCTATTAAATATTCCAAACTCTTTATATCTTTTATATTTGTTCACATCAGTTTTACACGTTGTAGTTTGTTTATCAGACTCAGGATTATTATTATTATATCACCATAGATTTAATTTCGCGCGAATTTCTCTTCGCTGATTTTTAACACGACACGCGCGAAATCGCGATTCGTCGTTTGCCGGCCCGGATCGACCGATGGTTATAGCTGTATTTATCAGATGTATCAGATAATTAACGTAATTATAAAATAGCAAACGTATTTAGTATAAGCATTGAAAATAATCCGTGAAACTTTTATTGTACTAATATTTGTGTTTAAAGTATTTCACTTAACCAAATTATCTTTGAATTTTCTTACTTTGTTAGTATCTTTACTTAATTGATGTAGTACTAGTGTTTGGCTGCCGACCACGTGGTCCTTCTGATGTGTTTTTTGGTGTATTTGTGTGTGTGTACGTTTGTAAGTGGGCTTGCTACTATTAGGGATCGCCCCGTCACTCTAAAGCGCCATTAATTGTATCCCGATGGCCAATGGTACCGGCCACCTAACCAATTGCTGACCCAAACTAATGTTGCCTCACTCTCATTAATGCTAATGCGACCGCAAACGTTTAAGACACCCACTGGCGTTTTCTTCTTTACTCATTATATCATATTTACAAAAAATACTTAATATTACATCCTTCTCGTCACAACCTGAACAAAAAGTAATATTTTATATATTTTTTTATATTATATTACACATATTACGCCCGTGTTGGGGCGCTTACTCTACAAATTAATTGAGAATTTACATATTTAATAATGGAGAATTATAGACTGTCCATTGGATCTTCCGTCGTACGTCACAAACTATCGCTTCAAAAAAGGACGAAAGTTTTACAGTGCGTTCTTTGTCTAACGCATTTGGTTTACTTTATCAGACTGAATGTTTTTGTGTCGTTTGTCGAAGCGATATTTTGTGACGTAGGACGGAAGATCCAACGAATGGACTGTTTTAACTTTATTTGATCATTTAATAGAATACCTTTTTTATTTTATTTATTAATGTCTAGTTCTTCCCACAAATTAAACTTTTGGCTTTTATTACAAACGTGCAAAATTTCAAAATTATCATTAAAGGTTTGCTGGTACTCGATTAAATGATTGGTGCAGGTTGAAGAAGTTTTGTGGAATATCATTAATCATCAATGAATAACAAAACTTTAAACTTATAAAAATTAATGCTAAAGCACCAATCTTATATGGACTACCAAAACTCCATAAAGATGATTTTTCATCTGTTATCTGTCAACTATCAACTATCATCTGCCAATTGTTATCTGTTTAATATCATCTGTTAACTATCATCTCTCATATGAGATCTGTCATTAATTGTTTCCTATTAAGAATAGTAAATCCATACATACATGCCCCAGCATATAATATATGTAAATTTATAAATAAAATACTCCCAACCTTCATTGACTTCAAATCGCCATATTCAATTAAAAATTCTAGCAACAAATTAAAAACTCTCGTCATTCCTCCAAATGCAAAATTAATATCTTTCGATGTAAAAAGCTTGTTTACATCAATCCCAATAAAAGAACTAAAAAAAAAGATTCTAGAAAAACATATAAACAATTCTGATAACCCAGAAATAAATAAAAAAGAAATCACAGAACTAATTCACCTCTGCCTTAAATAAAATTATTTCACCATTACTTTCAGAAATGTTCATGTCAGAATTTGAAAATAATCTTTTAAGTAAGACTGAGTCAAAACATACCCATTACTGGACAAGGTATGTAGATTACATATTCTGCATTTGGGCAGGGACATATAGACAACTAAATATATTTGAAAATTTCTTAAATTCAATTAACAATAACATTTACACTTTACTTCAGAAAGAGAAAACAACAATTCCCTCAACTTCTTAGATTTAACCATAACTAAATTAAATAATAAATTACAGTTTAAAATATATAGAAAAGAAACTTTTACTGATGTCATCATTCTAGAAGATTCGAATCACTCCAATCAAATTAAAATTAGCACTTTTCATGCATACCTCCATAAATGAATTAATATTAATCAAAATAAAGAACATTATTACAAACAATTATCAGTTATAAAAACAATAGCCAGGAATAATGGCTACAATACAAAAATAATAGATAAATTACTATATAAGAAAAAACAGACACAGCTCTTAACATATTTTTATGCACCACAATATGAACAAAAAAACAAAAACTGGATTAAATTAGGAAATGTTAATGATCTATCAAATAAAATAAAATATCTTATTCATATTTTTTTGTAGGACTTGTAAAGTCAATAAACTAAACTAAACTATGCGAGATCCAATATGGTGAATATGATGCCACGTATGTTGGCCAAACCGGAAGAACATTTAGTATAAGATTAATATAACATAGAAAAGCCATATTAGACAATAAAGGCACTGGTTTCGCCAAACATTGCATCACACATAACCACTTCTTCGAAGAAAATAATTTTAAGATTTTGGATGCAGGTAACAAGAGCTGTAAAAGTTGGGTAATTATTATAATTGTATAACATGTAAAAAATCAATATTATGTCAAAATTCAACAGAACATACTGAATGGCATAATTTTTGTGTAGAAAAATAATTCAGTGATAGCCTGCTAAATTAAAATACTGTACACCCACTTTTATAGAAGGACTGGCATATTGTTACAATATTTTTAATGAATTATTTCCCACAATTTGCCATCGTAACAATAGTTTTAATATACACTACAAACCATTAAGAAACATAAACCTTTCATTTTTGAACATTGCGATCATACAGATCTTATTATTAATAAAATGATTTATAATTTCTGCAAACTTTGTACTTTTAATTGGCGCAATGGGTTGAATAAAACAATGAAAAATAATGATCACTGAATAGTTAAAAGAAAAACAGATCTCATTTTTAATGAGACATTGCAGTATGAGAAAAGAAGATAAACTAAATAAAAAGTAAACTTACAGTATCCACTATAATTTGAAGGAAATAAATGTTTCATTTTTATGTTAAATGTGGATTAGACGTACTGGGGAAACCACAGTAAAAAAATAAACCAAAAAACTCAACCTTCTAGGTGGCTTGGAAAAGAGTTAAAAAAACAATTGCAATTTTTCAATTTCTAATATGTTTTTAATTTTTATAGGTATGTAATGAAGAAATAATCACCACCCAAGTTTCATACATTAGAACATATTAAGTAATTTTGTATTTTTATTTTTGACCTTTCCAGTCTTCAATTTTTTATTTTACAGTATTAACAGTATTTTGTTTCATTACCATTTTTTTCCATTTTTATTCAAATATTTTTTTATATGTGTCTGTATGAGTTTCCAAATATTTATTTTCAAATTTTTGATTTGAAAATAAAATACATTGTCACATTAAAAAAATTAATTAGAAAATAAACATTTATTTCAATAATCATAATTCCCGCCTGGCCTATTTAGTTGGCGAACTACTCCAAGGATGGCGCTGATAGCAGTCACAGACCATAACACGGTAGAGACGCTTCTATAGATATGTATATTTTCTATGGCTGTAATCTAATGCCCGTTTGCACCGCAGCTACTTAACCATTGATTAAAATTTAATCACTGGTTAACGAAAAATCGGTTTGCACCGCAACTTTGTCCCGGTTAAAGTCCCCCAAAAACGTCAAATATTTAACCAGCCGATTTTGGCCGGTTAGCGTGCCAAATACGGAACGACTAACTTCAGGACGTTTATAATCGTGAAGTTCTTTATGTAAATTTATCAGACATATTTTATAGTGCTAACCTCTGCTAACAATCGATTTGATAATTGACGAGATTGATGACTTGGATGTTATTGATTTCATTAATTTCGGCACAGTACACTAATATATTATAGGTAGTAGTTTGTGAATTTCGGTTTACCTCGTCAAATAAACGTTAGGTTCAACTATTTTGATTTATATTAATTGAAGGCGACATTGATTTTCCAGTTGATTGGTAAGCTTTTAATATAAAAAGAATGATAAACATTTATAAATGTTTCTTTTTAGCAATAATTGTGCTTCACCTATGAATCAGTTGCTGACATGTCTGCGGTATTATGCCACAGGTGGACATTTGCAAACTATAGCAGATAGTACTGGAATGCATTGGCTACAGTATCAAGAATTGTAGTATGTGTTATAAAAGCAATTGCCCAACACCACCGAATGTTTATTAAGTTCCCAACTATGGAAGCAACCCAAGAAGTTTAGCAAGAGTTTTTTAAAATCGCTGAATTTCCACGTGTTATAGGAGCTATAGATTGTACACATATTAAAATAAAGTCACCTGGTAAAGTCAATTTATTATAAATTACTATAAACACCATACAAATCATCATTAAATGTATTAATTTGAGGTATGTTTTGTAGGAGGAGAAGATCCTGAAATTTTCCGCAACTGAAAATCGTATTTTTCAATAAATGTGCAAATCATTAGCAATGCGGATTTAAAAATCACAAATGTTGTTGCCAGGTGGCCAGGATCAGTTCATGACTGAACTATTTTTAATAATTCTAGAATAAATGCAGAGGCTGAGCAGGGATGCTACCAAAACTGCATTCTTCTTGGTAAGATTAAGAACATTATTTAGTGTTCTCTCAATTACTGTCCATTTTTTTAATTAATTTAATACATTTCTCAGTTTTATAAAAGAAACTAGAAAGAAGGAAAGCATTAATGACATTTTTATCTATACACCTTAGCTGTTAATGGGTTTTCGGTTGCATTTGTTGCAGTGTACTGTCTGATGTGTGTCTAAATTAGACAACTCTTGGCCTCTATGAAATTCACTTATCAAATTCAATCTAATCAAATATTTTCTTCGGTATCTTATTAATTTAAGATTTTTTTATTATAAACACTATTAAGAGTTGTTAACAACAATGCACACTTGCAATGTACCAAAAAAATGCCGAAATTTCCAATAGAAAAACCATAAACAGGTAATAAAGTTTGTACCATCTAAATTTTACGGTGCATAGATAAAAAAAAAAACCAGGGTATATGATATGTCTGTTACTTCATTACAGGTGACAGCGGCTACCCAAACGAGCCATATTTATGCACCCCATTGATAAATCCCGTAACACAGGCGGAAATACGCTACAATGAATGTCACATCAAAACGACGGTGTACCAGAATTACCTGATGACATAAATAGAGAGATTATTATTAATTATTAATTATCAATGGAAATATTGATGCCGTTAATAATAACAATAATAATATTGGGAATGTCTGGAGACAGTTAATAAATAATTATTTTAACAATTTATAGTTTAATAAAAATTATTTAAATGGAGTAATTGTATTTTTTAAAATTTTATGACCAAATTTAAACACTTTCCGCATTTCGCTTTCCTTTGATATACCAAAACACTCTGAAACTTGTTCACGCGTGTAAGGAATAAGAAATATAGGTTAAGTATATAGACACTCCACTGTCAATTGTACGGCATAAAAATACCAAAAATAAAAATTAAAACCCTATAAAAACGTGTGCTCTCTATGTTATTACTCTGTGATCGGTGGTTACTTAATCAGCCGACGGTGCAAACAAAATTTTCTGGTTAAAGTTAATCGAAAAATTTAACCAGAACTGGTGCAAGTGGCCATAAATCTTCGAGAGGGGATAGAAATTAACAAAGTGCTAAAGTGGGGAAAACACCTCGTAAACGAAAACGATGAAATCTGTAGTTCCCCAATTATGACCGTCCTCGTTACCTGAATGTACAATTTTAGTATTTAAGCAAAAATATTTTACCTTCTGTATCATTCCTAGATAATGATGTAAAAATCGAAACTAGTCGGAATAAATCGTAAATATTTGTGAAACCAACCAAATGCCTTTCTATAAACAACCCCTAATACGTGTTTATTATTTATTAAACCAAAATATTTGGAAATATAAACCTTCTACCATTAAAATTCCTTTAACAGTGAGTGCCATTAATGCCCGTTTGCACCGCAGCTACTTAACCATTGATTAAAATTTAATCATTGGTTAACGAAAAATCGGTTTGCACCGCAACTTTGCCCCGGTTAAAGTCCCCCAAAAACGTCAAATATTTAACCAGCCGATTTTGGCCGGTTAACGTGCCAAATACGTAACGACTAACTTCAGGACGTTTATAATCGTGAAGTTATTTATGTAAATTTGTCAGACATATTTTATAACCTCTGCTAACAATGGATTTGATAATTGACGAGATTGACGAAATTGATGACTTGGATGTTATTGATTTCATTAATTTCGGTTTACCTCGTCAAATAAACGTTAGGTTAAACTATTTTGATATATATTAATTGAAGGCGACATTGATTTTCCAGTTGATTGGTAAGCTTTTAATATAAAAAGAACATTTATAAATGTTTCTTTTTAGCAATAATTGTGTTTCATCTATGAATCAGTTGCTGACATGTCTGCAGTATTATGCCACAGGTGGACATTTGCAAACTATAGCAGATAGTAGTGGAATGCATTTGTCTACAGTATCCAGAATTGTAGTACGTGTTATAAATGCAATTGCCCAACACCACCGAACGTTTATTAAGCTCCCAACTGTGGAAGCAACCCAAGAAGTTCAGCAAGAGTTTTTTTAAATCGCTGAATTTCCACGGGTTATAGGAGCTATAGATTGTACACATATTAAAATAAAGTCACCTGGTAAAGTCAATTTATTTTAAATTACTATAAACACCATACAAATCATCATTGAAATGTAAATTATTAAATATATTTCAGGTGGCTTATTTAAAATATACAATTTATTACAAACATTACTTAATTTATTATAAATAAAGTGTTATCCCTATTGCATTAATATTAAATGTATTAATTTGAGATATGTTTTGTAGGAGGAGAAGATCCTGAAATTTTCCGCAACCGAAAATCGTATTTTTCAATAAACGTGCAAATCATTAGCAATGCGGATTTAAAAATCACAAATGTTGTTGCCAGGTGGCCAGGAACAGTTCATGACTGAACTATTTTTAATAATTCTAGAATAAATGCAGAGGCTGAGCAGAGACGCTACCAAAACTGCATTCTTCTTGGTAAGATTAAGAACATTATTTAGTGTTCTCTCAATCACTGTCAATTTTTTATATTAATTTAATACATTTCTCAGTTTTATAAAAGAAATTAATTTGAACTATAACATTAGTGACATTTTTATCTATGCACCATAGCAGTTAATGGGTTTTCTGTTGCATTTGTTGCAGTGTACTGTCTGATGTGTGTCTAAAGTAGACAACTCTTGGCCGCTATGAAATTCACTTATCAAATTCAATTTAACCAAATACTTTCTTCGATATCTTATTAATTTAAGATTTTTTTATTATAAACACTATTAAGAGTTGTTAACGACAATGCACACTTGCAATGTACCAAAAAAATGCTGAAATCCCCAATAGAAAAACCATAAACAGGTAATAAAGTTTGTACCATGTAAATTTTACGGTGCATAGATTAAAAAAAACGCAGGGTATATGTAATGACTGTTACTTCATTACAGGTGACAGCAGCTACCCAAACAAGCCATATTTATGCACCCCATTGATAAATCCCGTAACACAGGCGGAAATACGCTACAATGAATGTCACATCAAAACTAGAAATAGTATAGAGAGATGTTTTGGTGTGCTGAAAAGACGATTTCCTGGGTTGGCATATGGGTGTCGTTTAAAAGTATCGACAACACTAAAACTGATAATTGCAACTTCAATTTTTCAAAATATTGCTATAATGTATGACGAGGGTGTACCAGGATTACCTGATGACATAAATAGAGAGATACAATTATTAATTATCAATGGAAATATTGATGCCATTAATAATAATAATAATAATATTGGGAATATCCGGAGACATTTAATAAATAATTATTTTAACAATTTATAGTTTAATAAAATTTATTAAAATGGAGTAATTGTAATTTTTTTATTTTTATGTCCAAATTTAAACACTTTCCGCATTTCGCTTTCCTTTGATATACCAAATCACTCTGAAACTTGTCACGCGTGTAAGGAATAAGAAATATAGGTTAAGTATATAAACCACTGTCAATTGTACGGCATAAAAATACCAAAAATAAAAATTAAAACCCTATAAAAACGTGTGCTCTCTATGTTATTACTCTGTGATTGGTGGTTACTTAATCAGCCGACGGTGCAAACAAAATATTCTGGTTAAAGTTAATAGCGATTAGTTAATCGAAAAATTTAACCAGACCTGGTGCAAGTGGCCATAAGACTACCAAACAAATCACTTATTTAAACGCTTAATTAATAAAATTAAGTATAATATTCTTAATGATTCTCATTGTTGCAGTTTTATGAAATTACAATTTTTTTTATAATCTAAAGGACTTTAATATATTTTATTACTATAAATTGGTCATTAATACTGTGGTCGTCCAGTAATCTTTTATTTATTTTATGTTTATTATAAATATTGTGTTTATATTTATATTCTTTTAATACATGTTCAATGGAATTTTATATTCGGCAACCTTTCGTACATCAGACCGGTTTTCTATTGATGGGTTGTCTATAGTGTTAGTGTCCCATTGCTCATTTTCAAGCTGTAACAATTAATGGTTTAGATTGTAATTGTTTATCGATATTCTACAACAATGTAAATTTACCGGTGAAGTTATTTATTATGACTGCAGAAATGAACGCTGTACGTAAAAGAAAAACTAATAACAATGAATATGCAAGAGAACAACCACTGTGAGTATAGTTACTTTAATTATAAGTTTGGTTATATTATATACTTTACTATTTAATAGGCGCTTTGGCCCCATGCCACGTTTTACATATCAACGTGTCTGGAGCAAGGGTATGGTGGTTATTGGAGTAGTCATTTATATTTGGTATTTTGCAAAGTCTGGAAAAGAAACAATCTTAGCCTCTCGTAAAGACATAATTGAACATCGGGGGCAGAATTTTAAATGTGATAAAGTATATGCCGATGACATAGCTAAATATCCAGCTTGTGTGCCGAAACGATGTGGCCGATTTGTTACAGACAAATTAGTTACTGTTAGTGAGGCTAAAACATTACTAAAAATGGCTAAACAAGGTTTAGCTTTTGGAGGATCTAGTGGTGGTGCTTCAATACTCGATATACATTCTGGAGCTTTATCTCATGGAGACAAATTTATCAATATCCACACTATTCCAGAAGCAAACAAGATATTCTCTGCTGAATTTATTACAACATACAAAATTGTTAAGGAGAAAATTAAACATGCAATTGCACACATCTTGCAGATTGATGCTGAAGCTCTGCACTTGACACATCCTACATTCTTTTCCAGATTAACAAATGCAGAGTCGAAAACTAAACATGATGAATATTGGCATAGTCATGTTGATAAAGTAATAATTTGATACTTAATATTTACTGTAAATACATTAATTTCTTTTAGGACACCTACGAATCATTCCATTTTACCTCACTGTTGTACTTAACAGATTATGCAAATGATTTTACTGGAGGCCGTTTCATTTTCCAAGACAATGAAGCTGGTGTGAATACTAATGTTACTGTAGAGCCAAGATTAGGGCGTGTTTCGATGTTTACTTCAGGAGCTGAGAATATGCATTTCGTTGAAAAAGTTACTTCTGGAACTCGCTTTGCAATAACAATATCATTTACATGTGATTCTCAACATTCCATCAATTTACCATCTATTAAAAATTAGTTATGAATGTTTTATGTGTTAGTCTACTATTTGTACATTTTACTAGAATTTGTATAAATGTTAGATATTAAATGTTAACTTGTTTTTTCTAAATATTTTATTTAAAACCTTAAAATTTTTCCATTGATAATTTATTGTGATTGTTATGACTAGTAATACAAATGCATATTAAAGTATAAATGAAAAAAATTTCTTGTTTTTACAACAATAAATTTATTTACTTATGTACAGTTTACATATACTCAACTACAGATTCACAACTGTAAAGTGTAGATGCATAACTTTTTTATAGTAAAATGTAAGTAAATGTTTTTCCTTTCTATTTTAAAATAATTTATATATATAGCATAAATTTCAAAGTAAAATTCAACATATAATATTCTTTTTTATTGTTCATCTTGATGTTTACATATTTAATTGCCAATATTAGAAAGGAAATAAACATTTATTCAAATTAAATTAGCGATGAATTTACTTTGCAAGAACCCACTAAGTGTAGTACCCTTTTGACGTAAATGTTTATTGTGACTATAATTATAATAAATGAGGCCATATTAATAAATTGTCAAATACTTCAAATTACTTTCTTTTGTTTTTTGCAATGTACAAGCAAATTTTTGGTGTTCACTTTAAAAAATAAAATTGTAATGATGCTGGTAATTACATATTAAAAAAAAAATGTAAAATGTGCTGAATTTCTATAATGAATTTTCTTGATTTAAATTAATAGAAAATCTATTTCTTGCTGAAAAATGTATTCTCTATTTTTTATTAGGCGCGGCCGCATACTGCAAGTCTCTAAATAAATAAATACTAGTTCAGTAGATGTATCCACCATAAAATGTAATGCTTTACATTGAAATATTATAATATAATTATTTAGTATATATATATATATATATATATATATATATATATATATATATATATATATAATATATATATATAAACAACACTGCGTCCTACATACCTTTAAAAGGTAACTTGGTGACAAAGTTTGATATCGAAAATCGTAGTTCTGAGGGCTACCAGTACGAAAAGATCATCTTCACGACATCACCGCACCTAGGAAGTCTCCAAACATCGAGAATATTGCTCCGAGGGCATCCCTGTCACGAAGACAACAGCAGATCCACAAACTCAAATGAGCAGATGGACAGTCTGGTGATTTGGTGAGTGCACTTGTTTCTTAGAGGTATCTTTATGCTTCCGTTAAAATTCGGGCTCAAACCCCTCATCCTAGTTCACGTTCGCGATCCCCCGCGCACGAGTAAATAACGTAACTCAAGTAAATAATAATAATACAAATCCAGTAAACATGGCTTTAAAAAGCTAATATCTTAATATGATTCCGGACTTCCACGGAGGAGCCGAAATTCTTTCGCGATTCCTTGAAATTAGTGAAAGAATAGTTAATCGATTCTATAATTCAGCCGATCCGGTCGATTTTCAAAATGATATTATGTCCACAATAATTTCTAAAATAAACGGTGATGCAGCGCGAAATTTATCATCTAATGTAATTACAAATTAAAACAGCCTTATTAAACGCGTGACAAACGCGATCACTACAGTTTAAATTTTGAGATTTGCAACTTAAGGCAAACAATCAATTAATCGCCTTTTGACTTTTACAATAGGTTACAACGATTATTAAATCTCCAAATTTCATTTGCGACCACACACAGATTTGGCTTAAACGAACGACTCCATTTAGTAAACTTTTTCGAGAATACCGCATTAAAAGCTCGTTATCATAATACTTATCATAATATAATAATAATAGTAAACTATTGATGATTTTCAACTTTTTATTATACTCACTACAATTGTTTCGCTGCAGTGTAGCTTCTTCAGGTGAAGAAATATAATAGTTATTTAAGGTACAAGTGTAAAAAGTGATGCTTTATTGCACGAATTGGCGTTTAAAAACACGAGTGAGGAACGAGCGAGTTTTTTTTTAAGCCAGGAGTGCAATAAAGAAACTTTTTACACGTGTGCCTTACAAAATTTTATCTTCGTTCGTAAAGGATTTCAAAGAATATATTCTTATGAGTAATATTTTAATGTCATTTCAATAATTCAATTAATGAAAACATATTTTACCCGCAGTGCACTAATGAAAGCGTTACTTAGAAACCAGTAAACAAGTTGCACAAATGTCGGCCGCCATTATTATTTATGGAAAAAATGTTCGTTTTATTGTAATCGCTTCGACTTGCATTAAATGAAATCTTCGGAGTTCCTAAATCTGCCATTTCGTTAGTATTATATATTTTATCTATAGTTTATTAGTTATTTGTATCAATTAATAAAAAATTAAGTTTTTCGTCGAAAATTGGTGCTATTCATTCATCTCTCAAATTTGACATTTCTGTGCAATAAAAACAGTTTGACATTATCGTGCAATAAAAACGTAAAAAAGCCCTAGTGCTTTAAAAAGCCACTTTTACAATAAAAAATGATCCAAAAAGCGTCTACTTTCTGTACGATCGTTGATAATATATTATTAAGAGGTCTAGAAGATCCAATTGGTTCCTATTTACGTTTTAAAAATCCAATTGACTGTTTTGCAACCAGCTACTTATAAAACAAATAATAATGTTTTCCAACCATTTAGAAATGCACCTTAACACGGGCCGCCTAGTAATCAAAATTTTGTTCAAAATAAACGTACAAAATTTAATAGTAGTAACAATAACAATGGTTACAACCAAAATCGAAATAATTTCGGAAACAATAATTCCCAAAACTCAAGGCCTGAATTTCCTAGACCGACACTGATGTCCGTGTCGACATGCCATACGTTCAACGGCGAACGGTTCCCAAATTATCAAATGAGAAATAATAATGAATCGTTTAATATTGAAACGGAACAATACGATTTTTAGGCAATACACCCTCGGAACCTCGTTAGTAGAGACTATGGGCCTAATTAATCATAATAGTTCCTTACCCCATATTGATAACAAACGTAATCTAAAAATAATGATCGACAAATGATTTAATAAGAATATTAAGAAAGACCCCTTCGAGGTCACCAGCGCACATGGTACATCCCATGGAGATCATCGCACAGAAATATCTTTTACAAATTTGTTTAAATCAAATTTTGCCAATAAATTAAAATTCTTTCTTTTTGATTTCCATTCGTCCTTTGATGTTCTACTCGGACTGGACAATTTAACTAGATTAAAATCCTGTTTTGATTTTGAGTGGCACTTATTAGTTGCCCCTAATTGTGAAATTTCGATCAAATACGGAAATAATAATTCTGTTTCCCAAGGCATCAAGCGTACATTGGTCCCTGCACGGACTCAGCAAATTATTGAAGTCGACATTAAAAATGTTAAAAATGGCAATGTAATTGTCCCGCACATGAAATTTGAACACGTGGAGGTTCAGGAATGTGCTACTGTAGTAAAAGATTGTTGCAAATAAATTTGACCAGGACGGAGATGTCTTAAAAAAAACCATTGTCGTAAGTGAACTCAATGAATATGAGTACATTAACCCCAGAAGAAATAAATAATAAGCATAATAATTAAAATTCATTAAACATTAATAAGATAAAATTTGATCACACCAAAATTCGGTCAATGCACATGAACGATGAGGAGAAAAAGTTATTCATTCTCTTATTTCCGAATATGCGGATATATTTCATATTGACAATAATAAATTAAGTTTACCCAACAAGATAAAACATAGCACTAAAACCACTGATGAAATTCGCGTAAACGTACCGCTACTGCAGCGAGATTCTTTATGGATAACTTTTATTGCCTTTATCGTACATTCTGCTATCTTCAATCTCGTCCAGCATCCATTCCAATTCTTCAACTCATTCACGTTGGGTTAAAAAAGCCTTAAATTTAGACATAATAATATCTTCACTAATTTCACTGATGTAGTTTGCGTAATAAGAATACAAATTACAATGAGCAGTATGCAAAAATGTCGATCCTTATACAGGGTCCTGCAACAGTGCGTCAAGCTTTCCTAGCGCCTTTCTCGTAAGAGATAGAAAAAAATGTTTCATATAAAAATTTATTGAATTAAAAATCTCTATGCCGTAAAATTATTTTAAAATATACAGGGTGTCCCAATTTTGCGTTATAACAAAAGCAAACATTTTTTTAAATGGAACACCCTGTATATTTTTTCATTTTATAATTTGGATAGTATTTTATAACTTAAACCTTTTTTTGGTTTTTAATTTCGATATGGCATTTCCGAGTTATTGACGTTTTTCTGAAAAAAATGTAAAAAGCGGAGGTTCACAAAAAAAATTATTCTGATGTTGTATTTAAAATTTAAGAAATTTTCTTTTTCCTATGGTTGGTCATAAGTACTGTTTATGTACCAGTGTTAAAAATTTTCATTTTTGAGGAACCCTGCCTTTGTATCAGTCACGCCATTTTCTAAAATTTCAAATTGTCGTAACTCTTTTTTTTTAAATGGAATCATATATTTTTTTAAATTTTATATTATTCTACATCTAATTTTCTACAAAAAATGTTAAGCATACCCTATACCTAAAAATGATAATTTTCAAGATATAAAAGAATTTATATTTCAAACGGTCCTTGAATGCGAATTTGTTTTTGAATAGATAGCCATGACTGAAAAA
Organism: Ontholestes murinus; assembly: GCA_963969525.1. Classification (NCBI taxonomy): domain Eukaryota; kingdom Metazoa; phylum Arthropoda; class Insecta; order Coleoptera; family Staphylinidae; genus Ontholestes; species Ontholestes murinus. Next base: position 43,295,015 of record OZ018390.1, read on the forward strand.
AATGCATCTGTCAATTAAACAATTAGTTTGACATGTAAATGGGAGGTGTGAATTACAAAAAAACAAAAGAAGTTGTCATGGTGAAGGTACATAAAAATTTGGCCACTAGAAAACTTGTTTCCGCTTGCAAACCGTTATAAGGAATCAAGAGTTGAGAAACACTTCATATTTAGTGTGAATAATTTCCACAGTTCCACTCATGTTTATTTACAGTATTAAGATATTTGCTGCAATGATCATATACCTTTAGTTAATCACTAGGTTAAATTATAGATTGTGTTATTAAAATATCGACTGCAAACACATTTACATATAAATGGAAAATTGCATGAGAAACGAAGGGGATATAAACAAAGAATATAATAATCATTTTACAATATTTTATTTTTAAATATATTTTTACTGTTATTTTGAGAAATATCAAACTAATAAAATTACAATTATTAATAAAATAAATTTACCAAATCACCCAAATATGAATTTTTAATTATAGAGTGATAAAACCAAGTCCTAATTGTTATAAATTTAATTCGTTCTCTAATTCCAGTAGACGTGCAAATGTAAGAGCTCTAATTTCTTTAAAATTGAATATTAGGTTATAATCTTTATCAAGAGTAGTTTTTATTTCGGTACACATTAGCGAGTCCATTCCTAGAATAGCTAATGTAGTACTTTTAGAAATGTCAGTATGATTACTTAGGCCTAATATATTTGATATCGCATCTGTTAGTTTCATCTTTTTTATACTTGCATTGCTTGGTTCTTTATTTCCTAAGACAAAGTTCGATACAACTGGACAAGACTGTTGCAGCAACATATCTAAGGCTGATAAACAAGAGGATATATTTTGCAATGAAGTACCTTGTAGTTCTTTAACTCCGGTCATCGTATCATACATTATACCTGTATCACCAATAGGACCCCATTGTATAGCAAGGGCTGGTAGCCCATCAGCTTGCCTTTTTTCACAAATACGTTCCATAACGGAATTTGCATAGCCATAGTTAGTTTGTCCAGGATTACCTCTTCCACACGTTACTGAGGAAAACACAACGAAGTAATCCAGTTTAGTTGTTACTATTCTTGACAAACTATCAAGATATTTGGTAATATCTGCCTTAGGTGCGTAAACTAGTTTAAAATTTTCTTTAGTTTGGTTACACATCAAATCATCTTTTAATATCATAGCTACGTTAAAGATTCCACCAACTGGACCCAAAGAGTTTGATTCAATAAGAAGTTGTTTGACACCTTCTTCAGTCGTTATGTCAAAAGTAACTATATGGATTTTAATATTTTGATTTTGCCACCTTCTTATACATAAAGATTGATACCCAGACTTGATACCATTTCTTGAAGAAAAGACGATATTCTTTGCTCCTCTAGTAATGAGCCAGTTAGCTAATTCTAAGCCAAACCCACCTAATCCTCCAATTAATATGTACACTTTTTCCGCTTTCATGTACTCCTTTGGAGTTGTAGAAAAAGATGTTTTTGCTTGATCCACCATTTCGTATTCATTCTCATCACGGATTTGTAATAATACTTTTCCATAATGTTGACCCTTTGACATATATTTAAAAGCATCTATTATTTCATTTGCACGATAAATAGTTTTATGAAGAGGCTTAATTATTCCGTTTAACATTCCTTGGGTCATCAAACTTTTGAGTTCTTTTTTATCGACATAATCTATGCTAGATAATTGATTTACAACGATTGCGTGAAATGTAATGTTCTTTGAAAATACGGACATATCTAATTGATGTTCATTATCATTATTTACATTTTTTATTCCCAAAAATCTACCACCGTATGTTAAACAACGCAAAGATGATTGAATCTTTTCTGCTGTTAAATTATTTAGAACCAAATTAACGCCACGACCATCCGTCTTATTTTGTATAATTTCCTCAAAACTTGTGTTAGAAGAATATCCTATACAATCATCCGGTAATTGTGGAAATCTTCCTTTTAAAAACTGTTTTCTAGACTGATTATCTACAGTAGTAAATACGGTGCATCCCATGTTCAATGCAATGGAAATTGAAGCTTGGCCAATGCTTCCAGAACCAGAATGAATAAGAACGGACTCTCCTGGTTGCAACCTCCCTTTTATAATTAATGCATAATAACTCTATAATAAAATAAACAACATTATAATATGTGTAATAATTTTGAAAAATCGGCAGTTCTCTAACAACCGCGGATATCAAAACACTAAAGCTTGGATTATTCGAATTAATAAGTAAATCCTCCTCTACAAACTGTCCCATGTTGTTCCACAAAGTAATTTATACATTTTGACAACTGGACGGCACTTTTCGTATTATCCAAGATTTAATGTTGTTTTACTTTTATTTAAGAACAGTTTTTAGTTAAAACAACAAATTTATATGTCTAGAAACATTAGTTTATTTGAAAGACAAATTTGTCTCTAAATAATGTTTGATATTTTGTACCGTTCCTCGATACAAAAGAAAAAATGCAAATTTTTGTTATTGAAAAGGTGATTGAAAATAATATTGTGTGTGTTTGTGTTTTTGTTTGTCAGTGTAGTAAATCGTCATATACTTAATTAAATTCAAACTTACAGTAGTATAAGCAACTGGTATAGTCGCTGCATCTTCTAAGTTCCAACTGGCTGGTAATTCCCATAGAAACATTGGTTCACATAACACTTCTGTAGCCAAACCTCCACCTTCAACTAATCCCATAACTCTTCTGCCTTTACTATCTTTTCCGGCGAATTCTAAACCAAGACCTAGTCCATTGTATTTGTATTCATTCAATGTCTCATGTGAAATCTTTCCAGTAGAAATCATAAAGTCTATGCAATTTAAAGCAGAAAAATAAACACTACAGAGCTCATAGTCTCTATAAGATGTAATAGAACCTCCTAATCGACTTTCAACCCATTGAAGACTAGATAATTTTCCGACAACTGCGGGATTTGCGAAAGCATTCTTAACTTGGCGTTTTGTATTTACTGCATCAAGTAACAAATGTCTGAATGTGCCCCAAATACCATTTTTTAAAACGTTCACTACTAAATCTTTTTGCAATTGGTTTCTATAATAAGCAGATGTACATGAAAATGGCTCTGAATCCTTATCTGGTATGAAAATGCATCTAGCATTTGATCCGCCTGGTTCTTGCAATAAGCAATTTAGAAGACCTATTATACCATTCAATTCTTCACCTTGACATAAGAGATAAAATTTAGACTCTTTCGATTCATTGGCTATTAATGCACTTTTTACTACATCAACCCATTCGAAATTTTTGTTTGTAATTTTTATAATAGTTGAATTACTAACAACTTCTACAGGTTTCCTTGCTAAAATATACGTATCAACTGCAGTGACCTGCTTAGAAATTATTACTAGTGAGTACTTATTAATCAAATGCAAGTTTTCTTGGGCAAGTGGTTCTTGAAATAAAATAAAACCACCAAGTTTTAGAGATACCACTGCATTTGATATTACCTCACAATGTTGATGCAATAATGTATGTCTAAGTATAATGAGATTTGCATTTTGTCGAGATTGTGAATCAACTATATCTTTTTGATAAACTTGAATAGATGTTATACCCGAATCGGTAATGTCAAGTGGAACATAAGATATGATTTTGCAGTCTGTGTATAATCTGGGTTCATCATCTATTATGTTTTTTATTTTTAATAAAGTGTATGGATCTGGATATTTTTCCGTTACAATTTCAATGATTTTTATTTTTAAGGCATTTGCACTATTTCTAAAGACTAATTGGGAAATAACAGTTAGTGCATTTATTATTGAACCTTCAGTAGCATGGGCAAGAGAAATATTACTTTCCAGTGGTATAAATTGGTATTTTTCCATTTTTGGATTTTTATGAGTTTGTTGGCGTATTGATACTATATCGGTTTTTAAGAAATGCAACTCAATTCCTTCAGATCGAATAACGTTTTTGTTGTATACAAAAACTGGGATATGTTTTGACTTTGAGAGTATATGATTTTTAGGATTGATTATAATTTTTTGTATACTACTGGGTAGATGTAGTTTCCGTGTCGTTTTTTCTAATATTAATATTTGAAGTATGGAATCAATAAAGGTTATCCAATTATCTTCCCAAATAATACTTCCAGTCTTGTTTGAATTATTGAAATGTGTAATCCCTTTAAACATACCCTCATACTGGTATCCTCTGAGACGTAATTCTTTATAAATATCATTTTTGTTTAATGGAATGATATTACACTCACTCGATGTTTTTTGGCGTGTAAATATACTAAATTCTTTGTCTATATCAGTTGGTGCGCATATTCTTCCAGAAGCAACAACAGAACCATTTTCGCAGATTTCAAACTTACCACTCCCTTCAAAAATATTAATTATGAACTGTGTAGTGCTTAGTTTCGTTAAAACTGTAGATCGTAAAAACTTTACGTTTTCTAATATGACCGGAAGTTGTTTAAAATCTTTGTTTCTTAGTTTTCCAAATGTTTGCCAAACCATAGCCTGTAAGCAGGTATTTTAATAGGTAATATATAACTTAATTAATAACATACTATATATCCAGCTTCGGGAAATATAATTCTTCCATCAATTATATGATCAGTTAAGAATTTGTATTCATCTTTGGATAAATCAATTTCGATAATTTTTCCTAAACGTGACAAGTTACTAAAAAAATCGGCCACCGTCCAGTTGATGGAATGGTCCCATTTAATCATACTAGCTAACATAGGTGTTCCTCGGCTTACTGGAAATGATACCGCTGGGTAGAGGCTTAATAGGTTAGGTTGGCCTCCAGAATTATAAACTCTAAAGGAATTAAGTTTTAATGATTATATTTATATTTTTTAATACAGCAGAGGTATACTTACTTTCCAATATTCGATAATAAATATTCCACATTATTAGGATGTTGTCTTTTAATCAATCCAATATTAGTGACGTTTTTTGATAAGTTTCTTTTTAGTATAGCTTGTAGTAAATGGTGTGGACCAATTTCCAATACGATCGCGTTATCGGGAATGTGTCTAGTAGCTTCATAGAAATAAACCGGAGAAAGGAAGTTGTTTACATAATAATCGGAAGAGCTTAATTTCGCCCAAGGTTTATCCCAATCACTTTCTGGAATAGATGATGATATCCATTTTGATGATCTTAGATTTGGTTTTGTAATCAAGCCGTCCATAGCTTCCTTCATTTTTGGCGCAGCTTTAGTAATGTATTTAGAATGAAACGCTAAATCAAAGACATTTACAGGTTTCATAAAATATCCATCACGTTCCAATTCAATAATGAATTGCTTAATTTTTGCAGGAGGGCCTGCAATTGTCAAATTATGTTCACTATTATGGCAAGCTACGTATATATCAGACGGTGCACGTCTTTTGAACTCTTCCCAGGTAATTCCTACTGATGCCATTGCTCCGGGTGGTAGTTCACATTCAATAATAGAAGTAGCTCTAGCATGTGACAGCAGGATAGCTTGTTCAGAAGTTATAGCACCATCAGCATAAGCACAGCCGATTTCACCAATAGAATATCCAATTATACCGTCGGGTCTTAAATTTATAAATTCCAATAAATCTACCAAAGCAATTTGTATAGCTGTTATAGATACAAATGCATGTCTCAAATTTTTTAAAATATTAGTGCCACTATTATTTAGTATATCTAATAAATCAATTCCATGTAATTTTAAAGCATCTGCCGAACGTTTTATCGACTCTTTGAATGAGTCAAATACCATTAATTCTTTACCCATTCCTGGCCATTGGCACCCCATTCCTGTGAAAACAAACCATATCGGAGGTTTCTCGTATACTTCTTGTTTTACATCCTTTAATATCTGCTCTCCTAGTAAACAGTAACCTCTGTAATAATGTCCTGTTATATTTTGTTTATGGATCTCGTTAATTAAGGCGTAAAACTCTTCATCGTAAGGTTGTTCTAGTATTTTATCTAAGAAGTAATCAACAGCATTATGGGTTCGACCAGAAACCATCAAAAGTCGAGGAATGCATCCTGATGTGCTCTTTATTTTTTCCTTAGTATTAGAAGAAAGTATTATGTGGGCGTTAGAACCCCCAAAACCGAAAGAATTTATACCAATTAAACCTCCATTCCATTGTTTATTCTTGGATACAACCTATAATAATATAATATTGTTAAATGTGGACATATCGCTGAGAATATTATTTTCTCCAGCTACTACTAGAACAATTACTTTTCGTACTACGACAGTGCTAATTATTGAATTATACCGGGTGTTCGATAAAAAAACGCCCAACGCCATAACTTTATCATTTATTAACCGATTTGGATCAACTAAAAAACAAATTGAATGGCATTTTAAATACTACGAAATTACATTAATTATATATTTTTTCAAAATTAACTTCATTGACAAATGAAATGTCAACTTTAAATTTATAAATGGCTGCATATACTTTTCTTATTTTTTTTAAACTAGACATTATTTTTCTGAATCCTAATATGTTGATTTTAATTTAATAGTGACATTTTAATTTTCGTGAATTTGAGTTTGAATGTTTGAGGATCGCGTTCTCGTTTCGCAAACTTCACGATTGTTTAATATCCCGCTAAGCATGTCGTGTTTTTCTTGTGGACGACATTTTTGGGTTCTGTTGACGAGTGTGAGTGTGCCAACGTTTTGCACGGTTTTCGCCTTGAGATGTGCAATTAAATTACAGCTTACGATTTCGACAGCATTACACTACTAGCGGGGCCACACACAATCTCAGGTAGGGTTTTTTACTACATTTTTCGTTTGCTTAAAATAAGGTTTATGCAGATCGAGTGTCCGGGTTGATAACCCTGATCTCTACAAGCATCCTCTCCAGTAATAACGTTCTTCACCGAGTTCCTAGTATTAAGAGAAGTACACGCAGCTGGTGAGGAGGAACATAGAGAACAGGCCAGATTGAATTTGTTTAGTATTTAACGTTAATATGCTGGGGATTTAAGACGCCATGCTTTATGAAGAAGGCGTCCTGATATTTTAAGTTTTTTTTATCGGATTGACATTTTTGTGACTTATTGAGATTTAGTTAATTTTGTGTATTGCATTGTATGTTTTGTAACTACTTACAAGTGTTATTTTGATTTTTATCACTGTACCCGGTCGCTGTCACACGCCTTAACATTTAATTATTTTGCGACTGGAAGCGCAACCATTATTCTTTTTTACGTCGGTGATAATTTCTTTTACCCTTATTTAATTTACGTAAAATAGCTCCGGAAAATTTGTTATTAGAAATGGTTCCTTTTTTTCGTTAATTATTTTTTTTCATTGTTTTAATAAATCACGTATCAACACTAAAACTGTTTAAATTGTAAGCTGAATTAAACAATTAAATCATTATTATACTTGCGTCATACTTATTATTTACCATTCAACCGGGTTAAAAAAATAAAAATTACTTGGCGCCTTAAATAAATCGAATCTCCCCACCCGCGAGTAATCCCATCAGAGATTTTCTTGTATAGTCGTCCCAAAGATATTTGGCGTTTATGACCTTTTACCACTTGACCGCCTTAATGAGTTTAGGGCCATCATATCGTAAAACTAAACCCATAAATATTCTCGGTCTGGTCAGGACCGTATTGTATAATTTGTAATTTTTGTAATCTACGTAGAGGACCATTTGCAGTTAGAAGTTAGAACCCAGTTACTGATTTTGAAGGTGTGTATAATTTTATATATTATATTTATTTTATTTATTTATTTTGTTATTTTTTACTTTATAGCTATATACGTTTTCAAGATGTGGAGGCCTTGGTCTGAGACTGACCAATATATAAACGTTGACGAAGATGTTGAAATTATGGTCGATGACGATAGTGAAAACGAGAACGACGATGCCTATGTTGAATTTCTCGACGATGAACAGTCTTCACAACGTCGCACGCATTTGCATTTGCCTATCCTTGCCAAAATCATCATTTTGAATGTGTATGCATACTTAAAATCGACAGAAGGTGAAAGTGGAGCAATAAAAAGAAAACGTCTGATATGACCAAAACACCATGTGGAACAGTGCGGCGTCAAGTTTTAAATGGTGTTCAAGAAAGAAAACCTAGAACAGATTTTGGAATTTCAAAATGACTCCTTGAAAAATATCACGCGGCACCAATAAGACGGATGATAAAAATATTGTCTTGACCGTTAAGTCGTTGCATAATAAAATTGATAATGCTTTTAATGTTAAATGTTGCGAGAAAACTTTACGTAAGTTTTTACGCAAAATTGGATTTTACTATAGAACAATTAATAAAAGACAAGTTTTGATGGAATCAAAAAGAATTTCGAAATGGAGGGCAAGATATTTGAAAGAAATTCACGAAATTCGTTCAAATAATTTGCCCATCGTATATTTGCACGAGACGTGGTTTGATAGCCACGATACCGTCAATAAGGGATGGACTGATGGTAGCAGTAAATGTTTTCTGAATACACCAACTTCACGAGGTGAACGAATAATAATTTTACACGCTGGATCGGAAAGTGGTTGGGTAAAGGACGCTTTGTTACTTTCTGCAAAAGAAGTCAAGGAAGCAAAACTGGATTACTACGAAAATATGTCGGCAGATATATTTGAAGAATGGTTCTCAAAAAAATTACTTCCAAACCTTCCAAAAAATAGTGCGATAGTGATGGATAACGCAAGCTACCATTCGGTACAAGCAGAAAAAATCCCAAACACTTCATTGAGGAAAGGCGAAATTCAAGAATTTCTTCATGCAAATGATCTCTTTTTTGAAGAATCATATACAAAAAAGCAGTTACTAGAGATTATGAAAACGAAAATATTTTCAAAAAAATATAATGTCGACATTATGGCACAGGAACGCGGATTTAAAGTTCTTCGCCTTCCCCCATATCATTGCAATTTTAATCCGATCGAGATGATATGGGGAGAACTGAAACAGCATCTGCGGAGAAGTAATAGGTCCCCGAAATTTAGCAGTGGTGCCATCGCATTAATTAAGAAGGAAGTTGCAGATATATCCAATGCCAGCTGGAAAAAGTGCGTAGAACATGTAATTTGTGAAGAAAACCTGTATAGGAGAAGGTTGGTACCGGATATATTAATACATGTGGGCGATGAATCCAGCGACGACAGCGATTAGTTTTTTAGTCCAATATTTATAATTAAATAAAATATTATGAAAAATTGTTATTTGTTTATTTTGATATTATTGAATTATAAGATATTCAGAAACCGCATTAGCCATTATTATATGGTGGATGGATTTCATGCGGGCAGCAGCACCCGGAGTTAAAACGGCCCCTTAAAAAAAGTACCGAAACCGGGCCTGGGACAACGTTAGCGGAATCCGCTGAGGACCACCTATTGGGGACGGGGGATGAGAGTTTGCGGTCGGTCCCTCATAAAAATTAGTAAAAGTTAAATACCATAAAAGGTCATAAACGCCAAATATCTTTGGGACGACTATACACCTAGACAATAATTTTCGGTAAATCCCAAAAAAAATCCCCAAACAAGCTGTCAATACTGATAGCCTTAGATGGAGATCACACCTACCAATCCCGAGCCGAGGACGGAGAGATTAAGCAGTGTGTTTGTATGTATGTTCATTATAAAAATCAATTAATATTAATGTACATACAGAAATAAAATAAACTGTAATTATTATTAAAAATTGGTTTAGTTTGATGTAATAAAATCTTAAGAAAAATACCAAACTGAAAAAATTATAAATACAAGTATCATACCTTTAATCGCCCATCTATTAGTCCAGGAATATGTGTATTTGGTTGTTGAAAATGTAGATTTGCAGGTATTGTACCATTTTCCATTGAGATAATTACTTTGGCTACTGAACAAAGAGCCGATGCTGGTTCTGAATGACCCATATTGGATTTAACTGCACCTATTAACAAGGGAGTTTTTCTGCTACTCTTGCAAAACACATCAACTACAGAATTTAGTTCTTGCGGATCACCAACTTTCGTACCAGTGCCGTGTGTTTCTAGGTAAACTATATTAACTGGATCTACTCCAGATTCAGCATATACTTCTGTAATTAGTCGATTTTGAATTTCTTGAGAAGGAAATGTTAAACCCTGTTGCTTATATCCATCATTATTAGATTTTACACCAAGAACAGTTGCATACAAGCGTCTTGCTTTGGATCCTTTTTGGAGAAGTAGTGCAGCAACAGTTTCAGATCTGACATAACCATCACCGTATGCATCGAAGGATTTACATTTACCGTCAGGGCTTAACATTCTTAGTTTATTAAACTGAATAGACATACTAGGGTTCAATAGTAGATTCACCCCTGCAACTATGGCGGAATCACAGTGTCCTGATTTGATTGCATCAACGGCCTGTTGCAATGCTACCATACTACTTGAACATGCGCTATCAATACAAAAGCTAGGGCCAGTAAAATCAAAATTAAATGAAATTCTGTTGGCAAACATGTTTCTACTGCAACCTATTATTGAATTATTTATTTCATGATCCACATCATTAGTCCAAAATTGTAATGATTCTGTTGAACACGATCCTACGTAAACACCAGTGTTAGAACCTTTTAACTCTAGTGGATTAAGACCTGCGTCTATAATGGCTTCATATGTGACTTCAAGTAACATTCTGAGTTGAGGATCCATAGCATGGGCCTGTTTTGAAAGTACTCCAAAGAATGATGCGTCAAATTTATTTATCTCCTTTAATTTCCCGGATCTTTTAGGCATGTTTTTAATATCCATACTCTGTATTCTAACATCTGATGTAACCATATCAATTCCATCAAAGAGATTTTTTTTAAACTCATCAATATTATTACACTCGGGCAGGCGTCCAGATATTCCTGATATCACGATTGTGTCGTTTGTTTTAGTCAACATCTAAAAAGAACAAAATGTAATTTAAAAAATTAGGAGTATTTATTATATTATCACATTTATCGGAATGTAATAATGTCATATTTCTTATCAGCTCTCATTTAACTGTTCCATCCGTAAATATGTTATAATGAAGTAATAATAATATAAATTATATCACCTTGTTAGTTTAATTGCAGGTTCTAATATTCATATTTTTGTGGTATATGTATGTACCAACAGGGGTTTTCAAGGTAGACTTATGTTATTAGGACTGAAATTTATTATGAAAAATAAAATAAACTATTATATTTACTTTACTTTACATTAAACAATTTTTACATAAAGGAATACCACTTGGCAAATAGAGCTCGTTTGAAACTTTTATTAATTACATCTTGAGTATATCCTTTTTGCTGATTTCTGTATTGCCAATAGTAATTTGTACTAGGTCGTTGTTCATTTTGGTGGAAGAAATGATGAATTGCAAGCCAGTATCTCAAAAAATGTTTAGAAAAGCCTTTTTTATTATTATTTGGACCTATTATATTTATGCATGTATAAATAAGATTCTTATACATTTTATTCTGATTTTTGGTTATGGTCCTAATATAAGTTTATTACATAAACTTCACTACATCTTTTTTGTCAACCGAAAATTAGAAGACGATTTAATAAATATCGTTCATATTGTTTTCTCACAATAACCTACTTTTAGTACATTTACATAAAAATATAAAACGTGTTTTTGATAAGTATTCGCTTGCAAAAAACATCAAAACAAAGAACAGTATCACTAATTGTAGGTCCAAGTGTTTTTAGAATTCTCTTTATTTCAAGATAAGTGAATTTGCTTTTTGTGGATTTTGAATCAGCATTATTGATAAACAGTAACTTAATACGCTTTTTATACTTTATTATAACTTTGTATGTAATATATATATATATATATATATATATATATATATATATATATATATATATATATATATAGGTATATATATAATTGGATGCAAGTAATAATCGTATTGGTGTCTTACAAAACTTGTCTGTAAAATAGGTCTATTCTCATTTGTTTTTCAATATCAGTTTGGGTAAGGGAATTTCACGTGAACAAACCTGTTGGTTAGAATAATCTATTAGCAAATTACGTGACTTAGTATGACATTATTAAAAATACTGTTTACATTTTAAGTTATACTAGTTAAAGATTATTAAAAGGTACATAACCATCGCGAAATCTAATCGAAAACGATTCGAAACCTTTGCTGTTTTTACAAATTTTACTCCCTCCAGAAGGCGGTTATTGACTAGGATTGTTTATTAGCGTGGGGCCAAATAATATTATGGATCCATCGAACAACAAAGATAATTGATGGATACATGCTAGGTGATTTAGATCGAGTGCCAAATGTATGTAGATGAGGTCTTTAATTTTAAAGTTAAATATTGTATATAATTATTACACAGTGGTCGCCATTTTAAAAGTAGTTACGAAAATTTAAACTTTGGTTTTAAAAAGAATATTATTTTAATAAGCATTCTTCTATATCTGAATTCAATTTATAAGATTTAGGATATAAATAATGGAGCTTTAGAGTGCCGAGGGCATCCTCTAAAGCAGAGGTGTCCAACCTTTTCCAAAGCAAGTGCGCAATGAAAAATTTTTAAAACGTGGTGGGAGCATGTGTTTTTTTATTGTCAGGAGGGAAAATAAAAAAATACAAATATTCTTTTTTAACGGTAGAATAATATATTGAAACAATTATAATTTATAATACAAAATATATAATAAACAAATAATACTAATAATCATTTTTTTACCTAGTTAATTATTTTTATAATCATAATACATAAACGAAACAAACAAATAAACATATAATATAAATATAAATATTATAAACAATTATTAGCTTCTTTAATGAGAAGGTTGGTGCTGTATTTCTTCACACAATTTTTCAAAATCAGGACTGTAATTTGATACTGCTATTTTTAAGCAATCATTCAAATTTTTATCTGTAATATTTGATCTGAACTTATTTTTGATAAACTGCATGGAAGAAAAAGTGGCTTCACTTAGATAAGTAGATCCAAAAAAAGATTTTAGCTTCAATGCGCAATTTTTTAATATGGGATATTTATATGAATTAACAAATTTCCAAAATGTTTTGTCCATGTTAACAGCTTTTAAAGCGACGTCATTTTGTAATTCTATAATCTCTAATTCTAAATTTTGTATATTTGTTGAATTATGAAATTTATTTAATTCCGTACTTAAAACACTAACATCAACGTTATTCATAGGATTTTCAAAGAAAAGTATAATCAGTTCCAAATCGTCAAATTGTTTAAATCTTTCGTTAAAATTATCACTTAATTTAGTTAGATAATTTACGTATTTTTGGGAGTCTATCTGATTTTCCTGAATTATTTTTGTCATTTGAGGAAAATGAGTAAATGACTTGTTTTGAAAATGTGAAATCCAAAGGGTTAATTTAGCTTTAAATGCTTTAATAGTACTTACCATATCTACGAAATCTTTATTCTGACCTTGCAATTCAAGATTTAACTGATTTAATTTCTGATAAATATCAGTTAAAAACGATAAATCACATAGCCAGTTAACATCGTCAAGAAAATCGTAAATATCCCCTTTTTCTTCAAGAAATGCTTTTATTTCAACAATTAAATTAAGAAAACGTTGTAGTACTTTGCCTTTGCTAAGCCACCTTACTTCTGTATAAGTTAATAAATCGGAATACTCGGTATCATTGTCTTCTAGCAGTTTTTTGAAAAGTCTGTGCTGCAAAGGTGCAGCTTTTATAGAATTTATTATTTTAGTGATGGGATTCAAAACATGGTTAAGTGAAAGAACCTTAGAGCACAAAACTTGTTGGTGCACTATGCAATGATAAGTAAAAAATTTTGGAAATAATTCATCTTTTGTGCACAATCTTACAAAACCCTTATTTTTACCGATCATGGCTGGAGCTCCATCCGTTGTAATTGAAGATAATTTATGCAGGGGAAGTTTCCGTTCCAAAACAAAATTTTTAAAGACTAGATAAATATCTTCACCTCTGGTTTTCTCTTTTAGTGGCAAAAGACATAGCATTTCTTCCTTAACAGAGTAATCTTCAAAAATCATTCTTGTTATTATTATTAATTGCGCTGTTCCTGTCAAATCTAATGATTCGTCCATTTGAAGTGAAAACCAAGAACATTTATTCATATCAGATTCAAGTTGATCATTAATATTGGTCGATATTGCAGTTGCTCTTCTTTGGAGTGAATTGCGTGATAATTGTAAATCATTTATAGCACTAACTATTTCTTGTTTATTAGAAAAAGTATTAAAGAGTGAATCGGCACCAGCAAGTAAAGCATTTTTAAATAATTCTCCAGTTAGGTATGATTTCTTATTCTTCAAAAGAAAATGAGAAATTTTGAACGATGCAAGAGTAACATTTTTTGATTTGTATATCACCCTCTTAAACAATGATTGTTGACTTACTAATGCCTTTTTTAAAGTATTTATTTTCTCTTTTCTTACTGCACTATTGGGCATATATTGTTCATGAAACTTTTCATGTTCCAATTTGTAATGTCGTTCAATATTATATTTTTTAGTTGTTACGCTGCGATTGCACAAAAGACATACGGCATTTTCCTTTATTTTCACGAAACAATATTCATCTTCCCACTCCTTCTGAAATGTGTAAAGCCGTGGTCGTTTACTTGGTCCTGCTTCAGACATGTTTTTTGTTGGTATATTTTTGTACCGTTCCCAAGAATAATTTTAAATTTGTGAATTAATGGAGACAACTATAACACATATTCTACACAAGACGCGTCGTCGCTGAAACAGCACTGTCCAATATACGTATCGTTCTGCTGCGTGCGGTCGCTGAACGATAGCAATCGGGCGCTCACTACATCAGAAGTACAATCCGTCCAAATAAGAGAGGCCGGTTGAAATAGCTTTCGCGCAGAGGGAGAGGGAGCGGGGGATGCCCGAGTACACTCGGAGAAAAAAAGAATGCACAAACGCGTAGCTTTGGTAAGATGTTCGATTTGTGTTGTGTGCACGGATAGTACACAACGAAAGACGAACGAGTCATACCGAAGCGGTGGCGGGAAATTTTTGTCACTGCGCCACCGGCCTCTCTTATTTGGACGAACTGTAGACGCATTCGCACCGCATTTTACGCCACCTGCATGCACATCACCGCAAGCCACCCAATTGCACTAATAATTAAAATAATTGAATAAAATCAGAATATTTAGAAATTAAAAAAAAAATAGAAAATTTGAAAATATTCCGTGGGCGCATTACGGATTCACCGTGGGCGCACCTGCGCCCGCGGGCGCGGGGTTGGACACCACTGCTCTAAAGTAACAAGCTTATAAATATACAATAACACGGTGGAAGAATCCGTTGTTGATAGCCTTACTACTACTTCTACTACGGTTTTATGAGAGTAGTGTATATAAAGTATAAAATAAATACTATTTTGCAATTATCTGACTTAAGTTCAAATGATTTCTTGAGGACTTACTGATCGTTTCAAAAAATAAAAGAGTTAAATAAATCTTTTGCAATGATAATCTTGGTGTTCAATTTCTTAATCTAAAATTATCGATATTAAATTATACTTTATCTATATCCAAACTTTAAAAAAGGTTGATGTAAGGTAGAATATAATCTATTCTTAAAGTTGTCTTAATAAAATTGATGCTTGTGCCCTACACTCTTAAACACTTTGTTTTGTGCCATAATGTTTTTATTATAAGCAAGGGTTACTCTTCACCTAATAATTAAAGTTGTCATTTGCATTCATATTCTTTATATTTATATATTATTTTTAATACTTGGTCGTGTGTGTAATTGTAGAGTGTTTAATTTATATATTTTGTTTTCTATTTACATTTTGCCGTATATGTTAAAGTTTAAAACATTCAATCATGAAATCATGAAAACGTGAAATTATCGCAAAATCTTAAATTTCTTGGGGTGTGTATTGATGAGGCATTAATTTGGTGGTCATATGTAGAGTATGTATCACTGTGTCATAAATTTTTCGGCACTTCACTTTTAATGGGTGTGTTTTAAAAGAGTCTTGTATAAGTGTTTTTAAAAGAAATATATGAAATACATGTTTAAGAATAAACATGAATTATGGCCAATAATCGGCATATTTGCGATACAAGGACTAAAGATATAATCTATCGACAACATAAATTGATTGTTACCTAACGCAATGCGTCTTATAGATTTTTAAGTTATTAAGTTATACTTACAAATCTGCTTTTAAGCCACGAATTTCTGCGGCAATGTAACAATCATTTTTATTGATAAATTCTATTAATATATATGCGTTGATATTGGGCAAATTACCACTGTATACTTTAAAAACTCTGTATCTTGCATTATTTTAATATAACACAACGATTTAATGAATAAAATGTGAATGAACGACGTCTAAATATTGCGTTTAAATCGTAGCATAAACAATGACGTCACGCGATCTTCGGTCAACTTAATGGCGAGGTCGGAAAATTTTAAAATATTATAATTTTAAGTAAAATAAATAAACAAATATTTATAAAGAAAAATATATAAACTGAGATAAATCATTATTACCAATCATAATAACATAAATGTATTGATATAAAAATTGTATGCGTGTACCCAATTAACCAAAAGAAGAATTAAATTAATACTTTTTATTACAATGGGTCTTCATTTACAGATTACGTGTGTACAGATTAAATGTGCATCAAACTAATCCGTTTGATTCTGAATGTTTCAAGTTTATTACTGTGGTTTGATTTTATGAAGTTCTATTATATATTTTAGTATAGTTCATGATATTGATCCATATTAACTTGGTTTGAAAGTTCGTCATGTACATAAGGAAATAATATTTTAGGTTATTTAACTTATGAACCTCAAATAATCATAGTGTTTAATGGTTATTGGAGTAATTTTAAACTTTAGATGTAACGCATTTAGTTTGTTACATTCGTCAATGTATTTTTGTTTTAATTAATTAAACACAGTTAAATTTCTTGCTTCACTATTTTATTTAATCACTAAATGTACATTTCGAACATTATATAGTTAACTGTTATTATATGTAACAATAGTTAACTATATAATGAACACATAGTGTTCATAACCCTTTAATTGGGCTCAGATAATGTTTTTCGTGATTATTATATGTAGAATATTATGTTTATTATGGTTGCAATTTTTTTTGTTTTTTTTTGTAATATTAAAATTTAGAGTTCTTAAAAATAAATAATAATAATCTTTACTTAACAATGTTTCTATCTAATATCCATTATTCAAACATACAAAACACAAACCATAATATTTATACACACACACACACACACACACACATATATATAATATATATATATATATATATATATATATATATAATATATACAGGGTGTCCCATTTTAATCCGCCAGTAGCGATAATTCTGAAACTTTGCATTGAATCAAAAAGTGTTCCAAATGAAAAGTTAATGGTTCTGAGGGGGACATCTGATGCCGTAGACTTTGTCCCCCCAGCCCCCCAAGGGGGGCGGGAACAGGGGGCAACTTTAAAATTTTAAATGGAAACCCCTATTTTTTATTGCAGATTCTAATAGACGGTTAAAAAGTATGTATGTTTTATCCGAAACATTTTTTTATTGGTCGAGAGATGGCGCTGCAAATGTAAAAGTTTTTTGTCAATTAAATTGCGAAAATCGTCACGTAATTAACTGTTATTATTACTTAAGACTTACTCCCAACCTTACAAGGTTGTTTTTTTCTCAGCCTGCCCAAATACTACCCCCGCCCCCCCTACAAAGACGTAAAGTACTCAAAAATAGCGATTGAGTACTTCTTTTTCAAATTAAATAATGGTAAAATAATTTAAAAAAGAATGTCATTTTTTTTCAAACAGTGTTTGACCTGCCCCCCCTCATAGCTTCATTTTTTTGAAAAAAAACGACATTCTTTTTTGAATTATTTTACCATTATTTAATTTAAAAAAGAAGTACTCAATCGCTATTTTTGAGTACTTTACGTCTTTGTAGGGGGGGGCGGGGGTAGTATTTGGGCAGGCTGAGAAAAAAACAACCTTGTAAGGTTGGGAGTAAGTCTTAAGTAATAATAACAGTTAATTAAGTGACGATTTTCGCAATTTAATTGACAAAAAACTTTTACATTTGCAGCGCCATCTCTCGACCAATAAAAAAATGTTTCGGATAAAACATACATACTTTTTAACCGTCTATTAGAATCTGCAATAAAAAAATAGG
>OZ018390.1:43313417-43478905 GCA_963969525.1 Ontholestes murinus
CATTGTTCGTAATCAAAAGGAGCATTATTGTGGACGGCAGGTAACTCCTCCACCCTTAGACTTTTGCTCCCCCTGGAAGATGAAGTTCGTAGGCCTGGGGTTGGTCTACTTCGGGAGTTGTTCCTTGTCTTCGTTTCCATTTGATCAACAGGAACAACGCTCCTCCACATATGATGATGTAGATTACTATGGTCCACATACTGGGCCTGACGAAATCCCAATCATTTTGGATCGTTGGTAGGGGTTGAACTGCGGGTGTATCTTGAAGGGTTAATCGGCGAAGCTTTATCCTGAAGTCAGTTAGATTTTGATTATTAATTTTTATTTTAACATTATTAATTAACACAGGACCTCCCGAACTTGAGTCTTGTATATGCAGTTCATTGTTTTTATAGATTATTAAGCACTTGTTTGGTTTTATTAAATAGACACCACTTAGTTCCCTAATTTCAGTTTGTTTTTGACACTTAATTTTTATTTGGTCTTTATGTGGAAACACTAGCAGGAACTGTTGAGTGTGAGGCAGGTGCTCCAGGTGATTACCAAAAATTTCCAGTTTTGTGAATTGGCAATCGTCCACTTTTCCAGATTTGATAATATTTTCTTCGCATTTAATCGAAGTTGACAGCGGCAAGTGAGATGGGCATTGGTAGTACAATTTTGTTTTTGTACATCCATTATTCAGAGGTATAATCTTATTTTCAGATTTTAAAACGTAATTTGTGTTTGGTACAATGGTCAAGTAATCTGATTCAATTTTAGTAGGAATTGAATTTAGATAATATAGTTCGAAATTTATTTCATAATTAATTGGAATTGATATAAAATACTGAATTACCATTTCTTTAATTAAACAATTTACTTTTGATATAGATTCAAAATTTAATATGTTATCTAGCCTTACGTCAAAAGGTAATTGGTTTCCGTAGAATCCCGAGATAGTTTGCAGAGTACTTAGAAATTCGAATGGTTTTATAATACTAGGGTGAATCGCGTGTAATTTGCAAAACATAATCGAATTTTCTATTGTTTGAAATATATTTTGGATTGTCGTATACGATATTATCAATTGATTAAAGATGTCTTTTATAAAAAGTACATGTTGATGATCGATTTCTCCTTTTAGAATAGCATGTAATTGCATAATTCTTGATTTCAATAAATTTTCATTATGTTCAATACTTTTTAATGTTTTGTTAAACTTACTAATAATTTCATTATTAAGACTATACCCAAATTTTATCTGATTTTCGATTTGATTTTGATTATTTTTAAGGTGGTTTAACATATTTTCAAATTTAGTACCGTCATTGGAATCTAAATTTCCGGTAATGGTTTTTATTACGGTGCCTAACCCGTTGATAAGCCCTCTTTTATTTCGGCTTCTTTTTGTTATTTTAAATTGTTGGAATTTATCATTCAAATCCTCTTTTAAATAATTCAATATATTTTCATAATTCTGAAAATCCCTCTGAAATGTCGATATGTTTCTAATTGTTAATTGCAATTGATTATATTGCCCATTTAGTTTCTTAAATTCATCATACATTGTACTGATGTTATAATAATGGATAAATGTGTGCTCACTTTTTTCTAATTTTGCCGGCCCTAAATTTATTGGTAATATGCCTAGATTACTTGTAATATTTCTAACTTCTATGGCTCGCGTTACTGCGACCATGATGGACCTGGAACGGAATCATCAATTTTAATTTCACCTAAATAGATATTTATTTTTAAATTAGAATTGCCAAAAATGTAATTTAACATGGCTTTTACTTTATCATAATTAATTTTATCTAATCCGCAACCTATTTTTGGAATTGCAAGATTTTTAATATTTCTTTTGTTACAGAAATCCTTTAATGTTACCAAAGTTTGAAATAAATCTTTGTGGGTTGGTTTATTAAAATATTTGTTTTTAGTAATTAAATATATTATGTGGCGATTTTCGTTTTTTAAGAAGCATAAAGAGTGGACTTTAGGCCTTTGTGCCTTTAATTTATCAATTTGTCCAAACCTAATTTTAAAATCATGTGCTATACCCGAATTCATATGTAAATCAGCACTAACGCAATGTGCAAGGGAAAATTCTTTTGGTGCTGTAAATAGATTATCTTGAATCTCGGTTATATTATTAGCTATATTATTATCATTTTTATAACTATTCATAAAATTTATGTAGGATAGTTCGATACTGTCCTCAATTTTATTTTTCTTATCATCATTTAATTTACGGGGTCTTTTAATGTTTGAAAGATGTATCTTTTCTACTTGATTATGATGAGACCTTTTAATTTTCGCAGTTTTTAATTCTTCATTTTTTGATTCAATTAATTCTGGTTTATACTTGATTTTTGTTTTCGATTGTTTTTGCCGATTTTTTATAAATACTTTATCATTAATATTAGGTAAATCTTCTCTATTTTGATTTTGTTTATTTATTGTTTTCTCTTTATTTTCAACAAGCTTTTCATTAATTGTAGTATACATTAATCTTACTTTTTCTTTATGATTTGTAATGTAGTTGTTTAAAATTTTGTTTTCTATCTTAATATCAAATGGGGAATTATTTTCTAAGTGACCTGAAATAATTTCAATGGGTTTTAACCTCGTGACTGAATGAATTGAGTTGTTGTATCCTAAAACAGCGTATAATATTTTTGTTTCTGCTGACTCTGATTTTAATGATTTTTGAGCATTTAGGACTCGAACGTGTTCAATTATTGTTGAATGAACTCTTTCAATTAATCCATTTGATTCTGGATGTTGGCTACTTATAAAATGTAATTTAATTTTATGTAATTCTAATAATTCCTTTATTAATGAATTTTTGAACTCTAGATGGTTATCAGCTACAATTTGTGCTGGTATACCATGATGTGAAAAGAAACGAATTAATTTGTTTGCAATTTCGACAGCTTGATAAGATTCTAATTGGTACATTTGTGCGTATTTAGAGAAAGCATCTACAATAGTTAAAAATTTAGATCCCTCGATCGCGATACAGTCGATATGAATGATTTCAAATGGTTTCACCGGTGTAGGTGTAATATTAAATTTTAATTTTAACGGATTTCTATCATATTTACTTGACAAGCATATTTCACAATTATTTATGAAATTTTGGACTGTATTTTTCATATTAGGCCAATAAAAATATCTTTTAATTTCGGCATATGTTTCGTCAATGCCTCTATGATTTAATTTACTATCATGATACAATTTGACGGTATTAATAGTCTCATCTTCATTTTCAATATCTAATAATTTTTCTGTACATTTTACCAAATTTAGTTGTGAGTTTTTGAAATAAGTTTGAATTACAACACAAAATTTTTCATATACATCGCTATCAAAATATAAGTGATATTTTACCTTTGGAGCAATATATTCTTTAATAAAATCTATTACATCTTTCTCAAAGTTATTTTTGGAAAATTGAACATGAATACGTAACTTTTTATTATTATATAAGACCTCTCGTTTTGGTTTTGCGGGTGAATAATTTACTTCACTAATTATAATTTGATTATCGCCAATATTTACAGGCTTTTCTAAAATTGGGATGGTGGTACTAGGGTTTTCAAGATTTGAGTGAACCGTTTCACGATCATTATCATTTATTAATTCATCTAAAAAGTCATCTATGTTATCTTGATCACCAACTTCGGCAATTATTGATTGATTATCGTCTTCAATTACATTATTATTATCAAGAAGTGATTCGTCAAAATTATCTATATAATATTTGTCATTGTGATCTGTTATGTGATTAAGTTCAACTCTTGATAGAGCATCAGCATTTTTATTCATTGCACCCTTTTTGTATACAATAGTATAATCATATTCTGATAATTTAATACGCCACCTGGTTAATTTAGAGTTGGGTTCTTTTAGAGACATGAGCCACTGTAGGGGCTTATGATCACAAACAATTTGAAATTGACGACCGAATAAGTAAGGTCGAAAGTATTTAACTGCCCAAACGACAGCGAGGAGTTCCTTTTCAATTGTCGAATAATTTACTTCTGAATCATTAAGTGTACGGCTAGCGTACGCTACCGGTAAATCTGAACCTATATTACCTTGTGATAAAACTGCACCGATTGCAAAGTTACTTGCGTCTGTAGTTACAATAAAAGGTTTGTTAAAATCTGGATATTTAAGAATGGGTTCATTACTTAACAGGTCTTTACAAAGATTGAAACAAGAAATATAGTCCGTATCATTAACGTTAATTATTGCACCTTTTTTTAATCGTTTTGTAATTGGTTTGGTTAATTTAGCAAAGTCTTTAATAAATTTTCGGTAGTAACCGAGAAGTCCTAAGAATCCTTTAATTTGTTTGGTGGTTTTCGGAATGGGATAATTTTGGATTGCTTTAATTTTATCTGGGTTGGGTTTAACACCATCCGGAGTTACAATGTGTCCCAAGTAAGAGACTTCCTTACGTAAAAATTCGGATTTATCCAACTGAATTTTGAAATTTGATTTACGTAGGCGTTGAAATACCTCACGCAATCTAGAAATATGTTCTTGAAGACTTGTGCTAAAAATAATAATATCATCCATATAGACTAAACATTTTTCATTTTGGATTCCTCTCAAAATATTGTCCATTACTCTTTGGAATGTGGCAGGTGCGTTTTTGAGACCGAAAGGCATACGCAAAAATTCGTAATGACCATTCTCCGTGTTGAATGCAGTTTTCTGAATATCTCTTTCATCAATTTCTACCTGGTGGAAACCAGAAGCTAAGTCTAGTGTTGTGAAATACTGACAACGACCTAACTTATCAAGAAGTTCATCGATATTTGGCAAGGGATATTTATCACCAATTGTTTTTTCATTAAGTTTTCTGTAATCTATAACAACGCGCCATTTACGCTTACCAGAAGCATCTAACTTTTTAGGAACTACCCAAATGGGTGAAGACCAGGGGCTATATGAGGGGCGAATTATATTTTGGGAAAGCATTTCCTTAATTTGTTTATCAACTTCTTGTTTATGGATTTGCGGGTACCTATACGATTTAGTGTACACCGGAATTTCATCGTTTGTGAGAATACGATGCTTAATTTTATTTGTAAAAGTTAACCCTGTATTGTTTATATGGAAAATATCTGAATATTCCTTAATTAAATTAGTAATTTGCTGTCTTTCTTCATTATTCATATGCGCTGAACGAATGAGAGACAAGTCAAATTTTATTTTGTTTGTATCAATTAAATTTAAATTGGGTGATTGATTAAGATCATATTCGTTGATCTTATCGACAACCAATGGTTCTAAGAACACCTTAAAAGGGTTATTATTGGGGTTAATAATTGTACATACGGCCTTGCTGTTTTTACATTTGGAGGCACACTGTGGTGTCTCAATATTCGAACCATAATTAATGTATGGAATAATTATATCGCCATTTTTGACATTTTTAATATCTACTTCTACAACTGTTTCAGACCTACCAACTATACACTTCGTATACTGGAGTTCATTGAACTTGTTTAAATAATTAATATTTATTTCGCATCCCGGTGCGATTAATTGATCTTTATTTAAATCAATATGGGCATTTAAAAGTTTTAGATTATCGATGCCTAATAACATATCGAATTCCGTGTGGAAATTCAGAATATGGAATATTAAATTTTTTGAGGATTCGGTTCTAAATAAATGGCTTAGATTAATTTTTGTACTATAGTTACCTTGGGTTGAACCGTTAATAGTAGTCACATTAAATGGACATTTAAAAATTTGATTTTTAAAGAATTTATTAGCTATTCCCGGATTTACGAAAGAGCGTGTGCTCCCAGTATCAATTAATATTTTGAGTTTATTTTTAGTTTCTATTATATGGGGAAGATAGCTTTCATTATTTTTAGTACCTAAGAATTCCAGTTGTTCTCTGGGTTTTCCGAGGCGTTTTCGCCTAAAAAAGAATTGTTTTGCTCAACGTTATATAATTCTTGTGCCGTATAATTTAATTTTCGATTATTATTTGGGTTAATAGTCGAGGTAGACATCGGGGTTTCTTGTCTCCGATTAAAGTTTGAATTATAGTTTTGTTTAGGAGCGAATTTATTTTTCGCACGATAATTGTTATAATTATAGTTATAAGACGGCTTATGTGTGGGCGGCTGATAAGTACGCGGAGGAATTCGCGGAGTATTATTTTGATGAACGCGACGCGGAATTTTATCGGTTTTGTGCGACTGCTGCGGAGAAAACTCGTGCTGAAAATCATTTGTCAGCATGTTGAGAGCAATGTGAAGGTCTGTAGGGTTCTTGACCCTCATTTGACTACCGTAAGGTTCTTTTAAACCTTTTAAGAAAACACGCAACGCATTATCATTGAAAAATTCAATTAAATGAAATCTTTTTAGATTGTGGTCAATATGATTAGTTGCATATGAAATTTGTAAATTTAACAAATGATTTAATCTATTATAGAAATCGAAAGGAGATTCGGTGATCAACTGTTTTAAATTGGTAATTTCTGCATTAAGACTAAGATGATCGCGTTTGTCTGCATATGTATTACGTAACGCGGTTTTTAAATCGTCCCACGTATGAATTACTGAAGATGAAATATTTTTCGCGGCGTCACCTTTAATTTTTGACAATATAGTAGACGTTAAATATTCATTTTGAAAATCATTTGGGTCATCGCGATTATAAAAGCGTGTGACTAATTTTTCACAAATTTCAATAAATCTAGAAAGTATTTCGGGATTCCCGTAAAAATCAGGAATCATGGCTAAGTATTCCGGTTTCAATTGTTGAGCCATTTTTTGTGAGTTTAAACGTAAATTATCTATTTTTAAGTGTCTTAAATTTCTGCGCGATGCAGCGGTGAATTGAATAGCTAGGTTACTCGACATTTTAGTACGATGCATAAAATGTTTACCGACTCTGAATAATAAATGCACTTACATGAGAAAAATCCAGCCCATGGAGATTGCGATTGTCTCGTGGAGTGGACGAATTGGACACGACCCTGGGTTTGGTTTCTTGATGTTTGAAGAGCCAATTTTCAGTGTCTTCGAGGTCCAAGTTGTGGATTTTCGGTTGACAAATTCGTAGACGAAAAGTGACCAATGATGTTCGCTCAAGGCACTTCAACCAATCCTACCGACTGCGCCAGTTAACGTTCGTGGACTTACTTCAGAGTTTTTAAAAACAATTTATTATTACGACGGACATGTACAGAGTACGAGTTCTAACTATACAATTGATTCTAATAAAGAAATACGGGCTATTTATAATATAATTCTTACAAGCTAGGCAAAATATATGATAGACTAAGCAATAATATAATTAATGCGCAATAAAATAATAATATTCATATTAAATAAAACAAAGGATTGTTTATATAACACTACACTCATTGTTCGTAATCAAAAGGAGCATTATTGTGGACGGCAGGTAACTTATATATATGTTACATCTTAGGTTTTCGCGGGTGTAATCTGGTTTTGTGTTTTTTCGGGTGTTGTCCCGCGTGGAGTTTTTCGAGTTTTCTCGACGTTTCGGCGACTTCACATTCGCCATCTTCAGGAGTGTTTTGGTATCTTGAAATATTCAATTTAACTGATAATACGCTGGGTGGACTTTCTATTTATGTATTTTGCTGTCTTGCTCGGCTGCGTGTAATTGGTCCGCTTCTGTCGGCATCATGAATTTGCATAATCGGCGGTTGGAGGCTGTTCGCCGAAATGTGATTAACCAGCCTACCCTCATTAGCTGGGGGATTTTGGGATTGGGGTAGATTAATTTTCAAAGTAGATTTCCAGGTAGGTGGCAATCGGGTGCTGTCGTCTCTTTTGTTCATGTTAAGAGGATTTTTCTCTATTTCGATTGCTTCTCGTATAATCCTTTCACTGTAATTGTTAATTGGTGCGATTATTGTTGTGTTGTCAACCCAGATAATTAGTATATTTTATATTTTGACTATTATTTTAACATTTTAACCATTAATTTTACAATTGTTAGTTAATTGACATTTTATTACTTTTAAATGTGTAGTCGATATCCATACTATCTCCCGGTCAAGAATAGGAACTATATTTTTGAAAAATGGGTTTTTCCACGACATCGCGCAGCCACATGACCATGTGGTGGTTACTAACCTAAAACAATGGATTTATATTCACAGAAAATTAGCTAATTACAGATTACAGGAAGATTTTCTTACTCAAGTGCAGACTACAAAAATTAACCCCGGCACCCATTTCCAACAACTCGAATTAAATCTACAAATTATTGGACGGAAACATGAGGTAACAATTCGCGCGTTAGATAGACAACTATGCAACGTAAACAACATATTGTCGAACCAGTTGCCTAACGTCATTGTTAACAATTTTAAGAACAAACAAGCAGTTAATTACAACATACTTTTTTTACAAAATTAGAATTAAACAAATACAAAAATTTAACAATGTATTAAACAATAGTCCTAAAGATGGGCAGTTGGTTCAAAAATAACACGACAGTTGCTTTTCCAATCGAAGTTAAGAACCTGTTATCACTAGGCCCTAAATTCAGTTTGCCTGCGACTAATTCCGACATATCAATACCGCGATTGTTGGCATTAACAGAAAATATACTAAGTGACAACTCGTTCCCTAGCAAAAATCTAATAAGAGCCAAAATAACGAATATAATTACGAATCACTTTCAAACAGAACATAAAGTTACCGCAATTAGACTTATTTACAACAAGGGAGTTTTTAAAAGAGAATGAACATATAATAATAGTTAAATCAGACAAAGGAAATGTAACAGTTGCCATGGAATTAGGTGATTATAAAACAAAAATGCAAGAACTACTAACTGATACAAATTACTATAAGAGAATAAATAGAGATCCCACCACCACCATACAAGGGAAACACAATGACTTAATAAAATTACTCAGTACTAAAAAATATATTGATGACACCACTGCAAAACGTCTAAAGACATATACAGGAGTGGCGCCTAAATTATATGCGCTCCCCAAAATTCATAAGGGTTGTCCTCTTCGTCCAGTGACATTGGATCTCCCATTGAAAACCTATCAGGCTACATCGTGTCCATCCTCAGTAGGTCTTGTAGAAACTACAACAATTTTAATGTATCAAATGTGTTTCAATTTGTAAATAAGATTAATAATTACCAATTTCCTGATAACTACGTTGTGATAAGTTTAGATGTGGTCTCACTCTTCACAAATATCCCCTTGGAACTGGTCATCAACAGTATAGAAAAAAGATGGGAAAATATTAGTGAACAGCGTGATATCCCTCAAAATTTGTTTCTGACTATTATTAGGTTTATATTCAACTCAAGTTACTTTGTTTATGACAGTACTTTCTATTAACAAATGTTTGGTTGCCCAATGGGGTCTAATATAAGTCCTATTTTAGCTGAGATTTTGATGGATGAGGTCCTTCAGACGGTCATCCCTAAATTACCATTTAATATGCCTTTTTTTTTAAAAAGTGGACGACTTGGTATGCGCAGTCAATGCAGATAAAATACAATTTACATTGGATAGTTTTAATGAATACAACAGACACATACAATTTACAGTAGAAGAAGAGTGTGAGTATAGCGTTCCATTCCTTGATACCAAAATTGTTCGGACCCAAAGTAACTTGCTGATGTGTTATTGGTATCAAAAATCTATCTGTTTGGGACGATATATTAATTACAAATCATACCATCAATTTAATATGAAAATAAATTTCATTAAGACGATAACAGACTGAATATTAATGGCGATGGCGTGTCGTGTCGGTCGTTCCATGTCAACAAGTGATGTAAATCTGAGTATAACAAATGTAATTAAAGTGTGTTCAGTATGTGATAAGGCTATTGAACGTGACTACTTTACGTGTAGTGTCTGTGACTTGGACTACCACAACTTCTGTTCGAAATCGGACGACAAGTTTGGCATATCCGCCTGCATTAAGTGTGAAAAAAATGGATCCCAAAAGTGTTCACTGCATATATTAATTACATTAAAAAAACAGATGGCTGCTCTAATATCCCAAGTAAGTCACCAAAACAAGGTTATATATACCCAGGAAGAGAAAATATTGGCATTAACCCAGGAATTAAACTCCCTTAAAGTGAGCAAGGACGCAAACCAAATTAAAAACTCGAAGAAATCTAAATCCAACACAGAAACCTCACCAACAGATGGTCCTAGGAGTATGATTTCTGAATTAAATCCGCGTGACAACAAAAACAACGGAATTTCAATTGAGAATGCGGCCTCAACTTCCACTATTGATAAAAGAAACAAAGAGGTCGATGAACGCGAAAACATAATAAATAATGGAAATAAAAATGAATGGACTATAGTAGTCCGAAACAAAAATAGAAAATCAAATTCTTTTAAATTTAACGGGCAGAGCACTGACGTAGATCTTCCAGTAGCAGAAACACATGCGCGTAAGTGGATATTTGTCTCGAGATTGCATAAAGATGTAAGTTGTGAGCAAATTAAATCTCACTTAGCAAAAGCCGGAAATTTTCCTTTCATAATTGAAAAGTTAAAACCAAAATTTGAAGACGCAGAATATTCATCTTTTAAAATCGGCGTCCCTCTTGCCTGTGAACAAATAGTGATTCAAGAGAAATTTTGGCCTAAAAATATATTTGTAAATCGCTTCTTCTTTAAATCTAAGCGCAATTCAAATTTTCACGACATTCATCAATACCAACAACAAGGGTAGATCCATCTAACAAGGAACTTTTAATTTTTCATCAAAATATACAATGTCTAACGACATCCTTCCATCAGTTGCGTTCGTTAATTGAAGAACTAAATTGTGACGTTATATGTCTATCAGAACATTGGCTCACTCAACAACAAATTAAAATGATTAATATTCCAAACTTTAAGTTATCGGCAAGCTACTGCAGAAATGCTAAAGAACATGGAGGTGTTGCAGTTTTCACTGAAGAAAATGTACCATCTTCAGTGTTAGATATGAACAATTTTATGGAATCTCGGCAACTAGAATGTGCAGGAGTGCAATTAAGTGTAGCAAATGATAGTGTAATAATAATTTGTGTGTATAGACCACCACAAGGCAACATTCATATATTTTTCAATCTATTCGAAAAACTCTTAATATATTTACTACATCAAAACAAAATTTTCTTTATTGTAGGAGATTACAACATTGATTTATTAAAAAATAGTAACAAGGTGGATAGCTTTAAGTGTTTATTAAGATCATTTAATTTATCGTATCTTATACAAGAACCCACACGTATATGTAAAATTTCACAATCTTGCATCGATAATGTTATAACTAATAAGTTGTCAAATGTATCTGCAAAAGTGATACAAACCACAATGTCAGACCATACCGGACAATTACTGAGTTACAAAGTAGACATTAAACAGGTACATAACAATGCCATATTCAATACTAGAGTTTACTCAAATAAAAATATCAGTGCCTTTATTGAGAAACTTAATAACGAATCATTTAATGATGTATATAACCAGACCTGTCCAGATAAAAAATATAATTTATTTATTGATGTTTTTTTGGGACACTTTAAGACATCATTCCCAAAAACGAGTATCAAATGCTCAAAAAGAAAAACATATCAAACGGAGACACTACAATCAGCAAAAAATAATTTATTAATATTAAAAACCTTGGTAAACTATTTACCAGAATATATTCCCCTATATAAAAAGTCTCAACAGTTATACAACAAATTATTAATCGAAGAAAAAAACCGTCAGATACACATAAAACTTCAAAACGCTTCTAATAAGTCGAAAGCTTCCTGGAATGTAATTAGAGACATTGTCAGTAGCAATAAAAATACGCACAAAATTCCAATCGCACAAAATATGAATACATTAGTCAACGATTTTAATAATTTCTTTAATAAAATTGCAACTAATGTAAACCGCTCAAACGCTGTGCAGTCTGTCAACTTACCATATAACATTCATTCAATATTTTTAACACCAACAAATGAATATGAAGTAATCTCTGCTACTTTAAGTATCTCCAACAATTCAGGTACTGGAATAGACGAAATACCGATGCATTTGATAAAAAAATGTATTCACTACATAGCGCTACCTCTTAGTGACATTATTAACGCGGCATTCTTAACTGGAAAATTTCCAACTAAGCTTAAAGAATCAATTATTATTCCATTATACAAAAAAGGCGATCATAATAATCTAGAGAATTATAGACCAATAAGTTTACTAAATTCCATTTCAAAAATCTTCGAACGAATAATTTATTCAAGATTACTGAATTTCTTTTGCAAACACAACTTATTGTCATCTATGCAACATGGGTTTTTAAAGGGAAAAAGTACCGAAACAGCACTCTTTGATTTTATTAATAATATCTTGGAAAATATGGAAAATCATAAATCACAATGTGGACTTTTCTTAGATTTGTCGAAAGCTTTCGACACGGTAGATCATCTTATTTTATTAAATAAATTATATTCGTAGGGAATTAGAGGAACTGCATATAATTTAATTAAATCATACCTGGCAAACCGTATTCATTACACTAGATTAAGGGACGTAGTCAACACTTCAACAATTCTGTCTGGTCCATTAACAATAACAAAAAGCATTCCACAAGGTAGTATCCTGGGCCCTTTTTTATTCATAATATATCTTAATGATATATCAAATTACGTACCTCCTCACTGTAAAATTTTAAACTATGCAGATGATACTAATATATTAATTGAAAGTAATAGCTTCATTGATTTAAACAACACGGGAAATACTTTCTTATCGCAACTAAATAAATGGTTTAACCAAAATAGTTTAGTGCTAAATGAATCGAAAACGAATGTTGTTTTATTTAAATCAAATCAAGCTAAAGAAACACCTGAATCAATTAATTTCAATAATATTACTTATAAATTTGTAGATAGAGTGAAATGTTTAGGTTTAGTGTTGGATGATACTTTATCATTTAAACAGCAGGCTGATTACATTTGTAATAAAATCAGTGGGGCACTTTATGGGCTCAGGATACTTATGAAGAATACAGACATAGCAATAGGGAAATTATTTTACTTTGCTAATATATCATCTCACTTGAGGTATGGTCTGATGTTCTGGGGAAGTAGCACACATGCGAATAAGGTTTTCATTTTGCAGAAAAAAGCAGTAAGATTACTTTACAATTTAAAAATAAATGCAAGCTGTCGTGGCATTTTTAAACAGGCAAACATTCTGACGTTCTATGGAATGTATATATATGAGTGTATCAATTTTTTTTGGAAATATAGGCACTTATTTAGTGATGTTTATTTTTCCACACGATATGAAAGCAGACATGGTCTCATATATAACTTACCAAAACATAAACTTAATAAATCTCAACAAGGTTGTTTGTATTCGTGCCTAAAAATGTATAATCACCTTCCAGTCGAAATAAAAAGTATTGATAGTTATACTAAAATGAAATCTAAAATGTATAATATCTTATGCACTATAGAACCTTACTCAATGATAGAGTATTTCTCATTTAACTTTAACATGTAATTATTAGTTTTGTATTATATTATATATTACATTTAGTTTTCATATTTTCTATATTAAATTTACATTTGTTTTTGTTTTGACGCTTCACATTGTACAAATTTATTCATGTATATTTGTCGAATGTAAATAAATGAATATTATTATTATTATTAAGTTAGAATAACTGAGTTAGGTGTGTCAACTAATTCCTCTTATAAGTCCGCGCAATCAATCGGTGAAGCATTTAGTGCTTTAAATTCACAACAAGTTAACGACATATGATAATAAATGTGAACTCAGTCATGTTAGACTTGATATTTTTAGATTCATTCTTTATCGGAAATTATAGTGTCTCAAAAGCTCCTTTCAATATTTTGCTTTAATTGCCCACCATTCTCCTATAACATTGGACATTGAACTGCCGCAAGAAAATTAAACGAACTCAAACTGGAATACCCAGTTTGTCTATAACTATTGTAAAGCTGATTATACGTCAATAAGTGAAGCCATTGCAAACATATATTGGGATAGTTTGTTTTTGGATAATAGTATCGACGATAACGTTGAATTGTTCTATAAAACGATTTATTCAATAATCGATTTATACGTACCTAAAATTGTAAAAAGAAACAATTCTAGTCACAAACGTCGCTTTCCCATATGGTTCAGTGCCGAACTTATAGATCTTATTTTCCTCAAGAAAAAGCTACACTTAAATTATAAATGTTCTGGACTAGACTCAGATTTTCATCTGTTCAAAAGTACACGTGCTCGTTGTAAAATTATGTCTCAGGCCTGTTACAATAATTATATTTGGTGTATGGAGCAGGCTTTAAATAAAGATCCTAATTTTTTTTAGAACTTTGTTAATACTAAAAGGAATAGTTCATCCATTCCTGAAACATTTCACATTGATGGTGAATTAATAAATGATAGGCAGCGTATTGTCGACTTATTTGCAGCTCAGTTCGGGTCAGTATACGGTTCACCCGTAAACAGCGATTCCTTAAAAGATTTTCATAAGTACTCTTATAACCATATACATTTTAACCGTTTCTCTGATATCAAAATCACTGATGTTTTGTATGAATTGACGCAACTGAAAGACACCAAATGTATTGGGCCGGATGAATCCCCATCGACATTACTTCGGCAGTGCGCCTTCTCATTCAGTCGTCGACTATGGCTACTGTTTAACCAGTCTTTAGAGTCTGGATGTTTTCCTACCCTTTAGAAAGGTGTTCTAATAACACCTATACATAAATGTGGGAGTAAAAGTAGTTACTCTAACTATCGCCCGATCTCTAACTTGTCATTTATTCCTAAAATGTTTGAAAAACTAATTAATACCTCTTTGTCTGCTTGTCTATCGCCCTTACTGTCACATAGTCAGCATGGTTTCAGAAGTGGATGTACTACTTGGTCCAACTTACTTTCGTACGGTCAATTTATTACAGCATCTTTGGAAGCCGGATGTGAGATAGATTCTATCTACACCGACTTTTCAAAGGCTTTCGATACAGTGGACCATGGTATTCTTCTTCTGAAACTTAAACAAATTGGTTTAAATGGCATTATGCTAGACTGGATTCGATCCTATTTAACCAATAGGACACAAGCTGTACGAGTAGGTAGTTTCATTTCGTCGGAAATATCGGTTTCCTGCGGGGTACCCCAAGGGTCGCATCTTGGACCACTACTATTTAATATTTTCATTAACGATGTAGTCAATTGTTTTTATCATTCTGAATGTCTTCTTTTTGCCGACGATATGAAAATATTTATATCAATCACCGACAATACCTCTTCTGAATTACTACAGCAGGATCTGGACAGGTTTAATGTTTGGTGTCAGAATAATAGCATGCGGCTTAATATTGGCAAATGTAGTGCAATTACCTTTTCAAAAAAGAGAACACTGACGGATAGAGATTACTTCCTCGATGATAATAAACTTACTCGTGTATCCACTGTTAAAGATTTAGGAGTAATTCTGTCAAGTAGATGGTGCTTTGTCGATCATATAATCTCGGTAACATCTAAAACCGACTTCATGGATTTGTTAAACGTAGTTGCATGGACTTCAAAAATTTAAACACTATTTTAAATCTGTATACTTCCCTTGTACGCCCGCATTTAGAGTACTGCTCCTTAATTTGGTGTCCCTTTAGCAGGGCTAAGACCGATAAAGTTGAGCGAGTCCAGATTAAATTTGTCAAATATCTTTCGTTTAAATTTGGGCTAACAGGAACTTATCCTGTTTTGTTGGAATTTTTAAATCTGGACTCGTTGGAAAAGAGGCGTAGAAACGTGGACGTAACAACGGGTTTTAAACTCATTAATGGCTTAGTCAACTCGCCACTTTTATTAAGTTTATTCCAAATTCACGTTCCTAAAAGATATTTGCGTTCTTTTCGTTTTTTCGACGAGCGATGTTACAGGACGGATTATGCTGGGCATTTTGGCATCGCAAGAATCGCTAGGAATTGCAATTCTTTAAATATCGATTATTGCAATGTAACGCTGCATAATCTACGATCGGTTCTGCGCCAATTTAATTTAATTTAATTTATTTATATTTTGTGCGTTTTTTGTATATATTTGCATTGTTGTTATTTTTAATTTGTACACTTTTTAATATTTCAATGTTATTGTACAGTTGTATTCTTATGTTGTAATGGCCTTCCGTAAATAAATAAATAAATAAATAAATGATAAATAATAAATATAACGAAATATTTAATAGTTGGTAATATTTTAGATATATGGAATAAGCTTTTATTTATTTGTTTTTTATTGTATTTTATAATTAGTATATTTTACTTTGGATTTCTTGAATTTTTGAATTGTGGGTTATAATACCTCCCTCGTTAAGAATTTTCAATTTCCTTGAAATTGAAAATTACATCTTCTTCGGGGTCTTTGAAGATGATGAGGTTGGTACCGATGAGACTTGATATGCCATGTCATCGTTACCAATGTTGTATCTTGTGGATAGTTGTATTGAAGGTCGTCTTCTAATTGTTGACCTAATGTTGCAATAATTGAATATTTGGGAACAACAGGAACCAGGTTGGGGCCGGTCATCCGAGTCAGGCGATCCATTAAAATCCTCTAAATCTTCTTCTTAAACAGCATTTCCAAGTTAGATAATATATTATTATTCCAATTATTGAGATTAAAATGTAGGTAAAGGTGCTCCAATGACGAGATGCAAATGGCTCGTTAATTTAATTATTATTATTTATTTTGATCATATTCACGTAATTTTTGATCAGCAATGTTTAGTTCGTCGAGATTTAAATGGTTTATTTTAATTGATGTTAATATTGGTAATTCTTCTTTATCTGGAAGGTGTTCGCAACAATCAAATGGAATTTGTGGAATGTAGAGGTGAATTATTTTCGTAGTTGGACTTGATTTTGGACAAAATGTTGTAACTGGTAGTTGTTTTGCTACTGTGATTAGCCATTTATTATTTCTTAAGTTTTGTACATTATAATCATCGATGTTTATTAGTAATTTGTCGCAATTTTTGGAAATGGAGGATTCCGTTAGTATTGATACTTCACAAGGTGAGTCTTGAAAAATAGTATTTGGATAATGATTAGTACAAAGTTTTATTTTTTCATCAATTAAATCTGAGCATTCTGCTTCATTTATTGTTAAATATTGTTTTGTTTCTCTCACAATTGCAATGTATTTATGGGTGGGAATGATTGTGTGAAAAAGGTGTGTTCTTTCATCTTTAATGGGTGTTGAGAATGTGTGATAATTTTCGAAATCGGTATAATCGATTATCGGAACGTGTAAAATAAAAATTACTCTTTTATCTGTTTGAAATGCTTCAATTTTCATTAGTGTTTATAATTTAGACAAATGTTCCTTTGTTGGAGTAAAAAATAAATTTCCAATTGAGCCTATTCCGTTAATTAGTCCTCGTTTATAACGTGTTTGTGTAGTTAGAGTAATCTCATTAAATTTTTCATTTATTTGATTATTGATTGTGTTGATAATTGTATTGAAAATGGAATTTTAAATGTTGGATTTACATTTTCTTTGTTTAACATGTTTTCTATATAAGTTTGTGCTTTTATATTTCTTTCAAATGATTCTTTTATAATTTTGTAAACTATTATTTTCCAATTATTGTTAGAAATTGTAATTATTCCTTCATTGATAGATTTATTTGGATTTTCGAGATGAAATGCACGTAATGTATCTAAATGTGTCGCGTGGAATCTTTCTACTGTCCCATTGCATTGTGGATGTGCAATTGCGCAAAATGTTAGTTTAAAATTGTAAAGTTTTGCTAAACCTTTTAAGTGATAATTATCAAATTCAGTACCTGAATCAGTGTGGATTCGTTTTGGTATTGGAAAGTGTTGAAAATATAATAAAAGATTATCTACGAATGTTGTGGATTGTTTTTTTTTATTGGATACGCTTGAGCAAATTTTGAGAAGTTATCTACTATCGTCAGTATTTTATTTCGTTGGATTTCTAGTAAATCAATGTTAATGTGTTCAAATGGTTTATTGGGTGTTTCGGTTATGACTAATCTAAATTTTGTCGGTTTGTTTTTGTTTTATTACATGTAATGCATGATTTAATAAAGTTTTCTGCATCGGTTTCTAAGTTTTTCCAAATATATCGTTCTCTTATTCTCCCAAAAGTTTATTTAATACCTTTATGTATGGATGTTTTCCTTGAATGATATTTTCTAAAATATGTTGCCTTTCATTTTCAGGTGGAACTTTTACAATGTCGTGACATATTGTAAATGTAAATTTATTTATTTCTTCGTTTCTTAAAATGAAACATAATATTTCAGTTAATGGAAGGTTTGATATTAAATTTAAAAATACGAAAACATTTCGTGAATCTACAACAATGAGTCTTACTAAGACTACAAAACAAATTAATTTGAAACAACTACTTCTCTAGCTAATACTTCGACAGACATTGAATGATTAATTTGCGTGTTAAATGTACTTTAGATTGTTTAAACAATCTAAAGTACATTTTATCATTTATTAGTTTATTCAACAGAAATAATTTCATTCAAATTAGTGTTGCTTTAATAGTTGTACTATTTGTAACACGCAAATTAATTTGTATTATTCAATGTCTGTCGAAGTATTAGCTAGAGAAGTAGTTGTTTCAAATTAATTTGTTTTGTAGTCTTAGTAAGACTCAT
The DNA here is from genome assembly GCA_963969525.1 of Ontholestes murinus. Lineage (NCBI taxonomy): Eukaryota > Metazoa > Arthropoda > Insecta > Coleoptera > Staphylinidae > Ontholestes > Ontholestes murinus. The sequence goes on from OZ018390.1 coordinate 43,332,152, forward strand.
TGTTGTAGATTCACGAAATGTTTTCGTATTTTTAAATTTATTATTTAATTTTCTACAACGAACTAAAGGATTTTATTACATTTTATTAGGTTTGATATTGTTTAAATAATAATTATTTGGTGGTAATTGATCTTTTATTTTATATAAAATTCGAAAACAATCTTTAATACTTAACGCTTCTAATTTAAATGTAGGAATTTAAATTAAATAATATTTTCTGTTTGCAAGTTTAATACTTTGTTTAATTGTTAATAAATCTGTTAAATTTAAATTTTGATCTTGTGGGTCTTGTGGGTACAAGTATCTTTAATTATTGTTTGTATGCGTGGTGTATCAGTTGTTGGAATGAAACTTATAATATCGTTGTGACTGACAAATATAACATAATGATTTGTTTCTTTAATTAAGTTAAAATTGAGTAAGGATTTATTCTGTTTTTCAATTATAAAGTTTTCAAATTCTTCTTTCATTATTTCGTTTTCTTCTGTTTCTTAATTATTTAAATATATTAATGCGTTTAAATTTATTCTTGACAATGCGTCTGCATTCTGATTAATTTTTCCGGGTTTATGAATTATTTCGTAATCGTATTCTAATAAGAGTAATTGCCATCTAACTAAGGGTGAACCTGGGTCTTTTACTGAAAAAAAAGGTCTAAAATGTTTAATTGGCCATACCATCGCGAGTAGTTCCTTTTCTATTGTTTGCATACTATTGTCTATAGTTGATTTCGGCACCATTTAAAGTTCGTGATGCATAAGTTATTGGTAAATCATTATTAATCTGTCCCTGTGATAGAACTGAATCTAATGCAAAATTGCTTGCGTCTGTAGTGAGTAAAAATTCTGTTTCAAAATCTGGATATTGTAATATCGGTTCTGTTGTTAATAAATGTTTGCAAAGTTCGAATGATTTTTGACAATTTTCATCAAAATTAAATTGTATGCCTTTCTTTAAAAGTTTTGTAAGTGGTTTAGTTATTTTTGAATAATTATTTATAAATCTTCGGTAATATCACGTAAGGCCTAGAAATGTTTTGATGCCTTTTTGAGTATTTGGAATTGGAAAATTTTGTATTGTTTCGATTTTCATAGGGTTTGGTTTAACTCCGTCTTTAGCTACCAAGTGACCAAGATGTGCCACTTCTTTGCGTAAAAATTCGCATTTAGCTGGTTGTATTTTAAAATTGTATTTTTGTACGTTCGAATACTAAATTTAATCTTTTAATATGTTCTTTCAGAGTTGTTGAATAAATTATGATGTCGTCCATGTACACTAGACACACCTCATTTTGTAAATCTGTCATTATATTGTCCATTGCTCTTTGAAAAGTGGATGGTGCATTCTTTAAACCGAATTGCATCCTTAAGTATTCAAAATGTCTATTTTCTACTGAGAACGAAGTTTTAGGAATATCGTTTTTGTTTACTTCGATTTGATGAAAGCCAGACACTAGGTCTAGCGTAGTAAAATATTCGCACTTAGCCAGCTGATCTAATAAATCTTCTACGTTCGGTAAAGGACATTTATCTCCTACCGTTACATCGTTTAACTTTCTATAATTGATGACTATACGCCACTTTTGTTTAGTACTTGAATCGATCTTTTTAGGGACAACCCAAATTGGCGAAGACCAGGGGCTGGTAGACGGTTGAATTATATTTTCTTCTAACATTGAATTTATTTGATTTCTTACTTCTTCCTTATGAACATGGGGGTATCTGTATGGTTTCGTAAATATTGGTTTAGAATCTTGAGTGTCTATCTTGTGTTTAATTTCATTTGTAAAGGTTAATGTATCTCCCTCTAAATAAAATATGTTCTTAAATTATAAACAAAGGTTTTGAATTTCTTTTCGTTCTTCGTAAATTAAATGTTCAAGTCGTAAGTTATCTAAAATAATTTGTTCGCGGTTTTGTAAATTATTAAAATTTATTTGACGTTCTTGAGAGTTAGTTTTAGGAATTGGTACTAATTGAACTGGAGGTATTTTTATTTTTTATTCATGTATTGAATTATTTAAGATTGAGTTTGGTATTTGTAAGTTTTTGTTTATTATTATTTTTTAAGAATCCTTCTGTAAAATTATTAAGATTGTTCAATTGAATAGTTTGAATCGTTCGTGGTGGAATTGTAATTACAGAATATTTTGTTTCATTTATTTTATTTGGTTGTGTTTGTAATTTTGCTGTTTTAATTATTTCATTTTGTTGTTGGACATGTGTTGCTTTAATTTGGGAATTACTTTGAATTAGTTCGAGTGAATTGTTTTCATTTGATTCATTTATTTCTTGAGATTGTGAATTTTTATTCAATTGATCATATATTCTTTGAAATTTAAAATAAGTTTTTTGTTTGCAATGTTAATTATTCCTTAATTTTTTTCTAAAAAATCAAAGCCTACGAGGCCATCAAATGCAAAATTAAAATTAATTAAATAATATTTGTGATTTTTATTTTGGTTTGCTTTCATTATTGCTGAGTAAGTAATTAAAGTTTCGTGATCTTGTTCATTTATACCGTAAATTTTTAATTTATCTTTTTGTATAGGAAGGTTCATTGATTGAGCTGCTTCGGTTTTTATTGATGAAATTGGTGATCCTGTGTCTACAAGAAATGTGTTTCCATTTTTATTTTTAATGTAAAAATATATACTTGGAGAAATTAATAAATTTGTGAGTCGCACTGATGCGATTGATTCGTTTCTGAAATTGTTTGAATTTGAGTTTGTTGAATTTGCTGGGGTTGGTCTGTTGATTGGGTGTAACCCGAATTGAACTCCATTTCGGTGTTTAAATTATGTAAATTATTAGGTTTTGCATTTCTGAAACTTTTTAAATATGTAATATTTTCTTCTTCAATTAGAAATTGTTCTGCTTCGACTAAATTTTTGGGTCTTTGTGAACGAATTATGTAACCAAATAGCCTATTTTTCTTGATTTGACAATGTTTCGTCTAAAGCAAGTGTTACGCGGATTTTTATTAATAAGTTTTCGATTTTTTGTACAAAAGCGCGAGGCGTTTCGTTATGTTTTTGAAATGTTGAAGCGTAAAATACCTTCGGTATCTCTGCAATCACCGTAATGACCTGATAATAATATTTTAATTTCGTCCCAATTTTTTAATTGCCGTGAGGAAATAAATCTTTTGGCTCTCCCTTTTAGTTTACTTTTAATTACAAAAATTAATGCTTCTTGAAGTTCATCGTTAATATGTTGTGTAGCAAAATTACACGCTTCTCGTTTAATGTTACTTGATCGCCGTCGTACTCGGGGATTATATCACGTCATTCTTTTAATGAAAACTCGATTTCTGTCATTGTGGGTATGTGTATGTAAATACGTAGGCGTAAAGGAAAATGCAATGCAATGCGTAAAAATTAAATAATGACTCACAAGCGACGATGAGTATCGATTACTTCATTCGTCCCACCAAATCCGAGCGCGGAATCCCACCAAATCCGAGCGCGAGCGCCAGGGGGGGTTTTGAGGAGAAAAAATTAAATTGAAAATTTTGAAAAAAAAAAACATATTCACTCAATTGTAGATACATGAAACCCTTTGGATCTCACATATTTATATTTTTTAACCCTCTGTATTATTCGCAATTAACGCTTAAACTTGATCGATTTAGAAAACATCAATTTTACGGCATTTCACGCGCAATGTTAAATTTATTATATAGATTGTAGATGTACTATCAATATAATATTATACACAATTGTTTATAACATAATACTGTACATTATGGTTAAAAATTCATGTCTCTAAATATTTTAGAATAAAAGTTAAAAAATTTTGAATATGAATAATATTTTAAATACAAATTTTAACTTTAGAGAGAGTTATATAAAAAATCCCAACTCGATGGGGTTTGGGAGTATAACCAAAAATTAGTTCAATGCTTTCTCTAACTGCCCTCAAAATTTCGTATCTCCACTCCTGCATATTTTTGGTCTTTTTGATTTTTATATTCGGCGCTTCCTATCAAAATTGGGTCGAGCGAACCCGTATGCAGTATCGCGGAGTCGAGCGCACTATTTTCAAGCAGCACGCATAAACATAAAATAAAAACGCACTTAAAACGCAGTTGTAGATATTCAAAAAAATAGGGCAGTTACAGAAAATTCAGACAAATGTTTCTATGACAGTGTCAATCCTCATAATTTGCGATTTTCTGAAAAAAAAAATATTAATCAGAATATTTCTAAATTTGTCTGATATTGTGGAACGAAATTATTTATTTTGTAATGTCTGATTTACTTACTTATTTAAAATGGAAAATTGTTAGTATCATCATCAGTCAATTCGTTGTCAGTTCCATTGTGTCCATTTCACAAATAATAAAAATTTTAGCGTCTGTAGCTACTTTTTTATAAAATTAACTTTACATCGCTTCTCAAACACGATATGACACTGAAGAGGAAGAAACTGATAAGGATACTTAATTGTTTATAACATAATACTGTATATTATAAGTAAAAAATCAATTTCTAAATAATTTGGAACGAAAGTTCAAATTTTTTAACATGAATAATATTTTAAATATAAATTTTAATTTTAGAAATTGTTAAATAAAAAGTGTCAATTCGATGAGGTCAAAAAAATTACTTTAGTGTTTTCTCTACCTACCCTCAAAGTTATAAACAATTGTGTATAATATTATATTGATAGTACATATACAACCTATGTAATAAATTATTTAACATTGCGGGTGAAATGCCGTAAAATCGTTGTTTTCTAAATCGATCAAGTTTAAGCGTTAATTGCGAATAATATAGAGGGTTAAAAAATATAAATATGCAAGATCTAAAGGATTTCATGTATCGATGAATCCAGTGGATATGTTTTTTTTTTTTCGAAATTTTCAATTTAATTTTTTTTCTCAAACCCCCCCCCTGGCGCTCGTGCTCGTATTTGGCACACTGTGGGCCGCTGGATTGAATGTTGGATTATTTTTCTTCGTCGGAATCTTCGGTTGTCCAGGCCGCTGGGTTAGACGTCGGATTATTCTTCTTCTTCTTAACTTGACTTCTCTCGGGCTTGTACCAGGAAAGGGGACGCTGGATACTTCACCTCTGGATAGTCTTCTTCATTTCACTTTTATTTTAATTGTTTCATTTTATTAATAGACTTTATCGCGATTTTTTTAATTTAATTATTTTCATTTTTTTTTCATTCTACCGACTGCGCCATTTTTACGTCTGGGAACTTGAAAATCACTTTTTAAGAAAATAACTATTTGTTAAGAAGCTTAAAATTAAATGATTACAAGTGAGGCGTATATTTGTTTAAACGGAAAGTAAAAATTAATTAATTATATTATAAATTGAATTTTCTTCAGGGAGGCACGGGCACGATGTTACTTGTTTGATGGTCGTAATAATTCTCTTCTTGGATTCCACTGCTTGCGCCGGGAATGGTCCGTCCGCGTGGGCGTATCGCTCATGATGCAGGTACCATATCTGCGTTACAATATAGCACTTTGGATTTCTTGAATTGTTGAATTGTGAGTTATAACACACATATATATACACGTTGTCCCCTGAAATTTTGAATACGGGCATTTAAATGCATTACTCGTTACTTAGTTACCACGCTCGTGACGTATTTTAATGGACTGACCAACGGGAAATAATCAGCAATTTCTAATTTGTAATAAAATTGGGAATTAAAATGAAACATATTTACTCAATTCTGACGTAACGAATAACAAATCACTAGAATGTTCATCTTATTCAATGTTCGAAACATTTCTTTATTGAGCTAAACAATATCCCAGACAATCATAAAATTCCTGTTAACATTTTGAAGCTATGTAAGTCAAATTGACATGCATATTGCAGCAACAACCATGGCAACCAATAATAATAATCGAGATACAATACACATTACTCATATTCAAAATTTCAGGGACAACGTGTATATATATCGAAACAAAGCGATATTCTACCGCCAAATTGAAGGTTTGCTGTCGAAAATTATCATAGAGGAAAAGACAATTTTTTTGTGTGGCGATTTTAATATTGAATTAAAAGATGACAATGAGGACAGAAGGCATTTTTTTACTATCCTAGAATGTTTTGGTCTGCGTGCAACAATAACTGAATACACAAGGGTGATTGGGGATTGTAGAAGTTGTTTAGATAATATAATCACCAACTATGGAGGTGAGTATAAATCAGAATTAATAAACATGCATGTTTCTGACCACCTAGGCCAGAAATACATTATGTACAATATTATAAATCGAAATACATGCGAGCGCCAATACCGTCGAGTATTCAATGAAGCAAACAAAAAAGAATTTATATCTACTTTAAGTAAATGTGACTGGGAATCTGTATATAATGTGGATATAAATGATATAAACAGACAGTGGAATATTTTTAGTCATGAATTTAATAAAATATTTAATCAAAGTTTTCCAATAACTTGCATCATTAAAAGGAAAAAACAAAGATCGGCATTATATACAGATCCTCAGAAAATAAAAGAATGTAAGCAAGATCTGGATATACTATATGTACTTTCACATTATAGTGATCACTGTAAACAGTTATATACCCATAAGAAACAGGAATACGACAAATTATTGAGATTATCGCGATATTCGACATATGATAATAAAATTAAATCATCGGACAATAAGATGAAATGTATGTGGGGAATTTTCAAACAAATAAGCAATAAACCTACTGAAAAAAATAGACTAAAAGGAGACCCAATTAGTGTAGCAGAAATGTTTAATCAATTTCTATCACAACAAAACTTACAGGGAGCATCAGGAAATCTAAATTTATCAAATAATAATTACAATCATATAGAATACAATAACAAATCAATGTTTCTACCTTCAGTAACGCAATCAGAATTAATAGGCATTTCAAATAGACTTAAAAATAAATATAGTAGCGGAGATGATGAAATCTCAAACAACATTATCAAACAGAGTATCAAGTCAATTTCGCAACTATTGGTATACATAATCAACAATTCTTTTAAATTCGGAATATTTCCTGAAAAATTGAAATTAGCACTTATTAAACCAATATTTAAGAAAGGAGACTCTCAGAATATGGATGACTACAGGCCTATAAGTCTTCTATCAGCATACTCAAAATTATTTGAGATTGCAATTTGTGACAGGCTATTAAAGTTTTTTAGTATGTCAGGAATTTTTAGTGAATTTCAACACGCATATCTCAAAGGTAAATCTATCGAGACGGCCATATTTCAATTTACTAAATACATAAACGATGCCTTTGAAAACAAAGAGCTTGCACTGGGTATTTTTTTAGATTTATCTAAAGCGTATGATACAATAGATCATAAAATCTTGTTATTAAAGATGGAGAAATATGGTGTAAGAGGAAACACATTACAATGGTTCGAGTCATATCTGTCAAACAGACATCAAAGAGTGGTTATAGAAGAAGGTGGAGTGCAATTTAAATCTACAATTTGTAATAGTGGCAATGTAGGAATACCTCAGGGTAGCATTCTAGGGCCTATATTATTTATAATATACATTAATGACTTACATCGGTTGAGATTAAACACAAAATGTTGCATAACCAATTATGCTGATGACACAAATTTATTGGTCTCCGCCCCACTGTATCCAGATCTTGTGTCAATGGCTAACAATATATTTGAAAACATTGAGAAGTGGTTTGCCTCTAATATGCTGCGACTTAATAAAGAAAAAACAAATGCTGTTCTTTTTAAAACAAAACAGTCACAGATCAATGCCCCTGAATTTATTCAATTATCAGATAGCAAAATCAAATTAAGTTCTGAGGTTAAGTTTTTGGGTGTGATTATTGATGATTCGTTGGATTGGCGCTCGCACGTAGAACACTTGTCTTCAAAAACAGCGAAGCTCTGCTACATAATGAATACTCTAAAAAAATATCTCAATAAAGAGTCGCTAAAAATAATCTACCATGCCTCCTTTGAATCCATTTTAAGATTCGGAATAATTTTTTGGGAAAATAGTAGCCACATACAAAATATTTTTATAATACAAAAGCGATTTATACGTTCAGTTTTTGGCTTAACATATAGACAATCTTGCAAAGGGGTTTTTAAGGAGAATGGTATACTCACAATTTATAGTTTATTTATTTATGAATGTTTAAAATTTTTTTTTAAAAATAGATCCAAATTTGGCCCTATTAGTAAAAATCACACATATGAGACAAGATCCATAGAAATAACGTATCCAGCCCATAAATTATCAACCACCGAACGAAATGCATTTTACAGATGCATTAAATTTTACAATCATTTACCGAGAAAAATACAAGAGCTTCATTTGTTCAGTAAATATAAAACTGAGGTATTTCGCTTATTGTTGGACGCAGAACTGTACTCTCTTAATGCCTACTTTGATAACATGCGCTTGACTTAATTTTTGTTGTTGTTATTAACTTTCGACATTATATCTGCTTGTTAATACTCTACGCCATATTATGATTTGACACAATTTCATTTATGTTTTCAATTATATTGTTTGTTTTTGTTAACATTTCTCTGAAATAAAGTTTGGTTATTATTATTATTATTATTATTATATATACAGGGTGAGTTTTTTTCGATGTTCTCTATGGGGATCTCGGAAACTATAAGAGATAGAGAAACGGTTAAATGGGGAAAAAAGTGTAGATTTATGAGACGAATAAAATTCCACTTTCAAAGTTTTCAAAAAAGTCAAGGGTAACTAGATATTTTGAAAAAACTAAAAAGTGTCAATTTTTTCAAATCAATATATCTCGGTTATTATAACAGATAGACAAAAACTGTAAAGGACAAAGTTTTAGATAATTTTATGTTGATTAATAAAAAAACCATAGTTGGCTATGGCCTCATTCAAAAGGTAATTTTTTTCTTTTTAATCCAATATGACATATTTCTAAAAATAAGTGAGTTATAGTCATTTTAAATTTTATTATAAATAAAAAATGGGTAGCCATGAAAAAGATGAAAGTAAAACAATTGCAGTTGTTTATAATAATAGCAATATTCTAATTATTAGTTCTACAAAGTTAAATAAAAATGAAAAACCTACATAAGAATAATAATTTTGTAATTATCAAATGGCCTTCTGTATGTGGTATAAACCCATTTGTCGAGAGGATAATACGTTTCTTACAAAAATATTATGTACAGATAAATCGCGATTCACTAATTGTAGTATTTTTAATCGCCACAATGAACATAAGAGAATCCACGAGAAGTTTCATAGAGAAAACTACAAATTAAATTTGGGTTTAATCCATGGTGTGTTTGGATTAATAATTCTCGGTCCATATATTTTTGAAAGCTCACTAAGTGAATCTGATTACTTTCATTTTCTTCAGAAAATATTTGAAGATACGCTCGATTGTTTAAATTTATCATTGCAAGCAAGATTTAAATGGTTTCAATATGACGGTGCTCCACCTAATAACATGTTGGCTTTACAAATTATTTAAATGATGCTTTTCCTAGCTCTTAAGTGGGAAGAAATAAACCAATCCAGGGCCATCTAGATCTCCCGATCTGCGCGTTTTAGAATTTTTTCTGTGGGGTTATGTAAAAAGACAAAGTATATGAAAAATCATATCAATCTGTAGAGGATCATAAACTAGTTGTTATTGAAACATTTAATTCAATTTACATGAGAATAGTCAAAAAGCCATAAATTCAATTTTAAAAAGATATAATTTATGTCATAATAGTATTAATAGTGGACTCTTTGACCATATTTTTTTAATATTAAAATTTCTCCCCCATTGATATATTGGTAATTACAGAATTACTTTATGCAGTTGTTTTATTTTGGTTTATCTCTGTAAAACTAATAATTACAATATTGCTAATATTATAAACAACTGCAATTGTTTTACTTTCACCTTTTTAATTGCTACCCATTTTTTATTAATAATAAAATTTAAAATGACTATAACTCACACATTTTTAGAAATAACTATGTCGTATGCTATATTGGATTAAAGAGAAAAAAATTACCTTTTGAATGAGGTCACAGCCAACTATGGTTTCCATTTAAAAAAATGTAAGTTTGCGTCATATCTCGGAAAATAATGGCGATAAAAATTTTCGGGTTATTTTTTATTAATCTGCATAAAATTATCTAAAACTTCGTCCTTTACAGTTTTTTTCTATCTGTTATAATAACCGAGATATATTGATTTGAAAAAATTGACACTTTTTACTTTTTTCAAAATATCTAGTTACCCTTGACTTTTTTGAAAACTTTGAAAGTGGAATCTTATTTGTCTCGTAAATCTACACTTCTTTCCCCATTTAACCGTTTCTCTATCTCTTATAGTTTCCGAGATCCCTATAGAGAACATCGAAAAAAACTCACCCTGTATATAGAAACATGGGGGGGTGGAGTGTTACATCCTACAATATATATATATATATATATATATATATATATATATATATATATATATATACGTATATATATATATATATATATACATATATATATATATATATATATATATATATATATATATACATATATATATATATATATATATATATATGTACATTGTCAATGTTCGGCTTTAGTCTCTTTAGGCTTTAGTTTTGATGGTTCTGAAAAGAACCGATTTGCAACGTTTCGACCAAGTCGCATTGGTCTTCTTCAGGCGGTGTTCGATGGGGAATTAAAGCCGAACATTGACAATGTACAAAAATAATCTTTGCGAAACTATCCGCACCAACATATATATATATATATATATATATATATATATATATATATATATAGTCAGAGTGCGCTTGTGTTCGCACCATATGGAAATCTTATTTCCTTCTGTATCTTGGCTTCCCATATTCTTCTTACTGGTCTTGTCTCTTTCATTCTTTGTAGGTATCCCCACCAACCAAGTTGCCCTTCTTCTATTGTCTGAAATATCGTTTAGCCGTCTAGCTCTTCTCTTATTATTAATTTTAGGAAAAAAAGTTATTCTTTATAAAAAGTTCTGTTTGGTCCAAAACTTAAAATACAATCATCAGATATCAATTATTTTAAGCTGTATACGAGTAATGTCAAAAAATATGAATTCTTCTCCAGAGTAAAGTGCCTTTATTTGTGACAATATCGAAAATTATAATTATGAAAAGTTGTTCGGAATGAAAAAATATGTATTAATGTGCAATTATATCCAATTACATGAATCTACAATAACAATGTAAATGTAAGTGTAGTTACGTAATATCTAGGATGCACTGATCAAAAGTATGAAGAAAAACATGAAAATCTGTTTTTTCCGGCGGCGAGATGGAAATCTCCATAACAACGCTACAAAAAAAGTTAGCTATCCAGTTACCTTTCAAAGGTAGTTAGGACGCAGCGTTGTTATGGAGATTTTCATCTAACAACGCTGCGTCATTACACACAATAGTATATTAAAGAACGAGGTCAAGGTAATAATGTGTAATTACCTTGACCATACAAGAGTAAACACCTGAAGAAGGACTCGGAGTATAACCAGAAAACCAGCTACAACATACAATACCCGCGAAAACTTCAAATTAAATAATATATGTATATATATATACATTATTTTTCGTAATATTTTGACACTCATACATTACTTTAAAAAGTACACGAATTATTTTGGTGCAAAACTTTTTGGGGAATTTTAAATCTAAAAACTATATAACCATTGTAGAAACTATGTTAAAGGCATATGAACACTTGGGGTGTAACATGTCTCTCAAGATTCACTTTTTACATTCCCATTTAATTTTTTTCCACCTAATTTGGGCGACGAGTACGTAGAGCATGGATGCACAGACCGCGGCCCGCGGGCCGCATGCGGCCCGCCGGTCGAATACCGGTGGCCCGCCTACAGCAAAAATAATACTCTCGTATATTCTAAAAATATTGAATTCTATTCCAGAATAAAACCAAAAAAAATATGTTCGAAAAGTAATTTGAATCTCGCGCGCGCGCTATTACGGTGCGCCGTACGTGCATCGTCGGTAACAGCGGTCGGTAATGTTCGTGCTGATCTCGGTTAAATTCGTTTGCTTGAAGAAGCGCGGCGGCCGGCGGCGCGATGACGATCGCTCGCGTAGATAGTACACGACTCGAAGCTTCCAGAGTCGGTTTCGAGATTTCTCCAGACAGTTTTCGACTCTATACGCGCGGTATAAAAGCCACGTTTAATCGCCGCTAGGTGTATTAGTGTTCTGTGAGTTTAATAGAGGTTTTGGAAGGCAATAGTTGTACTCCACTAGCCGGTGTCATATATTTTGATCCACATTCAACGTAGATTTCCTGTTGCAGTGTTAACCGTCAAGTGCCGTGTATAATTGTGTTGTGAAATCGTAAGTAAAACTCTATTATTAATAAGTGTTTCCCTACCTATTTAATCAATTATTTTTGATAATTTAAAAAGGATGGGTAATTTAAGTAGGTACTGTAATTGTTTTTAGGTGCTGTGTTAATCCTAGCCAGGATTAGAACGCAACATGGACAAGCCAGGACCTAGTAAAAAACGTAAGGTTAAAGATGAAAATCGGCAATTTCAAGAAATTTGGACTGAGAAATACTTTTTTGTATGGTCGCATAACAAAGTCGTTTGTTTAATTTGCAAGAATTCTGTTGCAATTGCAAAGGAATATAATGTAAAAAGGCACTATGAAACGCAGCATCCTTCTTTTACCAAGTTTACAGGCGAATTAAGAAAGCAAAAAATGTTGTCTTTAAAACGGGAGCTTACGGGTCAGCAAGCTATGTTTAGAAAACCCATTGAAGATTCAGAAACAGCTACAGAAGTTAGTTATGAAATTTCTCGAATGATAGCAAAGCGAAGTCGCCCCTTCAATGATGGGGATTTTGTAAAAGAATGCATAGAAATTGCCGCTAAGAAAATGTGTCCAGAAGCAGCAAAAAAGTTTGAGAAAATTCAACTGAATCGTATGACCATCCAAAGACGAATTATGTCTTTGTCAGGTAATATTGCGGAACAATTAACTGAAAAAACTAAGATCATTGAATTTTTTTCATTAGCACTCGACGAATCCACTGATATTAGTTCCACAGCTCAACTTCTAATATTCATACGAGGTGTTACTCAAGATTTTGAAGTCGTAGAAGAGTTATTAGGAATGTGTTCATTGAAAGGTCAAACCAAAGGAGTTGATATACTCAATGTACTTTTGGATGAGCGTTCAAAAACTGATTTGGACTTATCAAAATTATCGGGAGTTGCGACTGACGGTGCTCCTTCGATGATTGGTGTCAATTCCGGGCTAGTTACTTTGCTGAAAAAGCATCTGCAAGAAAAAAACATAAAGGCTGAAGATCTCATGCAGTTTCACTGCATTATACACCAAGAAGCCCTCTGTGCTAAACAAATTGAATTTCAAAATGTCATGAAAGTGGTAGTTTCGACTGTAAATTTCATAAAATCACGAGGACTCAATCACAGGCAATTCAAACAATTCCTTGATGACATCGAAAGCGAATATGGAGATTTACTGTATTATACAGAAGTCGTGGATTGGCACTGGAACGATTTCTAAATTTAATAGAAGAAATTGGAATATTTCTGGCGGAAAAGCAAAGGGATGTCCCGGAACTTAAAAATCCTGATTGGTTGTGTGATTTGGCTTTTTTAGTTGACATTACAAATCATTTGAATGTCTTGCTTCAAGGCAAAAATCAACTGATATCCCAGCTCTACGCTCATGTATCATCCTTTCAATGCAAGCTGACACTTTTCAGATCGCAATTGAATTCTGGAAATTACAATCATTTTCCGAATTATAAGAAAATGGCTGAAAAATTCAACAAAACTGCGATTAATTTCAGTTATGTAGAAAAGCTAGATATTTTGATTCAATCTTTTCAAGACAGATTTTCGGAGTTTAAAAAAGTGAAACCTCTGTTGGACATATTCAGCAATCCTTTCACGATTTCAGTTGAAAATGCGCCAGAGTCAATGCAGTTAGAAATTATCGACATTCAAAACGACGAAGATTTACGCAACAAATTCAACGAAGGAGACTTGCTGAACTTTTACCGCTGCATTGATAAAAATATGTACAAAGAGTTGCGCATAAACGCTCTGAAATGTGCCAGCTTATATATGTGAACAAACTTTTTCAATACTTAATAATAATAAAACCAAAAATAGAAACCGCCTTGCAAATGAAAGTTTGGAAGCAGTTTTACGTGTTGCTACAAGTAAATTTGAGCCAAATATAAAAAAGATTGTAAGCACTATGCAGTGCCACGCTTCAAATTAATAAATTCCTTTTTAATTTTAATACATTATTATCAATTATTTATTGTCTTTAATTACCTACACTTCTGGCGGCCCGCCATCAGTTCATGATTTGCCCGAGTGGCCCCTAGTCTTAATAAGTCTGTGCATCTCTGACGTAGAGAGATTCCATGAGTATTTTTCTAGGATGGAAAAATAGTATGCTAGGAGATTACTCCTGGTCTTTAATACGGGAGACTTCTGAGACAAGTAACAAGCGCAAACGATAAAAATATTGTGAAAAATGCACACATATTCACTACGATATTGCAATATTGTAATAAAATGCATCTTATCGACTTTTCTTTAAATTATTTTCCTCAAAAGAAAAAATGGAGGGTAGTACAGAAATAGTAAGTACATATTTGAAATACAGCATATTTCAAATTTCAATTTATGGAAATCGGCCATTTTTAAGTTCTGGCTAAAAAGATAAAAATTGGTTGTACAGTGTAATTAGTTTTTAAAGTTACAAGATGAAAATATAGGGAGTTTCATTAAGCGCTTCCTATCTTAAAATTTAAATAAAGCAAAGTGTGTGTTAGATATAACTAAATATTATTATTTGTTTGAAAAACTTATCGATGCCAATATATGTGGAATATAACGTCGTGCAATGATCTGCCGCTACTTCGATGGGTGGCGCACATCCGAAATGTCCAATGTTCAATTATTGACGCATAAATCTGGCTAAATTTGACATATATGTAACATGGGTTATGTTGGGCAGCTGTGGTTTGTAGCTTATTCGTATTGACCTGCTACTTAAGAAAACCCCACAAGAAAAAATCTAACGGAGTCCAATCGCACCGAGTGGTTAGTTCACTCGGCATTGTCCCAGTATCCCAAATTCGATAATTTTGTTTGTTGACGTACCTATTCGTCCAGAAATGGATCTCGTCGCTGAAGATGATTTTAGTTCCAGGGCCCATTCAGTGGACACACGTCGTTGTCGTTGAATTTTGTACGGGTGCAGGCTCAAGTCACAACGCAAGTTGTGGTCTGCTTGTTTTTGTGATCGACTAGCTCGGATTCTCCTGCACACTCGCACGGACAGCGGCGATGTTTTCGGCAAATCTTGCGTTACGTCGTCCTAAAGGCATTGGTTCATTGTTATTAACCAATTTTTTGACACGGTCAAATCTCCATTTGTAAAAGATGGAAAATAAGCCTAAAATAAGGCAAATACTGCCTGTCAGTCTTCTATCTAAAATTTTTGTATGTTTTGTATTATATTTTTACTTTCCCTATATAAAATATAGGGGAAGTATTGTTTTCGTGTTTTTTTTTAAATTTTTTTTTGTTGCGAAAATACCCGTTTTGGGGTCTCATGAGCCCATCATACTAATTTCTGGAAAAAAATGTTTGTGGCTGTGTGTGTATCTGTCTCTCTGTGTGTCTGTCTGTCGGTGGGCGCTGTATCTAAAAAACGAATGATCAGATGGAGATGAAACTTTAAACTTAAGTTTTTATCGTTAAAAACTGGAACTTAAAAGCTTTTGGTGCACATTCATAAACCGGGAGTGGAGACCGTTTTTTGTTTTTTTCCTATATTTTTTTGCAATATGATAAATTTTACAAAACTTTTCAAACAAAAGTTAAAGGGAATGAGAAACTGAACAAGTTTTATTAAAATATATTTTTCGTAAAATTCTTAACTTTCGAGAAAAAAAAAATTTTAAATGTTGACATTTTTTGCCAATTGCTAATAAACAACAGGAGTAACATGAAATATATATATATTACGAATAATTGTAGAGAAATAAACAGTGAACAAATTATTAAGAATAGCCATTTTGTGTAAACCTCATAGTTTTCGAGTAAAATATAGGGAAAGTACTATGATGGTCTCATCACCATTTTTATATGCATGTGTATTTTTTAAGAATAAAGCTAATTTACTTAAATAAGTAAATAAATAAAAAACAGTCGACAATCTTAGAAAATTGTGACTAAAATATAAACGAATTTAAAACTTAAACTCTTAACACATGTTTATCAGTAAATCATTTTTTCGATAATATGAAGTACCTGGATACGTATTTATTCTCACATTGCAGACTTATTCTATTTGTTTCCTGAAACACTGTATGTATCCTGGAGTTGACTTTTCAATCCCAAGCATAGGCTTCAGAAACCATAGTTGCTCTCTTTCTACGCAAGCATACATTCTCGTACTCCATACTTCCACTCCATTAAAATTAAAAAATCGACTTCACACACGCATCCCATAATTTACATGCCCTTCGAAAATTGTTCATGCACCATTTTCCCTACTTTTCTCTCACAATACTGCACGTTTTCCTTGCACCCATTTTACATGTTCCATATATTCACCTGTACTTTTAAAACTATATCCTAAGTACTTAAGTATTTTAACCCTTTTAATTGTCTCACCCTTCCATTTTAATTCTTTTACTATTCCCTCCCTTCCTTTATACCTAAGCCTCATCCAATTCCTCTTCTCTTATGCATATATCTTTCCACTATTTTCAATATGTCTTTCACTTCTCCCCAATTTTCTAGCCATATGACGGCATCCATACTTTTTTTAGAACACTATTCTATCTACTTCAATAATATTTAAATTAAATGGCAAAGGGTTCCCCTGTCTCATACCCATCCAATTCCTAAATTTATATGAAGCATTCATTTCCACTTTCGCAACAACTCATGTTTCTTCATATAACCTTCCTATCCAACCTACCATTACATTACTTACTATTTTCCTTCTCAGACATTCTAACAAACTCTCCCTAGGCACTGTAGAAGCTGCTTTAAAGTCTAAGAACACTGCATACATACATTCTCTCTCTTCCATTACTCTCTCTACTACCCTTGACAGAGTAAAGATGTGATCTCTTGTCCCCCTCCTCTTCTAAAACCCCCTGGCATTTCTGATAATCAACCACTATTTTCAACATCCTTCACTGGCTGGTATTTTTACTATAGTCATGGTAATCTTATGTCCGATATTCATTACCGTTATTCCTCGGGATGTGTGTACATTAGCAATATTTCCTCCTTTATCTACCGGGCACATACTCTCCATGATACCGGTATTTTAGTTTCCCCTGTCCACATCTGATTTAGCAGCTTCTTAATTTTTTTCTTCCCTAACTTCTTGCACATCTCAGCTTTTAGTACTCCCATACCTGGTGCCTTTTCTTGTTTTACTTCACCAAAAGCTTTTTGTACTTTCATTCTTCTCACTTCTTATCTTGGAAAGCCTCTGATGATTATATAATCAATCATTGTCGATCCATGTGACCCATTATATATTTTCTTACCTCCTCAATCAACTTCTGTGCACCCATTTAATATTTCTCATCCCTCTTCCATCCGCCGTTCAATATTCGCGTTAAAAAATAAAACAGGAAATGTTTAGGTATCTAATCGCCAAATCCAGTCAATTTATTTAGAGAAAAAGTATATTGTTTATGCTATTGATAAATTATGAAACACTATATGGAAAAGGAAACAAATAATAAATATATTATATTTCTATTTACTTTGGTGCCAAGTATTATATTTCTTTTTATTTTCAGTCCCACAAACAATCTGTATATATAACATTTAATTATAATTTGTTTGTTTTAAATAAATGTCAAAATAAATTCAAATATACTATACATTACACCATATGCATTATTGTTACAACATCAAGCAACAAATGTTGTACCATAAATGCACTGAGATATTATTATATATTTACAACATTTATGAGATGAGTATTACTATCTGCCAATCTTTGGTTATTCTTATAAAACCCTCAAAAAGAAAAAATAAAACTATACTATCAATCACAAATATAAATAAAATTAAAAAATTTAAATACACCTTATACATAACACTATCATTTACACTTCTTGACATAATTTATTTGCCAGTTCGAAAAGTGCTGGGTTGTTAAGGATTGTCCGGTGTGTACCTTCCAAAGCGTTAATTGTAATTTTCTGTTTGCAGATCTGTAATAAAAAATAATTATTTATTTATTTATCAGATGCATATTTTTTTCAAAATTCTTACAGTATTAAGTCCATAATCTTCTCCTAATTGTACATAGTTATCACTTGCTTTTACAAGCATGATGTCTCCTTTGAATATTGCTGATGGTTTGTAACTATCGCCAGCAACAAGCTTCTTATAAAAACTGTTGATCGATTCCGCGACCTGGTCAGGCGTATGCGAAGAGATAGAACACACGATTTCCGTCACTTTCTTGACTCTTTCATCCCAGGATTTCATAGGCATGAATTCAGCAGTCATCTGTTATGAAAAATATGCGATAAATTATTAAACTAGTAACATAAAACATTTGATAGTTTATATATTTAGAAAATTAATTTGCTAAGAAAGCAGAATTATTATTAAAAAATTATAAGAAACGCGACTATGCGCAATATCTCATAAAACAAACAAAAATATCAATTAATATTCGTAGGCATCAAAATGATTCAAGTTATTGACTAACCTTTTGGAAGTCTATTTCCTTAAATTGGTGCAAGAAAAATAATGCCACTTCCGTCTGTTCCGAAGCAATATCGCCAGTTGTTATTCTTGATGTTTTAGCTTTTCCTGTATGAGTAGCTATGTATTCAGGGGAACCATCGATAAACATCAGTTTAACTTTCTCATTATTGGCTTCCAATTGTACTCCAATTTCGAAAGCTACACAAGCACCGAAAGAGTATCCGATAAGTTTATATGGGCCTTTTTCTTGCACTTTCTTAATTTGTGCGATATAGTGCTTAGCTAAATCGGCTATTGAAGTAAGCGGAGCAGAAGTTGTACATTGTAACCCGTATACAGGTGCTTTAATTTCTTTAGCTAAACCCTTTAAAACATCTATTACGCCCTCTATTGGATGTAGAAGGAACACTGGGTTCTTGTTCGTACTATCTTTGCTGGCCATTTTAATGCAGGGTATTGTTGGCATAAGTTGACCATCAAATTGAACCAGATTTTGGCCGGGATTTTCTGATGATTTTACAGGCGATTGGGCACCACCAGATCCAGTTTCTAAACCTAATAAACGTTCGAATGTAAGTGCTCTTATTTCTTGTGCGTTAAGTACGACATCGTAATTTCTTTCTAAAGTTTGCTTTATTTCAGCTCCCATAAGTGAATCCATTCCTAAATCAGCCAACGTTGCAATGGCGGATACAGATTTTGGATCTTTTAGACCTAAAATATTGGCGATGGCATCAGTTAATTTGATTTGATTTGTATCTTTAGTAGATTTTCCTTTTTCGGCTAAGACAATACTTGATACAACTGGATTAGGTTGTTGTAGGAATAAATCCATTGTCGATAAGCAAGAAGATATATTTTGTAATAAAGTGCCCCCGACTTCGGTAACACCAGCCATAGTTTCCAACACTAAACCAACGTCGCCAATGGCGCCCCACTGAATAGCAACAGCTGGTAATCCTGCTGCCTGTCTATCTTCACAAATGCGTTCCATTGCAGAATTGGCATAACCATAGTTCACTTGTCCAGCATTTCCCCTTCCACATGATACTGATGAGAAAATAACAAAGTAGTCCAAATGAGGAGTTAATATCCTTGAAGCAGCATCTAGGTGCTTTGTGGCATCTATCTTAGGTCTGCACACAATTTTAAAATCTTCCTCGCTTTGACGGTCCATCATAGCATCCCGTAATACAGCAGCTAAATTAAAAATACCGCCAACTGGGCCGAGAATATTGGACTCGTTGATGAGTTGTTTAGCACCATCGGCTGTTGTAACATCTGCGGTCGAAATATGAATAGTAACATTTTGACTCTTCCATTTTCTGATACAAAGAGATTGATAGCCAGTTTTTACTCCACTTCGTGAACATAGAACGATTTTCTTTGCTCCTCTATTGATTAGCCAATTAGTTAGTTCCAAACCAAATCCACCAAGTCCACCAACTAAAATATATACCTTTTCTGGATCCATGTAAGATTTCGGAATAGCGGAAACTGTTTTATATGCTGGATTTTGCGTGTTTCGACTCTCTTCGTCCCGAATTTTAAGTGAAACTTTTCCAATATGTTTACCTGAAGCCATGAATCTAAAGGCTTGCTCCACCTGACTTTCTGCGAAGATGGTATTTTGTAATGGAGAAACAGCACCTTTAGCAATACCTTCCGTTACTAACCGTTTGACTTCTCTTTTATCAACATGATCAATTGTGAATAAAGCATCCAACAAAATTCCATGGAAAGTCGTATTTTTTAAGAAAATAGACATTCCTAATGGCGAATTATTTGATAGGTCCACTTTCCCGATTTCCAAAAATCTCCCTCCAAGTGCCAAACATCGCACTGAAGCCAGTAGTTGTTCACCAGCAAGTGAATTAAGAACCAGATCCACACCACGGCCATTCGTCTGGGTTAGGATCAATTGTTCGAAAGATGTGTCACGAGAATTTCCAATGCAATCATCAGTTAATTGTGGAAACCTTGCCTTCAAGAAATTTCTTTTTGCTTGGCTGCTGACGGTGGTAAATACTTTACACCCCATATGTAAAGCGATAGATATTGAGGCTTGCCCGACTCCCCCGGTACCTGCATGAATAAGAATAGTTTCTCCAGGTTGTATCCTACCTCTGATAACTAAAGCATAATAGCTCTGAAAAGAAATACAAATTTTACTTTAGCTTTTCAGTAAATTGTTATTTAAAATGTACTTTGTTCGTATAATTTATAACGTGACTACAGTTTCAATCTTTACAATACTATTATGGTTCATTGCAATCAAAGAAATAATAAGATATATATATATATATATATATTAAAAAAATCGTAATAATTCAATTTAGTGACAAAATGCATTTTATTATTTCCTTGATTGCAATGAACCATGAAATTATACATTCAAAGTACTAAACTTACAGTTCCATAAACAACGGGTATAGTGGCAGCTTCTTCCAAGCTCCATTTTTCTGGAACTTCCCACAAGAAACCGGTGTCACCTAACACAGTAGTAGCCATACTTCTAGCGTCAACCATTCCCATGACTCGTCTTCCTTTACTGTCCCTTCCTGAAAATTCTAAACCAAGAATACAGTCTTGTCCAGCTAAGTCACCTGGCAGTGCATCTGGTGGAAGTTTTCCTGTTGCTAACATAATATCTCTGAAGTTCAATGGTGCATAATATACTGTACATAATTCAGTGTTTCCTTTATTGCCTTTGTAAAATCTTAAGGGCCCTTCAATCCATTTGAGACTAGATAAATCTCCTCTGGTTAAAGTGTTAATGTAAGCGTGCTCAACTTGGAGTTTGCTACTTTCGATGCCTTGATCCAATAATAAATGTCTGTATGTGCCCCACACGCCATTCTTTAGAACATTTTGAACTAAATCTTTGTGCAATTGGTTAATATAGTAGTTTGACGAAATTGAGAATGGCTCTGCATTTTTGTCTTGTATAAAAATGCACCTGGCATGAATTCCTCCTGCTTCCTGCCTGACACAGTTAATCATTCCGACTAAACCGGTAAGGTTTTCTCCTTGGCATACAATATAAATTTTACGTCCAGTACTCTCACTTATATGCATAGCTTCTTTTAATGGTTCTATCCAATTGTAATTTTTCTCAGTGATCTTAATAATTAGTGGGCTATCTGGAATTTCTACCGATTTTCTTGCCAAAATGTATAATTTTTGTTTGGTTACCTGTTTATAAAGAATTTCTAATCCATGTTTGGAAATTAGTGTTGATTGTGAATTGTTGTTTGGTTCTTCAAATAATATAAAACCTCCAGATTTCAATGATAACATCGCATTTTCTATTATATCACTATTTCCATTCAGCAAGGCATTTGAAAGAATAACCAAGTGGGCATTTTGCTCAAATGCTCCCGCAGTTATATCTTTTTGCACAACTTTAATGGATTTTTCCTCCAATGGTGCTACATCAATTGGCGCTGAGGTAACAACAGTGCTGTCAACATATAGCATGGGTTCAGACTCCATTATATCTTGTACTTTTGGCAAAATATACACACCGGAATGTTTATCGGTAACAACTTCAACAATTTTTAATTTCATAGCCCCTGAACTGTTTTCAAATACTAGTTGCGAAGCCACAGTTAGTGCATTATAGACTGATTTATCAGAATCATCTGTTAGTGAAACGTTATTTTCCAGTGGAATAAATTGATATTTTTCTAGTTTTGGAGCAGCTTGCGCTTGTTGGCGGCGAGGAGCTGTGCTGGCTTTCATTCCTCGGAGTTCTATAGCGCCAGCTTTAATAACGCCGATGTTACGATACATATATACTGGAATTTCATCTAAATTCATTTCAATGTGAGCTTTTGGATTGATTATCATCCTCTGAAGTCTGGTTGGCAAGCAAAGTTGTCTAGTGTTCTGACCCAAAATGGAAAATTGTAGCATTGTATCAATGAAACTAATCCAATTCTTTTCCCAAACTAACTTGCCAGCAAGACCAAAATTATCGGAACTATTAATTCCTCTAAAAATGCCATCGTAATCGTATCCTCGCAAGCGAAGCTCTTTGTAGACATCAGATTTATTTAGTGGTAAAGTAGCATTATCTTCAATTGGTTTTTGAGGTGCGAGATTAAGAAACTCGCTGTCAACATTATCGGGTACGCGTATCCTACCAGAAACTGCAACAGACCCACTTTCACAGATCTCAAACTCTCCGGTGCCTTCAAAAATATTAATAAGGAACTTTACGGATCCCTCTTTAGGCATAATTGTCGCTCTTAAGAATTTTACATCTTCAAGAATGACGGGTAGCTGTTCGAAATCCTGATTTCTAAGTTTAGCAAAGGTTTTCCAGACCAATGTCTGTAAACATATAAAGCATTAATTTTAGTTTAAAATAAACTAATATTATATTACCATATATCCAGTCGCAGGAAATAGAATTCTGCCATCAATTGCGTGTCCACTTAAATACTTAAATTCTTCCTTGCTCAAATCAATATCCACAACTAGTTCTCCAGATCGTGATCCACTGCCGGAGAAATCTGCTACTGACCATTCCAGGGAATGATCCCATTTAATCATGCTTGAAATCATGGGCGTTCCTCTGCCAACAGGGAAAGTTACAGGTGGATACAGAGCTGCAATGTCCGGTTGTCCGCCAGATTTGTAAATTCTGTAAATATCAAAAAACATGAATTATCTTTGCTTTCAAAATATTTATTTTACTTACTTGCCGATATTGGATAATAAATAATTAACGTTATTAGGGTGTCCACGCTTAAGTAGGCCAATATTCTTAACATTCTTTCCTAACGACCTTTTTAATATAGCTTGTAACAACGCATGGGGTCCAAATTCAATAGCAATTGCATTGTCTGGGACGTGTTTAGTTGCTTCGTGGAAATAAACGGGAGAAAGCAAATTATTAACATGATAAGAAGCCGAGCTGAATTGAGCTAATGGAGTATTCCAAGCTGATTCTGGAATTGACGAGGACACCCACTTTGAAGATCGTGCCTTTGGACTAGGAATTAATGCATCTAAAGCCTTCTTTAGTTTTGGGCCGGCATCGGCGATATATTTACTATGGAATGCGTAACCGGAACTATTTACTGCTTTTGCGAAAATTCCCTCTTTATTTAAATTTTCAACGAAGTTTTTTATTGATTCTGTCGGCCCAGAAATTGTTACACTATCCTCACTGTTATGACAAACTGGGTATACATCAGGTGGGCAGCGTTTTTTGCATTCTTCCCAAGTAAGTCCAATAGCAGCCATAGCACCCATGGATAGTTTGCTTTCTAAAATTGCTGTTCCTCTGGCATATGCAAGAAGGATAGCCTGTTCAGGTGTAACAGTTCTATCAGCGTAGGCGCATCCTACTTCTCCAACTGAATGTCCGATAATGCCATCTGGTTCTATCTTAAGTAATCTCATAACATCTACTAAAGCAATATGAAATGAAGCGATAGACACAAAGGAGTTTCTTACGTTTCCAAAAGTCTTTTCATCGCCATTAACAATAATATCGATTAAGTCAATTCCATATGGTTTTAAAGTATCTGCTGAACGCTTAATTGAATTTTTGAATGGCTCGAAATTCATTAATGCTTTTCCCATTCCGGGCCATTGAGAACCCATTCCAGAAAATATGAACCAAATAGGTGGTTTTTCAGAGGAAACTTGGTCAACTTCATTAGACCCTTCTTCTCCTAATAAAGAGTAACCTCTAAAATAATGCCCAATAATATTATCTCTATGTATTCTGTCTATCAGAGCGTAAAGTTCTTCATCATAGCTATGTTCCTTAATTTTGTCCATAAAGTAGTTAACTGCATCTTCTGTGCGCCCAGAAACGGTTATAAGACGTGGAATCGATCCAGCAGGCCATGTTGTTTTTGGTTTTGGATTTGATGAAAGGATTATGTGAGCGTTTGCGCCACCGAATCCAAATGAATTTACTCCTACTATTCCTCCGTTCCATTTTTCATTTTTAGACACAACCTAAGTAGTACATTTTTAATATAATTGGTGTAGTTTATAGCAATACAATATTATTAAAGAAATAACTTTATGTTTAGGTGATAATAATGTCTTCAAAAATAATTGTGTTTCGTCGTATTTTTAAAATATAAACACAAAAAGTAAAATGATGTTCAGAGAAAGTATTTAATTAAGTTTAGTATTGAGAAAATTAAAACTAATATATACTAAGTATACATATTACAATTTTTAGGAATTAATTTTTTAATTAGCCCTACTCTTAAATTTAGGTTACGCATGGTAATAGTAACACATACCTTTAACCTTCCATCGGTCAATCCAGGGATATCGGTATTTGGATTTTCATAATGTAAATTTGCAGGTATAATCCCAGATTCCATAGCTATTACAAGTTTAGCAAGAGAACATACACCAGATGCGGGTTCTGAATGACCCATGTTACTTTTTACAGAACCAATCATTAATGGTCCTTTTCTGTTGTTTTTGCAAAATACATCGACGATAGAATTAATTTCTTGTGGATCACCGACTTTCGTACCAGTTCCATGTGCTTCTACGTAGACCACATCAGCTGGATCAACTCCAGACTCTGCATAAACTTCCCTGATTAATTTATTTTGCATCTGCCCAGAAGGAAATGTGATACCCTGTTCTTTGCTACCATCAGTGTTACTTTTTGCTCCAAGAACTGTAGCATAGACGCGGTTGGCTACGCTAGCTTTTTGTAAAAACACTGCAACGATTGCTTCGGCTCTTACGTATCCATTACCAGCTGAATCAAAAGCTTTACACATTCCCTCAATGCTCATCATGCTTAGCCTATGAAACTGAAGTGATGATTGAGGTCTAAGACAAAGATTAACTCCACCGACAATGGCTGAATCGCACTGCCCTGATTTGATGGCAGCAACTGCTTGTTGGAAAGCTACCAAACTACTTGAGCAAGCAGAATCCATTGCAAAGCTGGGGCCCGTCAGATCAAAAGTGTAGGATACTCTGTTAGCGAGCATGGCTCTGCAGCATCCGATTAGACCATAACCGTTGACTTTATCTGGATCACCGGTCCAGAATTCGGAGGATTCGCTTTCCGAGACCCCAACAAACACACCTGTATTTGACCCTCTGAATTCCGTTGGATTTACGCCAGCGTCTACTATTGCTTCGTGTGTGGCCTCCAAGAGTAACCTAAGTTGGGGGTCCATAACATGAGCTTGTTTTGCGTGAACGCCAAAGAAGGTAGCGTCGAAATGTGACAAGTCTTTTAACTTCCCGGTCCTTTTGGGCAGGCCGTATAGGCCAGCGGGCCACCTCCTTTCGTCATCTGTGACCAAGTCAACCCCATCGAAAAGCTGTTGCTTAAACTCCTCGATGTTGTTACTCTCGGGCAGACGTCCTGAGATTCCCGATATTACGATGTTGTCACTTACTTCAGCCATAAGGCCGTTTTGAGTTTCTGGAATTCTTGCTGGCATGTTCTAAGTTATCTGCAACAAAAAAATGGTAAATTTAAAAAATATATAGAACAATGAGCTTTCAACGACGCAATAAAATACAAACACGAATATTGTAAAATAAGTAAAAACTGATTATAAATCTTTAAAAAGAAAACAAATTAATCATAGATTTAAGTAGTCCAATTACCTAAGCAAAATAGTATAATAATATTTCTGCCAAACAAAAATTAAATTAGCTTACATTTTATTTTTTTAAATAAAAATAATGGCAAATAATAAATAATTCATCACGTAAACAGTGTATCATAAAAGAGTTATATTTAAGAAAACTTATTTAAAACGTTTTTCATTTATATGTTTTAATTTTAAAGAATTAAATCTTACGAAAAAACATTTGATTTGAATATCTGATTTGAAAGTATTTGGGTTAGTTCTTGTTGGAAATACTAGATCTCTTAATAGTAAGCAGATAAATAGGTTCAATATATAAATAATAATTTATGAAAGTTCTTCTGTTCTATTATGGAAATAACTTTCTTTTATATATAAAAGTTATTGTATTCTTGTATATATAGCAAAATAAACTAAACAATATTATCTGATAGGGGCCAGACTTTATTATTAAAACGATCTGTATTTAATACTTTGGTCTTCTTACAATAAATAAATATATTACAAATTAGATAGATAAAAATATGTACTTATAATTTTGACGTAAGAGATCTGGGGGAAGTTCACTCGTCAGAATATTCTTCCACTCCAGCCCAATGTTGCATTTTAAGATCTTCGGTTGATCATACTCGCAGACTATTAATTGCCATTTTGGCTTGATTTTGCTTCAAAAATCATTATTTAGCGACTGAATTGCGCTCATTATATTTAAACTAGTGATAATATACCAATTTTAGCAATTTTAAATTATTTGCGCTTTAGAGTATTTTAAAAGTTTTCATTATTTAAATAGGTTATACTTCAATATCGACATAAATTTACATAAGTGGTATTTAGATTTTCTTTATAACTAACTTTTTGATACGAGTAAAAAAGTCTAGCTCTTGACTAAATATATAGAGTATAATTATGTTTGGACAAAATCTAAACTGTATTGTAATATATAAAGGAATTGAGATTATAATACAAAAGTTAATTTTAATATAATTTTAAAATACTTGTCGTAAATCTATAAAATTGAATCTTAATAAAACTACAAGACAATCACTTATTGAAGCAAATATTTCCCTGGGCAATGCCACGAGGTTCTAAATTTTTAAACTACTTAATTTTGTCATTTTCATTAGAATAAAATCACTGCAAATTTATCTCTCTTTCAATATATTTTTTTACACTAAATTAATTCAAAAACTTTTTACCTAATTTAGAATTCTTAAAGTTCAATATTTCACCAAGTGATTTGTCAGTGTTAATAAAACTTAAAGTTATAGTTTCATGAAATGTTTCATATTTTTAAACTATTAGTTAATTTTATACAATGCAAATGAATAATATTTTTATTAATTAATTTTATTTTTTTTTATTTTTACAACGAAACATTACAACAATGGTGATGTGGCCATCATAGTACTTTCCCTATATTTTACTCGAAAACTATGAGGTTTACACAAAAATGTTGTTCTTAATACTGTATGCACTTTTGAATTCGCTACAATTATTAGTTATATGAATTTTATCTATCTCCAATAGTTTATTAGCAATTGGCAAAAAATGTCAAAATTTTCAATTTTTATTTTTTTTCTCGAAAGTTAAAAATTTTATGAAAAACATGTTCGAATAAAACTTGTTCAGTTTTTCATTCCCTTTAACTTTTGTTTGAACCGTTTTTTATAATTTTCATATTTAGAAAAATATCATGAAAAAACAAAAAAACGTCTCGAGTAAACAACCACTTCCGGTTTATGAATGTTTACCAAAAGCTTTTCAGATCGAGTTTTTAACAATAAAACCTTAAGTTTAAAGTTTCATGCCATTCGGATCATTCGTTTTTGAGATACAGCACCCACCGACAGACAGACAGAGACACACACACACACACACAGACACAATTTTTTTTTTCCAGAAATTAGTGTTTTGGGTTCAGGGGAGTCCAAAACGGATATTTCCGCAAAAAAAAAATTTGAAAAAAAAATCACGAAAACAATACTCCCCCTATATATACTATATAGGGAAAGTAATATATTTTAATATAACATGAAAATTAAAATAATTCATGAATCCAAATTTAATATTATTACACATCCGATATAAATAAGTAAAATGCAATTGCAACCACCACTTTGAGATTATACCACAGTAATTTTTCATTAAAAGGCAGATGTTTCGTGTAAAATGTTGTTAATTACCAAACAAAACAAAACAAAGATATTACTTTTATTTAAGAATGCGAAATAATTGAAATATAATTTATCAAATAAAAATGCAAAAAGACAAAATTGTATAGTATATATTAACTATTAGATTAATTTAAAATAAGCCCTATATTTCTAAGCAAATAAAGTCTTATTTTGTTATATACGGAATTTGTTTAAAATGATAATAAATGTATTCTAAATGATTATAGGGCTGGATATGAAAATGTTATCGGGATTTTGCACATATAAAATTAAAACAATTAACACATATTTACGTATTTCGTTGCGATCATGGCATATCATGTTTATATTAATTATAGCTTAGCGGAGGTTCTCATAGAATTTATATCGATTTGAAATGTATTCATAAAAATATTTGGACTAAGCAACTTGATAATAGTTAAGATATTGCAAAAAATAGTGATATAATTTTTAGGAATTACTGGTAGTATCTAATTGTATTCTAAAAAATTAAGTGCATTCCAAAAGTTGATATATAATTTAATTAATAAATTTAAAAATACGAAAATATTGAGTTTTACTTAGACTACAAAACAAACTAATTTGAAACAACTACTTCTCTGGTATTAACCAGAATTTCGACAGAAATTGAATAAAACAAAATTAATTTGCGTGTTACGAATAGTACAACTATCAAAGCAACGCTAATTTGAATGAAATTATTTCTGTTGAATAAACTAATAAATCATAAAATGTATTTTAGATTGTTTAAATGTGACTTTAACATGAAAAATTATGAAAAAAATTGAATTTAAACTGATTTCATTAAATTAAATTAGCAAAAGCAATTAAAAAATCTAGCCTTCAAGTATAAACTTGATTATAAAATCATCTGCAGACACGTGTAGCCAGAGAAGTCGTTGTTTCAAATTAATTTGTTTTGTAGGCTTAGTAAGAGTAAGGATTTTACTACATTTTATTATTATTTAATTACTGAAGTTGATATTAGTATTTTTTGTAAGTAGAGTAAATTATGTTCTTTTAATAACTATTTATTGTTTTATCTTAAACGTACATTCAACCATTTTTAGTTTATTTTACAGAATAAAATACGCTCAAACTAGTGTTGCTTTGATTGCCTTGCTATTTGTAACAAGCAAATTACTTTTGTATCATTCAATATCTGTCGAGGTATTAACCAAAGAAGCAGTTGTTTCATTAAGTGATTTGTTTTGTAGTCTCAATAAGACTTTTGTTGTAGATTCATGAAATGTTTTCGCGTTTTTTTCTAATTATTATATGTTCAATTTATTGCAAATATTATTTTCATGATTATGAGATAACTAATACTAATAATATTTAATACATATTGTTAACCATAATTATTTACACCTGTATAAATTTAAAAGAAATTTAATCACCTGCATGTTAAAGATAATGCGTAGTTATTTGTATTACGTTGTACATTGGCCCTGACTACAATTGTTGTTCACGGTCTTTTCGCGTGGTTAAAAAATTAAATGGATCACAAAAGACAGCAATAGACGTAATGTGATATGGGTACATTGTGTCAAGTTAATTTGCTTAACATCTTAACAGTGATTATAAAAAAGAGGTTATCTTAGATCGAAAACTGCCGTGTCCGTTGTTACCATAACTACAAGATACAAACAAAAATTATAGATTTAATCGGTTGAACCACGTTTGGATATTAATTTTGGGGTAGAGTTTTATTGATTAATTCTCGTATAGTTTATTATTTCCACTAGTTAAATTGTGTAATAAAATCATATTAACTTATATATATATATATATATATATGCATACGTGACTATGGATACGCCAATAGAATTTGTAATTAGATGACAATTAAAAGTAGGTTTAATAAAATAAACATTTATTGTAAATAAAAGACGACGGTTTGAAGGACAAAGAGCAGTATGGAGTCAGGCGTAATGCCAATAATTAAAAATCAAGTTGATTCTATTTTTTTTTTATTTATGTAAAATTAACTTAATTTAAAAAGATGTCGCAAATATTATTTATGTAGAATTAAAAATCATTTTAATTACAAACTTCTCTGAAGTATTTTTTTGTGTTTTAATCAAGAATACATATCACAAAATTGACTTGCAAATTTTATTAAACCCAGAAATAAGTTTAAAATTATATTAAATGTTGATTGTGTTCTTGCTTTTATGGAATAGTCGCTTCGTGTTCTTAAAACAAGTTGATGAACTAAGCTGGATCGTAATTACAAGATGCTTGCTAGCGGAACTTCTTTTTTACTTCCATTTTGCCGGATTTTACTGTTATACATTATTTACGTGATAATGTTACTCTTCACAAACGGATGGATATTTATTATTGAATTGTTTGCAAAAAATTACGGAGAACAATATGACCTAATAATGTGATAATACAAAAATATTTATTAAAAGAATAATAATATAATATATATTTGATAAGCTTGGCCGATTGTTAAATTAGTAATAATAATTCAAAATATTATATTTATGTACAATGATCGATAAATATAACAGAAGGTAATATATGATAAAAGAGATAAGCGGTAAAACAATACGATTTATACTACAGAAATAAAATATCATATCTATACCATAGTTTTAAAACTAAAAAATGTTTAAATTATTTAAACGAAAAAAATATAAAGGATAATTTCTTTATATAAAAACAGTTTCTCGTATCACTGTTTTAAACGAATTCCCAGCAAAACAGGACAAAACAAATTAAATTACAAGTTACACCATATAGTAAAAGTTATTATGGAAAAATATTTAACCTTTCTTTCAATAAACCGTATTTACATCGTAGATACAAATAAGACATTTTTGGCTTCTAATTAAAAAATATCTTCCTATTCTCATGTTCAATAGATATTAACTAATTTAATATTTAAAACTGGAAATTGCACTAAATATAATTAAATCGTATCTAAATTAAAAATAAAATATTTTATAATAAGGCGGTTGCCTAACAGTTTAATTATTATTATGTTAAATTATTTACATTTCTATGGTTTTTTATAGTAAAATTTTCTCCTAACTAGATTTATAATCGATATATTTTAATATCAAATCAATAGGCAAAATTATAACATTTCTAATAAACATATCCACATGTACTTTTGGTTATTCTATTTAAATAAATGTTGAATTTAACATGAAATGGTAACTTTTCATACAAATTACTTTAATCTATGACCACTAAGCTAGACATCATCAAATATACTTTTATTAGTTATATATTTTGTTTTTAAGATTATAACGTAATTTATTAAAAAATTTCATAAATAGTTACAAACGCTAGAAACTTTTTAAATGTCGAAATATAAAAAAAAACAAATGATAGATTTGTGAATAACAACTTGAAGAATATTTCCAAAATCAACGAATGAAAATAGCAAAGGAAACAAAATGAAATAGAACAGTTATAATAATGGCACAATAAACTACATTTTTAATCATAAGCATTTAATAATAATCTTAAATTATAAAAATGCAATACTAAACATACTATATTTGTTATAAAAGATTAGTAGTAGTAATAGTAATTGTGTGTGTAAATCAACTTGTTACTTGTTAAAATATTGACTCCACTACTCTAACGCGTCATTAATTATATCCGAATGACGAATGGTGCTGCTCGCCTATTCGTTTGCACACCTGGACCAAAATTTCAGATAAACAAAACATGTTCATACTGTGTGTACAGTTCAACACCTAATGTAATCATCGTATATTCATAAAAATATATATTTTATATATTATTTAATAAGGAATTATATGTAATTGGCGTCAGCGATTTATTAATTAATTAATGATTTAAAAAAGTTATTTGAAACTATAATACAAATTATATTGTAGAGGTACAATTGAATTGTTAATAATTATCGTTTTGTTGACTTCACAACCCGGTGATAAAACGACAAAAATATGTAATTTTCGTTTAATTTATCATAGCCACCGCGTAATGGGATTACCGTTTCCAAACGGTTATTGATTAAGGTGCACTTTTATTTAAACTAGAACGCGGTTCTATTTAGTTTTCAAACACCGCAAAGCGAAATTATGATACTTTAAATCATGATAGTCCCGTTACCATTGTATTAATTCACTGACACGATTAATCGATGATGCGATCAAACATAAAACTCAATAAGTTTGATTTAAATGTATTAATTTTATTACATTATACTACTGATTGAAAAATCACTGAATGTGACAGGTGTTAATTAACAACTTGTGTTTTGTTTGTTGCCAATGATTTAAAATTATAAGTTTTCGCAACACTTACCTAATTTATGTTAAATCCAACGTAATGTTATCACAAAGTCAAGATGTGTATTGGGCACGGCCGAATCATATAGATTCGCGCGAAAAGTGAATCCGCGAACTGAAACCACGAGGTTTTGGTTCTTAGTATTTATTTGATGCGGGATGTGGCCCTATGTCAGACCATGCGCTGCGACCAATGGGGTGGCCGCATGGTGTGCTCATGTCTCGCGAGTGCTGCAGAGAAAACGGTCGATAGTTAGCGTGGTCGGCACACGCACGGATGGGTCGTCCGATTTTTGTTGCAGGTAAACTCCGAAAATATCATAGGATTCGGTATTCAAAAACAGTAATATTTTAACCAAGAGGTTTAAATACCTACATTATTATGATAAAAATAATGGTATTTATTTTATTTAAGCACTGCGCAATAAACGTTTTCCTTATTCGGATCTTTGGAAACGTGTTAAACTTTACGTTTAGTATATATTCTATTTTTCGCCCATTTATAATACTCCATTCATTTTTTGGCGTGCCTGTTTTAAAAATTTTAAATGTTGCAAACTACCAAATACATTTATTTTTAATAAAATATATTAAAATCCTTTAGTTCGTTGTAGAAAATTAAATCATAATTTAAAAAATACGAAAACATTTCGTGAATCTACAACAATGAGTCTTACTAAGACTACAAAACAAATTAATTTGAAACAACTACTTCCCTAGCTAATACTTCGACAGACATTGAATAATACAAATTAATTTGCGTGTTACAAATAGTACAACTATCAAAGCAACACTAATTTGAATGAAATTATTTCTGTTGAATAAACTAATAAATGATAAAATGTACGTTAGATTGTTTAAATGTAACTATAACATGAAAAATTATGAAAAAATGAATTTAAACTGATTTCATTAAAATAAATTAGCAAATTTGCTAATCTTGCCCTTCCTGTATATTAATTGTATTTATCAATAAATTTACTTTTTATATTAAATTTTTGGCTATATTAATTGGTCCAATAATTAAATTGTTGCTATATATTGTAAGAACAGGGTTTTCATTCCATCGAACTAAATTTTAAATTTATCGGATATATTTCACGTTTTTTTGTTTAATTTGGGACAACTTTTTAAATGTAAAAAGAACTTGTGGGAACAAAACAAAAAAATATCTTATATATATATATTTGATTTTTTTACAACTTCTATTATTTTCATTATGACGGCAACAAATGTTGAAGCCAAATGTCACCGGCTTTCAAATAAAAGAATATAAGAAAAAATACCCTACTACAGTTGACGCCGCTTATTAGAATCACGGATAATGTTAATAATCGGATATTGTTATCAATTTCGCAAAGAACGGGCCGGACGTCATGATTTCGGTTTATGTTATCATTTTTTTCTTAGAAATGTTTTCGTCATGAGCAATCAATCAATCAACAATTGAAAATCAAGAGCCAGAGGAAAATGTAGATATACAAAAAATGCAAGCCCAAACAATTAGCAAAATGAGAAAAGCGCTGGAGGTTTTGCGACGTGGTGTGCAGCACAGGTCATCTGATTTTCAGACGCATTAAATTTCAGTCTATGAAATTTTCGTTAATAACTTGCTCCGCGAAAATCAGAGACAAACAACGCTGGATTAGTTTTTTAATATGAATTGGTTTTTTATTTTGTTTCAAATACATATTGTATGTAGTAATATTTTTTTAAGAATTTTTGTTACGTTATTATAGTTTGTTACGTTATATATTTTTAATTAAAATAAAGTTTTGTTTGTTGTTGTTTATTATCAATCGGTTATTGTTATCAAAAACCCCGAGTCAAGTTGTGATCACATTAAGCGGTGTGCACTGTATTTATATTGTTATTTTATATATCCAAAAATGGTTAAATGTCGTTAAGAACTGTTTCTTTTGCATAAAGTGTTTCTTCGTTTAAATAATAATCTTCTATATTGGGTATTTTTGATTCATTTGTAGCTCATATGTATCAACAATATTTGCATTGTAATCTTGATTTTCGGGCAATTATCAGCTTCAAATATTTTTTGTCCATTATATTTTCAACTTGGGGTGGAATAAACGCAACATCTACACATTCTAAATGGTGTAATTATTTTTTTATAAAAAATGTATATTTTTATATAAGTAGTAAAATTTTTCATTCCTTGTAATTTCCAGATCATCAGGGACTTTTTCAAGTATTTCTTCTATTCTTTTTGTGTTGGACATTTTATTGAATTTTAATTGTTTGATTTTTATAGTTATTAAATTCGTAAACGCAAAGTTAAACTGATAAATAAAATATTTCTTTTAAAAAATCATCTCATCTAAACTTTTTTATTTTTAACACAGCAGATGCACAATTACAAAATGTATTAATGTGGGAAAATGGTTGGGGTTGGACCACTGATTTCTGCGGACAAAATATGATGATTCAACACAATATATCTATAAAATATTATTTCTTTATACAAAAATTGAACGCTGTATCATTTATTATGACTATTATTGATTAACAGGAAGTATAAAATGGTGATGTGGCCATCATAGTACTTTCCCTATATTTTACTCGAAAACTATGAGGTTTACGCAAAAATGTTACTCTTAATAATTTATGCAGTTTTGAATTCTCTATAATTATTTGTTATATAAATTTTATGTAACTCCAACAGCTTAGTAGCAATTGGCAAAAAATGTCAAAATTTTCAATTTTTATTTTTTTTTCTCAAAAGTTAAGCATTTTATAAAAAATATGTTCGAATAAAACTTGTTCAGCTTTTCATTCCCTTTAACTTTTGTTTGAATCGTTTTTTTAAATTTGTCATATTTAGTAAAATATCACGAAAAAAACAAAAAACGCCTCGAGTAAACATCCACTTCCGGTTTATGAATAATTACCAAAAGCTTTTCAGCTCCAGTTTTTAACGATAAAACCTTAAGTTTAAAATTTCATCTCCATCGGATCATTCGTTTTTGAGATACAGCGCCCACCGACAGACAGACAGACACACACACACACAGACACAGAATTTTTTTTTCCAGAAATCAGTGCAATGGACTCAGGGCGGCCCAAAACGGATATTTCCGCAAAAAAAAAAATTCAAAAAAAATCACGAAAACAATACTCCCCCTATATACTACGTGTATAGGGAAAGTAAAAATTATTATTAGCGCATATTCCAAAAATTTTAAAAACAATACAAGAGAGATTAGTTCATTTTAAAGTTTTATTAAATCTTATAAAGTTATATTAACATCTTATTCATGTAAATCCTGTAGTTTCTTAGCAATAAGCAATTTTAAATTTTAATTTGTGAATTTTATGAAAAATTGGTTTTGTTCAGTTTCTCATTCCCTTTAACGTTTATTTGAAAAGTTTTGTAATAACGTTTTTGAAACCAGTTACAGTTTTAGTATTTTATTAAGTGATATGCAGTTTCAACAAGTAACAGTCTCATCAATCCAGTATTTAAACATATATAAAACAAGGCTTAAAAATACCTCATAAAAAAGTGTTTCTATAGTTATAGAGATTTTTTTAACTCATTGTACTGATAGGCTAATAACTATCGTATTTTTGTAATCCCTGTATTTTATCTTATTTCATTTTAATGTATATGCTGTTTTAACATGTTTGTAATAGTCATCTAAACTTTTACCCTAATTTTATCTATTTATTTAATTATATGACTGAATATTTTAATATTAATTTTATTATATAGACTAATATTATATTAATTATTTATATTGACGATCACATCCACTACAAATGTACCTATCTTGACTGTCAGCAATGTATTTTTTGTATAAAGTGGCTTACGTGGAAATAAAGAATTGAATTGAATTGAATTGAATAGGGGAAGTATTGTTTTCGTGCATGAAAATGTCTGTGGGCGCTGTATCTCAAAAACGAATGATCCGATGGAGATGAAACTTTAAACTTAAGGTTTTATCGTTAAAAACTGGAACTGAAAAACTTTTGGTCAACATTCAAAAACCGGAAGTGGATGTTTACTCGAATTCGTTTTTTGTTATTTTCCGATATTTCTTTTAATATGAAAAATATTACAAAACTTTTCAAACAAAAGTTAAAGAAAATGAGAAACTGCACAAGTTTTATTAAAACATATTTTTCATAAAATTCTTAACTTTCAAGAAAAAAAAAATAAAAATGTTACATTTTTTGCCAATTGCTAATAAACTATTGGAGTTACATGAAATTTATATGACAAATAATTAGAGATAATTCAAAAATCCTAATACAATATAAAATGTTTTTTTTACTCGAATATAGGGAAAGTACTATGATGGCCACATCACCATTTTTTATTGTATTAGGATTTTTCAATAAAATTGTTTGAAGTGTTAGATGTTGTTTTGATTTATTTTATCAATTGATTATTGAATATTTAATTTTTATTCGATTGAGTAATTTGATTCATATCATATTTTCATTTTTTTTGGGAAAGCCGTACAAGACATTGGGTGGGCCAATAAAACAAATATTAGTTTTTATGTTATGGTACTAATGTTTTTATAGCTCGTGCATATCAACTATACCAAATTTTAGCTCGATCAAATATAGTGTGCAATTGTTATAAACAAAATTAATAATAATTTTTTAAACTTGATTGACTGATTACGGCTTAACCGTAAACTACTGGATATAGAATCATTACATTTTGATCCCAAACATCTGTGGTCTAGCCGTTTCCCCACAATAACAAGACACCCTGTATACAGGGTATTTTACTTTCCCTATATAATAGGGGAAGTATTGTTTTCGTAAAAATTAATTGCATTTTTTTTAACGGAAATATCCGCTTTCAGGTCCCCTGAGACCATTTCACTAATTTCTGGATATTTTTCTAAATATGAAAAATATTACTAAACCATTCAAACAAAACTTAAAGAGATTAAGAAACTAAACAAGTTTGATTAAAACTTATTTTTTATAAAGTTCCCAACTTGCGAGAAAAAAATTAATAATTTTAATATTTTTTGCCTATTGCAAATAAACTATAGGAGTTACATGAAATTTATATGACTGACACTTGTAAAGAATCAAAAATTAAGCAAATTATTGAGAAGAGCCTTTTTGAGTAAACCTCCGCGTTATTGTTACAAACTGGAACTGAAAAGCTTTTGGTGCACATTCATAGACCAGAAGTGGATGTTTCCTCAAAAAAAATTTTTACAAAACTTGTCATCCAAAAACTAAAGGGAGTGAGAAACTGAACTAGTTTTATTAAAATACATATACAGGGTGAGTTTTTTTCGATGTTCTCTATGAGGATCTCGGAAACTATAAGAGATAGAGAAACGGTTAAATGGAGAAAGAAGTGTAGATTTACGAGACGAATAAAATTCCACTTTCAAAGTTCTCAAAAAAGTCAAGAGTAACTAGATATTTTGAAAAAAGTAAAAAGTGTCAATTTTTTCAAATCAATATATCTCGGTTATTATAACAGATAGAAAAAAACTGTAAAGGACAAAGTTTTAGATAACTTTATGCAGATTAATAAAAAATAATCAGAAAATTTTTATCGCCATTGTTTTTCGAGATATGACGCAAACCATAGTTGGCTGTCACCTCATTCAAAAGGTAATTTTTTTCTCTTTAATCTAATATGGCATACGACATAGTTATTTCTAAAAATGAGTGAGTTACAGTCATTTTAAATTTTATTATAAATAAAAAATGGATAGCCATGAAAAAGATGAAAGTAAAACAATTGCATTTGTTTATAATATTAGCAATATTGTAATTATTAGTTTTACAGAGATAAATCAAAATGAAACAACTGCATAAAATCAGAAAATCAAAAAATCCTAACAGAACTATCACTAACAATTAAGGATTTACAGACATCAGTATCTACATTAGTTACGAGCGTGGAAATTCAGAGACAGGAATTGGCGGAATTTGGTAAAATTTTAAATAATTTAGAAGTTTTGCGTTCTGAAAATCTGGAACTTAAGAATACTGTTAATGAGTTATCAGCTCGACTAAATGTACTTGAATCGAAATCAGAAGTGCACTCATCGTCTAGTATTTCACTCGTTCGCGAAATAGAGGACAGGAAGAATCGGGAAAATAATCTTATTCTGTACAATATACCTGAATCTCAAGACACAAATCCACAGGATCGAAGATGTCATGATGAAACAGCGATTAAGGTTCTCTTAAAACCAATCATTCACCCAATAACCATTAATAGGTGTTTTAGACTTGGTAAAAAAGGTGACCACATAAGACCAACAAAAATTATACTATCTCGACCTGATGATGTTATAAAAATTCTGAAAAACAAGAAATCGCTCTCCGGACCTATTAAAATTCAACCTGACAGAACTATTTTACAACGATCAGAATACAAAGAAGTTTTAAATGATCTTAAATCTCGGAATGATCCTAATCTTTTTATCCGGTATGTAAATAATCAACCGAAAATTGTGTCTCGTAGTACATTGCCAAAAAACCAACAACCTTCCAACAGAGTAATGGTAGTAAATTAAATATTTTCTATCAAAACGTCAGGGGACTGAAATCAAAAACCATACAATTTTATAATAACATAAGCTCGTTTAATTATGACTTAATTTTTATTACTGAAAGTTGGTTAAACAGCAGCGTTTTTAATTCTGAACTATTTCCTAATTATTACGATGTATATCGTTGTGACAGACTTAATAGAGTTGGTGGTGGGATGTTGTTGGCAGTAAGAAATATATTGTTTTCTGTTGTTCCCGATGGAATAGAAACAGTTGCCGCAAAATTAATTATTAATTTCAGAACAATCCTGATGATATGTGTTTATCTTCCCAAACCTAGTCTTGAAATTATGAACTTACTCTTTGAGGCTATTGATTCTGTGATGGTCCATTATGACAATGTGATAATTTTGGGCGACTTTAACATTCCTGAATTTAAAAACAGTCACATTACTCATCAAGTTTATCGACAACCGTTAATAATTTCATGGATTATCACGATTTGATACAAATTAATAATATTCCAAATGCTCTTGATAGATTTTTAGATTTAGTTATACTATCACGTGAATTTAAATACCAACTTCAGCGGGACCTCGAATCACTTGAACCTGAGGACACTCATCATCCTGCTTTGAGTATTTCTGTTGAATTAAGCACTTTAAAAAGCCCAAAGTTTTCAGGATCTAATGAATATAAATATAACTTTAAAAAAGCTGATCTTACTAATCTGTATATAGACCTGTCAAAGATCAACTGGGATGATTTGTACAAATTAAAATATGTAAATGATGCTTGCAATTTTCTGTACAGACAGCTTTACGCCATTTTTGATAAAAATGTGCCAAAATATAAATTATCAAATATAAATAAAGACTTTCCGCCCTGGTTTGATAGTTTATTGAGACATAAAGTTAAGATAAAAGACAAATTAAGATCTAAATTCTTGCGAAATAATAATGAAACTAATAAACATAATTATGAAAATGCAAGAAGAGAGCTTAAGAATTTAGTTAATAGTAAACGGCATGCATTTGTACAAAGCGCAGAAAATAATATGAAAAAGGATCCTGCTGCATTTTGGAAGTATATTCATACAATTAAAAATACAACACGAATTCCAGGAAATATGAATTGTCAATGCTTTTGCAACCCATTTCAAGTCTGTTTATAAAGATAATGCTGAAAATAATAAATCTACATCTACTATCAAACATGGATTATTTGGGAATCTTAAAATCGCTGAAGAAGATGTTCTGATGTGCTGAGTTGAAGAATATGAAAGCCTCGTTAACTGCTGGTTTAGACAAAATACCTTCGTTTGTATTGAAAGATTGCTGCCACATTTTATGTAAACCATTGACTTTCATATATAATTTAATTCTTAAGACTGGTGTGTTCCCTTTATCACGGAAAGAGGTGAAAATTGTACCTGTTTTTAAAACCGGAGATAGAAATCAAATAAAAAATTATAGACCTATTGCCCTCGTCAGTAATTTTTCTAAAGTCTTTGAATGTATAATTACTAAGTACATTTGTTTTAATGTTCGCCACAAAATTAATCTAAACCAACACGGTTTCATGTCAGGTCGTTCCACAACAACAAATTTACTAAATTTTACTCAGGATATTTCACATGTATTAGACAATAGGTATCAAGCTGATGTAATTTACACGGATATCAGTAAAGCTTTTGACAGCATGCCACATAAGCTTCTCATATTGAAATTGAAAGGTTATAATATAAATGACAACATTATAAGAATAATTGAGAATTATTTAACTTAACGGACGCAGATCGTTGAATATGGAGGTGCACGTTCTTTCTCATATCCTGCAACATCAGGTGTGCCGCAGGGTTCAAACCTGGGACCACTATTATTTTTATTATTTTTTAATGATGTATGTGATATCATTAAATCTAGTTGTCTTTTATATGCTGACGACATTAAAATATATAGAAAAGTTACTGATGCCACCGATTGCAATATTCTACAGGAAGATTTAAATAGGTTATGTGTATGGTGCAATGATAATGGTTTAAATTTAAATATTTCCAAGTGCAATGTTTTGTCTTTGTCTCGGAAACTTAACAATATTTATTTTGATTATAAGATTTCTAATAAAAGTATAAACAGAGCTTCCGAGTTTAAAGATCTTGGCATACTAGTCGATTCTAAACTAAATTTTAGCTCAAACATAACCTGTTTAGTTAGAGATTGTTACCATCTTCTAGGTTTTATTTTACGAAACGCTAAGGGTTTCTCCAATATTGATACACTAATTGTTTTATTCAATACCTATGTTAATAGCAAATTGATATATTGCTCGGTTGTATGGTCACCATTTCAGTATAAATATATTGGATTGCTTGAGGGCGTACTAAAGAAATTTTTAAAGTATTTGTTTTTTTATGAAATATGGTATTTATCCAGATATTAATATTTCTTATGATAATTTACTTGATGAATTTGGTATGTGTTCAATTTTAACAAGGCAAAAATTTATTTCTATTTGTCATTTATACAAGACAGTGCATAATTTGGTTGACTATCCTTATACCACAGCGAAGATTAATTTTCATGTGCCGAGAATATGTTCCAGAAACCCGTTGACGTTTTGTTACTCTACACCGAATACCATACATCACTGCAACTCTCCAATCTACAAGATGCAAAAATGTTACCATGATGTACAATATCATGCTGATATATTTAATTCTAGTTTTGTAAGTTTTAAAAATAATGTGTCCCAATGTTTGTCAATGTAAAATAATTCATGTCTTTATGTTTTTTTTTTAATTTATTTATTTTTTTTTCTTTCTAATTTTCAATCACATTCCCAAATACCAATTTGGCTTTCTTCTACATAGATTAATTAATCTTCCACTTGCTATCATAGTTTAGTATCAAATTTTCAAATATCTCACCTTGAAGGCAGAGCTTCTACAGCTGAGAAAAATTTGTCTCTGTCTGGTATGAAGGCTTATTATAGAGGTGACTAAATACATCATTTTCATTATTTAACAATTCCTCTCTAATAGATCCCTAAAAGTCAAAATCAACAATTCATTCTCTTCTTCATTTACTAACGAACAAGTATAGACCCAAGGCTCTCCTCTCTTACCTTTGTTTTATAAAAAAATGTGTTGATGTCTACAACCCTAATCCCCTCTATTTTAAATCAAATTGATGAATTGCCGATGAGATCGTATTTTACTGACGCGTCTAAAAAACAATATCAGCTCTCCGCATGTTAGTATACAAATTAAATTAAATATTAATTTTTCACATACTGAACATACCTTACATTTCCGCATTCAAAATCGTTGAAAAAAGTAACACTTTTCCGCATAGCAACACTTTTTAGCATGGATACACTTTTTCGTACTACTTTTATTTACTATTAATCAATGTTAGTGTCAGTTACATACATGGAGTAATATATACAATACACGTACTATCGGTAATTATAACCTAATTTTTATATGTCAGTGTCAACAATGAAATCGCAAACACCTTTATAATTGACGTTATATGCTTTATGTGAAAAAATAGTGTGTACAACTCGTTGGAAATGCGCTTTTCCGCACTCGAGTAGGAACTTGATGCACCAACATCCTACTCTCGTGCGGAAAAGCGTAACATTTGTTGTACAAATAACTATTTCTACTTCTATAATGAAATAACATAATTATAGGTTACTTTTTGATTATGAAATGTAATGCATTGTATGTTATGTATATATTATATATTCATTGTCATAGCAATCATTGTAGCACTAGTGCTACAATATATAACTGTTCCATCATATACATGATCTCCAAGAACATTTCATAACTGGATCAATATCACGTATATTTTTAATAAATAAAGCTTTGTTCAAGGTTAATAAATAGAAATCTATATTTGTATTTTTTAATTCATATGTATAATCGTAGAAAAAGTATAGTGTACAATTCGCATACAATATACTATTATCGGTGCAGTTTTAGTGGAGAAGAAAATTTTAATAAGAAAAATTTATTTCTTTGAGAATAACTGCACCGTTAACTTACAAATAATTCAAGAATAAACAGCTAATATAATAGTTTAAAAATTGAATTATAAAACTATTAGCTGCTATCACCTGACCTAAATCGCATTAAGTGAAAAATAACGTATTTTAATTAATTAGGTATGTTAAATAACCATATATTTTTTTAAAGAAACAAAACAATAAACGAAATTTCACGGTTAATATCAATTTAATTTTATATTAAACACAACAAGTTGTACAATAAATGCCAGAAAAAAATGCAATTGTAAAAAAATTATTAATAACTATTTATTATTCCTATTCTACATGGTCCGGCAAAGAAGTAAGATGTTTTTGGAACGCGTATATGTGACCACCCAACCTTGCCATTTTATTTGGTTTAGTCGTTAAAGAACCATGACCTCTAGGGCAACGTGTATTTGTTTACGACACTTACATCGAAACTGAGCATTCTGTGGTTGATATACAACGCATATTTCGAACACAATTCAATCTTGGAAGGCACGGTCATATTCCTACGTGGAACAGCATCCTGAAATGGGATCGTTAAAGACTTTAAAGTACTTTAAGGTGGAGAAAGAGGTGTCAGAACTCCTGAAAATATGGCTCGAGTTAGGGAAGCTATGGAAGCAAGTCACCATGCTGCGCGATTTTTTCCTTCCAGAGTTGACAAGGCGTAATGTTGATATTAGAAGAGTAATTTTTCAGCAGGTCAACTTATCACACCTCAAGGGAGTTTATGGCATTTTTGAGAGAACAATTTCCAGGACTACTCATTTCGTTACGAGGGGACACCGAGTCCCCCACAATCGTCTGATCTTAGGCCCTGAATTTTTTTTCTGTGGGGGTATCTTAAGGCCCGTGTATTTGTTAAGAAACCGCGTACCCTTGATCAGCGGTCTTATGCTACCAACCAAGAAATTCAAGCGATTCGGGCTAACATCTTCTTAACTCGACTAGAGAAGTTTGTGGGAAAGAAAAGAGAACATTAAGATAACATGTTTCTTAACCTTTTCTTTGATATAAATACGAAATGGCAAATCCATATCTACCTATTAAATTCGATTGGTAAAACACTTTTTAAGTTCCATAATATTTTTATTTTCAGTTGCCTGACACGTGTTTCTATCATTCCTGATTTGAAACTAATTAGTGCATAATGATCATATTATATTCATATTTTATTTTTTGCGCGAAAACCG
The DNA here is from genome assembly GCA_963969525.1 of Ontholestes murinus. Lineage (NCBI taxonomy): Eukaryota > Metazoa > Arthropoda > Insecta > Coleoptera > Staphylinidae > Ontholestes > Ontholestes murinus. The sequence goes on from OZ018390.1 coordinate 43,376,731, forward strand.
TACAAAATATCAAATATTATTAAGAGACAAAAAAGTTTTAAAATTAAATGATCTTTCAAGTAGTATTTTCTTAGTATTTATTGGATGCACCAATAAAAAAATATTTTAGTTTTTAAGTGGTGGTCAATTAATAATGGCCATAATAACTGAAATGATGTACTATATAATGGTAGTTATTATTAACAAATTTCATTCAAATCGAATAAAGCGTTCAATTGTTATAAACAAAAGAAATACAATATTTTGGAACTTTGAAGACAAATTCCGGCTTATATATGAAAAATTTTACTCACAAACAAACATTGGGAATGAAGAATTTAACAAGTTTTATTAAAATATATTTTCCGTAAAATTTTTAACTTTGATAATATTGGCATTTTTTGCTAATTTATAATACATAAGTAAGTAAATTTTATTGTCACATTTGCTACAAATGAAATTACAATTTCTGTAGATGTGCGCGTCAATTTTGTAAATATAGAATAAAATACTAAATAAAATAAAATAAAATAAACAAACAAATAAACACATACACATACAATTTAAAAAACCAACTGAGTGTATAAAAAACAGTTAAAAAACTAAACTGGGTTAAGACTACTCCCACCGCAATACTAATGATATACTATTTTATATGTTAGATCCGGTGATGTACTCTTCATATCTATAGAAGCACTTTTTTACTAGGAATTCTTTTAAGTTTATTTTATATTTAGCTAATATAGTACAATCCTTGATGTATTTAGGAAGTTTATTAAAAACTTCCGCGCAAACGTACATCGCAGATCTTTCATATTTTGCGGTATTGTGTAGGGTGATTCTTATGTCAGACCCATGACGTGTTGCATAATTATGTTTGCTGTTATTTTTTTCAATTTTTTTACGGTTATTGAATACATATTCAGCACACTTGTAGATATACAAACTGATTACTGTTAGTATTTTGTTATTAATAAACGTATGGTGGCATGTTTCTGTTTGTTTTAGATCGAATATAAGTCTTAATATTCTTTTCTGTGCAACGAATATTCTGGTGATATCACCTTTACCCCATATTAAAACATTATATGCCAGGTGTGTATAGGCAAGTGCGTAATACATATCAATTAAAGACTTAGTTGTAAAGTTTGTTTTTAATTTTAAAATAACGAAATATGCGCTATTCAATTTACCTTTTACATGATCAATTTGTTTGTCCCATTTAATTTTTTCGTCAATATAACTCACTAAATACTTAACTGTACTTGATTTATTTGTAATAGGACTTTCAGGAGGCATTCTGTTATAGAATTGAACACTGACTGTTTTGTCGGCATTCAGTATAAGATTGTTCTTTGTGCACCAATCAGATATTTTTTTATTAACAATATTAATTTTTTGTTTTATTTCATCTTGGCTACTGGTTGTCAAGATGATTGCGGTGTCATCGGCAAAATTGATCATGTATTAATGTCATTAATAAAGAGAAGAAACAAAATTGGACCTAAGGTTGACCCTTGCACAATCCCTCTATTTAAGTTCTGTTTGTGTGACATAGTTTGGTTAATTTCGACATATAATTCCCGATTGCTTAAAAATGACCTAATGAGTGATACACAAATTTCACTTCCATCGTGTCAAACGCCCGAGAAAAGTCATAAAATAGAGTTACAACACATTTACCCGCATCAATATGCTTCGTCACTTCTTCTATTAAATCAATACTTGCTGTTTCAATTGATAAATTTTTCCTGAATCCGTGTTGGGCGCTGTTTATTATGTCGAAGCTATTGAGGTAATTTTGTATCCTTTGGAACAGATTTTTCTCGAATAATTTTGAGAAAACACTTAATATGGCTACAGGTCGAAAATTATCTTTGTTTTCTTTGGAACCCTTTTTAACGATTTTTGATGTTTTTAGTTTGCTTGGAAACACCCCTGTACTAAAAGCGAGAATTTCCAGTCAGTTCTGCGCAGATAGTAATTAAGTTCTTCCATATTAGCGTTGTTGATTACTCTTATATTTCTTTTCTTAGATGACTTTTTGATGAATGGAATGTGCTCCAGCTTTATCGCCATTATCTGGGCATGGTGTTCCGACAAATACAGATTAGTATTAGAGCATGTCCATTGACTTTCTGGAATATCTGTAACCATGTAGTCAATTTGCGTTTCTGTACGTATATAGTCTGTTATATTAATTCTCGTAGGCTTGTCTAATTTATTTGTTAATTTAAATGATTTAAATATATCACACAGTCACTTTTTAGGTGTCGTATTTTTTTTTAAAATTAATATAACACAAAACGATATATTTATTAGATTGCTTCAATTTTGTCATAAGGTTCGATAACTTCTCAAGAAAAATAATCACCTTGCCCGATGGTGGACGATATACACAAATTATAGCTATTTTATACTCTTGAGTTTTAAAGGAGCATCCTGCACATTCAAATTCCATTTCTTCGCAAAACTGAGTTATATTTAATGGTTTTACAAACTCATATATATTACTGTCTACAAACATCATGCACCCACCATGGTCTCGTTTTTTGCGAGTGCAAGTTGCAATTTGTGAGTAACCATTTATTTAGACATATTTTTTATTTAAATTATTGCACCAAGTTTCTGTTAGACAAATTAAATTTATATTTTGATCGGTTATTTCGGATAAAAGTTCATTCGTTTTATTTATAACACTTCTTATATTCTGATGCATAATTGTAAATTGAGTGATTTTATTTTTTGCTTGGTTATTGCTATTTTATTTCCGTTTGACTGTTGGTCGGAATGTTGTTGTCCAAAAAAACTTATACTTGCTTACCGTGACTCCCTCTGGTCATATATCTGGATTTGTAAGTACATCGCCTGATTCTTCGGGAACACCTATCTTGAAACACTTATAGGCTTCCGCTGTTTCATGATGTTTGCGATCTATTGATTCAATTTTGAATTGAATTTCCGGAAATTTTGGTTCGAGAAATGCTCTAAGCTTGTCTTCGGTATAGTCATGTTTGTATTTCCCAACATGAAACCATTTGTTCTTTTATGGTTTATGAACCAGTGCACTGCATTAACAATAATTGGTTTAGCGTTCTTACTTGTTCTTGTAAAAAAGTTACGTTACTACTTAAGTTATGTATGATCGTATCCTTTGATTGCAGTAGGTGTTTTAAATATTGTATTTCAACTTCCCTTGATTTTTCGATAACCGCCTCTTCACTGTTAAACAATGACTCTGGATCGTCTCCATTATAGTCCTCATTTTCACCACTGTCAGGTTGAGGTTCTGGGCAACAGATTATGGTGGCTTTGTCCACTTGCACCACCGTTTTTATATATTTGCAGCATCCCGCATGCATTCGCACCCCACAATGTTTACATTTAGGTCCACATTCAACACTTGATAATGACCTGCAAAGGTCGAAACTATAGTTGTGTCAAAATTGATAATATATTGTAAACTTTGTTTGTGTATATTATACAATAAATAGTGGTATAAAAACTTAAAAGTGATAATAAGTGTTTAAAGTTGTTATATGCTTTATATTTTGATGAGATTGCACATGCTTTGGTCTACCTAATTAAAATGATTCATCGTCTTCTAGTAAAACAAAATTCAACATTGTTTCTTAAGATATTTACAATATATCTACTTGTGTTTATGCTAATACATGTAGGTATACAAATTAATATAACTACAGATAATAATTTTAAATGACCTAAAAATATAAAATTGAAAAATTAAACAAATCAAATATCGTACATTAAATAATTATATACGTGACATTGCGTAAGTTTTACAAATAAATAGTTTAAATTTGTTTAATAAATCCTTAAAAAATTGTAAAAAACAAGTATTCGCTTCAAGGTATAAAATGTAAAAAAAAGTTGGTAATTAGAAAAATTTGGAAGGTACAGTGTAATTTGGAAAAAATACACAATTTATTTATTACCTGCATTTTTAAACCAATGTCATAGGTTAACCGCCTAGAATACGAGACGTTATGTGTATTTTACAGAATTGACAGAAAAACAATTTAAATAAATAACCTTATCGTAATATACAAAATTACTCAAGAACTCCAATAAAATAACTAATAAGATAATTTACAAACTTACTTATTGACTTACAGAATTAATATTCAAATAGTAAAACATGTGAAAATTAATTTTCAACACTATTATTAATATCATACTATTTTCTTCAAGTTGTCCATCATTATAAATAAGTATTTGTAAAATAATTATTGCATAATTTGCCATTAAAAAATTAAGGAGTTAAGTTTACTATTGCTTTTGAAACTATTGTTTTGATAATATTACATTTTTTAATCTCTTTATGTGTTGATGTACATATTTTAAAACCAATTAAGAACTTTAAAACTTTATGAAAGTATTCACATATTCCAAGCATTTCTAATTTTAATTTACAGTCTTATAATAAAAAAGTTTGAAGATAATAAACAAGTAAATAAATTAATATATTTAAATTGTGTGGAAATAATTTATTGGCAAAAATCATTGATTAAATTACATAAATAAAATATATCTATAAAACATGTTATTATATATTGATAATTTTATGGAGTAATAAACTATGAGATTTGTGTATCAGGTGCACTAAAAAATAAATTATATTTAATAGTAACTTCGTGTAAAAAAGGAACATTTGCGGTTTACAATTTTCTAGATTGGCAATTGCGTCATAGTAGCTTGTAGTATAAAATTTTGATGTATATTACATCACTATTTTAAAGGAGTTTATAAACAACAATCTCTTATCTCTGATGTGTTACCATGCAAAGTTTGATAAGTCAATTAACTAATACGAAGTATAAGAGTAATTCAATTTAGTAAACATAAAAAAATAAACAAAACCAACAGGTTGGCATATTGTATTGCATACAAGTTTTTAATTTATTCTTGTTAATTTAAATAAAAAGTAGCATGACGCAGCATGTAATATAATAAATAATACCAATCTCATATTGAATAATGATTATACTATTTATAGATGATTAGGTTTTTTGAGACATAAAAAAAACAATTTTAATTATTTCTGTATTTAATAATCGTTTTGAATTTGAACTACTTTTAAGAGTTAGTTAATCATTTATACAGTATTGAGAAAACTTTAACAAGGTTTTAATTTTAAGGACATTTTAGAAAACAATTACGTGGAATAAATAATATTCACAATTGATTGATTTAATAATTTTACAAAACCACATTTTGTATTTATAACTGCTAGAAAATTTAGTTTTAATTACCACAGTTGTGTAATATTTAAAAATTATCAATATTTGAGATAAATTATTTTCATTCGAAAACGAGGCTCTTTAGAAATCAAGTAGATTTGTATTATTTTACTCACAAGGAAATTGTCTGCAATATGGCATCAACTTCAAATTTTATTCTGTTAAAGTCATCAAGTCGGCCATGGGCCGTAATACTTTTTCGCAGATAGATATTCTACAATCTACTTCACCACAAATATACCTAAGCTTTATTGTACCTCTTTTTATAATATAAATACCATTGCTTTTCTGATATGCCGAACAGGAGCAGTTGAACCTATTTTTCAAGGACCTAAAAAACCAATAACATTATCCGTATAAAAATATCCCAACACCAAAATGTAAACACGGTTTCAGATCATGATGATGGTAACATTGTTGGCTTATTTGAAGGTTGTCGATGATGAATTAGACTCAGTGAAATGGAAATCGCAACATTAAAATGGGGTAGGAATTTTTCGTCGCCCTCTTAAGTCCATGCCTGATAGCAGCGAATGACTGTCAATTGGTTTCGATTAATTTGGCGCACTCTGGCTATAATTACAATTTCAAAACAAACGATAAAAAACGAAAATAGTAAATAACTGATAAGATCTGTCAAATAAGTTTTTAGCGCTTGATCCACATAAATAATTTCTTAATAAAGTTAGTAGTTACAGAGGTTTTCACTTCGTGATACATTTTAACAATTAAAAAAATTCAAATAAATTTTTGGTATTATTTATTTAATACTTACTTATTTTTTACTGTATTTAACAACTTCAACTTGTCTTTATACATCACTTAATATTTATTTAGTATCAACCGCAGTTTTAAATAACAACTCTTTTATAATGACAATCTGAAGTTGTCCAAACCATAATAACAAGTATTATTAAACAAGATATTTGTTTTTTTAAATTCTAATAAATTGCTGCCTTTTCAAAAGTTTTTAGAACATTTAATGAAAAAAAATTGATGTTGCGATTTCCATGTCACGGAGTATACTTGTATTCCTTTAACTTACAATTGGCAACCTTATTGATAAAAGCTCTTTACACATTGTACAAATATTTATAATTTAGAAATATAAAATAACTTAACATAAGTAAATTTTCTGAAGACATTTGAATTTACTCGAATTTTCAATAAACTAATCGAAAAGAACTTCTCATTATATTTATGTTAATAATTAATAATAATAATTAATTTGCTGTTTTTAACCAAGATAATAATAAAGTTGTGCTGATGATATATAGAAGACCGAAATCCGGGTCTGCATATATTTTTATCTACGATCGTACAGAAAGTAGACGCTTTTTGCATCATTTTTCATTATAAAAGTGGCTTTTTAAAGCACTAGTGCTTTTTTACGTTTTTATTGCATGGTAATCTCAAATCGTTTTTATTGCACAGAAATGTCAAATTTTACAGATGAATATATTATAGCACACATTTTCGACGAAAAACTTAATTTTTTATTAATTGATACAAATAACTAATAAACTATAAATAAAATATATAATACAAAGGAAATGGCAGATTTAAGAACTCTGAAAATTTCATTTAATGCAAGTCGAAGCGATTACAATAAAGCGAACATTTTCTCCATAAATAATAATGGCAGCCGACATTTGTGCATCTTGTTTACTGGTTGCTAAGTAACTCTTTCATTAGTGCACTGCGGGTAAAATATGTTTTCATTAATTGAATTATTGAAATGACATTAAAATATTACTCATATGAATATATTTTTTGAAATCCTTTACTATTTACTGCGAGTTGAGGAAATAATAAAATTAATAAATATTCTATACATCTGGAATGGCTGTAAAAGTTTCAGTTTACTAGTTAGTAGAAATTTGTTCTAGAGTTCTAGAGTTACCTGGAGATTTGTTTAATACATTTTTTATTACACAAGGACACTAACACTTAATTCGAAGCACCGATTTTCGAGATAAATAATACAAAATATTAAAACACTCTACGAACTATAAAATAAATATGTTATAGGCAATTGAAAAACATAGAAATAAACTTCTAAATTTTAATTTGTCCTTATTAAATAATCATTTGTTATATTCAATAAGTACATATTTTTATAACAATATAAAATATTACCTGCAACAACATTTGAACAATATTTATAAATGGTATTGTGATAAGCTTTATTTAAATTGTTATAAACGTGTATCTACCTCTTTTGGTTGAGGTAAGATTCTAGAAAACGTGTGTGTATTTGTTTTTCTGATTATAAGTTTAAAAAAGAATGGTATTATATTATTCTCGTCAACATCCATAGTAAATTTTATTTTGGGATGTATATTGTTTAAGTGTTCTAGGAACTCATTAAGACATCCCTTTCCGTGTTACCAGATGAAAAAAATGTCATCTACATATCTTTACCATACTGTTTATTTGGTTCAGTCTTTATTGTTGTAGTTTCGAAGTCCTCGATAACTATGTTGGCTAAAATAGGAGATTATAGTAATCCCATTCTATTTGTCTATATTGTATGCCCTCGTATATAATCGATATATAACACGCAGATGTAATGTTTTATTAAATCGAGCATATGGTCTGATATTAAATATTTCGTTTTTTAAATATTGTTATATTTAATTGCTATATTTTTATATCCCCTTGGTTAATTGTATGTCAACAAGAAGTGTGTGCCTTACAATCGTGGTCTCTATTTTTGAAATTTTTTTTGGTAATCCATATAATTTTGTGAATCTAGATGATATTTCTCTGTAGATAGTCGCTTTATTTGTTCCTGGATCCAGATATGAGCTGATAATCTTAAATTGTGATCGGTTTCAAAGCTAGATCATCTGGTAGAGATCGAATTTTTGTCTGATAATCTGATTTGTTTAGGATTACTGTTGTATTCCCCTACATGCAGGTAAAATTATGTCATTGTTTCAGCGAAGTGCTTTTAAAGCTCAGTATTCTTCGTTGGTCATATTTGGTTTTGGTGGCTTTGCGTTCCTTAGAATTTCTTTGACTGATCGCCGTTTCAATATTGAATGTAGTAGCATTAGTTGGGATTGATGTTGGTGTTACTGCAAAATTTGGCCCTTTTAGTATATTAGTACTAAAATTGTCGAGGTTGTGATCAGATAGATGATAAAATGGTATAGGTTTTGCTATTTTTCGTTTTTTTTTTGTTGAGCCGTTTGAATTGTATCTTTTGTGTGTTGGTTTTAAGCAAATTTTGATTCACGTAGAGGTATATGAAATTTAGTTTGAAATTTTCGCGGGTGTGGTATGTCGTATTCCGTGTTGGTGTGGTTTGTAAATTATTAAAGTGTTTAATCAGTTCAAGGTAATACTATTCTGCTTTTATTGATAAAAGGGGAGAAAATCTATCACGGAATCCCTTTTAATAGGGTAGTGTCAGACTCTAAAACCACTCCTGTGCGATCGCTATGTTGACTAGTCTAGGGCCAAATGGTCTTTTCTAGTCTGGCCTCAAGTGCAATCAGTGGCGGATGGGCAACATCTTTGTGGCCCGGGAAATAATATTTGTCTGCCCTTTATTAATTTCCGGATTTGGCTAAAATATACATTTACAGGGTTTTACGCATTTTTCCTTTAAAATTAAATAGAGTTTATTACAGATTTTTAAACCAGATTACATTAACTATCCAAAAAACATTCTTTTAGTTAATAATGCCGGACTCCCAGTCAAGTACATATATAGAAACATACAACAACAAAAAAATGGTGATGTGGCCATCATAGTACTTTCCTATATTTGTCTCTAAAACTATAAGGTTTACGCAAAATGTCTATTCTTAATGATTTCTTCACTTTTGAATTCTCTACAAAAATTTGTAATACAAGTTTTATGTAACTCTAATAATTTATTAGCAATTGGCAAAAAAATTGCAAAATTTTCAATTTTTATTTTTTTCTCAAAAGTTAAGAATTTTATGAAAACTATGTTTTTATAAAACTCGTTCAGTTTTTTTACTCCCTTTAACTTTTGTCTAAACCGTTTTTTTAAATTTTTCATATTTACAAAAATATCACGAAAAACAAAAAAAAAACGCCTCGAGTGAACATCCACTTCGGATGTTCACCAAAAGCTTATCAGTTCCAGTGTTTAACGATAAAACCTGAAGTTTGAATTTTCATCTCAAACCGATAATTCGTTTTTCAGATACACCGCCCAACGACAGACAAACACACACAAACACATTTTTTTAAAGAAAGAAAACAGATATTTCCGCAAAAAAATTCAAACAAATTCACGAAAACAATACATCCCCTATATACAGGGTGTCCCGTTAATGCGGGGAAATGGCTGGACCATAGATTCCTGAGGTTAAAATATGACGATTTAACGCAACTTATCTATATCCAAAAATTTACGGTTAAGCCGGAATTTGGCTTCAAAGTTTAATTTTTTTTTATTTCTTTTGTTTATAACAAGTGAACGCTTTATTTGATTTGAATGAAATTTATTTTTAATAACTACCATAATATAATACACCATTTCAGTTATTATGATTATTATTGGTTAACAAGAAGTATAAGAAACAGTAGTACGACCACTTAAAAACTAAAATATTTTTTTATTGGTGGATCTAATAAAAACTAAAAAAATACTGCTAAATATACAGGGTGTCCCGTTAATGCGGGGAAATGGCTGGACCATAGATTCCTGAGGTCAAAATATGACGATTTAACGCAACTTATCTATATGCAAAAATTTACGGTTAAGCCGGAATTTGGCTTCAAAGTTTAAATTTTTTTATTTCTTTTGTTCATAACAATTGAACGCTTTATTTGATTTGAATGAAATGTATCATTATTAAGTACCACAATATCATACATCATTTCAGTTATTGTGGACATTAGTGATGTCACTTCGTATTTATATCAATGAAAAGGGTAAAAAACATGTATGTACGCAAAATAATGTCATCTTAAGTAATGTACGTTTTTTTCCTCACACTCCTGAAGTCGAATCCTTCAAATATGTTGGCCGTAATCAAGGGTACGTAGTTTCTCATTAAATATCTTATAAATGACAGGAACTTTTTAAGAAAAGTAATAAAAAATTAGGGTTGCCATTAAAAAAAATAGTCGATGACGTCATATCTCATATTTGGGACACGTTGTATAATTTTTTAGATCAAAATAAGCGCAATTTAAAATACTAATAGACCTATCCGAGCATATTTTCAAAAAATAAACTTTCAATGATTTACTGAATTTATTCCAAGTTAGAGACGCCTTGTATAACGTATTATTAATAACCTAACCTTTCCGGGGGTTTAACATTTTTTTTGCCTAAAATAACTACTTAATCTAGTCGGACTGCTGGGAAACGAATGTATTGGTAACGCTTGTTTAATTACCGAAACATTGAACAATTTAATTTGGTTTGCATGGCGTTTCCAAGTAGTTTGTTTCTCAGGAATATCTATAATATGTAAATTTTTTCCAATTATTTTAGAAATCACCCCTTTTACCCAAAACATTAAATTTGTTTTTGGGCTTCTAGCTAGTAGAATATCCCCTACATTGAATGTAGGGGATATTTTATCCACTCCAATATTTTTTATTTAAGAAGTAAAAAGGAAGGGTGTTGGATGGAATTGCGAGTTGGGGTGGTGGATTGTCTTAAGCTACTTGGCTATTCAGACACGACCGATTTTTAGTATTTATCAAATTATATATTTGAAAATGATGAGATAATCACAATATCCATGCCCGAGCTCGGATTCGAACCGAGGACCCATCAGTTTTTTTATTTTTTTTTTATTTATTGGATTTCTTGTAACAATTTGTTTAATTATATTATTGTTTTGAAGTAACAGACTGAATCTTGTATTAACTTTTTGTCTGAATATTAATTCAAAGGGAGTAACACCAGTAGTATGTATGGAGTTTCTGTAGTCAAATAAATAGTTAATCATAATCATTTATTAAGCTCACAAAGCAATAATTTCAAATCAAGATTGTGATTATCAAACATTGCTTTATTTAGAGTATTTTTAATACTTCTTACTCCTGCTTCGGCTTCTCCGTTGGATTGTGGGTGGTACGGCGGTGATAACATGTGCTGAATATTATTTTTACTCGAAAACATTTGAAACATTGATGATTCGAATTGAGTGGAATTGTCGGAAACTAAAATTTTTGGTAGCCCAAACTGAGCAAACGTTTCCCTTAATACATTATTGGTAGCTTCAGAATTAATATACTTCATTATGAATACTTCCAACTATTTGGAATGAGCATCGATTATTATAAAAAAAATATCTGTTTTCAAATGGACCACAAAAAATTTATATGTATTCTCTCCCATGATTTTTCCGGCCATTTCCAAAGAGATAATTCACTCTTCGCTCCACTATTAAAATTGCATGCATCATATTTTTTAATGATCACCTCAATCTCTTTATCAATATTTGGCCACCAAAAATATGATCTGGCTATTCCTTTCATTTTTACGATACCTAAATTAGTTATATGTAGCTGTTGTAAGATTTTAGCTTGATATGTCTGTGGAATAATTAGTTATTCCATATTAAACAATTACCTTCAACTGACAACTCATAACGTTTTAAATAAAATGGTTTAAATTTAGAATGTTTAAAAATGAACGAAGGCCAATTTCCACATTTAACGCATTTGATAATTTTCTGCAAATCTATCTTTTTTCGTCTCAATTGAAATTTTCTTGAAATTAATTTGGATATCTTCAGAACTTGAAATAGTTACAATAGTCACTAATACCGAGCTTCTTAACTTCAATGCCCGGTATGGGCAATCTTGACAAACTATCCGCAATATATATTTTTTTTATTTCACATATTCGATTTGGTAATTATAATTTGGTAAAATTGCCGCCCATCGTCGAAGTCGATTGAGGAATTCCCCTATTCTTGTGAAATATATTTAACAGCTCATATATATGTACACAGAATGTCCCTTTAATGTGGGGGAATGGTTGGATCACAAATTCCTGGGGCCTAAATATGATGTAAATACACAACATATCTACATCCAGAGGTTTACGGTTAAGCCTGAATTAGTTTTCAAAGTATCAGAAAATATTACTTCTTTTGTTAATAACAATTGAATGTATTATTTGATTCAAATAGAATTTATTATTAATGATTATCATAATATAACACTGTTATTATGGTCATTATTGGTTGACAAGAAGTCAAAATCTAGTTTTCCATTTTTTGGTAAGTGCCGCTCAAAAAGTATGTGCATTTAGTACGTCTGGCCATAGAAAATTGCGAAGTAATGAATAACAATTTAGAAAATATATTTTGCATGCCGAAAGACAAAGGTTAAAACTAGGTTTATAATAAGTTATAATTGTTATTAAACACACAAAATTAAAAATTTACTTTCATGTTCTTTCATTTCAATGGCTTCTAGCATATTTAACCGATAATTTGATGATTGTTTTAATAATTTTATTTTCTTTATTGCTATTTTATAGCTAGTAAATGGTTGCATATTTTTCATAAGTTATTCATAAATTAATTAATATTTGCAACCCAATGGTCTAATTAGTTTATTTTTAATTCATACAATTTTTCTATCCCTTGCCAGCGCTGATCTCACGTGAATTGAAATAATAAACTGTACGCTCTGGTATATACAAGGGAATATATTTAAATAATAATTAGAATTAAAATTAATTCTTCTGAGCTTTCTGCACCGTAGTTTTTACATTATTAAAAATGTAAAAACTCTAAAAACCATCGAACAGTTAAAACAACTACTCCTCGTACTAAAGCACCGCCAGGTATTGACTGTTAGTTGTCGTTACATGTCTGAAATTACATTCAGCAATATGTTGTGGTGTCATCGTTTCCATCCATGTTATGAAATTGTTATGACTATCCGCAGACATGTGTTTCGCTGTATCACAGCTCATCAGTGCAGCTATGTCACAACTTTGATGTTTGATTTTTAAGGCGCTTTTTGAACGCGAGGAGTAGTTGTTTTAACTGTTGGTTAGTTTTTATGATTTTTACATTTTTAATAATTTAAAAACTACGGTGCGGAAAGCTCAAGAGAATTAGTTCTAATTCTAATAATAATTGTGTATAAGTATTTTCTAGGATATTACCTCGACCAAAAGACGTGGATCATCTGCAATAAAATATGCAATTAAGATATTATGTGAAACGCGATCAACGGAAGAAGAAGAAGTCTACTAAGTAGTTATTTAAAATGTATTATTCATAAACTAACAAATTTGTAAGTGTCGATCTACCCAAAAATGCCCATGTGTTTGCATTGAAACATTAGGTAATCTTCAACTGTATCAAAAATTTTTCGAATCGCATCTTGAATAGATACTGCTCTGAATTTTACGGTATAAAAATAAATAGAAAATTAATACATTATTTATATAGTTATTTGGATAGTTAAGAAGAAAATAGGCATATTTTGCATATTTTTTAAAAATTCTAAAAAAATCTAAGAAAAACAACGAACAAATAGATTTCAATAAAATAGAATTATTGCCGAAATTTTATTTTCAAGTGGCGATTAAAACGATATTAACACACGTATATACAGTCGGGCAATAATACACATTTGTAAAAAGTAGACGAAATATTTTACAAAACCAAATCAGTTTAGGAAACAATGATTATATAATTAAATATAATAATAAACAAACAACTGTAATAGCAAAATCATTAAATATATGTATTAACATACATGTTTTTATTGTATGGAACAATCATTAAGATCTTGATTTATGTAATATTAAGTCTTGAAATAATTGGACGGTACAATTAAATGAGACAGAAGCCGTACAAAAAATGCAACTATTGATTAAAGGATATTTAAATACTGCGCAGAATGTGTAAATCAGTAGATAGCGTAATGATATAGTTATGACGTATGTTTTATTTAATAGTTTATGTTTTTCCACTTAGAAATGTGCATAATTATAGGTGTTGCATTGCAAATTATAATATTTCTTGAATATGTTTTTCTCACTTATCTCTTGGTGAAACTTTATGAAATAAAAGGTAAATAATTGATAAATTTGATACATAATAGATGCTAAATATATGAATTGAAATAAAGTTATTTAAAGTTGTGGTTCTCAATATCTATTTTTATTAAATGTTTTAAATACTAATTTTTAAACGAGGTTTAAATGTGTTTTCATTTAAACCTCGTTTTACTTTTCTTGAATGAAGTGTTTTTATAAGGTCTAGATACCATTTAAACTTTTTTAAATGTGTTCGCTAGTAATTTTTAGCTCAAATTTTAACTTTATTTTGTTAAATTATGTTCACCGGAAATGACTATTTTTATTTTAGGATTTTATTCTACAAATACGGGAAAGCTCATTGTTAATAATAATAATAATAATTTAATATTATGTCTCATAATTTGCGTTGATTTTGACGTTTTTATTTTGTAATAAAATGTATTGAAGTCCGTAAGTAATTGTAGAAAATTAACTAAAAAATAAAAATACAAAAATTATTTCGTAAAACTACAACAATTAATCTTATTAAAACTATAAAACATGTTTAATATTCAAACATAACTGCTTGTGTGGCTAATAATTCGACAGATACTGAATTATACAAAAGTTATTTGCGGGTTATAAATAGCTTAGCTATGAAAGTAATACCAGTTTGAATGTATTTATTTCTGTCAAATAAACTAAAAAATAATAATAAAATGTATTAAAGTCCATTATGCCGTTGTAGGTAACTAATACTTTAAAAATAAGAATATATTTCGTAAATCTACATCTACTAAGACTACATTGGCTTTCTAGTCTTAGTAACACAATTTTAACACATCTATAGTTTCGACCTTTGCAGGTCATTCAACACTTGATAATGACCTGCAAAGGTCGAAACTATAGTTGTGTCAAAATTGATAATATATTGTAAACTTTGTTTGTGAATATTATACAATAAATAGTGGTATACAAACTTAAAAATTATTTTCATTTACCCTTTTTTAATAAAAAATATTATTAAATGTAAGTTCAAGGGTGTGAGTGAATATGTGGTGATAAATTATGAACAAGACAAGAAATGAATTTACGCTGATTTGATTATAACAGCAGAAGTAATTAAATATTCTAGCAATCGATATTAAGGGTTGTTTATATTTATTCTAGCACTCTTATAGGATGTACTGGCCGTAAATGCATGTACAGTTAATTTATATACAATGTTTATTACATTAGTCTGTTTATTAAGTATTATTACTTACACATAGTAAAGCCGAATATATCATCATGTACATTTGCTTTGCTAATTGGTTTAGCAAAAAAAAATGTGTCAACCCCCTTTGGTTTAGAATCAACATTATGTCTCAACAGAAGATTTTTTAAAGACTAGATATATTGGTTAAATCCACTATGTCTCCATACTTTGTCTTAAAATTTAATAATGGTTGAAGTGGCAGTAAGTAATTAACCATAATTATTTTACATTATGCCATTTAGATTATAAGCTAAAGATTAATAAAAATAATTAGTGCCTGAATGTAGTTAAAACATAAACTATACCCAGTGATAGCGCACCAGTTTGCACATCGATATAAGTAATGTATATGATACATTTATTAAGATAGAAGAAGGGTACAGCAACGATTAGCAATCATTACTAGTAGTTAAAAATATCCTTTTCTTGACCGTTTTTGTTTAAAATATACAAAAGTCAAAAAAGTTGGGCGACTTAATTATTATTTTTAATTAAATAAAAATAATTGAAAAATTCCGATTGGGTTTAAAAGTTATGGTTTGGGAAAATTTATGCTAGAAATAATTTCAAGTAATGGGTTTTTAACGGACTAAGATAAAAATTCAATAAATAATTTGTATGCTTTTTCATCTCAATTGCTTCCAATATGTTCAATCTATTATCGGTTGAGTGAATTAATAATTTAGTGTTTTATACTGAAATTTTATGGTCCGTGGAGATTGTGTGATGTGCGACTGCTGATTTTTTAATATTGTAATTTTTTCAATCAAATTTCGTTGGGTTTGTCCAATGTAAATTTTATCGTAATGGAAACATTTCATTGAATAAATATTGAATAAATTTCAGATTTTTTGTCGCTTATTTGATTAAAAGTATTGCCTAAAATAAATTTTAACTGAGTGGTTGTTCAATATACGGGGGTATGGTTAAATTGTTTACACAATTTGTTAAATTTTTGATGTGATTGTTGTGTAATATATCCTAAAATATTTATTTTCGAAAATTTCTTTGAAGGGTGTAAATGCCGAAAGTTTGTTGATGATTTATAGAGCAGTTAACTTACCATTATCTGAACCTAACAGGAAGGCGGAATTCGATCTTATTTTTAAAATTGCTAAGTCTCTTAATTATAACTTGAACAAGAACTGCAAACAAATACACCAATAAACATAAATTGGTTGATAGATAAGGCGTTGAGGTGTTAAAAATCTATATTCATTTGTATATTAAAGTTGTAAATAACTAAGATTTTCAAAATGTGTGTTTATTTTCACTACAATTGTTTCGCAAATTTATTGCTTCTTCGGGTGAATGAAAGTTTACAATAAAATTAGAAAAAACTTAGAACTATATATATACACATTATAACTGTTGGCACCATGGAGGGGTAAATATTTAAGTAGTGGAGAGTTTGACAGTTCAATTTGTTCGTTTAGCAGGACGTTTTTCGAATCTGTCGATTTCCAGGTTTTCGAGTAGATTTAATTTTTTCCCTTTCTTCTCTGTGTGGAGAATCTAGAAATCCTGGTTGAAGGTGTGATTTTTGGATAGTAGATGATTTGTATAAGTTGAGGTGTTCTTTTTCTTTTCCCATGCACTTTTGTGTTCTGCAATCCTTTCTTCAAAGGCTCGTCCTGTTTGTCCAATAGGGCAGTCATTGCATGTTAGCATGTACACTCCACAACTTTTGAGTTTGTTCATTTTATCTTTGTTATTTTTAATAATTTTTCTAAGGCTATTGTTTGTTTTAAATGCTGTTTTAATATCTATTTTTTTTAATTTCATTACTGATTCTATTAGTTAAATGTCCATTAAAAGTTGAAGAAGTATAGTTATTGTTATTTATTTGAGAATTGTTTGAGGGACTAATTAGCTTTTTTATAATCTGATTTTCTTAAAAATAAAGAAAAAGAAAGGGAAAAAATTAAATCTACTCGAAAACCTGGAAATCAACAGATTCGAAAAAAAAGGGCTTCATGCTAAACGAACAAATTAAACTGTCAAACTCCACACTACTTAAAATATTTCTAAGTTTTTTTCTAATTTTATTGTAAACTTTCATTCACCTGTAGAAGCAATAAATTTGCGAAACAATTGTAGTGAAAATAAACACACATTTTGAAAATCTAGTATGAAATTTAAGTCTTCGGCTTATGCAGCAATTCATACTTTTTCTACGATTATACATATGAATTAAAATACAAATATAGATTTCTATTTATTAACATTGAACAAATGTTATTTATTAAAAATGTACGTAATATTGATAGTTATGAAATGTTGTTCTTAGAGATCAGGTATATGATAGAACATCTACAGTAGGGTTTGATATTATTAACAAAACTATCACTATTACTACTTACCATTATTTTGTGTAAATTTCAATACACTCGCAATTTTAGTCTGTCCTATAATTTCTACTGTCAGTGGCCACGGCTATATGTTTTTTTGAGAAAAGTCAATTCAAAAATCAAACGTGTATTATAAATTTAATAATTTTCGTATAATATTTGCGTGTAATTGAAAAACTTTTTTTTTGAATTTGAGGAAATTCACATGTATTTATTATAAAAATCGTTTAGTCTGATTCAATATTATTAATGCTATGTTATTGTGATATTCCTCGCCTGTTTAACTATTGAAGCACTAGTGCTACAATAGTTAAACAGTAGAGGGATATTACAATAACATAGCATTAATAATATTAATATTGAATCAGACTAAACGATTTTTATAATAAATTCATGTGTATATTAAAATTGTAACACTAGTGCTACCATAGATATATTGTAGCACTAGGGCTACATGACAATAAATATATAATATATACATAACATACAATGTACTACATTTCATAATCAAAAAGTAACCTACAATTATGTTATTTCATTATAGAAGTAGAAAAATTAAATTATTAATATTCCATTATTAACCAGAACAAAAAATTTAATGACACGCAAAACAACCTATCAAAAATATTCAAAAACAACAAAGACAGCATAGCCACTAACAAATAAAGATTAGGGTATCTATTAACATATTTTATTAGCCCCAAGTTATTCGTAGCAGAAACCGAATAAAATTTAATGACCTAATCAATAATTACTACAAATATATTATTAATTAAATAACACATCAACATATGCAAAAAATCTCTTAATAGAAAACTACGTTTTAAATGGATTTTGAGATGCTACACATAGAAAAAGATAAAAACTGAATTTATTAAAACTTTTGAAAATTAACATATAACACCGGTTATCTACTTCACGAACAAATAAAAGTTATCAAATCCATCTCAACAACGTACATGAACTTAATCGAACAATTGTTAATCCTTCGAATAACATGCCTCAACTAACGATTTTATACCTTCAATGTCGATATAAGTTATTAATTTTGTAGTATATCATCTCATTATTAAATAACCACTTTGTTGAAAATAGTTTTATGTTCATTTTATTAATGTTTCTTTTGTTTATGCAAGCAAAATAAATTAAATTTATTCACATTTTATGGTTGTTTGCTTTTTTATATTATGCAATAAGTATGTGCTAGTGTAAGACAAGAGGTAAAAATTTAACGTAGTATATAGATACTTTAAATAACGTTTTATTAATAGTACTATTTCGTTTCCAAAATAACTAGATTTAAAAACATTCACATGATATTGAAATAAAAACTTAATAATGTTAAGTATCTAGAGCAGGGTTTTCCAACCTGTGGTACGCGTGCCGGTACCGGTACACACATGTCAAGCTACCGGTACGCGATAAGTGAACAATATTTTGCGTAAATCATGTGTTTTTTATACAATCTCCAAGCCCGAGCGTTTTGTCTCTTCTTTTTCAATCCGAATACTTTCTCTTTCTACGGTGATAGATAACAACGTGGCTCACCTCACGTGTTTACAAAAAATTTGAACATTGGGGTATTATTTGTATAATTATTTGTATTTATATCAGTTTGTGTTTATTTATGCAATATTGTAGCAAGTGTAGAATAGATTTGTATACATATGTACATTTAAATCAATTATTGGTTTTTACAGTGCGTTTTTTTAAGTGTGGTCATAGGGATTTACATGCTAAAATAATTACCTCTTGTTAACTTTATTTTTCAATGGTTAGAATAGCTGAAGAGCTTTGAAAACCTTTGTAAACATGTTTAATATTATTAAAATAATTTAAAAAAAATATTTTTAAATATTCTACTTGGGCTGCTAAACAATATTCTAATAGCTAACTGGTTATAAGTTTATCTACAAATATCTGAAATAAAAATTAAAACTTTACATTAATTATTTTCCAGTAAACAAAGTGACATTTAGGCATCTTGATACTTCCAGCTCAATTATTTATGTACATTTAAGTTAACACAAGGTATAATTTTTAACATGGCCACAGTAAAAAAATGCACTGTATATAGATGCTCGTGTTACATGGTTACATAAATATTTAAAATTATTTAGTGACTATTTTGATACAATGCAGTCTAGTGATGTAAGTGAAGTATAAAATAATATAATCGACACGACGCACAGTGTGCCAAATCCGAGCGCGAGCGCCAGGGGGGGTTTTGAAGAAAAAAAATTAAATTGAAAATTTCGAAAAAAAAACATATCCACTCGATTGTAGACACTTGAAACCCTTTAGATCTTGCATATTTATATTTTTAATCCTCTATATTATTCGCAATTGGCAAAAAATGTCAAAAATTTCAATTTTTATTTTTTTTCTCGAAAGTTAAGAATTTTATGAAAAATATATTTTAACAAAATTTATTCAGTTTCTCATTCTCTTTAACTTTTGTTTGAAACGTTTTGTAATATTTTTCATATTAAAAAAATATAGGGAAAGTAAAAATCAAGTTACATGGATAACTCAATCATGGGATTGATTTTTACTTTCCCTATATACGAAGTATATATAGGGGAAGTATTGTGATCGTGATTTTTTTTGAAAAATTTTTTTTGCGGAAATATCCGTTTTGAGGTCCCCTGAGTCCATTGCACTAATTTCTGGAAAAAAAAAAATTGTGCCTGCGTGTGTGTCTGTCTGTCTGTCTGTCTGTCTGTCTGTCTGTCCGTGGGTGCTGTATCTCAAAAACGACTGGTAAACATTCATAAACCGGAAGTGGGTGTTTACTTAAGGCGTTTTTGGTTTTTTTTCGATATTTTTTTTAATATGAAAAATATTACAAAACTTTTCAAACAAAAGTTAAAGGGAAAGAGAAACTGAACAAATTTTGTTAAAATATATTTTTCTTAAAGTTCTTAACTTTCGAGAAAAAAAATAAAAATTGAGATTTTAGACATTTTTTGCCAATTGTTAATAAACTATTGGAGTTACATGAAACTTATATAACAAATAATTGTAGAGAATTTAAAATTGAATAAATTATTAAGAGTAACCTTTTTGCGTAAACCGCATAGTTTTCGAGTAAAATATAGGGAAAGTACTATGATGGCCACATCACCATTTTTTTAAATTGGTGTAGCGATTTCTTTTAACACAAAAAACTTAGGCTTTGACCGTCCGGCCTTTGTAAGTACAATTCATCACTAGTAACATTGCAGAGTCTAAGTTTTATGCTAGCTGCATTATTCAATTTTCACTGAACGTCTACTTTTTGTTAATATGACAAGTTGCGGCTAAACGATTTATTTTCGATATCACGTATGATACATAAAGTTACATCAGAATTGACCCTGGAATCCAAATAAGTAATAATATACAAGAGCTACCATTTACAAAAAAGCGACTATTATATAAATCACCCGGTATAATTCAGTCAAAAATATTTTGAGGTTGTAGCCTTAAGGGCCCTCCACCGTGTCCCAATAACGGATTTTAAAAATATACGTTAATAATAATAATGGCACATCCTGTATAAATTTAACAACACAGCTCGATTCTCGACGTTTTATCGTCATGATCAGGTGAATTAAAAATGAATGAAGTTTTGAATTTATACTAACTATTTTAGGGTGAGGGGATATACCAGTTGCTAGTAGTTCACAAATTTAATTAAAATTATTTTTTATACCTTATATTTTTGCATCCAAAACCGCTGCGAAAAGTAGAATTTTGTTGCATCGTAACCATTTCTGCACGGATACAATTTTCCGCATAGAAACGAATTTGTTTACTATGAATCAATTTGATATTTGTATTTACATTTCATTTTAATATATCAATGTTAAGAATGAAATCTCAAACACATTTGTATTTTATATGTAATATACAAAAGATAGTGTGTACAACGTGTTGGAAATGTGCTTTTCTGAACTCAAGTAGGAACTTGATGCAATCACTCGCTTCGCTTACTCCTAAATGCTACGCTTTTCCGCACGAAAGTAGGATGCATTAAGTTCCTACTTGAGTGCGGAAAAGCTCATTTCCCACGCGTTGTACACACTATTTTTTCACATACTACATATAACATTATTTATAAATTTGTTTGAGATTTCATTTTGACACGTAAAATTGTGATGTGGCCCTCATAGTACTTTTCCTATATTTTACTCGAAAACTATGAGGTTTACGCAAAAAAGCCATTCTTAATAATTTGTTTAGTTTTATATTCTCTACAATTATTTGTTATATAAATTTCATGTAACTCCAATAGTTTAACAGCAATTTTCAAAAAATATCAAAAAGTTCAATTTTTATTATTTTTTTTCTCGAAAGTTAAGAATTTTGTGAAAAATATGTTCGAATAAAACTTGTTCACTTTTTTATTCTCTTTAACTTTTGTTTGAACCGTTTTTTTTTTTTAATTTTCATATTTAGAAAAATATCACGATAAAACAAAAAAACGCCTCGAGCAAATATCCACTTCCGGTCTATGAATGTTCACCAAAAGCTTTTCAGTTCCAGTTTACGATAAAACCTTAAGTTTGAAGTTTCATCTCAAACCGATAATTCGTTTTTGAGATACAGCGCCCACCGACAGACAGCCAGACACACACACAGACACAAAAAATGTTTTTCCAGAAATTAGTGTAATGGACTCGGGGGACCTTAAAACGGATATTTCCGTAAAAAAAAATATTTCAAAAAAAAAATCACGATCACAATACTTTCCCTATATATACTTCGGACATTGACATTGATTAATAGTGACTAAAAGTAGTGCGGAAAAGTGTATCCATGCGGAAAAGTGTTACTAAGCAACAAAACTCTACTTTTCTCAACGATTTTGAACGCGGAAATGTAAGGTATTTCTATTCAGTATGTGAAAAAATAGTGTCTGCAACGCGAGGGAAATACGCTTGATGTACTCACTTGTAAACCAACATCCTACTTTCGTGTGAAAAAGCGTAGCATTTCCACATTTGTACAAATAGCTATTTATGTATTATTCTAAAATTATTGTTCATGGTTTTAATATTATTATTGTTTTGTTCTTCTAGCACTCAATCGTATGGTTTGTTATAAATTTGTTATATGTATATAGAATATTCCTTAAACTTGCTTAAATGTTTATAACGGAGGATTTTAAGATTTTTGGTTGGTCAATAAAAATATAATTTTATTTATTTTATAGTACAAGTTATACTAAATTATAGTATAAAATACATTATAAATACGATTGAAACTTAACTAATATAATTAATTTCTTACTTATCATGAAATAATCGCATAATATATTCTTAGTATTTTTAGTTCCTAATTTTTAACGACTATTTCACTCTTTAATCCTAATCAATTGTGATAAAGTAATTGTATACTATTTTACTCTTTAATCCTAATCAATTGTGAAAAAATAATTATATAAGTGTAATTGTAGTTTTTAGTGAGTAACTATACTATCTTAATTTGGAACAAGAAATTAATTTAGGTTGATGTAATTAAAAATAAATTACCAAAAGCAATTAAATAATTCAATACTCAATTTTATAACCATCTGTAGATATTTCAATCTCTTCAGTACAGCTTTATTATAGAATTGATTTCAAACATAAATCAAAACATCTACTCATTTTCTAATTTCTAAGTTTTTTCTAATTATTAGTGAATTTTCTACAACGTAAAGGACTTATATATTTTTATTACTATAGTTTTTGTCTTTTATTTGCCCTTTGTTTATATCAAACAATAATGCTAAGGAAAATTACTTAATTGTATTACTTGTTATTCTAATTTAATTTGTTTTTATTGTATATATAAAACGGTAGAATAATCTGGTATTTAAATATGATTTTAAAAGCTTAAATAATTTTTCATTTATATATTCTGTGAATAAATGCAAAAATATAAAAACATTATTTTTTTGTTATCTACTTGTAACTATGACATTGCTATTTCTCGTTTAGCGTTAGCATAACCATTACTATTTCTTTATCAAAGGTAATAAAAAATAATTGAGAATTTTATTATCTTGTAAATTATCTGATATTTGACCTACGTATAGTTTTATAGAACCATAAAATGTATACAAATCGAATTAATTCAATTTTTAATTCAATTTTACTCTTTGAGTGAGAAATAATTACTGTACTATTATGTTTCGAAATCTGATGAACAAGTTTATAAATTTAAACATTGATTTACAGGTGCAGTATTATGTAAGTAAAAATGGTGATGTGGCCATCATAGCACTTTCCCTATATTTTTCTCGAAAACTATGAGGTTTACACAAAAATATTATTCATAATAATTTGTTCAGTTTTATATTCTCTATAAATAATTATTATAGAAATTTCATGTAGCTCCCATGGTTTATTAGCAATTAGGCAAAAAATGTCAAAATTTTCAATTTTTTTTTCGATAGTTAAGTATTTTATGAAAAACATATTCGAATAAAAATTGTTCAGTTTTTTATTCTCTTTAACTTTTGTTTGAACCGTTTTTTAATTTTTTCTTATATTTAGAAAAATATATCCAAATTTTTAATTTTTATTTTTTGTTCTCGAAAGTTAACAATTTTATGAAAACTATGTTCATATTTTCATTCTCTCTAACGTTTGTTAAAAAAATTGTAATAATTTTCATATTAAAAAAATTATCGGAAAAAAACAAAAAATGCCTCGAGTAAACACCCACTTCCGGTTTATGAATGTTTACCAAAAGCTTTTCAGTTCCAGTTTTTAACAATAAAACCTTAAGTTTAAAGTTTCATCTCAAACAGATAATTCGGTTTTGACGTATATAGGGAAAGTAATGATTAGAACTAATTCTTATGAGCTTTTTGCACATTTGTTTTTACATTATTAAAATGTATGAACTATAAAAACCAAGAGTTAAAACAACTACTCCTCGTGCTAAAGCACCTCCAAGTATTGAATTATATAACTATTTGTTGCTGTTACATTCCTGAAATTATATTCAGCACTATGTAACAATTTTTGTGGTGTCATCGTTTCCATCCACATCATGGAATTGTTATGATTATCCCCAGACACGTGTTTCGCTGCATCACAGCTCATCAGTGCAGTTGTAAATCAGTGTTTAGTTTACACGCATTGAAAATCGAGCATCAAATTTATGACATAGCTGCACTGATGATCTGTGGTCAAATTATGTATCATGAAATCCGCACAATGGAGAAACAGTAATTTTATTATATAGACGTTGTTACTAATTAAAATTATATACAATATTGTAAAAGTAATTATTGCCATTAATATTTATTAGAATCATTAAAAAATACATTTATTGTTAAAATTTTTAAATTCACACTATGCGGCTTATCGTAGTGCAAGACAAATCACAAATGGCCGTTTTAGTGTTTAGTGACGAGTCCCGATTTTGCTTTAGTAGATAAAGGAATAATTCCAATATAATTCTGATCATTTTCGTTCAATAATAGAGATACAAACTGAAATTGAAAATTTTACATGGGAATTCCCTATGATGCGTATTGAAACGGGACACACGGTAATATATATATATATATATATATATATATATATATATATATATATATATATATAACCCCCTAGGGGGTTGAGGGTAGTGGGTCGAGTTTCGTATATTTTTTTTATTCGATATTTAGTTTTCGAGATATTTCAATGTCTTCACTTAAATTGAACACCCTATATATATATATATATATATATATATATATATATATATATATATATATATATATATATATATATATATACCGTGTGTCCCGTTTCAAGACGCATCATAGGGAATTCCCATGTAAAATTTTCAATTGAAGTTTGTATCTTTATTATTGAACGAAAATAATCAGAATTATATTGGAATTATTCCTTTATCTACTAAAGCAAAATCGGGACTCGTCTCTAAACACTAAAACGGCCATTTGTGATTTGTCTTGCACTACGATAAGCCGCATAGTGTGAATTTTAAAGTAGTTGTTTTAACTCTTGGTTTTTATAGTTCATACATTTTAATAATGTAAAAACAAAGGTGCAAACGGCCTAGAAAAACATTTATTTTCGATTCGATGAAAAATTAGATTTTGTTTTTACTAGATAAAAAAAATTATTTAATTTTTTTGTGGGAAAACCGTAAAAGATATCAAATATTATTAAGAGACAAAAAAGTGTGTGTCTGTGTGTCTGTCTCTTGGTGGGCGCTGTATCTCAAAAACGAATGATCCGATTGAGATGAAACTTTAAACTTAAAGTTTTATCATTAAAAACTGGAACTGAAATGCTTTTGGTAAACATTCATAAACCGGAAGTGGGTGGTTACTCAACGCCGTTTTTTTGTTTTTTTCCGATATTTTTTTAAAAATGAAAAATATTACAAAACTTTTCAAACAAAAGTTAAAGGGAATGAGAAAATGAATAAGCTTTATTAAAACATATTTTTCATAAAATTCTTAACTTTCGAGACAAAAAAAATTAATATTGAAAATTTTGACATTTTTTGCCAATTGCTAATAAACTATTGGAGTTACATAAAATTTATATAATAAATAATTGTAGAGAATTCAAAAGTGAACCAATTATTAACGATAATATTTTTGCGTAAACCTCATAGTTTTCGAGAAAAATATAGGGAAAGTACTATGATGGCCACATCACCATTTTGTATTATATTATGGTAGTTATTAATAATAAATTTCATTCAAATCGAACAAAGCGTTCAATTGTTATAAACAAAAGAAATAAACATGTTTGTATCTTTGAAGACAAATTTCGGATTAACCGTAAATTTTTGGATATATGTAGATAATATTTTGACCCAAGGAATCTTTAGTCGAGCCATTTCCCACATTAACGGGACACTTTGTGCAGTTTAAATAATATAAGTATAATATAGTTAAATTTATGTATGCCAAAAGAATTAAAATAGTGAGAATATTTGCATTTTTAAATAAGGGCATTGCTCCACTGAAAAGCTCTGATATACCGAAAGTTTCGGTCCGAAACATATGTCTGGATATTCTTTAATGTGATTTAAGTCGTGTGGCGGCAACTCAATAACATTATAAGCGTTACATCAAGAAGAAATGATTTTTTGGAGTTCATTTTTGGCACTATATTTAAAACATACAGTGGTAACAATTTCAGCCTTGTGCCTTTTATATTTACTGTGACAAAAAAATATTTCAATCTTTCTTTTTTAATAAATTTATTTATAAGAGCTGTTTAGTACAGATGTTTTTCGTTTTCGTGTTTCCTTTGACTGTGTTAAGCTCAAACAAAATGCCTGGAGTCGAAAGACGTCCACAATATCACCATTTGAGCGATTTCGACCGAATTGTTGCTTGACAGTAGAAGGTAGAGGAGCAAGAAGAAGACCAATTGGTCAACCAAGGCGTACTACAGAAAGTCAAGATTGGCGCTTAAGACAAATAGCCATGCGAGACCGTTTCGCTATTACGCGTCAAATCGGTGATCAATAGTTTGGAGAAGGTATGCCCGTTAGTATGCGAATCCTATATCGCCACATTCAAACCCTTGGGCTTCTTTCATACCGCCCAAGATTATTTACAGCAAAGGGGTCGCCAAACATATTATTAATATTTTTAGATTGTTTTTTAATCAAATTTGTTGAAAATATAATTCTTGATGTAAGGCTACCATGTTGACAAAAAATCAAGTTAAATAAATAAATCCTTATAGCTTCTAATGTCATTGGGTATATAATTGAAAAGTTATTATATCTTACCTGTTAAAGTGAACTCAGAACGTAATCCTAAATGTCTTAATTTCCTGTTTTTTGAATTATATATCTTATAATACTACACACATAAGCACACAAAACTGTTAAATTTTTTACGTATATATTTTATTAATACGACTCAAATATCGACGAAATAAAAATAAACTAAAAAAAACTATTTTGCTTCTCACGGCGGAAAATACTAAAATCAACAGACGTATATTATTTAAAGTATACAGTTTCATTGTACATGTTTGCCAATACCATTAAGATAATATATATATATTTTACATTATACAATTTCCATTTATCACGACGCTGAAAGCATTTTGAATCGTTCAATTCACATATCTTTATTTACGTCACTTTGCATTTATGTACTCGTGTTTGTTACCGGCCTTCAGTTTAACTGAACGTCGTAACAAATGCATAATTATATTTTAATCCATTTTATGAGCTACCCATTGCTCCTAATAATAATTTGCATAAATTCCGCATTATTGAAATAATCCAAACGAGATAATTTTCCAAAATGTGCAGCTGCCAGTGCGGAACAATAGAACGAGCCCTTTTTGGCGAAGAGGATCATTACCTGTTCCGGGAATTGCGGAGTCTACGTGACCGTAACAAAGCCGCGGTACCTCAGATCACCATATAAAACCAGGCCCAGACCTTCGCACTTCACCAGTCGTCTGCCATCAGCAGCGGTGGTCAACCTGGTCGGCTTTCCCGATTCAAGTCTCTTGCCTTTCAAATAAACTGTATATTTTTCTATGTTTTCTATGTTTCTTTGTCTTGTAATATATTCTCTTCTTCTCCGGCTCCATGTTTTAATTTACACACTTTCTCTTGTTCTTTACTTTCATTCGTAGCTAGCCGATGCCCATTCGTTGACGTGGCAAGTAGCACTTGCGGAAAACTGTTTAATCGAT
Organism: Ontholestes murinus; assembly: GCA_963969525.1. Classification (NCBI taxonomy): domain Eukaryota; kingdom Metazoa; phylum Arthropoda; class Insecta; order Coleoptera; family Staphylinidae; genus Ontholestes; species Ontholestes murinus. The sequence continues at coordinate 43,405,248 of OZ018390.1, forward strand.
GCCTGCGGCTGTTAAACGATGGTGAGCTTCGCCAGGAACCCCTGTGCCGCCTCCAGCGCGTGATGGTTCCAGAGAGTACCGCAGGGCTACTTCCTTACCAGTCCGCCACGAGGACGTCTACCGCGGCCTCCGTTAACATGTTTAATAAAAACTAGAACAATAAACATATATAATTTATTATCAATATCAATTAAAGTTATGAAACTCGAAAAAACCTAAACAAAATTATTTAAAAAAAAGAGATCAGAGCATTTATTACTTAACGTATCAGTAATGTATACATAGTAGCTATCAAAGATTATTTACAACGAATGTAAAACCAATCCAAATTATAGTAGTCATTTTATTAATTTCAATAAATTCCGATAAGAAATACTTCGTTCTTCTTCATCTATATAGTACCTTTATAATCGCATTATTGTATTAAATGTAAGTTTGATTATTATAAATGTTTAACATATTTAATTGTTAGGCGGTATTAAACTGAGTTTAACCATTTAAATTGTTGATAGTTTTTTTTTATAATTATTGATAAATAATTGACGTATGTTATTGATTGGCATTATAATTATTGAGTCCCCAATTGCACATAAAAAAGTGAAAAAAAGGAAAACCCGTTCTTACTCTATTTTTCATATTATTAATGTTAATAATAATTTTTGTAAAAGTGCTTAAGCGATTCTTATTGTTGCCACATATCTTTAAGGATATCATCTTTAAATCTCTTAAATGTTCCGTTTATCTTCGGGTTCGCATTCTTCTCAATTAGCTGCTAAATGATGTGAAAAATAAACCTCCAAAGTACTAATTTACCTATGTTAGTAGTAAATATTGTTATTATAAATTACACCTTATTTATTTATTTATTTATTTATTTATTATTATGCTTTAGCTTACTTCTTAACAAAATACACGTGAATATATAAAAAACAATACAATTATTTAATGCAATATAGATTTGTAAAACTTCAGTTAAAAGAAAACGTCATTATTAATTAGTAAAACACAAAAGTGATCAAACGGAAAAGAAATGAATACGTTGTTTTCATTTCATAACACATACGCATCTGTATAAGTGCAAGTACGAGTTCATTATCTTATTTTCAAGTTTGCACGCCGGCCAAGGTTATTACCACGCAAGTGATTCACGTTTTTTATAACCATTCTACTGCGATGCATGGCAAATTGCGTAACCGTAGTGCTGCCTGTAAGTCGAACAAACTCTTTATCGTGATTAACTCGTGTTGATTTCAATGTCAAGGTGACTGATAAGTGCAATATAGAAAATGTCTCAAATGAAATAAATATATTTATTATAACAGATCTACATACTTTACAAAATATAATATTTTATGATACATAATCCACAAAAACTAAAACGTGTAGTTCAGTGGCGTAGTATTTTCTGTAGAATAGTAAGATTGATTCTCGTATCTTGGGATAAATGATATATTCATTGGAAGGACGGTCGTCGAGGGACTCATGTGGATAAAGCCGCATGGGTTAGGGCCCACTGGCGGTAAAAGTGATTCTATCATATAAGCCATTAAAGACCCTGATATTAACCCAAGGTTATAAAGTAAAGTCATCATGTTTCCTAAAATGTAATACGGTATTAGTTTTTTTCTTTGTACATAGAAATCATTTATTTCTTACCTGTTAATTCCTTGTTGCAGTCTTCTACTTGACTGGGAGCTTGAATCATTGGAACACTACCCAAAATGCCATTACTGACGCCCAAAATTAAAGACAGTATAAATGCGAAAACTTCAGTAGACCATATGGGGTCTCCACGTGGAATTGTACACATTAAAAGCATAGGGATCAATATCAGTCTAATAATCGACCATCTAACCAACCTTCTTCCATTCCAATTCCATGAAGAAGAAGCTAAGATTTTTCCAAGCAAATCGGCTCCATTGAATATCGACATCATTATTATGGGCATCCAGGTGCCTAATCTACAGCTGATTATTTCTGAAGCAATCCCTGGATATAGACATAAAGTTGCAAAATATACCAAACATATTGAAATCATATACTGATAGATGGCTTTAGTTATAGTTAATCTTGCATGTATTCCACCTGTAATTAAAATATAAATGGTTCAAATTTTAAATTAATTTTAATTGATACACAATTATATTTAACTATTTTAAGTCAAAGTCAAAGTTTAAATACGTGTGTGAGACAAGACAAAACATTAAAGACCAATACTGTTAAAGACTGTCGACGGATCTTCTCTTTACAGTTATATTACTTACTGTTCAACACTTTATAATGGTGCCATTGATAAATTTACCTCTTCCAGGATACAAAAAGTCCAAAATTCTTGTTTAGATATATATAGGGCATTAAGAAATTTGATAGAATTTCACATAAGCTACATGATGCTAGATGGTTGATTATATTCAAGAGGAGAGAGTATCAGGCCCAATGTTTTTATCATAAACTAATTCATACTAAATCTCCTTCTTACTTATATGACAAAATTATCTTTCGGGAAGATGTTCATAATATTAATTCAAGGGACGCCTGTCACCACCGAAACATCATACCTCGCTTTTTGAATGGTCATTCTCTTATCAAAATTATAAAATATATAATGCAATACCTAACAAATTTAAATATTATAATCCAACTAATTTTAAAACAGAGTTTAAAAGATTAATCACATGATTTCATACCAATGCATATGTGTTTATGTATGCGTATATACAATATAACGGGTGTCCAACAATTATTGCAGTCCTGGGTGGCGTTGGAATCAAATGCGTACGTCGATTCTTGCATGTGCCAAATAAATTGAACTGACATTTTAATTGAATTTTTCTTGGACCATAAGGGGTTTCGAAGCAAGCAAAATTTTTTAGAAAGAATAAGTTTTTTTCCTAAAATTCATATTAAAAAAGTTTTTCCTATAGGAAACCCCATCACTTTACACACTGTATATGTTGTAGCTGGTTTTCGGGTTATACTCCGCGTGGTTTGTAAATTATATTCACGACGTTTCGATGGTCTCTCTGCCATCGTTTTCAAGTGCTTACTCTTGTTTGGTCAAGGTATTACCCGAAAACTAGCTACAACATACCATACCCGCGAAAACATCAAACTAAATATATATATATAGTATTATTCTCTTCATTGGAAATGGTTACCGAGTAAATTTTATGTTTATTTTTATACTTTTTGGATGTATAATCGTTTTGTTATATTCCCATATCAGAAGGTATGGATGGAAGAGTAGCATTGAGGATTTATTCAAAGCTGAATCCGACCTTAGGATTTGGATAATATTCACTTTTTTGTCATTATATTATTTATTTTAGTATTTACTAATTTAAGCTACTATGTTATTTTCTTTGTTTATTATGCAAATAAAGCCATTTATTATTATTATATCTATTATCTATGTCGAATTATGACCGTAAAAAATCACTTCTTAAAACGAATTTACTCCAAAATTAATGTCGAATACGTTTGGGTTAGTGGCCATAGTTTGTCATTTTTAATATTGAATTCTGATAATCCATAAAACTATGCTTCCTCCCACTCTTGTATACGTCCACATATTTTTTGAAAGCTGAGTAATACGAAGCATCGTATCATAAACATCTAAGCATTTTAATTCTCATACAGCATATAATCCCATATCCCAGGCTGTCTATAATCTCTAACAGTAAAAATAATCCAATACAAATCATCGTCGATCTAGCATTGGTTCTTTGAACTGGATTTTTTTTCTTCCACCCGAACGTTGAAAATCAAAAAGTGTCTACTGTCACCATTTCACTTATCTTTACATAGAAAAATGCCAAACTATTATTCCATTTCCATGTCATTAATATTTAATCACTTCAGTTTGTGTCAATCAATAAACATGATAGATAAGTTAAAAGATTTATTAGATAAACAACATGTTAGTGTTTAAAATTACCGAACCTCGCGATGATAATGAGGGGAAGCTCCATCCAAATGAAGCAGTTGATCTCTTCTGGTATTTAAAAGGGCTTCTTCTAATAGAACTGAAAATTCGTGTAAAAGAATATTGAGAAAAATCATACCATTTTGAGGTCGTTCAAAAAATAGGGTCCTATTAAATTTAGGCCCAGTACTCCGCCCCACACATTAATAGTCCACCTATTTTGATTTCTCGTGACTTTGTATTTATGAGGATTCGTATGAGAATAATAATGAAAGTAGTGTCTGTTTACGAGATCATTGATATGAAAAGTACATTCATCACTAAATAACGCATCTAAAAAGTTTTCATTTTCTGCCACTTTTTCTAACACCCACATACAAAATTCAATTCGATTGTCAAATTCATTTCCATAAATTTCTTGTCAAAGAGTTTTATATAGATGAAATCTGTGTTTTTTAAGTATTCTTGAAATGCTTGCTTGACTTATGTTAGTATTTTCGGATATCTGATTTTGACTAAAACTGGGATTTTCGATAACTGAACTTAATACTGTAAAAATATTTTTTTGATCTTCAGTGACAGATTTTCTTATACTGTGTTTTTTTATAACTGACACATCCACTTTTTAAAATCTAGTTTAATTGTCTCTCAAAAACGGCTGGCTTAGGATGATTTCTTTCGGGAAACCTTAGAGCATAAATACGAGAAGCTAATAAACAACTTTGATAACATTCTCCAAGCATAAAAATCATGTCAATTCGCTCTTCTTTTGAGTAAATCTTCATTTATTACTAAGAAATACAACAAATACTATAGAAAACATGATACATTAACAATTTATTTAGAAAAAATACCTAAACTGGTGAAATAAACAATATTTTGGCGTTTTCTGTAAAAACGAGAAGACATACCATAATACTTAAGATATACTCGTAAATATCATTCGATAGGTAATTAAGAACTGCATTTGCTGATAAATTTAAAAATATGGCGTTCCATTTGAATAGATGAAGTTATAGCCACTTGACGTTCTCATTTGTTTAATTTCAATTTTTTACGTCCTGTATAATATGACAGGTTTATTAAACTTAGAAAATAAAATATGATGTTTTATTACATTTCAGTGGAAATTTGGTATACATAACTTAATTACTTTTTAAGTATTTGAAATATGTAAATTAGGTTAGATTTTTACAAAATACAAAATATTTCAAAAACCTTAAGGTTTAGGTATTAAAAACCTTATTAAAACACACTTATTTTAATCATAGAATCCAAAAATGCAATTAAATACAGGGTGTTTTATTTAAAAAAGCACAACTTTTATACTTTTAGGGTTTTTGGGATACCCTATTTATTATGAAATTAATTTTAAACATTAACCCCGCGGAACCGCCGTCTGGCATTACTTCACGGGGTGTCAGTGTCGTGTGTGTGTGTGTGTGTGTGATGAGCGAGTGTGTGTGAGTGTGTGTGTGTGTGAGAGAGATGTTCGTGTGTGTGCAATGAACGGCTCGGGTACGTGGGGTCGCTACTGCCAAATGGCTGTGCACCCCTAACGAACTGGCTGAAAACCATCCTTCTGACGCCTCTTTCTATTTTTTTGTTACACTACTTCTATATTTCTTGTTTTCTTAAATCAATAAGTTTCATGGGTCTTGACTTGAGTTGACGATATTATTACACCTCAAATTATTTCTTGCTTTCGACATAAACATAATATATGTTTACTGGAAATTACCGAAGTTTTAAAGAAGCACAGACATGTATGTATGTTCCTTTTCAGAAATATTATTTTTTTTATCTTTTTGAGATAATTTTCGTTTTTATTTATCATAGTCTGGCATTAAGACTACAAAATAGATTACCTACTATTTATTTATTATATGGTGTATTATTAATTACTAATACAACGTCAGATATTAAATTATACAAAAACAATTTGATTGTTACAATTAGCACAAGTATCAAAGAATTTGGTGTAAGTTTTCAGCCGAGATAGTTCATCTACTGAAACGCAATTTCCTAACTTAATATTTCAGATTCACACGCCGGTGGTGGCGCTTTCGGTTAGGGCCCGAACTGACGTGCAGCAATGTTGGTTCGGGTCAGTGGTGTATGACCGATACCATTCACCATTGGGATACAATTAGTGGTGCTTTAGAGTGACGGGGGCGATCCTTTAAAATGACAAGCTCAATTACACACACACAAATACACAAATGACACATGGCGGACTCTGTCAATGAGACAAATAGCTGGTGTTTTGATTTTTCTGATTGTTAGAAATTTATATTTTCTATTTTCATTGGAGTTATCTTTAGACAAGACTGTCTTAAGACTGCTAATCTCACTCTTATTATGCTTTGTTGTTAGACCTATATTTTTAACTGCCTGTTTATATGCGTACAAATTGCAAGTATCTTTTCTACTGTTCAAGACGAACTTGAATAAAGATTTCGTCGTTTTCAAGCAGCTAGGCGCCGCTGTTTCTGACTTCTGTATACACTAGATGTTCATAACTAACGTTTGGTAATATTTATATTTTTATGTTATGACAAAATGTTTACTTTTTATATTTTTTTAAATATTTGTTTAAATTTCGATAATTGTAACATTCGGTTACGGCCCCGAACTGACATTGTGCAGCAACGTTGTTTCGGGTCAATAGTTGGATGGGTAACCGATCCTTTAAAGTAACAAGCTCATTTACACATACAAACACAAATACACAAATGACACATGGCGGAAGGATCACATAGTCGACAGCCAAACGCTACTACTACTACTATTTAATTTTTAGCTGTGTAAAACCAATATATTATAAAGTATCTATATTTTCTCCTTTTCCCTCTATGCAAAAAGTAGCATAAGAAAAATGAAACAGAAAACAACTCAATTCTTAGATCTAAACATAAAAATAAATATTCCGAATGTTAGAGATCATAAACATGATAAATTATTTTGGTTCTGTATTATTTGTATTAATTAATTTACCTACTCAGCAATATATAAGAAACTAAATTTATATAAAAACAAAACTGTAAATTTTTACAGAATATTACAATATTTATCAGGCTCATAAAACGCTCTTTAGTATTTATTAAATTCATCAGGTTGTAGCATACAAAATAAAGTGTGAAGAAAACAGTGTTATTTATATTGATATACTCTTTACGAAACCCAAAAAACAAACATCGAAATTCATCAGGTATTTATAAAAACTTACGCTTAATATCAGATAAGCCTCCAACACTGGTACTTGCGGATCTACCTTTAATTACAATATCCTCAACCTTAAAGGTTGGAGCTTGACCTGTAGGCTCATATGCAGGATTATTGAAACTCAAGCAAGCATTCGCTGGTGGACTATTTTGAATTTTTAACATTCCATACTGCAAATCATTGCTATCCATCTGCAAAAAATAAATAAATGAATATTATTGCATTTACTTATATATTATTTTAATAGAGGCTGGCTATTTTATGTTTGTATGAATGACGTGAAGAATTCGGGATAATTGCATCTGTGAAAGTGGATTTTATTTATATGACATATATGACATATGATACATGTACAACATATACAGAAAACCCACAGATGCAATTATCACGAATTCCTCACGTCATAAAGTAGCAATCCTCTATTCAATGATAACCCGCGTATTTAAAATTTAGCAAAGGCAACATGTTATGAGGTGAAGCTCCGTCATGTTGAAACCATTTCAATCTTGCCCGTAATGATAAATTTAAATAATCAATAATACTTGAATGTTGTCGGCTTTTACTTCGTGGTACATTTTGATTAAAATTGAATAAAACACTTTTAACTTTGTTTTACCACAATAGTTATTTATTACTTTATGTTTGATAATGATCAGTTTATGATCGAAACTATAGTCACAGTTAATAAATAACTATTGTGGTAAAACAAAGTTAAGAGTGTTTTATTTAATTTTAATAAATAATAAATAATCAAGCATATCTTCAAAAATTTCGTGAAGAAAATAAAATTAATCATTTCCACTTAGTGTGTTTTCAAAAATATATGGACCGAGAATTCTTGATCCAAACACACCATCCATGAAACCCAAATTTAATTTGTAGTTTTCTCTGTGAAACTTCTCTTGGATTCACTTGATTCCATATATATTCTTTGTGTCGATTAAAAATACCACAATTAGTGAATTGCGTTTCATCTGTATAATATTTTTATAGGGAATGTATTACACTCTTGTTAAATGTGCTTGTACATATACATAATGCCATTTGATCATTACAGAATTATTATTATTTATGCTGTTTTTTTCATTTTTCTTTATCTTGTAAAACTAATAATTACAATATCGCTATTATTATAAACAACTGCAATTTTATCATTTTCATGGTAACTATTTTTTATTTATAATAAAACTTAAAATGAGTATAACTTACTTATTTTCAGCAATAACTATGTCCCATGTGATATTGGATTAAAGAGAAATAAATAATCTATTGAATGAGGCCATAGCCAATTATATTTCCCATTAAAAAATGTAAGTTTATTTGGAAAATAATGTCGATACTTTAAAAAAAAATCTAGTTATCCTTGACTTTTTTGAAAACTTTGAAAGTGGAAGTTTATTCGTCTCGTAAATCTACACATCTTTCCCTATTTAACCATTTTTCTATCTCTAATAGTTTCCGAGATCACATTAGAGAACATCTAAAAAACTCACCCTGTAATAGTAATGTAAGACATTTTATTTTATAAATTTTGGGGAATTAATATTAACACTCTAACATTTGGTTAGAAAAGGTGGTAGAATTATTATTTGAGCTATGTGTTTTAAAAGTTTAGGATCTGCAACTAGTTTGTCTTTAATTATTACTTAAGACCTAATTTCTTCTCGAACTAATCTTATCTTTCGATTTAAATAAAATATTACTACTATATAATTTCCAACTATGATTCGATAAATTTGTTCTTAAAGGACGTCACTAGTGCAAAGCAAGCCGTTCAAATGCCAATATTGAAGCAGTACGTGCGAGCGTTGGTGAAAGTCCAGGGACATCAATTCGGCGCCGTGGATAATAATTCTACTGTTTTAATTCAAATCTTGCGTTTATTTTGGGACAACCATTCAAATTAATAATATATGTGATCTCTACATATTATAATTTAATTATACTTACCAAACCAACATCCTCAGTGGGTTCAAGCGTTATTTTGGTTTTGGCACGTTCGTAAATTGCCAAATAAAACTGAATAAAATCACTTTTCCTTATGATGTGATACGTTATAAAACACCCTCCTACGGAACCGATGGACGTCATGAAGAAGTATATTGTACTTCCTTTAATTTCCGGAATGGCAAATTTCGTCAGCACTCGCATTCCCGACGTGAATACACCCGATACACCTAAAATATATACATAAATTATTTTATGATTAAACTAAAGACATATTACCAATATATAAAACATAATAAATATCATATAAAAATAAGACTGAATTGTAAATAATAGTAATTTGTTATTCAGGTGAAGTATCTAGGATAATAGACACACATTTTTTTGTCAATGTTTAATTTAATTTGCTTATTTCGTATTCTATATATGATACTACAGTTTATTTGAAAATTATTATTATATATAGTAATTGATAAGTGCTCATTGGTAATAATTATTATCATTTATTATTTTATTAATTAAATAGCCTCATGTGCCTTATAGTTCATCAAACAATAAAAATATCAAACTAAATATACAAATACTTTATTCTAGTTCATATTAATCAATCCGGCATTGCTAACTATATATCTCTGGATAACAGGGTTTAGTGGATAACATCAAGATGTGGATGGAGGAATAAGGATGAGAACCATCCCCACAAAACACTAATGTTAGACGTAGCCTATTAATTGACCGCTGTTAAATTTGAGTTGACAAGCTCGGTACATAACAACGTGTATGCGACCGTGCCGTTCATGTGAAAACATCACCGTGAGCCACAGTTTTGAAGAAGGTACTAATTTATCAATTTCACAAAGTTCGCAACAATTGTGGTTATCCACATAAGCGAATTTTGCTTAATGATTTGGCTTTGAAGCCTTACAAGGTGCTACTGGTGTAACAATTGAAGCCGGTCGATCGTTCACATCGTAGATTTGCTGAATTAATTCTAGAACAAGCCACTGGTCATAATCATTTTTTTGAGACAAATGGAAATGGGATTTCATTTGTGTAGATACGTCAACAAGGAAATTTACCCTATTTGGGCTTCTCATGCATTTTTCTGTTTAAATGTGTCACTGTATGATGCGCGATGTGGTCTAGGCGTGAGTGGGCCATTTTTAAAATATTTTCTGCGAATACGGTTACGGTCAATGGATTACCCTGATAGCGTAATCCATTGACCGTATCGTTTAACAGCTCAATTTTGGCTTATTATCAATGATATGGATCTTACATGTGGTTTCAATAGGATGGTGCTACAAGTCACACATTATGGGGCTATGTTAAAGACAAGAGTCTATACGAAGCCAATCGAATCAATTGCAGTCTTTAAGCTCAAAGTCTGTGATGTGATTAATGAAATAAATCAGCCATTTTGCTAAAAAGTGATTGAAAATTTTAATTAAAGAATCGACATCTGTAAGCGTGGTTGTGGTGGACATTTGCCCGATACCAGTTTCCATTTATAGTTGCTAAACCTTACTCTTTCTTGGAATAAAAATTTGAAATGGTTCTTAAATTCGAATTTGGTTTTGAATAGATATCCATGACTGAAAAAAATGCATTATCAAACAATTAGTTAGATGTGTAAATCTCTTTGATATTTGCTTCTCTGTTCCGTCGTAAAAGTAGGTAGCAAATTATCATCATGGACTTCGAAAAAGACGAACTATTCGATATGATTTTTGTATTAGGGAAGGCTGCTAGAAAATTTTTATTGGCGGCTAGAATTTACACCACACGTTATCCTGAGGAGACAAGTTTTAGGAACCTACTCAATACATTTATTGAAACGGGAAGTGTTAATTAAAAAAAAACAAAGAAGGAAACCTTTTATCAACGAGGAAAACCAACTTTCAGTGCATCCCAACATGAGTCGATGAAGCAACCGGCATAAGCGAGAGGTCAGTTCAACGAATTCTGAAATAAAAATCAATATCATGCATATCATATTCAGTTACATCGAGAACTGAGTAAAACTGATTTTCAATTTCGTTCTGAATTTTGTATCTGGGCAAGGCTAAAAATATAGTAGGATCCTGCGTTTTTCCAATATGTTTTATTCACGGATGAGGCGACATTCCATAAGAGCGGATCTATCAATAGGCACAATTTTCATTATTATTCAACTGAAAATCCGCATGTTATGAGACAAGTTGATCATAAGCATCGATGGTCTTTTAATGTCTGGGGCAGAATTGTTGGAAACCATGTGGTAGGTCCACATTTCTTCGAGGGTCTTCTCAATGGGCCTATGTATTTGCACTCTTGCAAAATGTATTATCTAATATACCTCAAATAACAAGAAACAGACTGTGGTTTCAACAAGATGGAGCACCTGTTCATTTTTCGCGAGACGTGAGGGCGTTTCTTGATGATATAACCAGTGGATTGGTAGGAATGGACCCACCAGATGGTCTGCTAAAACTCCGGATCTAACAAAACCTGACTTTTTCTTATGGGGATACGTAAAAGAGATTGTTTATAAGGAACTACCAACAACGAATTAGGAAATAGTGGAAAGGTCTTTTCAGCGGCGATTTAAATGAAAATGGAAGACATTTTGAACATTTACTGTAGTATCGTCTCTCTTTAGTATTAATAATTTTGTTATCTTTCATGGCTTTGGAATAAAATAATTCATCGTATTAGAAGTATTATCTGTTTTTGTTTATCTCACATTGACACTTACTTACATTTTGTCAGTTATTTTGTCTCGGCATGGTCAACTTCGGTGCAGAGAAATATGCATAATCAAATGGTTATTTTTGTGAAAACTATTAAATATCTCAAGAACTATGGGGTTTAGAGATATATTTGCAAAGTTTGGCATTTCTTTCTAATCTAATTAAAAAATTAATTTTCTTTCAGTCATGGCTATCTATTCAAAAACAAATTTTAGAAAATAGCGTGTCTGATACAAAGACACATTACCTCAAAAATGAAAAATTTTAACACTGGTACATAACCAGTACTTATGTCCAACCATACGAAAACAAATTCTAAAATCTTATACAGAACATCAGAATATTTTTTTTGTGAACCGCTTTTTATATTTTTTTCAGAAAAATATTAATAACTCGGAAATGTCATATCGAAATTGAAAATCAAAAAAAGGTTCAAGTTATAAAATATTGTCCAAACGAGAAAAGGCAAAAATATTTAGGGTGTTCATTAAAAAATGTTTGCTTTTGTTATACCGCAAAATTGGGAGACCCTGTATATTTAAAAATAATGTTATGGCATTGAGATTTTTAAACCAATACATTTTTATACGGAACATTTTGTTCTATCTCTCACGAGAATGGCGGTAGGAAAGCCCGACGTACTGATGCAGGACCCTGTATATGTATGTAATGATATTTCTTTGAATATACCAAAGATTCGATTGTTAATATTTCACAAATATCTATTAAATATATCATCACTAAATGTATAAATGGAGCACTAAACCTTTTTATTTCGAAATTAGTCAATATACTAATTATAAATGTTATTGTATTTTAAATTTTAGATAAAATTAGTATTAAATCATATTATATTTGTTTATAAAACCTCAGCAGTGGGTCCAGGGAGGTGTTATAACGTGATATGCATGGTATAGTTTTTCAAAAATGCAGTGCTGTAAACAGTGCCAAAAAGTTGCCGTATTGCGGGGTCGAAATCACTTCCGAGTTTTATTTTTTTATCAGTCTAAGAAGAAAGTAGTTTGGGCCAATTAAGGGGGAATTACTCTTTAGAAAATTCGACAATTCAATTTGATTTTTTTGCATTTTATTATAGTCTGGGGTTCTGAGAGTGTGTTTCGAAAATATTAATTTGAAGTTCGTAGAATTCCCATAGTTACACAAGCTTAGGCTGCGGCGCGGTACTTATACCGTCGACTGTTATACCTCGACTGTTTTTCTGTTTTATGGTCCCCCCTTGTCTCTATGGTCCCCCCCTTGTATCTATGGCCCCGGTACAGCTGATTAAGGGTAAGTTACTCAAATCAGTTGTTATCCACCGTAAGTTCAACCGTATCAGTACCAAATGTATTGCAAACTTTGAACGCGTTTTTCTCGGAACGACATTTTGCAAGACGGGCGCACGTTTTTCTCAAAAACTATTGAACCGATTGACTTGTGGTTTGGCACACATATTGAAGGAACCTTCACTTATGGTTGGATCTAGGATTATTGTATATTTCACTTTCAATCTGATGTTTTAGTTGAAAATTTTTCGGAAAAATTGAACTTTGATGTTTAAACAGCTACCGTTTCTATAAAAATATGTGTATTTGTTTAGTTCTAGTTCGGACGATAACTACACTCATATATATTGAAAAAAAAATTGTTTTTTTATTTTAGACGATTAGCATCGCCACAACCCGTGCGCCCGATTGGACGAGCATCTCACGCCGCGACATACATAACAGCGCATAACTTGTATACATTTCGATTAAGTAATTCAATAAAATTTATATTGTTAGTTTAAACATGTCTTAATATGAGTGAAAAATCCCAAAAGTGTAGGTTTGATAGTTTTCACAGAAATAATTCCTAAAAATTACTCTCAAAACGGGCTTCAGGAGAGTAATACCCCCTTAAGTATAAAAATAACTTGCAGAGTTGCAGAAACGAAAACTGATAATTTCTCCAGTGTATATGAATTGTATTGTAAGTATGGAAATAATTTGTTAATCATAAAATCTGATTTTCTTAACATTATATGAATGATATTATTAGGGATTTCATTTATTTTATGTAAACATTTTTATTCTAGATGTTCAATTTTTTACGTAGATATTTGTTCAAGTAAAAAAAATAATTTCTCCAATTAAATATCTCCTTATCATGAATAATATGTTACCCATAATTACTCAATTGATTTTTTAAACCTCATAAATAATATTTCATAAATAATGCAATGCACGTATATCATGAAAACATTAATTTATTTTTATTTTATTTCGTATTCATAAATAAGTTTAATTCGTTATCATTAGTAATAAAAATCCGTATTGATAAATTATTACAGAAAAAGTTTTATACTTATTTTCTAGTATAATTAAATTAATTATTAACGTAAGCAAGTTATGCAAATACAGAATATGTGATACAAGAATATCATTATCTAACGTATATTTTATTTGCTATTTTTGAAAATAATCAATTCATAAAGTTGATATTAAAGTTGGCACACTCGTGTGTCGACTTATCGCAACATGTCGTGCAGAACGAGATAAATAAATTTCGCTAATTTGATTATCCACAAACAAGGTTATTTTGCAGAAGTGAATAACATTACATAATCATTGTTATACGTTGTAATCTATCTGTACCGCAAGAGAAGTTATCAAACATTTATCTTTTTGCATTATGTAGTAAAACGATATGGTGCACTTTGAGCAAGTCATTCTTTGTAACAAGTATAATTTTATTACGTTATAAATAAATAATTTTGAATTAATTTGGCGATTATTTTTCCAGCATATCTATTGATTTCTAACTTATTTGGTCTTGCTGGATTACCCCGTTTCTATATAAATTTTAATTTTATATATAAACCTTTATAGAGAGATGCTAAAATACAGAACATATTTAATCTTTACTGTTTGCTTACGTTTCGTAATTTCGTAATTGACTTAATATATACATATACAAAAAATAATAAACTAAAAAAATAAATATAAATTAAGCATTTGATTTAAACTGTTAACGGTGGAGGCTTCTACTTCGTTATACATTATTCTTCACAAATAAAAAACTTTTTAACTTTGTTTGTATAACACTGACTTTATTGTGCTAATGAGGTAATTAATAACAGTAATCGGTATAATAATATAAATTTGGTTGAAATGTCTGATTTTATTTTTAATAAATGAATTGTCTTGTTGAGTATTTAATTACAAACATGGTGGTAAAATAGTTAATTGTAATCTGAAATCGCATGCAGTTAGCATGTTTGTATATTACCCGGAAGAAATATCTGTTACATAATGTACATAAAATAAACTTACTTAAACTCTTCGTATTTTAATAAAACCTGTATCACTTACAAACAAGGCAAATTTGTTCCTTAAATATCATGTCCGTGTTATGCATAAATACAATATAACAGATGGCCAATATGGGGTTTATGTAGAATTCCGTCAAACTATCATCTTACTATTGATTTCTTAAATTGTTAAATTTAAAATGAAGACATTCTGCACAGTGCAATATTATTTTATAATTAAGAAAATATATGAAATGACCAATAGATGTCTACACTTGTAGTTTTTACCAACTATTTTTACTCCAATCATCTAACAAATACCATTTAATATAAGTCACTTCAAATGTCACTAAAATAGTAAGTTAATTGATTCAGGAAGGCTAGTTGAAGCAATGGCGATAAAATAAAGACATTCATTGAAGGAAACCGCCGTTGCACCACTCGATTTCTCAAACGACCGTGGAAAGACATTTGCATATACTTGAATATGTTAGTAAATTCAATATTTGGATTCCACATCAATTTAAAGAAATTTAATAATAAAAATGTAATCAAGTCCTTTACGTTGTATAAAATTAACTAATAATTAGAAAAAACACAAAGACATTTCGTAAATCTACAACAAATAATTCTTATTAAGACTACAAAATAAATTACTAGTTGAAACAACTACTTTTCTGGCGAATACCTCGACAGACATTAAATGATACAAAATTTGCGTGTTACAAATAGCATTTTTAGTTTATTTTACAGAAATAAATACTTTCAAACTAGTGTTGCTTTGATAGCCTTGCTATTTGTAACACGCAAATTACTTTTGTTTCATCTAAAACTGATTGAGTATAATTGGCCAGCAATACAAATTCCTTCCTCTACTCCATATAACCAACGAGGTGGTTCAATAGTGGTGGCGAGACCCGAAGTTAAACTAGGAAAAGCTAACACACCTAAAATCAACAACACTATGAATGAATGCCTGCATTGCACTGTTGAACTGCCATTATTTTCCCTTCATATATTTCTAGTTTACATCCACCACACATCTCTTATAGAAGATACTATCCTAACGAAAGCTTCCCTATACGACCACGTTGTTATAATCGGCGATTTTAATCTTTTATGTCTAACTCAAATTTCATTCGTGTCAAAACAGCCCCCACGTTCATTATGTCAGAAAACCAATCCTCCACTCCCGATGTCTTATTGTGTACTAGTAATATTCAACACCTAATCCAAAATGTCTGTTTAATCCCGGATATATGTTCAGACCGCTTGTCAATTAAATTCTCATTACAAATAGAACCACCCATCGCAACAACATATAAATACAATGACTGCGACATTAATAAAATGAGAAAGGACATGACAGATTTCATCTCCAATAATATACAAATTAACCCCATCACTATTTCACATTTTATGAATATTAAACAACCTTACAAAAATCCCCTTCGCAAATTCATACTTAGACTTATTTAATATAAAAGACAACTGTACAGGGAGCTGCGACTAATGGACGAGACTTATTTAAAACAGATGTATAATAAAATCAATAAGGACATTCATAACCTTATTCGTGAATATAAGACAGATCTGTGGATTAAAGCCTGAGAAAACATCAATAATAAACAGGGGAAACAGTACTGGACAGAAATTAGTTAAAGAAATTTATTTAACATAGCTCTTGAAAACAGTGAAAATAATACATTTCTCAAATGTATTGTCACTGCCGATGAGAAGTGGATATTTTAGGAGACGTCGTGCGACGATCATGGTGCAAGCCCAAATGACAGGACGCATGGAGATATGTTAAAAGAAGTAAAGGTGTTGCAGATGAAACGAAACGAAAAAAAGGGACGGTCCAACGGAGGCCCTAACATCAGTCAAGGTCGCCATAGCATACCAGAGGTTCCCAGAAACTCAGCTCGACCAGGACAAGTTGAAGGCAGTCCAAGAAGCTATCATGACGGCATACAAACCGGAGTAAGGGCCACAAGTCCGTTTCGTAAAGTGCACACATCGACAGCGATATCTTATGATAACCTGCGCTGAAGAAGCAAGTGCACAATGGCTAGGGGAGATAGCCCCAATTTTGACACCGAGGGAGGGAGCATCTCTTAGGGTGTTGAAGGGGGACGATATTCCCATGCCATGAGTGTGCACGGCATACGACCCCGATGAGGGGAAGGAGAGACTGGAGGCCAACAGGATCCTAAAACGATTGAGAATCGGGAACCAAGGAATAAGGACACACCTGTGGACAGTATGGGGATAAAACCCGGAGGCCAAAGGTGTGATATGGACATTTTCCATAGATTAGGAGTTCAAAGAGGAGCTATCCAAATTGGACCATTACCCATTCTTCGGTTAAGAGAGGCCTCTGCTGCGTATCAAGGAGAATAAAAAGGCAACGGAGGGGAGTAAACCAAGGCAGAATCCAGAGGCCACTACCCCAAAGATACCAGCGAAAACCCAAGGCACTAGCGAGGCCGGGCAGAACGTAGAGCAAGGAAGGTCAACCCTCCGCCAGCAGGATCAGTCCCCTCTTAAGGCCATCGGATAACGGGGAGGCGGTCCCAATGGAGCAGGACAAGACCATGGAGGAAGAGCCTGAATATATCTCTCCTCTTCAATAGCGGAATAGAAATAAAAATAACGCAGGTGAAACTTCAACACGCAATGCCGCATCGGCAACGCTGAGTAGGAAGTTCAACAAAGAAGGCTTATATATAGCCCTCTTGCAAGAACCTTGATTGCTCCGAGGGAAAGTAGCAGGCCTAGTGCCACAACTCTCTCAGGTAATATACAGCTCAAAGGCCGAAAGGTCAAGGGCATGCATAATTAACAGCGATAGAGTCAAATGTACACTAATACCGCATATTATGCACTGAAGATTTTGTTACAGGCATCATGTCGGCCAAGATGGAGGAAGGAGAGAGGGGCTGGGTCATCCGCCTACTTCCCAGGCGATGATAAATTATGCCCTCTGCACATACTAAGCGACATATTTGCATTCTGCGCATCACACACTTTGGGGTAGCTCGGACACCAACAAACGAGGTAAGCCCTTACTTAACTTTGTCTCAGCAGAACTTATAGTGACCAATATTGGCAATATGCCCACATTCATTACAAAAAACCGCAAAGAAGTACTAGACCTAACCATCTGTACCGAGAAAGTAGGTGATAGTATAGCGAATTGGCATATGTCAGAAGAACCATCGTGCTCCAACCACAGGCTAATCCGCTTCGATTTAGTCACATCTCTCACGATGAGCAAGTACAGAAACGCAAGAGAGACGAACTGGGAAGGATATAAAGAGTCACTCAGAGAAGCTCTCAAGGGAAGTACAGCATCGACAAAAGAAGTAGATGGGCTAGAGCTGGCAGTGGAACAAATCAATGACGCCATCAGGACGGCATATCTGGAAAACTGCCCGGAAAAAAATAGCCACGTAGAGGGGCTGCGGAATAGACTGGTACAATTAGAACCTCGAAATGATGAGGACCGAGCTTCAAAGGCTATTCAACAGGGCCAAAAATAACCAGGACTAGGACACCTACAGAGGAAAACACACAATATAACAAAGAAATCCGAAAAGCCAAAAGGGACTCGTGGAGAAGTTCTGTGAGGAGATTAACGACACTCCGGCATGTTCAAGAATTCACAAAGTCCTGGCTAAGGACGGCAGTGCTGCCAAAGAGGTAGGCTTTCTCAAGAAACTGGAGAAAACCTACACAGAAACAATAGAGGTAAGCCTAAAGGAACTATTAAAAATTCACTTTCCAGCCTCAAGTCATAAGACCAAGTAAAATTAAATGGGCCATCGACAGGTTCTAACCGCACAAGTCCGGGGAACCGGATGGGAATTATCCCAATCTGTTACAAAAGGGCATAGAGGAACTGATGTCGCACCGGTCAAATATCTTCAAAGCCTGCCTGGCATGGAAATATATACCCAATTAATGATTCATGGTTCATCAAGGTAGGCAGAATAGATGATCCAACGCCAAAATCATACAGACCTATCAGCCTATCTTCATTCCTACTAAAAACAATAAATACATTGAAAGATAGGCACATAAGGGACGAGATACTGGGGAAAGATCCCCTCAACAACAGGCAATATGCATACCAACCGGGAAAGTCAACGGACTCGGCGCTGCACGGCCTAAACAGGCTCATCACAAAGTCAATGGAGGACCAAGATATAGCTATGGCCACATTTCTAGATATTGAAGGGGCGTTTAACAACGTCACAACAACCTCTCTCGTAGAGACACATGCCAAGCTTTTGTAAATGGATCAGGGCCAGCTTAGAGAAAAGGACATATCCACTTTGGGCGGCCATACCATCAAGGCTAAGGAAGGGGGAGGCTGACCATAAGGAGTAGTACTATCTCCACTGCTATGGACAACACTAGTAGATGACCTTCTAGGGAAATTATCCACTGCCTAGGGTACGTGGATGACCTAGCCTTAGTAATCAGGGGCCGGTTCGCGGGAGTCTCGGAGCGAGCACAAAGAGCCCTAAACATAGTAGACAATTAGTACAAACAGCAGTGACGGCGATGTGGTGGACTAGGACAAAACAAACGGGGGCGATAGGACTCCTGAGCAGTACACAAAGACTAGCATGTCTCAGATTAACAGAAGCCCAAAGCACCACCCCAACAGTAGCCCTAGAAGTTTTCTTGAAACCACGAGGTAGGGCTTCTTACAGGACACTGCAATTTACTAATAAATCTAAAAATACGAAAACATTTCGTGAATCTACAACAATGAGTCTTACTAAGACTACAAAACAAATTAATTTGAAACAACTACTTCTCTAGCTAATACTTCGACAGACATTGAATAATACAAATTAATTTGCGTGTTACAAATAGTACAACTATTAAAGCAACACTAATTTGAATGAAATTATTTCTGTTGAATAAACTAATAAATGATAAAATGTACTTTAGATTGTTTAAATGTAACTATAACATGAAAAATTATGAAAAATGAATTTTAAACTTATTTCATTAAATTAAATTAGCAAAAGCAATTAAAAAATTTAGCATTCAAGTTTATAATCATCTGCAGACACGTGTTTCGAACTTTCGCTCTCTTCAGTACAGCTTTATTATAAAATTGATTTTAAATACAAATAAAAACACTTACTAAAATAAATATAATGAAATATGATAATAAATATATTTATTATCATATTTCATTATATGGCCCGGAACCCTCCTACGGCATCTCCAAAATCGCAGTCAAACTACCCATAAAAAAATTGAAAAATGGGTGGAGACACAGGCCCAAACCTGGTGGACAAACTCACCAGGATAGAGACTGGCGGAACAGTTCTTTAAGAAACAAACCGAACTTCTGAAGTAAGACAGGAAAATGGTCAAAACAATAGTAGGTCTGATGACAGGACACTGCAAGCTCAACAAATATATAAGCAAAATAGGCCTGGTTGAAAAAGCACCATGCAGATTCTGTCTAGAGGAAAAAGAGGACTCGATCCACATCCTAGGCCATTGCAAGGGCCTAGCAAGGATTAGACATCTAAAGCGCGGAGAGCTATACCCAAGCCCCTCTGGGAGGGCTAATTGGACTAATCAAAGAGGCAAAACTAGAGCTGGTCATCTGAGATAAATAGGGATCCGCAATAGATCTGGAAAGGTTGCGGTGGAACAGGCGCTTATGCCACACATCTATATATCTATCTATCATGCTCTTTCATAAAAGACATAGATTTTTATCCAACTTCTCTATAAGCTTTCTATATTCAGAAGCTATATTATAAGTAATTTTTAAGTACTTTTGAATGTTTTTAATCAGATTCGAGAAGAAGAAGTCTTAATTTTAAGTTTACTTATTAACGTGATCTGTTGGTAACTGTGTGCATTCAAGCATACAATTGATTCAGAATATAAGTATTTTATAAAATTTTAAAATAGAGTATAGATATTAGTTCCTTGTTTAAAAAACAAATGGAAAGTTAGAAATAATTAATACTTGAGTATATATGTGAATGTATTTATTTAGTAAAATATATTTAAAATAGAAATAATTATATATTTTTTCTATTTCTAACAAGAATATAATTTCATTCTATTTTATACTATTGGATTTAATCATCTATAATTAAGATTTAAATTGCTCCAGGGAATCAATAATAATCAGTAGTCTGGTATTTTTTTAAATTTTAATATTCTCTTTTTGGTGTTTTCTAAATCTATATTTCTGTATTTATTACGTTGTATTCAACATACTTTTGTCTTAAAATTGATATTTTAAAGGTATATATCATAAAGTATGCGAAATAAAATATATTACGTTTTAAGCTACCAACTTACATAACGTGAAATTAGGGTAGATGAGGATAAATTACATTTGAATATAATTTTATCTTAAAATGTGTCTAATTAGCTTTATTCATTGAATATGAAATTAAGTAGAATATGTTTTATCAACAACAACTTCCGTTTATATTATATATTAAATGATAATCAAGACATATGTCATATAATAATTTTAAAGTC
The DNA here is from genome assembly GCA_963969525.1 of Ontholestes murinus. Taxonomy (NCBI): domain Eukaryota; kingdom Metazoa; phylum Arthropoda; class Insecta; order Coleoptera; family Staphylinidae; genus Ontholestes; species Ontholestes murinus. Next base: position 43,426,909 of record OZ018390.1, read on the forward strand.
AAACGTTTTTTATTTTATACACTATAACTAGATAAATCCGAACATTTAACTGTCACGATATAATGCAATATTTTTGTTAATTTATTCACCCATACCGCATTTCAATATGAATAGAAACCAAACCATTTAAATATTTATTATAAATGATAGACTTTCACATAATGTTAATGTAATTCTTTGATTTAGTCATGCATTTTGTGTAAATTAAGATTTTAAATAAATTTTTATTTGTACAGTTAGTTAGTACATACAAAACTAGTATTACTAGTGAATATACTAGAAAATAATGATTTGAGGATCAAGCCCTTTTCAATCGATTGTCTAAAACATCAACAGCTTGATAAATTCTTGTCATTAATTTAAATTACTTAATTTTGATTTTTTTATTATTCTGTTTTATAATCTTTTTTGATTTTTTATTATGACTGCATTTTAAACTTCAAATGCTTCTCAGAAACATACATATATGTTTATTAAAATAACTATATTTTCCCAGAAGTATTTAAAGTCGATTTAACACTATAGTCTTTTTACCTATATGATAACATAAAATAAATGTTTCCATTAATTAGGCGATATAAAATTAACCTTTAATATTTTACTAATTATCCCCATTTTTGTCACAAAAAATATTACATATAATTAATGTCTGGTCTATGGTATTAATTTAATTTGAAAATATTTATTATGACATATAAATTGTGCATATATATATATAGTAAAATCAGAACGATATTTGAATTAATATTTTAATTTTAAGGAAATTGACTTTTTGGGTTGCTGGAAAATAATTAGTAGTGATCTTTTTTCGTTCATTGTTTGCGTTCTCCGAATATTTTCCAAAGTTTTTTAATAAAATTTCTGTTTAGATATAATAAGTTTAATTTTAAATTTAAATACTATTAAACTAACATATCATGCAATAATTTAAATTCAAACAATTAAAAATTCTTGATATCGCCCATCATACTAATTACATCTTTCAATTGTAAATGAATAGCCAACTTTGAATATTACCAAGTTAAATTAATATAATGATGATATCAAAAATTAAAGTAGTAATAATTACTTTCTCCCACCATTACTGCTTGCGTGTATCGTGCCGGCAACATACTTGTGTATCCATAAAAACTGGACTGTTGTACTGAAACAAATAAAAAATTAATAATATAAATATATATATAATTTAATAAAATAGGTGCTAAAATGATTATTTTTCTCATTAAAATGTTTATTGCAACAATACTGTGTCTGCACATACTTCACAAAATACATTACTTTGTACTTAACGTGATTTAAGTCATATATTTTCCGTCTAATAGTTGCTCGGTGAAATTAATTTAATTAATATTTTATTTAGTTAGTTATAACTCTATTAGAGTTTCCTTGTAGGATAAAACTTTTGATCGGTAATGTGTTCGTATTGTTTGTAGAGAGACTATCATTATTCATATGATATGATTTATTCTATTAATTTAAAATTCTAAGAATTTAAGACGAACGTTTTTACTTTCCCTATATATGGTAGAATATATATTACTTTCCCTATATAGAATATATATGGAAAGTATTATTTTCGTCTGTGCGCCTGTGGGCGCTATATCCCAAAAATTAATGATCCGTTTCAGATAAAACTTTAAACTTATGGTTTTATTATTAAAAACTGGAACTGAAAAGCTTTTGGTAAGCATTCATGAACCAGAAGTGGATGTTTACTGGAGGCGTTTTTTTACATAACTTTTCAAACAAAAGCCAGAGGGAATGGGAAACTGACCAATTTTTTTAACACATTTTTTTCATAAAGTTCTTAAACATTAAATCAAATATTAAAATTAAAAATTTTGATATATTTTACCTACTGCTAATAAACTATAGGAGTCACATGAAATTTATTTAAAAAGTAATTGTAGAGAATCCAAAATTGAGCAAATTAATACGAATAGCTTCTTGAATCTTCTCGGCGTTAACTTCGTAGTACATTTTCAATTTTTTTTAAATAAAGACTTGTTTGATAATGATTACCGTGTAATCGAAACTAGTAGTATAAAAAAGTTATAAGTTTTCTTTATTTTTTAAATAATACGAATAGCCTTTTTGTGTAAACCCATAGTTTTCGAGAAAAATGTAAGGCAAATACTATGGTAGCCACTTCACCATTATTTATGTTTCTTTACATTTTACAACTTTTAATTAAAACCCTCGCTTATGTTTTACTCATTGGAGGGTGGGATAGAGACCACCCACCTACCATACATGTACATGATAAATTTAAATACTAATTGTTGATGATTTTGCTGCAAAAAACAATAAAACCTTGTATGTAATAAATAATAATGCATAATTTAAGTTTAAATATGAATTTTATTCTATTCTATAGCCAATCTTATCTAATTTAGATAAAGTTTGACCACCCATCATGGATCAATTTTTTTTATAATTTACTTACTCAAAAATTTTACCTTTTTAATTTCTTTGTTATTCAAAAAGTTTTGTAAATAATTTTATTGGAAACCGCGAGACGATAAGGAATTAAAGTTTATATAGTCTGTTCGTTGGATCTTTCGTCGTACGTCACAAATTATCGATTCGAGAAACGACGCAAAAACATTCAGTCTGATAAAGTAAACCAAATGCGTTAGAAAAAGAACGCACTGTAAAACTTTCGTCGTTTTTTGAAGCGATAGTTTGTGACGTACGACGAAAGATCCAACGAACAGACTATATGTATATCTAGGGTGGGTATCCTCTATCCCTCCCTCCAATTAGTAAAACATCATCAAAAATTATTTGAAAAATTTGTTTAAATAAATCTATAAAATTTGAAATAATTTTAATTAAAACCCTCGCTTATGTTTTACTGATTGGAGGATGGGTTAGAGGCCACCCACCCACCCTATAAATACATGATATCTTTAATTACTAATTGTTTATGGAGTTTACATTTTTTTACTTTCCCTAAATAGAATTTGAAAAATATTACATTAGTTTTCAAATAAAAGTTAAAGGGAATGAGAAACTGAACAAGTTTTATTAAAACATATTTTTCATATAGTTCTTAAAAAATAATAATTTTGACATTTTTTGCCTATTGCTAATAAACTATAGGAGTTACATGAAATTTATGTAACAAATAATTGTAAAGAATACAAAATTGAGCAAATTATTAAGAATAACCATTTTGCGTAAACCTCATAGTTTTCGAGAGAAAATATAGGGAAAGTACTATAATGGCCATTACCAATTTTTAGAATAGTATTTGATAATTTTTGAGATTAACTTTTATATGTATTGAATAATTAAAGACTTTCTCTTACTTTATACTGTTTATATACAGAATATTTCAGATATAATAACTTAATGATCTCATTTATTTTGTATTACATACCATTTAATATTGCTGCGTAGGGATGTACAATCAAGCAGTTTTTAAAGATCATGAACTGAACTTCATTTTAGTGATTTGCGCATTACAAAAAAAACAAACACACATGTATTGTAATTGTGATTATGACAATTTACATAGCCCAGTATTTTATTTAACACATATTAATTAAGCTCAAAAGGATAATATTTTGAATAAGAGCAACATATTTTTAGGTTTGGTATGTTCTAATATAAAGGACATAAATCTAATCTTTATACGGACTATTAAATTATGGTTTATAGAGTGACTTTTCATTAAGACTACAATTCTTTAAATAATTATTTAGAATCAGTTGACAGCTATTTTATTAATAATAATTTTATTATTATTTTTAATGAAATTATTAATAAGGGGTTAACATTGTATGCTTCTAAGAATAATAAAATGTGTTATATAAACAAAGGTTAATTTGAGTTATTTAAATTTATTAACAAATTATGGATTGTTTTCTTTAGGAAGGATAATGAAATATTGTAATATTTTAAATAATACAAATACAAATTTTAATATACTTATACAATCCCATATAATATTGAAATTCATATTGTAACGAATAAATATTTTTGCGATTGTTATACACATTTTGTTTTCTAATAGTATTGTCATTTGTAATAATGAATTTTGTAATTTCAATTGAGATTTCATATATTTTTTTTAAATTAAATAATCGACCTTAGATCTTTCTGCCCCGTCATTACAAATATAAAGAAAATTAATCGGTTACCGAACTGTCGTGATGATACGATGTTGGGATTAAGAGGAGTACAGTATTTATTGAGAAGTTTGAAATTATAAAGTTTAGTGGAAAACTTTTCTGCAATGGCTAACATACGTTGGGAAATCGGGATGATTTCTTTGTAGATGAGTTTGTTGGATGGATTGTAGAGTGGGTTATTAGGATGTCGGAGTTTGGTTAGGGTGCGAAGTGTGGATCTTTCTGCTACTAAGAGATGAAGAGTTGAGGGGCGATATTGGGAGAAGAAGATAGCACTACATTCTAGCAAGGGGCGACAAATTGCTTTGTATACATTGACGGCCGTTTGTTTTGTAATTCCTTGTTTTTTATATACGTTTAGGAATTGATATGGGGCGCCCTTACTTTTAGTTTCGATTTAATGGAAAGGGCGTGGGGTTTGAATGATAATTTGGAGTGAAATATTATACCAAGACATTTAAAAGTGTGGGTATTAAAAAGAATTTTGGATTTTGAAGGGTTAATTTCGATACGCCACTTGGAAAGCCATGCTTCGAGAGAATTACGAGAGTTGATTGTAGGATAGGGGCATGCGATACTAATACAGTGTCATCGGCGGTTAGGAATGGGTATAAGTTTGGATTAAAGATATCAGCATCGGGGTTGAAAATGTCTGAGCAGTATAAAATGGGTAAAAAATGGAAGCCTTGAGAGACACATTGATGTATATTGAATGAGTGAGAGTAACACTGGAGGAATTTGACTCTGTGGGAGCGATTTGTTAGGAGTTCGTAGATTTAAATGATACGGTGGTGGGGTATATTTAACAGTGCACATTTGTAAAGCAAACCTCGATGCCAAACAGAGTGAATTTATACCAGAGTTCAATATTGTAAAATAGTCCGTTTCGTCAATTTTATCGTCGGTTGGAGGAGTAATAAGGTTTTAATCGAACGTGTCTTGCCAGTTTTTTACTATGTCTTCAAAATTGTTGTCAGAGTTATTAATTTTTGAAACGTATTATTAAAATGGTCAACAAATGTCTTTGAAATTATTAAATTGTCCTTTAGTATGGTATTGTCTCTAGGATCTAGGGTATTAAGTTCGAATTGGATTGATAAGTGATCGGGGCATAAGTCGGAAATGAGATTGATTGAATGAATTATATGCCGTATACTGGAGGTACAAAGGATTAAATCAAAAGTGGGAAATTGGTTCCCCGTTATAATGAATGCTGGAGGAAACAAAATATATAATGTATGTACCTGTAAAAATTTATTTTAATTTATAAATGTTATTATTTAAAAAAAATAGATACTTCTGCTTACCAAAACCTTTTCTGCGGATAATGCCATATATTAATTTAATATAATTTATAATGGCCACACTTTCATGTTTATTGGGATATAATTAATATTTATGAGTCACAACAATTTAAGATAATCTAAAAAACAATTTCAATATCTGTTGCTTATTCTAAAATTGTTATCTTATTATCTGTTGAGGCGAATAAGAAAAATTTCCTTTTTGATACGTCTTATACCAAATATTTTATTTATTTCCTTCATGGTGCATATTATATTTTAAAATATAAACATAAGTGAAGATAAATAATGTTGTGCTGTTACAACATTACTAAACATTTAATATATATATATATATATATATATATATATATATATATATGATTTTTGAAACCTCCCGGTTTCTAGCCGAGCACGCTACCAGCTGGTAGGTTCGAATCCTGCTTCAGGTACATCTTTTTAATTACACATAAAACTTGCTAAAATGCCAATTGCATTAAAACATTTCAAAAATCACATGTCACTCACTCGCAGTGTACAGCGAACAAAAGATGTACTTGGAGTTCAAATACCACGCAAGTCGACTTCGTGCGTCCTTCTCCACATGTGACTGTGGAAGCGTACGAATCGCACTTGCAACGCATGTGGTGGATGAGAGCATCGGTTGCTATCACTGGGCCTGAATGGCGCAGCTGGTAGCGTGCTCGGCTAGAAACCGGGAGGCCGCAGGTTCGAATCCTGCTTCAGGTACATCTTATTAATTACACATATATATATATGTACATTGTCAATGTTCGGCTTTAATCTTCGAATTTGCAAGTTTTGATGGTTCTGAAAAGAACCGATTTGCAACGTTTCGACCAAGTCGCATTGGTCTTCTTCAGGCGGTGTTCGATGGGGAACTGCGATCATGCTAAGTGGAACTGCGCTATTTATACCTGCGGTGTTGGCGGTTGACGTTTGGCGGCGCGTGTGCGGCTTCTTGTAATAGGGCCGGTCGGATTAACCGGGATTGCGTTGGTGGTACCTGTGGGAATTGAAATCTGTGGAGCGGGTGAAGAGATATGCATTTTGCATAAAATGGATTTCCAAGTGGGGGGTAGTCGTTGGGCGTCGTCGCGTTTGTTGAGATTATCGGTGTGTTTTTCTATTTCAATTGCCTCGCCGATAATCCTCTTTGTGAAATGGTCTAATGCTGCGATGGAAGTCGTGTGGTCGAAATTTATCTTGTGTCCGGTGGATTTGGAATGTTCGGCTAGAGATGAGGATGGTAGTTCTTTTTCAACGGCTCTGATATGTTCGTCTCGCCGTACATTCATACGTCTGTTGGTTTGTCCGATATAAACTTTATTACAATCGGCACAGGGAATTTTGTATACTCCTTGATTTTCAAGGGGAATGATGTCTTTTGGGGAATTAAGGAATTGTCCAATTTTACGCGAAGTGGTAAAAATTGTTTTGATATTATGTCTTTTTAGTATTTTAGAGATTTTGTCTGTCGTACCTCGTATGTACGGAAGAAATGTTATATTTTGTAATTCTTTGGACTCGTCGGTGTCTTTGGGGCTCGGTTTTTGTTTTAGTAAGAGAGTTACAGTACCTGGGGAGAAACCGTTTTGGACAAGAGCTGTCTCGAGGGTGGCTAGTTCGTTGTTTAGATTGGACTTGTCTGTTAGTCGGAGAGAGCGAGTTAGGAGAGTTTTTGCCACTGAACGGAGTTGGGCAGGATGATGGTGAGAGGCGGCATTTAGATATCTGTTTGTATGAGTTTCTTTTCTATATAATTCTATAAAAATTCCGACGGAACTCTCGGCCACACCGTATATATTCAGGGGAACCGAAAGAAATGTCATTTAATGCTTTCGAGTCGAAGAACTTAGATTAGCGCGGAATGTATCGTTGAATAATCTGTTTATCTCAGCAATAGATTTATTCAAGGGAAAAACTTTAATTTGGTATAGAGCCAATAGAAAATTATTTAACAGTTGGAAAGAATTAGTGAATGGGTTACGGGAAGAGTTTCAACCTCCTTTTTATGATGATAAATTATTAGAGGAAATTAAAGCGCGAACACAGGGTCCTAATGAATCAATCGGTGTTTATCTTGCAGTTATGCAAAACCTATTTAGTCGACTGTCTGTTAATTTACCTGAAATTGCACAATTAAAAATTTTATTTAGAAATTTGTTGCCCCTTTACGAAATATCTTTAAGTCTTGTTGACATTACGTCAATTTCTCAATTGTTGAAATTAGGCAGAAAATTAGAGTTGAGTCAGAGTTCAGTACAAGCATATATACCGCCACCTAAACGATCATCAACATTAGAACCAGATTTAGCATATGTGCACATAGATGATAATTCTAATTGTTCTAAAATAAAATCTCCATCCACTCCATCTGTTAGTAAATTATGTTGGAATTGCCAAAAGTCAGGACATATTGCAAAATATTGTCCTAGTGTAAAGAAAAAATATTGCTATAAATGTGGGAGACCCGGTTTTACAAAAATTAGCTGTCCAAAGTGCTCTAGTAATCATAGTTCGGAAAACGAGTAAAGGAGATATCTGACCGAGTGATAGTCTCTAACGAACAAATCTCGGGAAAGTCATTTTTAGGTTTAGATGATAGAATGAAATTCTGTCTTGATTTTATTTTGGCTAATGTTCGTCATGATGAACGTCCATTCTTACGTGTTCGTATATTTGGAAAATCTTTGTTAGGTTTGTTAGATTCTGGTGCGAATCGAACAATATTAGGGGGCGATGGATGGAAAAATTTGAAATATCTTAATTTAAATATTCGTACTTCTTCTGTATCACATTGTACCGTTGCTAATGGTGAATCCTGTAGTATTTTGGGAACAGTTACTTTACCAATTTGTGTCGAAAATTGTACGGTAGCTCTAGAAGTTTTAATTATTCCTTCGGTATCACAGAGTTTAATTTTGGGTATAGATTTTTGGAAGAGAATGGGTATCGTCCCTAACTTACGAGATAATTGTTGGAAATTTAGTACCAGTAATAAAATTTCGATTGATGCGATTAATTCTCTGTCGGACTTTTCTCCAGAACAATCTCGACAACTTAACTTATTGCTTGAGAAAGAGTTTGAACAAATGGGAAATTCATTAGGTTGTACAGCATTGGTAGAGCATGTAATAAAGACAACAGCTGATCCTATTAAACAACGATATTATCCGCTGTCACCCGCATTACAAAAGCATGTTGATGCAGAACTAGAGACAATGCTGAAAAACGATGTTATTGAGCCATCGAAGTCCCCATGGTCATCGCCCATTGTTATGGTTAAAAAGAAGGATGATAGTTATAGGTTTTGTGTGGACTACCGTCGAGTCAATAGTGTTACGGAGAAAGATGCGTATCCCCTTCCATATATTCATCAAATTCTTGACAGGCTTCGTGATGCAAAAGTTTTGAGTAGTTTAGATATTCGTTCAGCATACTGGCAGATACCAGTAGAGGAGAAATCTCGCCCTATTACGGCTTTCACCGTACCAAATCGGGGGTTGTACCAGTTTAAAAGAATGCCATTCGGCTTACACAACTCGCCAGCTACTTTTCAAAGATTAATTGATCAGTTAATTGGTCCAGATTTAGAACCCTTTTGTTTTGCATACTTGGATGATATTATTATAGTTACTCCTTCTGTAGAGAAACATTTAGAAGTGCTTAGTATCGTTTTATCTCGTCTTAATGAGGCAGGTTTAACCCTCAAGAGAGAAAAATGTCATTTTGGTAGAAAAGAATTAAAATATTTAGGTTATGTCGTGAACGAAAATGGATTACTAGTTGATCCGGAGAAAGTATCCGCTATACTTGATCTCCCTGTCCCTTCGAGTGTAACTGAGGTACGTCGTATTGTTGGAATGGCTAGTTGGTATAGACGTTTCATTCCAAATTTTTCCACGATAATTGCTCCAATTGCTGCCCTAACACAGAAAAACGTTAAATTTTGTTGGACTGATGAGTGTAATAAAGCATTTTTATGTATTAAGGATTGTTTAGTGAAGGCACCCATACTATCGTGTCCTGATTTTAATTTGCCATTTTCTATTCAGACTGATGCCAGCGATTATGGTCTCGGTGCGGTATTAACCCAAAATCATGCAGACGGTGAACGTGCAATTAGCTACATTAGTTGCTCGCTCAAGAAGGCCGAGAGAAATTATTCGACCACTGAAAAGGAGTGTCTAGCTGTTCTTTGGGCCATCGAAAAGTTTCGGCCTTATGTGGAAGGTTCTCGTTTTACAGTGATTACAGATCACTACTCACTATTATGGTTGAATAAATTACAAAGTCCCTCAAGTAGACTGGCTCGCTGGAGCATTCGTTTACAACAATATAACTTCGAAATTATTCACCGGAAAGGCAAAGATAACGTAGTACCCGATTTCTTGTCGCGTAGCGTGCCTAAGGTAGATTCTATTATTGACAGCTCATTAGTTAATGATGTCTGGTATAATAATTTGAGCACTCGAATTTTAGCCAATCCGAAGAAATATTCAAACTATCGCGTTCTGAATGAGGCAATTTTTAAATATGTCAAAGTAAAGTATCCATTATTATCCTGTGATAATGACTGTTGGAAGCTAGTAGTTCCGAAAAACCAAAGAAATGCTCTTATTAGTAAACATCATGATATTCCCACATCAGGTCATACTGGAGTTTACAAAACTTTTCATAGATTATCTAATTCGTACTATTGGCCGAAGATGAGGTCAGACATATCTCGTTATATTTCTAGATGTAAGGTATGTATTAGTTACAAACCGGAACAGAAAGCTCCTATAGGTCATATGGTTAGTCGGATCGATGTAGTACGCCCCTGGCAAGTTATTAGTATGGATTTGATGGGTCCACTACCACGTTCTTCAAGTGGGTATATGTACATACTTGTTGTTTGTGATGTATTCAGTAAATTTTGTCTAACATTCCCTTTGAGATCCGCAACTGCTTCCGCGGTAAAGAAGTGTGTCGAGGACCATGTTTTATTGATGTTTGGTGCACCTAATAAAGTTATTGTAGATAATGGTGTACAATTTAGAGGTCATGAATTTAAAAATCTAGCGAAAACGTATGGTATTACGATTTTACATACCGCAAATTATCACCCCCAAGCAAATCCAACAGAACGCGTCAATCGTGTCATTAAAACCATGTTGGCTTCCTATATAAAAGATAATCAACGGTGTTGGGATAAATTTCTACAGAAAATAACGTGTTGCATACGTACTTCAAAACATGAAGTAACCAGATTTACTCCATATTTTGTAAATTTTGGAAGGGAAATTACTTTGTGTGGCGAATCTCAACAACCTATTGCAGATGGCAAGGCACCTGATCCTTTAATCAGATCCGAGCAATTTAAGACTTTATATATGGATATAAAAGCAAAGTTGAGGAAAGCCATAGATAAAGGTAAACGTCATTATGATTTTAGGCGTCGTCCTATGCAATTTTCTGTTAATCAACTTGTCTGGAGAAGGAATTTCGTCCTATCTAATGCAACAAAATATTTTAACGCTAAGTTAGCTCCAAAGTATATAGGTCCGTTCCTTATACATAAGAAACTTTCACCGTGGACTTACGAACTAAAGCATCCCGACGATGGTCGTTTATTAGGTTGTTGGCATGCTAAGGATTTGAAATCCGCACCCGATGATGAATTAGAACAATAATTTTGTAAGGATATTTAGGTTGTGATGTAGGTGTTATTTATGCAGAAAAAATATTATTTGCAATTGTTCTTTTCCGGCTATAAAAGTTAATTCAGATAAGTAAATTTTCAGGAAAATTTACTTTATCAGGAAAGGGGGAAATTATGTTACGTTAATATTTCGCGACCATTTAATTATTGGTCACTTTCTGTAATTTAATATAGACAACTGTATTTATATCTAATTTTGATTATATTTATTCTATTATCCTTTTTTTGTTCGGTGCATTCCATTACTAATTGTCCGGCGCATGAGTTATTTCCGCTGCCTCGATCTTTTCCTGTTTCGATTCTCGCAGCGAACGCGTGCCGAAATAAGAGAACGATACATATTTGTGATTTAAAGTTATTAAACCCATTGTTGGTTTCCTCATTATTGGAGGGTGATTGGTTTATATCACATAATTATAGTGAGATTCGTTGTGATTTTGGGAGAATTCACTATCGCTGTAATAGCGGAGAAAAAGTATCGAACTCGAAAGCCTCCATTACATCTTGAGGTAAGCAATACTCTTTAATTGACTTATTGGTAATTTCATGGGGTGGATTATAGGCTTCTTTCTGACGTCTGGTCCATCAGAGAAATTTTGAATCTAGTCCAATGAGCAGTCCGTGTATTGGCCCGGTCCATTTTTTTGGCGGAGGCTGCGGTTTGGATTTCCGCGTGGGAATTATCTTAATCACATTGCTGTCCCAACTCCGTACCTGTGGACTGAATGGAATTCAGGAATTAGGGAATTATCTTGCTGTTTTCAACCCTTATAAGGAACCCCTCAGAAATAGGAACAATTTTAGTATGGAATTGATCTCGCACCAAGAATAAAGGTCGTATATGCGCTTATATAAATGTTTTTTTAAAATTATTATTAAGCTAGAGTAATATTATCTTTTTGTGGTAATGTATATAATATGTATAGAATTATTAAGAGTTGAATATTGTTGCATCTTTTCACAGTTAGCTTATTAAATTATTATAGTTTATTTAAACAATTTTAACCAACTATTCAGGTTATGTGAAGGTATAGCTATATCTATTGAACTAACTTATTTACTTATTAAATGAGTGCATTATGAGTATACTATATTCATATTTTATTTTTTTGTGCAAAAACCATACAAGATATCAAAAACTAGTAAGAGTCAAAAAAGTTTTTAAATCTAATGCTCTTTCAAGTAGATTTTTTTGGATTTTATTGGATGTACCAATAAAAAAATATTTTAGTTATTAAGTGGTGGTACTACTGTTTTTTATACTTCCTGTCAATCACTAATGGCCACAATAACTGAAATGATGTATGATATTATGGTACTTATTAATAATAAATTTCATTCAAATCAAATAAAGCGTTCAATTGTTATAAACAAAAGAAATAAAAAATTTTGAAACTTTGAAGCCAAATTCCGGCGTAACCGTAAATTTTTGGATATAGATAAGTTGCGTTAAATCGTCATATTTTGACCCCAGGAATCTATGGTCCAGCCATTTCCCCGCATTAATGGGACACCCTGTATATTACTCGTATAAACTTGATTTACCTTTTTTTGAAATTATCAATAATTTGAGTTTGTTAAAATATATTTTTGTTGTTTGCCTAACTTGTAGAATATACGTAAATTAATTTGAGATCTTGGTTCGTGATTTTCCTTTTTGGTAGCTGCCTTACCGCCCGAAATCACGTGGCGCCCCTTTTTCTTTATTGCACATTTAATTAGAACCCTCCCTTCTTCACTGGGTTAGTCTGGCCGAGCGGTAAGTTGAAAGGTAGCAAAAATATTGCGTCACATCCTTAATTCCCCAAAAGACATCATTCCCCTTGAAAATCAAGGAGTATACAAAATTCCCTGTGCCGATTGTAATAAAGTTTATATCGGACAAACCAACAGACGTATGAATGTACGGCGAGACGAACATATCAGAGCCGTTGAAAAAGAACTACCATCCTCATCTCTAGCCGAACATTCCAAATCCACCGGACACAAGATAAATTTCGACCACACGACTTCCATCGCAGCATTAGACCATTTCACAAAGAGGATTATCCGCGAGGCAATTGAAATAGAAAAAACACACCGATAATCTCAACAAACGCGACGACGCCCAACGACTACCCCCCACTTGGAAATCCATTTTATGCAAAATGCATATCTCTTCACCCGCTCCACAGATTTCAATCCCCACAGGTACCACCAACGCAATCCCGGTTAATCCGACCGGCCCTATTACAAGAAGCCGCACACGCGCCGCCAAACGTCAACCGCCAACACCGCAGGTATAAATAGCGCAGTTCCACTTAGCATGATCGCAGTTCCCCATCGAACACCGCCTGAAGAAGACCAATGCGACTTGGTCGAAACGTTGCAAATCGGTTCTTTTCAGAACCATCAAAACTTGCAAATTCGAAGATTAAAGCCGAACATTGACAATGTACAAAAATAATCTTCGCGAAACTATCCGCACCAACATATACAGGGTGTCCCGTTAATGCGGGGAAATGGCTTGACCATAGATTCCTGAGGTCAAAATATGGCGATTTAACGCGACTTATCTATATCCAAAAATTTACGGTTAAGCCGGAATTTGGCTTCAAAGTTTCAAATTTTTTTATTTCTTTTGTTTATAACAATTGAACGCTTTATTTGATTTGATTGAAATTTATTTTTAATAACTACCATAATATAATACATCATTTCAGTTATTATGACTATTATTGGTTAACAAGAAGTATAAGAAACAGTAGTACCACCACTTAAAAACTAAAATATTTTTTTATTGGTGAATCTAATAAAAACTAAAAAAATACTACTTAAAAGAACATTTAATTTAAAAACTTTTTCTTCTCTTAATAATATTTGATATCTTTTACGGATTTCCCACAAAAAAATAAAATATATATTTTTTATCTAGTAAAAACAAAATCTAGTTTTTCATTGAATCGAAAATAAATGTTTTTCGTGGCCGCCTTTGTTTAAAATATGTAAATTATGTATACTAATAATTATTTAGTGTCTTTTAACAATTAATTTTTAACATTATTATAGTTCATTAATATTCATATTTGGAACAAACAGATATCTTGTTTGTATTAGGATTTTGCAAAGAAAATTGTTTGAAAAGTGTTAGATGCTGTTTTGATTTATTTTATTAATTGATATTATTTAATTTTTATTCAATTGAGTAAGTTTATTTACTTATTAATGAGTGCGTAATTTGTATACTATATTCATATTTTATTTTTTTGTGCAAAAACCGTACAAGATATCAAAAACTAGTAAGAGTCAAAAAAGTTTTTAAATCTAATGCCCTTTTAAGTAGATTTTTTTGGATTTTATTGGATGCACCAATAAAAAATTATTTTAGTTTTTAAGTGTTGGTACTACTGTTTTTTATACTTCCTGTCAATCACTAATGGCCACAATAACTGAAATGATGTATGATATTATGGTACTTATTAATAATAAATTTCATTCAAATCAAATGAAGCGTTCAATTGTTATAAACAAAAGAAATAAAAAAAATTGAAACTTTGAAGCCAAATTCCGGCTTAACCGTAAATTTTTGGATATAGATAAGTTGCGTTAAATCGTCATATTTCGACCGCAGGAATCTATGGTCCACCCATTTCCCCGCATTAACGGGACACCCTGTATATATATATATATATATATATATATATATATATATTGATCTATAAAATAAATAAAATTATTAAATATTGCTTTATTTATTTTTCTGACGGAGCTTGTATTAGAAATATAATAATAATTTACAAACAAATTATAATAATTTTCTAGAATTAATTGCTTTTGTTCAAAACATATTATATTTATTTTTAACACTCCCACATGCATAGAAATATACATATTAAACATATAACAATACAAAATTATTATTTTTAATAGGTGTGTTAATATAAATACACTTTTTTAATTCATTAAAAATTTGGTCCTAATATAATACTCAACAAAGAAAAACCAAAATCAATATAGTAGCTTCAAAACAGTACCATTCAAAATAGCACTATTACATTTTGACATTCCTCGCCGATCTGAATAATTTTGTGAAAAAAAAGTAGATTTGTTAAATTCTAAAGTTTGTATCAGATACAGTATTCACAGAGTATTAGATAAAATGAGGGTTAAAATTTTGAAATTTACTAAATATAATTTATTTCCCTTCACATTTATTGACAAACTATAATATTTAATCTTTAAAAGGATTGATCTCTGTCGAATATTATATTTTTCTAATATATATATAATAAATAATATATATAATAATAATAAATACAATTCGTAAACAAATATTATAAAAGTATTAAAATGACCAAGGTACAGGCCATTACAGTTTTAACACATCAAGTAAATTTCTTCAGCATGTTGTCACTTCGATCGGACCGTAGGCACCATGCTATAGAGGGTGAATTTTTTTGTTTGCTCGTAAATCTAAATTTTTTTTTTGTATGTTACGATTAAAATCAGAGACTAATACTTTTGCTTTTAACTCAAAAACGGCTACCGTTATCAAAATTTTCAAAAAGTGATGTTTCTAAAATACATTTTCTATTTAAAAGTGGAAGAATAAATAAATTATTTGTACAAGTGGAGCTATAGAAACACACAATGAATTGCACTTGTTTATTTTTCGTAAAGTCTACACACGATTTATTAGAACTGTTTTTTAAATGATCAGCATTATATGCATAGGTACAGTTACTAATATTTACAAGTGAAAGGTACACAGATCTGGATAAATTATTTTTTAATTATACACTGAAATGGATATTTTAAGTCCATACAAAGAAAATACAAATTAAAAATTAAAAATCATAGTAACATATATTTATTAACAAATTTTGTACATGTTTACATTGAAAGGATGAATAATGAATGAGGTGTTAATGTATTAATTTGCGTTCAATTGTTATAAACAAAAGAAATAAAATTTTTATAAATATTTTCTTCACCTGAAGAAGCCACAGTGTGGCGAAACATATGTAGTGTTTACAATAAAACCAATTTGAAAATCAAACAGTTTTGTTACCTAAATAATGAATATGGATTTTCAACACTTAAATGCCTCAACAATCAATCAAAATTTTTATAAGTTTAAAGACAAATTCCGGTTAAACGTCAACTTTTGGATATAGATATGTTGGGTTAAATCCACATATTTCCCCTCATTAACGGAACACCCTGTATGTGTCCAGAATATGATCATGAAGTTTAAATGATTTGTGTATGCGTGATGTCGTTCCTTATTCGTCGTCAATGTCTGATAATGTTTTATTTGTGCAATTAATCTTGACATTTGGGATTCCTTCTATGGGCTGGAAGGGGCGATTGGGTCACTTGGTTCATTTACACTTCATGATAATCTTTTCCGCATGAACTGCATTTGGCCGGGAGTTGTGTCGGGCAGGCGGGGGTAAAATGTTCACCAGTGCATTTGTCGCAGCGAATTTTATTTTTTCAATCGGCTGTTGTGTGGTCGAATTTTGAGCATTTTGAACAGGGCGCAGGCAGGGGTTGTGGTGCCATACTTTCTTCAACCAGGTATACTTTGCACATATATTTGAACTGTTGTTAGAGAAGTTTTGTATACGCAGTTATTATTCGCACCATTCTGGTTTTTAGTCCGGTTGCTGTAGAAATTATTGTACGGCAGAACCTATGTTCGATGCCGGCCGAATTTAAATGCGCGCTTATAGCCGCGTCTTCTATCTCGGGCTCAAGCTATCGGATTACGCACGAGTACGACGTCGAGCGGGATTTCGCTCACGAGCCGCGGCAGTTGACACCGCGAAAGAACGTTTGGTGTTTTTACCTTGGAGAATGTTTAGGTTATTTTCACACGTGGCTCTATTGCGGATAGATTTAACTATGAATCCTACTTTAGTTTTGATAATTATGGTCTCTATTGTTAACATTGATAACCCATATTGAACCATTTGTAGTCTGGTGTATTCGGTGATAGTGATGAAGTTGTATGTGTTGTTATATTGTTATATGTGTGGTGTAAATATGGCTGTAGATGATGTAATTGGTGTTGTGTTTGATGATGTGAGTTTGGGAATATTGAGCGTGGTGTTACTTAGTGAGGTGTCTATGTCGAAGCTGCTGTCGGACTCGCGTGCAGGCGAGGATGGTTTTTTGATTCTTGTTCATTATCAGTCTTTTTGGGTCGGCCCCTCTTCCGCTTGCTACTTTCTTGGACTTTATCTTAGCCACTGTTGTAGCAGGGTGAACCATAGTAATAAATTAATTAATAACCGATTACTAACAGCTAGGCAACTTGGTCGCGAGTGGAACTTTCATAAATTCGTGGAATTTTATGAAATACAATATTCTTAAAAAGAAGTCAACCCTGTTAGGATATGAATTATATTTATTTTGTATTTCGTTTAAATACGCGCTCGCGTCGATCGTATAAAAAAAAGAATGTTTTTTGTTACCTGTGGTCGGACGGACGAAAATAAAGCAGTCTTGAGTTTACAATTAATGTGTGCACATTATTTCATTTTGGTTACCCCAACCCCAGTTTACAACAGTGGCGACGAGGATGCACCTATTTAAATACGTAATATTCGACTGAATATTGTGAGAAACGGAACAATGTCGATTGGCAGAATAGTGGAATATGAATTAGGAGTTAAAAAGTGGTCGACGTACATCGCGCGGCTGGAACAATACTTTCTGGCAAATGGCGTGACGGAAGAAAAAAAAGTGGCAATTTTATTAACGGCTGTTGGAGATAATACCTACGAGTTAATGGTAAATTTGTGCGACCCAAAGAAGCCGGAAAATATGGATTACGCACAGTTGACGAAAATTATGCAGGATCACCTGGAGCCAGCTGCTTCCGAAATAGCGGAACGTCACAAATTCCGCATGCGGAAGCAAGAAAATGGCGAAACACTATCACAGTTTATTTCCGCATTAAAAGGACTGGCTAAATCCTGCAATTTTAAAACTGTTTTGGAAGAGAATCTTCGAGATCAAATGATTTTCGGGATGAGGAGCGACGTAATTAAACAGCGGTTGTTCTCTGAAAAGGACTTAACATACGTTAAGGCAGTGGATATATCTCTTAGTATGGAGCAAATTGAAAAAGATGTACATTTGATGGAAAATGCAGAATCCATCCATGTGATTCAAGGTGGCGGAGGTGGTGCGGCACGTGCGGAGCAAGGGAGGTTCCGTAATGCAGCAGCTGACGTCAGATCCGCCGGATTCGGCAGGAGTCGCCAGGACAGGGATGGCCGGCACAACAGAGAAAGAGTACAGGTAAACAACACAAGGCAAAGACAAAGTGAAAATCAAAGTGCGCGCAGCCAGTTTTCGAATGAAAAGGGTTATAAAAAGTGCGTGAGTTGCGGTTTAAAGAATCATATATCGAATGACTGTTATTTTAAATCCGCTAAATGCCACAATTGCGGTAAAATTGGTCATATAAGATCTGTGTGTAAAGTAAACAAAAATTGTAATTTCATTAATGATAGTAATTTAAATAATGACAGCGACTCAAGTTCAAATTTATTTATTTTAAATGGGGGTAAAAATCCAATTAAAATCAATGTATACGTAAATAAAATAAATTGTACTATGGAAATAGATACAGGTTCTGGAATTTCGGCTATTTCTGAACAATATTATAATAAATATTTTCAAAACTGTAAAATAAATAAAATCAATTTAAATTTATCTTCTTATGTGGGAATTCGTATAAATACCATGGGCTACATAAATGTAAGTGTCTGCTATGAGGATAAGTTAATTAAAAATTTGAAACTCTTTATCATTGTTGGGGGAGGTCCACCCTTAATGGGACGTGAATGGATTGAAAGGTTATCCATATCAATTGATAGATATTTTAATGTGAAAAAAATATATAACATAAGATGTTTAACTAAAAATACAGTAAATTCATTAGTTGAAGAATTTCCTGAAGTGTTTCAAGAGGGAATTGGTAAATGTGTACATTTTAAAGCAAAATTAATACTTAAATCAAATGCTAAACCAATATATTGCCGTGCTAGACCATTACCTTTAGCTCTTAAAGAAAAAGTTGAGAATGAAATTAAAAGATTAGTGAAATTAGAAATATTATCGGCAACGGAGCACAGCGAGTGGGCTACTCCGGTAGTTCCGGTTGTTAAAAAAGACGGAAACGTAAGACTATGTGGAGATTTCCGTATTACGGTAAATCCTCAATTACATATTAATAAATATCCGGTACCAAAAATTGATGATTTATTTTCAAAATTATCTGGTGGCATTTTATTTTCCAAACTTGATTTGTCACAAGCATATGCACAGTTAGAATTAGATGAGAATTCAAGGGAAATTGTTACAATAAATACAAGTTTAGGTTTATTTAAATATAACCGACTTCCGTATGGAATTGCATCAGCACCCGGTATTTTTCAAAGATTTATTGAGGAACTTTTTGTAGGAATTTCTGGCGTTACCGTGTTTTTAGACGACATTTTGGTAACGGGAAAATCCGAAAAAGAACATTTAGATACTTTAAAACTAGTTTTAAATAAATTGAAAACTTCTGGTCTGAAAATAAGTCAAAGTAAATGTATGTTTTTTCAAAAGAGAATATCGTATTTAGGCCACGATATTGACAAAGATGGTATACATACCAATTTAGATAAAACAAAAGCGATTTTAGATGCAAAATGTCCCGAGAATGTGACGGAACTTAAATCAGTCTTAGGATTGATAAATTACTATTCTAAATTTATTCCAAATGCAAGTTCTATACTTAGTCCCTTGTATTCATTATTAAAAAAGGATTCCAAGTGGAAATGGACACAATTGTGTAACCAAACTTTTAATAAAATTAAGAGCGTGTTAGCTTCACCTAAAGTTTTAGCACATTATAATTTAAATATGCCTATCACTTTACATTGTGATGCAAGTTCTTATGGACTAGGTGCAGTTATCTCTCATACATATCCAGATGGATCAAGTAAGCCAATAGCCTTTGCTTCGCGAACTTTATCAATTCATGAAAAAGGTTATTCGCAAATCGATAAGGAAGCATTAGCTATCATATTTGGAATTAAAAAATTTAATCATTATTTATATGGCCGACACTTTACCTTATTTACAGACCACAGACCATTATTAGCCTTATTGGGCAATAAAAAGGGTATACCAATTTTAGCTGCAAGTAGATTGCAGAGATGGTCAATTATTTTATCAGCTTATCAGTATGACATAAAATATGTTTCATCTACTAAAAACTGCGCAGATGCTTTATCCAGATTACCGTTGCCGATTACTGATTCAAAATCAAGTGATTTTGGTCATATTCATTATATAAATGAAATGTTACCAATTGGGTATAAAGAAATTGCGTATGAAATTAAAAAAGATAGAGTTTTAAATCAAGTTTATGGGTTTTGTTTGCATGGTTGGCCAAATTATTTAGAAAATAATGAAATCAAACCGTATTTAATTCGAAAAGATCAATTGCATATTCAACATGGTTGCTTAATGTGGGGTTACCGAATCATAATTCCACCTAAATACCGAGAAAATGTTTTAAAAGATTTACATTCTTCACATTTAGGCATAAATAAAATGAAGTCAATTGCACGATCATTTTTCTGGTGGCCTTCCATGGATGAACACATTGTAACATTATGTGGTCAATGTTCCAATTGTAATTTAGTTAGATCAAATCCTGAAAAAAATATAATTCATCCATGGACGGTACCTGGAAAACCCTGGTCACGAATTCATTTAGATTTTTTGGGACCAATATTTAATAATAAATATTTAATTGTAATCGATTCATACACCAAGTGGGTAGAAGTTTTTAAATTAAGAACAACTACTGCTGAAGATGTAATATATTGCTTACGAAATTTATTTTCACGGCTAGGCTTGCCGGATATTGTGGTGAGTGATAATGGTCCACCATTCAATTCTTGGACATTTGAAAATTATTTAAAAAGGAATGGAATTGTAGTAAAACACTCTCCACCATATCACCCAGCAAGTAATGGTGCAGCTGAGGTTACAGTCAAAATGATTAAACATGCGTTAAAAAAGGCACATTTATCAAAGGAAAATCTGGACAGCGCTCTCGATAAATTTTTGTTTGACTACCGAATAGCAGCACATAGTAGCACAGGGGTGAGCCCAGCAAAATTATTATACGGTAGGGAACTTAAAACCCGATTTCACTTATTAAGACCCGAAACTGATAAAATTATCGAAAATAGTAATGACAAATTTAGTGACAAAAGTAAAAAGTTTACAAAATATTTGATTGGGGAGAAAGTGTTAATCAGGGATTTTAAGAATCCTACCGAAACTCGATGGCAAGAAGGGAAAATCGCGAATGCAAATGGTCACGTGTCTTATGATGTCAAAATTGACAACAAAGTTGTAAAAAGACATTCTAACCACATCTTACCCTTGAAACGGAGATCAGTGTTATTCCCAATTAACTCGGGAAGTGAAATTAATTTAAGTGATAATTCGGATACTGAGATTAAAGCGAATAATTGTGAAAACTTAAATACAGAACCGGCATCATCATTAGAGGAAACAGTGATTGAACCACCGTACAATTTTCGTCCGCGTAAAAATGTCGATTATACTGATTAAACGAAAATATAGAAATGTGTATTTTTTTTAAAAATATGTTTTAGTTAAGGAAGAGGATGTTAGGATATGAATTATATTTATTTTGTATTTCGTTTAAATACGCGCTCGCGTCGATCGTATAAAAAAAAGAATGTTTTTTGTTACCTGTGGTCGGACGGACGAAAATAAAGCAGTCTTGAGTTTACAATCAATGTGTGCACATTATTTCATTTTGGTTACCCCAACCCCAGTTTACAACAAACCCAAAATTGGTTTTTAATATTGCTGAAATATTTGTGGATATTTTACACGAAATTTTTGTAGAATTGCTGATATTTGTTAAGAATAATTCTATGATTTTATAGTAGTAGTAGTAGTGTTTATGTATAGACTTCGCGGCCCTTTTACCTGCTTTGTGTATTTATCTTTGTGTGAATGAGCTTATTACTTTAAAGGATGGCCTCACTCACAAGCGCCATTAATTGTATCCCAATGGTACCCGTCACTCATCCAATTGCTGACCCGGACAACGATGCCATTGGCGTTTAGGATTTTATATTTTACACTAATCAGATAAAACTAACATGTATCTAGGGAAATCGTGAACTGGTTCATGAGAGTTTTAGAACTGATTAGAAGATAACAAATCGAAAATACTTTTTTTCTCAAACAGGCGTAGGTCTGCGACAAGCTTTTGAATAAAATGAAAATGTCCATCAAAAGAAGGTTATGCTCTCAATTTAGTTGGTTTAGAAAGGCGTCGTGTGTTTTGAACTGCTACCACAGAACCAAGCCGTCAATAC
Source organism: Ontholestes murinus (assembly GCA_963969525.1). NCBI lineage: Eukaryota > Metazoa > Arthropoda > Insecta > Coleoptera > Staphylinidae > Ontholestes > Ontholestes murinus. The sequence goes on from OZ018390.1 coordinate 43,449,479, forward strand.
GGCTGTTTACTGTCACTTACTGAACAAATTTGAATGAGACCAACGACGAAAAACGGCCTGAAGCGGCAAATCGTAAGGATGTTGTGTTCCACCTGTACAACGCGAACGCGAGACCACACACAGTGACCCGCCAGAAGTTGCTGGAGCTTGGTTGGAATTTGATGGATCATGCTCACCAGACCTTGCGCTGCCTGACTACTATTCAAATCCGACTTGCTTCATGTTTTTTTTTTGCTGAGATAGGCCAGACGCAACACATTACTCATTTTACTATTCTCTACAATTTTTTTTTCAAAAAGCAGAATTTTTTGGTATTTAGGAAAACAAAAATTTCCGTTAAAAAATTTTAAAATTTTTATGTTATTTCTACACAAAATTCGTTTTAGTTCGTTTAGTTTCAGATATTACTTTTGTGTATTAAACTTAATTAAAGGTGCAAAAGCGTACCTTAGAATTATTATGGTGTATTTGCTTTATATTGTAGGTTTTATAGTTATTTATGTACCTAGTCAGTAAAGTGATACTTTATTGAACGAGTCTGAGATTATGAGCCGAGTGAGCGAAGTAACAGGCGAGTTCAATAAAGACACTTTACTGGCGTGGTGCATTCAAACTTTTATCGCCAACCGTAAACATTTATAATTTTAAAAAATTAACATATCAAACTTGTCATTTTTATTATTTCAAAATAAACTAAATGTAAACATTCATATCAAGTTTGTTTTGAAAAGTTTGCATAAATTACCTTCATCATCAAGTAGATTTCATCCGGTGCACTTGGTAAAAATCTTCCTTTTTGATTTCTTCCATTATTTTTTAATAAATAATTCTCGATTAAATTTTCACTGTTAGAGCTGAGACAGCGAAACGCACCATTTCTGTCAATGTCATATAGTCATGGCTATAATAAGTAAAGCATGTTACGGCTTAAGGGTGTTAATTAAATCAACAAATTTAAATATAGCGAGATTATTTTACTTCGCTAATGTACACTCACATCTGTGTTTCGGGCTATTGTTTTGGGGAAATAGCTCAACTGCGGATTGAGTGTTTCTTTTACAGAAAAAAGCTGTCCGTATAATGTTTAAATTAAACCGCACAGACAGCTGTAGAGGCATTTTAAAAAATCTAAAATCCTAACACTTTACGGGCTGTATATATATGAATGTGTGATTTTTCTGTTGAAACATAAAGAGATGTTAAATGATGACAGAATGATATCTTTTCATGATACTAGGCACGGTCAAGTTTATGCGTTGCCAAAACACAGACTGGTAAAATTTGCACGAGGTTGTCATTACTCCATTTTAAAAATATTTAACCATCTTCCATCTAGCATTAAAAATATGTCAAATTTGTTTGCTTTAAAAAAGAAATTATTTGCATTAATCTGTGACCTGGAACCATACAATATGACAGAATTTTATGCAACAAACTGGAATTAATATAATTTAATAATAATAGAAATATCAAATCCCTGTTCTTTTATAGAGCCATTCTATAACTAATGTATAGTTTTTTTTTCTGACGCTTTTACATGTACGAATATACAATATTGTAGTTTGTCATTGTGAAATAAAGTTTATTATTATTATTATTATAATTATTATTATTATTATTATGTCGATAAACATTTGCGGCAGGTAAAATACTTTATTTTACAGTTATATAAAATTAGCGGCAGCTACTTACTTTATTGTACAGTTAAATAAAGTGTTTGTTTACTTCTGGAAATCACTATGGTAATGCATGATTTTACTGACGGTTGGCGATAAAATATTTTATCGCCAACCGTCAGTAAAACCATGCATTACCATAATGATTTCCGGAAGTAAACAAACACTTTATTTAATTGTAAAATTTGCGGCAGGTAAAGTACTTTACCTGCCGCTAAACTGTACAATAAAGTATTTTACCTGCCGCAAATGTTCATCGACATAGCCATGACTATATGACATTGACAGAAATCGTGCGTCTCGCTGATTCAGCTCCAACAGTGAAAATTTGATCGAGAATTATTTATTAAAAAATAGTGGAAGAAAACAAAAAGGAAGATTTTTACCAAGTGCACCAAATGAAATCTACTTGATGATGAAGGTAATTTATGCAAACTTTTCAAAACAAATTTGATATGTATGTTTACGTTTTGTTTATTTTGTCACATGAAAATGCGACAAGTTTGATATGTTAATATTTTGAAATTATAAATGTTTACGGTTGGCGATAAAAGTTTGTATGCACCACGTCAGTAAAGTGTCTTTATTGAACTCGTCTGTTACTCGCCTCGTTCGCTTCGCTCACTCGGCTCATAATCTCAGACTCGTTCAATAAAGTATCACTTTACTGACTAGGTACATAAATAACTATTTTAATACATTTTTCTAATAAAAATAATGAACTTTAAATCAACTTACCAAGTTGTTAGATTGCATATTTCTAGGAACGAAACTCGAGACATAATAAAACATAAGGTAGATTATGAGATTATCAAGCAGTTAGTTATCTATAATAACAAATAGGTTTGTCACCTTAATGCCGTTTAATTAATTTCAATTAGAGGTATTAGTTGTCAATTACAATTATTGCAACATAATAAAATTATATCTAATTCCGACATTTTTTAAATAATAGTTTCAATATTGGAACAATATTGATATTATTTTTTAATCGATGCACATTTTAAGATAATTATACTGTATACTAAACTTTTTTCTCTATGAAAATTTTTAAAATGCATATACAATCTCTAGTTTAATAAAGACATATATTTTGAATTAATCATATGGAAATTATTTATTATCTACAATATTATTAACAAATCGTTTTGTCTTATAAATAAGTTTCAAACAATTATAACATTAAATTAAATTAGTACAATATATTTATGTGTTAAATTAGGTTGGATACTCATTAATAATTAATCTAATTTTTACTATAACACCACCTAAACAGTAGTAAATTTAATTGAATTAGAGACGTAATGATAATTCATATTTAAATAAATAGTTCGTTGGCTACTCTATTCATCAACATATTTACTTTAAAATTATTATATTTATACAAAACAGTTTGATCAGCCCCTAGAAACTTTTTTAAAATCAATTTTGTTTGCAGTTGTAAGCTTGTATGTATTCCTTCTAGAAATATAAATGTAAGTAATTAGTATTCTTAGTATATCTTGCTAGAGGATGCGTCTATTGGAATTTAAAAATCAAAAATTTAATAAGAAAATATTTCGCCATTTTTTAATTTTTCTTGGCGAATTTATGTGAATATTTTTAATAAAAATCTGTTATTAATTAATGATCAAATCGGATCACGCCACAACAGATATTTACTGACGTATTTGAGATATTATTTATGTGGGATAAACGTATTAAGATAGTAAATAAGATGAATAGTCCCTTTCTAAGCCGATAATAAATAGCTACTTCACCTAATAATCTATTGTCTAAATTAACATTGTTTAAATAATATTACTAAATTCGCGCGCTGGTGGTGCCTCATTCGATCACGGCCCCGAACTGACGTACAGCAACATTGATACCATTCACCATTGGGGTACAATTAATTTAAAGTGACGGGGCGATCCTTAGTAACAAGTTCATTTACACACACAAATCACACGGCGGAAGAACCACATAGTCGATAGCCAAATACTACTACTACTATTACTAAAATAAGACATTGAATTTGGTTACCAAGGGTCAATACGCTTGAACATTATGAATAATTAAATTATGTCACATGAACAAAAAATCATAACAGATTCAATTTCCAAATCTTGCGACCCTCCCATCAGCTTACCTTACTTAAAGTTCTAGACAAACTAGTTAAAAACCCTCCCATTTGGGTCGTACTAAAGCAATGCCAAGTATTTAATTACATGATTAATTAATAGCTGACATCACATAGCTAAAATAACAATCAGCCTAAGATAACGTTTTTGGATCTGTTATCGTTTTTTAATTGTGTCAGCAAATTTGTTTTGGAATGGTAATCCTCACGTGTGTTACTGTAGCAAAGTTTCTCAGTGCAGCTATGTCGGAAATTATGCATGTCTTTTCCAGGCATGTACGAGAATAAATTAATTTCAACAACATTCAATTAATACCGATGTTTTATTTCATTAGGGTGATTAAAAAAGGATATCAGAATAAGCAAAAACCCTACTCGTGGCATTTTAATGAATATATTAAAATAAAATAATATATTTGTCGTTTTTTGAAGCGATAGTTTGTGACGTACGACCAAAGATCCAACGAACAGACTATAGTATTGTTGTGAAATAAAAATATATTAAGTAGAAAAATTACGAGACACCGTTTTGTTACATTAACAAATTGCTGTAATTATTGATAGTAGAATATAAATTCAGACTCCTGTACATCGCCTTATGACATATTATGAATGAATATAATATATATACAGTGTGAGTTTTTTTCGATGTTTTCTATGGGGATCTCGGAAACTATAAGAGATAGAGAAACGGTTAAATGGGGAAAGAAGTGTAGATTTACGAGACGAATAAAATTCCACTTTCAAAGTTTTCAAAAAAGTCAAGGGTAACTAGATATTTTGAAAAAAGTAAAAAGTGTCAATTTTTTCAAATCAATATATCTCGGTTTTAATAACAGGTAGAAAAAAACTGTAAAGGACAAAGTTTTAGATAATTTTATGCAGATTAATAAAATATAATCAGAAAATTTTTATCGCCATTATTTTCCGAGATATGACGCAAACTTACATTTTTTTAAATGGAAACCATAGTTGGCTGTGACCTTATTCAAAAGGTATTTTTTTTCTGTTTAATCCAATATGGCATACGACACAGTTATTTCTAAAAATGAGTGAGTTATAGTCATTTTAAATTTTATTATAAATAAAAAATGGGTAGCCATGAAAAAGATGAAAGTAAAACAATTGCAGTTGTTTATAATATTAGCAAAAATTTTATTCGCCATTATTTTCCGAGATATAACGCAAACTTACATTTTTTTAAATGGAAACCATAGTTGGCTGTGACCTTATTCAAAAGGTATTTTTTTTTCTGTTTAATCCAATATGGCATACGACACAGTTATTTCTAAAAATGAGTGAGTTATAGTCATTTTAAATTTTATTATAAATAAAAAATGGGTAGCCATGAAAAAGATGAAAGTAAAACAATTGCAGTTGTTTATAATATTAGCAATATTGTGATCATTAGTTTTACAGAGATAAATCAAAATGAAACAACTGCATAAAGTAATTCTGTAATTATCAATATATCAATGGGAGAGAAATTTTAATATTAAAAAATATAGTCAAAGAGTCCACTATTAATACTATTATGACATAAATTATATCTTTTTAAAATTGAATTTATGGCTTTTTGACTATTCTCATGTAAATTGAAACAAATGTTTTAATAACAACTAGTTTATGATCCTCCACAGATTGATATGATTTTTTATATACTTTGTTTTTTACATAACTCCAGAGAAAAAATTCTAAAACGCGCAGATCGGGAGATCTAGGTGGCCCTGGGATTGGTTTATTTCTTCCCACTTATGAGTTAGGAAAAGCATAATTTAAATAATTTGTAAAGCCAACATGTTATTAGGTGGACCAACGTCATATTGGAACCATTTTAATCTTGCTTGTAATGATAAATTTAAGCAATCGAGCGTTTCTTCAAATGTTATCTGAAGAAATTAAAAGTAATCAGTTTCACTTAGTGAGCTTTCAAAAATATATGGACCGAGAATTATTAATCCAAACACACCATGGATTAAACCCAAATTTAATTTGTAATTTCCTGTGTGAAACTTCTCGTGGATTCTCTTAAGTTCATCTATGTTCATTGTGGCGATTAAATATACCACAATTAGTGAATCGCGATTCATCTGTTCATAATATTTTTGTAAGAAACGTATTATCCTCTTGACAAATGGGTTTATACCACATACAGAAGGCTATTTGATAATTACAAAATTATTATACTTATGCTGGTTTTCCATTTTTATTTAACTTTGTAGAACTAATAATTACAATATTGCTATTATTATAAACAACTGCAATTGTTTTACTTTCATCTTTTTCATGGATACCCATTTTTTATTTATAATAAAATTTAAAATGACTATAAACTCACTTATTTTTAGAAATAACTATGTCGTATGTCATATTGGATTAAAGAGAAAAAAATTACCTTTTGAATGAGGCCATAGCCAACTATGGTTTCCATTTAAAAAAATGTAAGTTTGCATCATATCTCGGAAAATAATGGCGATAAAAATTTTCTAATTATTTTTTATTAATCTACATAAAATTATCTAAAACTTTGTTCTTTACATTTTTTTTTCTATCTGTTATAATAACCGAGATATATTGATTTGAAAAAATTGACACTTTTTACTTTTTTCAAAATATCTAGTTACCCTTGACTTTTTTGAAAACTTTAAAAGTGGAATTTTATTCGTCTCGTTAATCTACACTTCTTTCCCCATTTAACCGTTTCTCTATCTCTTATAGTTTCCGAGATCCCCATAGAGAACATCGAAAAAAACTCACCCTGTATATATATATATGTATATAATTATTAAATACAACAATATTTCACCTATTATTACAAAAGTAATGCTTTAATATTAGCTTATTAGGGTAATGATATCAATAAAGCACGATACGTGTTTTTAATTAGCAATTTCCTAGTATTAATAGAATTAATATTGACATACTAATTGACGTCAATTTAAAATCAATCTGTACATAATAACCTTATGTCGTAGTAATGTATAGTGTATAGAAAAACTATTCATGTGAACAGGAATTATAATAAGGACAATATGAAATGTGGTAAAATTTTGTTTACTTTTTATTTTTCTATTAATAATTTTATAATATAAGATTTAATAAAAAGTTTTTATATTAAATTATAGTTATAATAGATTATTTTAGCGTAAATTTACAATATAAGTCTTAATAAGACTAAAACCAACGTATATATAGCCTTAGTTGTAAATTTGTTAACAATCCTTTCAATGTAACCCTTCTTAATAAATTTTGCATTCCACGAAATCCCCTTATCCCACCTAAATTTAAACACCCTTCAGTCAATCACGAATCGAATCACCCAGACAGTTAAGCTAGCTAGCAAAGATATTTATTTTTTACACATAACTTAGAGTCAAGACAGGGCAGAAAGAGCGATGGTCGATAGCCCAAACGGACAGACTAACACATTATATATCATTTGTAAATGTTTTAATTTTGTAAATATCTATGTTCGAATAAAGATGTTATTCTCTCTCTAAGACTAAAAAAACAAATAACTACAGACATTAAATTAAACACTATTTTAAATATATTAATTGTCGCTTTAACAACTTTGAGTAGATGGATGATATGATGAAATAAAATCGACTGTAGTCGAGAGTAGTACTTATACTTGGATTTCTAGGAAGACAGTATCCGGAGCAATTAATTATTATTTGGTTTTTGCATCTTTAAATTTTTTTTTTAATATAAAACGTTTGTACGACATACTTATTGACTAAAAATTCATTATTAACACGATTATTTTATACTATCATATCATATATGATTGGTAGAATGTTTGCAATTAATATAATTAATATCCAAAATCGCAGTTTATATTATAGTATGTGGCGAAAATATGTTATAAAGTATTTTGGAAAACTTTAATATAATTACTAATATACATAGAATTCTTCTATTATTGATGACTAGATGAATTTAAATTATTGCATTTTTTATAATTAGGCATTATTTGTACATTAACTTTATATTATTTCGCAATTAGTTATGGTTTTGATATTAAATATCATATCTTAAAATAGAACACATTTTGTAAACAAGAATATATAAATTCTGGACTTATAAGTAAAAATAAATTTATATTTTCACCTCAATTATGTAGACAAATAAACGGAAATGCATTCATTTGTTTATTCTCAGAAATATATATTCTTTCCCTATACTAAATAGAAATAAAAATAAAGAAAAGTTACAGAAATTATAGTAAGGTTGATTTTAACATACTGCATCAAAGGAATTATTTGCACTTAGTAATAAATGTGTGATAATCTATTTTATTTTATTGGAGGATTTTCGTCTGTTAAATATTTTCAAAATATAACCTTCATATGAATATTTAAATTAAATGATTACTCATCTGCTAGATGAAGTAACCGTGTGGGGTACACAATTGTAGCAGTATCTCTACAAAATAAAGCAAAACTCTTAAAATGACCGTGTTTTATTAATTATAATGCATAATAGAGTTTCAACAAGTATCAGCCTCATCAATGTAATATTCCAAGTAATACTTAAATTTTATTATAGGTAAATAAACTGTCAGTAATTTACATCCAAATATTTACAGAAACTTCCATACACAGCAGCAGCTTAAATACACGTTACTGTCTGGTAAACTAAACAGATTTAACTGTCGTGAAAAACGACGATCTAAAGGAAAATTAAAAAACATCCAGATTTGTCGTTCACACCGAGTCGAATTCATACAGAGCTCGTTGCAGCAAATTTAATAAAAAAGTAAACAATTACGAGTACCATCAACATGGACTTACTTTTGGTAAGTACAATAGTCTTTGCGGTTTATAATGTTAAATAAAATTTGGCACATCACTAATTAGAATGTTATGAATATCTGTTTTACTTACGCCATTATATGTAAATTAAAATATTACTCATTGCTATTCTACTGATAGTCATGGATTAATGTTAATTTCAACAAAAATAACGATTTTAATATAATTTAACACATATATCAATTTTAACTAATAAATTGATATCCTCCTGCCAATTAGAAAAAAAAATTGACACTATACTACAAGAAGAAAAAAGAAACACCTACGTGCAGTATTTACAACCAATGCAAACATATATTCTGTAACTATCTCAAAATTTTGAAAAACGCGAATCATAAAAGGCAGCCTAAGTTAGTCACTCGAACCACAGCTAATGCAGGTCAAAAAGTGTTGTATTTATCGAATAAATAACCTCATTTGTTACTTTCTCTATATAGTATATGTATATAGGGGAAGTATTATTTTCATGAAATTCTTTTAGTTTTTTTAACGAAAATCTCCGTTTTTAGGTCCCCTGAGTCCATTGCACTAATTCCTGGAAAACAAATGGTTATGTGGGCATCATAGTACTTTCCCTATATTTTTCTCGAAAACTATGAGGTTTACGCAAAAATGCTATTATTGCTCAATTTTGAATTCTTTACAACAACTTGTTATATAAATTTCGTATAGCTTCTATAGTTAATTAGCAATGGGCAAAAAAAATTTTTTAGCCCACTATGGTTTCCATTTAAAAAAATGTAAGTTTGCGTCACACCTCGGAAAATAATGGCGATTATTTTTTATTAATCCACATAAAATTATCTAAAACTTTGTCCTTTACAGTTTTTTTTTCAATCTGTTATAATAACCGACAAAAAAACTGACACTTTTTACTTTTTTCAAAATATCTAGTTACCCTTGACCTTTTTGAAAACTTTGAAAGTGGAATTTCATTCATCTCATAAATTTACACTTCTTTCCCCATTTAACCGTTTCTCTATCTCTTATAGTTTTCGAGATCCCCATAGAGAACATCGAAAAAAACTCACCCTGTATACTCTAAAATTGTCTAACATCTAAAATTTAAAAATTTAAAAGTAGAGAGAGTCACCATAATGTTTATCAAGCTTCTATTTAGTCTCCTGAGGCGTTTCGCCTTTCATAAAGTAATATTTAATCACCACACGAAATTCATTTTCGTCCATTTCTTGAAAATCAATCGACTTCCTTGATTCACACGAATGCCAAACACAAAGAAATAGACCAATATGGCTGAAACTTGGTGTGCGTTCATTCAAGAGATTCTACTAATTAAACATTCCCTATAAATAGCGTGTAGATCATAACTCTAAAAATATATCCCTGTGCATTAGCAAACAATCATTTTAGATCAGACGGTTAATTCCACGACAATCTTTGAACATATTGTATGTTATTACTTTCTTACTTCCGGGATATGTTAGAATAAAGGGGGCTAATACCATAATCGATAATTTATCGGAGCTAGTAATTCTTAACACACAATTGGTATCATTAAATTAGTTAATTCATCTGATACCTATATACCCGTATTGACCGATAAGAAATGATGTCATTATCAAGGCTATCTATAATCTTTCGATGATTATTATATTACAAATTCTAAACATATGGGATTCCTAATCCTTTGACAATTTTTAATATCACAATAAATAAATCAAGATATATTTAGAATGGCGTTAAATATAGGCTTACAAGCTTATTGGCATTAACCTTATATGACGTAGATGATAAACGTTAATATATTTAAAATGTCATTAATATTTTGTATTAAATCTCATCTTTTTCTAAATTTGCTTTAAAATTATAAATATTTTGACTATGTAATACGCAGAATTAACTTTATTTTAGACAAATAATAACTAATATGAGAATGGATATTAATATGTTAAATAATTGAATGAAAAATTTAAAAATTAATTCAAAAAGAAACCTTTATCAAAACATGTCTACCCATATAAATTCGATTTACATTACTAAAAATCTTCATTCATTTTGTAAATTAAATATTGATTTACAGGTGCAGTATTATGAAAGTAAAAGTAATTTATTTATTTATTTATTTTAATAATTAGAATTAATTATTTTGAGCGTTTCTGTGTCGCAGTTTTACATTATTACAATGTAAGAGTACATAAAAACCAACTAACAGTTAAAACAATTATCAAAACTTTTAACTTTGATGAAAATTCAATGTGTACCGCCACATCTTAATATTAACAGTTTTATTAAATTTAAATAATAATATCAAACAAATATGTTTTGTACATACTTATAAAAATTGATTTAATATTTTCAAAGAGAAATATTATTAATTATTAGATCTTATAGATAGAGTTATAAAATTCCTTTTCTAGTCTGGAGATAAGTATATATACGATTAAATAATTACTTTTATTAGATTAAAGTAAATAAAATAAACATTATAAAACTATTTACAAAATAGGATATTAGGTTGTTGCAAAAAAGATATCTAATCGCCGCCCCATATCATCATTCTCTTTCTGGGGCTAAAACTCTCTTAACTAGTTCCCTCTAACTGACAAGTATGACCTGACCAACGTACTAACTAAACGCTTGTCTAAAATGCCTTCGCCTCTGGCATTTGCTTACTTAAACAAACAAAAATTACACACACCCTAACACAGTCACATCAAAATGATATTTTTTTTCATATATACAAGGTATCAGACATAATCATTAGAATATTAAACATACACTACATTATTTTCTTAAAAACATAATACTCCTTAAAAGTCAGGCAGTATATAAGTATGTTGGAACCACCCACGTCTTAAAGCAATTAAAAGGCAACTAAATACCAAAATGATAACTTCTATAAAAAAATTTACTGTATTTGTATATCATTTTTTATTAAGAAAAACATTAACTTCCTATATTATTGTTGTACCAATTCCACTTGCCTTCCCAGATTGATTCTAAAAATTAAGAATTTCAAAATAAAAATTATTTATTTGCTCGAAAACTGAAAGCACATTTATTTTCATTACAAATACAATTCTAAGAATGAAGTTTAGAAAAAATTAACTAATTACTAATAAATCCTTTAAAATAAGCAATTGGTTTACTGACATAACTAACTTAACATTAACTACGCATTAACTAAACATATGACATTAAAATATTATTTAGGTATTACCTAATCCTCTGGATTAAATAATGAATTTTGTTTATTTATTATTTTCAAGGTACGTGATATTCTAGATCAACGAAACTGTATTATTATTAAAACGTATACAAATTATCATTTACTTAGAAAATTACCTAAAATGGTTTTTAATAAATGAGATATTAATAACTCTTTAAACACAATTAGCAAATATGAGCAAACAGTTTGCAATTCAATTAATGTAATCATGATGTACGAGGCACATATGTACACCGATATAAATGATACCTTGTTATATAGCATACTAATATGCATGCACATGATAGATCAATATATTAATAATATTATGACTATAGTGATTGACTTACCTGTACAACCGATAGCTACGACAGCAATTGCGCCTAAATTGATTGTGTATGATGTTGCTGTCCTGAATACTTCCCATGATATTTCGCAGGTGACCACAAAAATTAATGTTAGGATGGACATGATGTAACCTAAAATTTAAAAATGGTTTATTATTATTAAAGGCATTATTTTTAATTACTTATTCTTTTAAAATATATATTATATAATACTACACAAAGACCTCTTAAAAAAGAAATGCATTAAGTGCGTTAATGAATGCTAAGTAATGAATAGAAATCTAATTCTGAACTGTATATTTTTTTAATGCTTTAAAAATTTTTAAAGGTTTTTTAACGTTTAAAGTGATTTTTATATATTAAAACAAATATTAAAAAAATACTAATTCATTTTAGGTGTGACATGAAGTTTTATGGTGGTTATATTTAAAAAAATCGGTTTTTAAAGATAAACTTGATTTGAATTCTCTACATTCCTTATGAATTTAAATAATAATTTATATCTATGTATTTATAAAATAAAAATTTGCAAGCAATTTTACAAATAATCCAATTTATGAACAAATTACAATGCAACGAATTAACATACAAACTATGAATGATAAAAATCACGTAAAAGGTGAAAAGGTCAAAATCCAAAACTACATTTTTAAAATTGGGATTTTTCAATTGAAAAAACTGTAACAATTAAGAATTTACTTTTCGAAAAACGTGTTTGTAAATCATTATTCTTTTAATCAAAACTTATAACTATTTTTATATCTGACTATTATGTATTACTGAGTATTGACTGAAACGAACTCCACTATTTTCTATAGCATCCTACTTTACTGGATTATCCCATGTTCGTGGTGGGGTTCTTACATTGATAAAGTCGTATTTGCAATATATCAGTCTTATCAGTGGAAATGGAAACTGAAATATGTTGTTCATTGCCGAATTTAAATATTATTATAATTGTAACATACACGAGTCCTAATGACAATCTTAATTCTTTTTACAATATTCTTATGTTTTTATTAAAATAGATACGCTTAGAAGTAATATAGTGTTTTGTGGCGAAAACTCGTAATGAAACAGTCATTATTTGTGACTTTTTGAGTAGTTTTGGCTTTTACAGAAAAGGAAAATTTCGTATTAAGGAGAATGCATGCCTCGATAATATTTATATTAATTTTAATTTATTTCTCGGATGATAATGGACTATGTTATAAACAATCATTAATACTAATTCTTGTAGGCAAAGTCTGCTAGTTAGACCAACAATTAATAAAGGGAATTTATTTGTTTTATGATTTACTAGCAGCAGATATTTTTAAGGTGATAACACTATAATAAAACACTTGGAAACAGCTTTTCATAAAACTACACAAAAAATATAACCTCTAGGGCAAATAAAAAATGGTTCAATATGGAAATTTAACAAACACAGCAATTGGTAATAAAAATGCTATTCCTGAAGACGGGTTTCTAACTTAATAATAATTTAAAATACGATATTTTACTATAAACTTTAATGAATTTTTCCATTTAATTGAAGTTCAGTTAGCTAATCATATTGGCTTATACGTGTGAATAAGATCATGCAACATATTATTCTGTACTTTTCTCGTTGAGCTTAACGTCAATATACTTAATTCCAGAAGATACCGTTTACAGTCTTCTTATGATGGCTCGAAGAGTGACCCCATAGAATTAAACCATAGGATAAATATATATTAATTAGGGATAAATAACACGAGCGCACCATAGAAGCTGATAGGTTATTGTGCAGATTACGAAGTAAAAAAGTTATTTATCTCCTCTTTCAGCAATTTTTATCTTTTTTTTGTCTTTTAAAATTAACATATTACCGGTAAACCACGTTTAAGCTTGAAATATAGCAGTATTTAGATCTACTCTATTTGCAACTAAAGTGTTATCTACAAATTGAATCACTTTAAATCACTCTTAAATCATACGGAACTCAGCCAAACGCATTACTTAGGCATAGAAAGAAGCAACAGTTGTTTGTTATTTCAAATGATTCATCGTTTTGCTGGGTAAGATCAAGTATGGCATTCACAGTTGAGTCCTCGTCGTAAACCATATTGGTTGTCGCTAAAAAGATTGTTCTTAACAAAATAATCAGTAACTTTCAGACATATAACTTTCTTCACAATCCTTGGAATGATTTAGATCAGTGATATGGGGCTGTAATTATTTTTATTTTCGTCAACACAATATAAGCAGTCATTATGTTAAATATAATAACTCATCAGGAAATGTACTTTAATATCATATTAGTTAAAAAACTATTACATTGCAGACATAATAAAGAATTGGATTGATGTAATATAAGCAAAAACCAAATAAACCGTGGAATTTTATTACTAATATAATAAAAAGTATGAAAATTATATATTTTATTATATTTAATGACCACTATAAAGATCAGAATTAACTAAGCTTTTGACGTAATAGAACATTATATTTAAGTAATGCTAAATGATTTATTATTGGTCTATAAAATATTAAATTACGAGAAAAACACAAACAATATATTCAAGAGTAATATATAAAGAGATATGAAGAAATAAGTTATTTCATGATTTTTTAAATAAAATTAGCTTTTAAAAATATAAATAAAAATTAAATTAAAAATACAACTATTCCTAAATAAAAAAAAAATGTAATGAGTTAACAAACTGCAACTACTATTAGTCATAGACAATGGCTTAGAAAGTAACTATACCCCCTAAATCGAAAAATTTACCTGCTAAAGCAATATTAATTTTACGATAAAATTTAAAATCAACATTAAATTTACCCTTTAGGGGTACACAAGAAATCTTATTCTGACCAATTTAATCAGGGTATAAAATATTTTGTATCTAATTAAATATCTATAAAAGATTGATAACAACAATTGATATGATTGAATATTTTTTTTAAATCTAATATACGTAAAATAATTACACAATAACCACACTAGTTAGACAACATTAAATTTAGTCAAACACAAAATCTACTATATAAATTTTACTAAACTTTGTTGAAAAAAAAAAACTTTCATATTCCATGCTACCGAGCATCTTTATGTGCAACGCAAATATTCATTTATACAGGGTAATCCATTAATGTGGGCACATATTTCTGGGACCAAAATAAGATGATGTAACACAACATATATAATAAATTTAAAATACGAAAACATTTCGTGAATCTACAACAGTGAGTCTTACTAAGACTACAAAACAAATTAATTTGCGTGTTACGAATAATACAACTGTCAAAGCAACACTAATTTGAATGAAATTATTTCTGTTAAATAAACTAATAAATGATAAAATGTATTTTGACTAATCATTTTGAATAATTCAATGTTTGTCGAGGTATTAGCCAGAGAAGTAATTCTTTCAAATTAATTTGTTTTGTAGTCTTAGTAAGACTCACTGTTGTAGATTCACGAAATGTTTTAGTATTTTTAAATTTATTATTTAATTTTTCTACAACGAACTAAAGGATTTTAATACATTTTATTACAACATGTATATATATATACCATATATATATATATATATATATATATATATATATATATATATATATATATATATATATTTATGTTGTGGTACTGCTGTCTATCAATAATGACCATAATAACTTAAAAGAAGTGTTATATTAAGATAATTAACTATGTTATAAAAAAATAGAAATGTTTGAATCTTTGAAAATTAATTTCAGCTTAACCTTTAACTTTTGGATATATATATATATAACTATATATATATATATATATATATATATATATATATATATATATATAACTATATATATATATATATATATATATATTGTAGGATGTAACAGCCGTCACAGTTAGAGAAATATGGGGGGTGGAGTAACGGGTATGCGGCTGGGTCTGCTTAAGAAAACTCTTCTAAATTACTGCCAAAATAAATTGGCGAAATATTGGCAGTAATTTAGAAGAGTTTTCTTAAGCAGACCCAGCCGCATACCCGTTACTCCACCCCCCATATATATATATATAGTTAAAGGTTAAGCTAAAATAAATTTTCAAAGTTTCAAACATTTCTATTTTTTTATAACATAGATAATTATCTTAATATAACACTTCTTTTAACTTATTATGGTCATTATTGATAGACAGTAGTACCACAACATAAAAACTACTATTAATTGTCATTATGATCTATAATTATTCGTTCCGAATATGAACAGATATGTTGCTTGAACTTGGCTTTTGCCAAGGAAATTATTTGGTATAATGTTAGATAGTATAGGGAAAGATTCCCCAATCTTCGCGTGCTAAATCACAAAATATTGTCAAGAATTGATAGACGTCTTTGAGAAACAGGAACATTAACTTCTGTAAAATTAAATTGTGGACGACCTCATGCGATTTATACACTTCGGGTGGAGATAGGTATAGTGAAATTCGACTTTTGGATATAGATATGTTGGGTTAAATCATCATATTTTCGCCCCAGAAATCTGTGGTCCAGCCATTCCCCCCACATTAACGGGGCACCCCGTTTATATTGCATATAATTTTGAACTAGAGTTAGTAAAATAAATTAAATGTGTTTTTTTTTTAAAATAAATTTACAATCAAATAATTCAAATATAAACATGGAATGATAATTATTATTAATACGTACCAAAATTTATTCTAGCAGTTAGACTGAAAGTTTCCACCAATAAATTATTCCCTAAGACAGTGATAAAAGCAGTCACTATGTACACCAAAGACATATCGAATACTACAGGTGTCCCTGGATATCTCGCCTTAAAATAATCTGTAGCCATTATAAAGCTAGAAGAAAAAAGCAATAATTAGAACGAATGTTGTTCATGTAATCATCTTGTTTTTCGTGTTTTCTTTTTTAAATTTGATCAGATTACGTCATTTAGCCGGTGTGTTATACAAATTGCTGATAAGACGCGGTTAACAATTAATCGGAAACACGAATAATCGTGTTTCCGATTAATTTCCAACATGAAATAAAGTACCTGTTATATGGAAATAAGAATCCAGCACCTCCTAATATGAAAGATAGATAGATAATGTTGTAGAAATCCTTCGGTGGAGATATATTCAAATTTGAAACACTAATGTTTATCTCCGCGGGGAAACCGTTGTTCGCCCTTGGGGATTTAGTCTTTTTGAGTTTTGAGTAACTGCACGTACCGGCGTCATCCATTACTTTGTTTATATTAAACTACCTTACACTTCTTATGCCATTTTAATTTCGAACGATGTACACATCGGAACTGGAGCACCCTATTGATTTTAAAGTGCAGGCCGTAGTTGATGTGCGGCAGCACGGTAAAGTCGACCGACTGGAATTATACCGGGAAAATCAAGTTGACAAGGGAAGGTTGGTGTGATATAGAGCAATGACATTATTGTTTTCATTTAATTTATTTATATTTTACTAAAAGTGTATTCTATTTAATTACTTCCGTTTACGTTAACTAAAAATATAAAAGTAAACTCATAATAAAATAAAAGTTTTAAGTAAATAAGTAAAAGACTTTCTATTTTGTAATCATGGATTATTACGTAATTACAGACGCAATTATTCTAAATAAAATAACTAAATATTGTAGGTTTTATTAAAATATTTAAAAAAATATATCAGTTAAACGTATTAATAATAATAATAATAAAACCCGTCTGGGATCGGGTTAGAATAATCCTAGGGTCTGACCTGCCTGTCGTAAGAATCTTACACTTACCTTTTCCCATATCCTATAACTGGCAGAAGCTGAAAAATGCAACAACCCAAATAACAATGGAGAATAATGAAAACATGGCGCCGGGAACTGCCTCGGGTATGCAGCCTAACACCCGCGTACTATGTCGAGGAGCTGGGCACAGTATGTTAAGTGAGCTACATGCTTCTAAGGTAACCAGTGATGCAAGTGGCCCGGGTTTGGCTACCACAAGACAACAACAAGTACCAAACCATCACCAACAAATGGTACAACCTGCAGCAAGTGATTCCCCCCTGCAAACAAGAGGTACCACTGCTACAGGAAAACCACGCCAGCGTATGAAGTGGACAGAAGAAATAAATAAGTTTATCATCCGTACATATTATACAGTTACAGAAAACGAAACAGAAATGACACTATACAGACACCAATTAAACACTGCTTTCTGCAATAAATACCCTCAATACAAACACATTACCGAACAGCGTATTGCTGATCAGCTACGGTCCATCATAAAACATAACTTTATCCCAGAAACAATCTTACATCAAATGCGGCAGGAGATCCAAAGTGAACTGGAAAACGAATCGGATACTGATAAAACAAATTCATCCAGGGAGTCAGAACAAGAACATAGTGCGCGCACAATCCCTGACCAACAACTCAGGGCAGATAGTACTGCAGATGCACTCAAAGAACATGAACACGGAGAAAATTAGAATAAACTAGTAATGCACATACAACAAGACACTACGACTGATTCAATGAATACTAAAGTACGAGCGTAATTGGAAAGGGCCATTCTTGAATTTAAAGACACGCACCCCACACATCGATACATGATACAAAAACAAAAATCGTCCAAAAGATTTAGTCAAATTATTCATATACTTAACACACAGATACTGTCGAAACATCTAGATAAATGTGGCATATTTATAGAGCTACATAATCTGATATATTGTGCAGCAATCTCGGCAGTTAGAGCCAATAGTGGTAAGGTGTTGTTACCACAATATTGCGAAAATAATATAAAAACAACGATACCACCCTGGCAATAACGACTAGAGACATGCATAGACGATATTCGAAAGGACATAGAGCGACTTACACAGTATGAAAGGGGGGTAAGGACGCGGAGACTATGTGCAAACATAAAAAAGATACATAAGAACAACAAAATGCATACTATACACGAGCCACTAAATACAAGTAATATAGAATTCATCGATACCCTCAAACAGAAGCTTGCTGCACTTACACAAAGACTTGAAAGGTACAAAGCGACAACACAACGAAAGAAACAAAATGCACAATTTGAAAACAATGAAAGACAATTTTACACCAGTATATAGGCAAATACAAATATTAGAAACAATGGGCTACCAATACCAGATAGTCTGCACAAATATGTCTTCGCTGTGGGAAGCAAGCATGCAGCACAATGAGAATGCATCGTGGGTGAAAGAGATAACTGATGCCACACACCACATACACCGAATGGAGTTCCAAACCATAACAAGCCAACCCGTTACGGACACTGCAAAAGATATTCATAATTGGAAAGCGCCAGGTGTAGACATGATACATAACTACTACTACAAACATTTTACATGCACGCATAAATACATAACCAAATATTTTGAAAATTTCATACTACACCCTGAGGAGATGCCTCTGTTCCTTACCCAAGGAATAACGTATTTGATTCCAAAAGCAAGAGACACACAGGATCCATCAAAATATAAGCCAATAACGTGCTTGTCTACAATCTATAAAATATTTACACGCCTTATTACTGATAAAATATACAGCCACTGCGAGAAGTATAATATTAATGCCGAACAGCAAAAGGGCTGCCGCAGAGGAGCACAAGGCTGCAAGGAACAACTATTGATAGATGCTGTATGCATGGAACAGGCTCGTCATAAGACCAGAAACATGTATGCAGTATTTATTGACTATAAAAAAGCGTTTGATTCGGTGCCTCACAGTTGGCTAATACGCGTTCTGACACTGTATAAACGATTGTGTCATTTCTACAGCACGCAATGTCTACATAGAACACCAGGTTTAATCTAAAGATAAATAATCATAATATAACAACGCAACAAACACACATACGGAGAGGTATATTCCAGGGAGACTCTTTAAGTCCACTATGGTTTTGCCTGGCACTAAATCAATTATCAACAGTAATTGCACAAGTGCACTGAAAATTATCGGTAACAAGTTTGCACGAATTCGACAAACAAAGTCGTATTGCTTGGCAACAGGCCCGAGCCCGAAGGGCGAGGGGCTGTTGTCTAAAGCAATACGACTGAGTTTGTCGAAAGAGTGCAAACTTGCGATAATTTACAATGCACGAGAGCAATTTATCAGACTATATCCCAACAAAAATTTTACAATAACAAAGGCATTTATTGTGTATAAAAATTAATCATATTTTTGGATGGTAACGTACTTTTTGACTCGGCGCCTTTTACCTTTTCCTGAAATACCTTTTGTGTTGTATTTCGGAATCGTATGTTTGCAATCATTTATAAAAAGTTCACAAAAATTGACGTTTGTTAATTTTATTTGACAGTTGTTTGATGTATATCCCAATCAGAAAATTGAATAATTAATTGGGAACCAATCACGTGCCGAAACATAATGCGAGTAGAGAACCAATTACAGTGCCGAAAACGAACTCTACATGAATTTGTTATCGCGGCAACAAAGTTCTCTAGAAGTTGATTGGTTCTAATTCGTCCGTGTTTCGGCTCGGTGCCTTTGGCGGGATATAGTCACATATATTAAACAGCACACAATATGGTTTCGCCATTAAGCACAATAATATCACTCAACACCGGATCACACACTTAATGTTTATGGATGACATAAAAATCTATGCATCCACACAAAAACAGTTGCATAGCTTATTGGACATTACTTTTCACAAGACATACACATGGAGTTTGGACTAAGCAAATGTCGTACTCAGACCAGCATACGAAGAAAATTAACCACTCTTAATTGCAGTGTTGGTGAGGGCAGCGAGATTGAGGCGTTAGATGACGTAGAGACATACAAATATCTGGGATTAGAACAGACACGAGGCTTTACACAAAAGAGATCAAACAAAAGCTTGAACGTACAGTCAGAGTTAGTCACTTACTGAGAACCAAACTTACAGCTAAATATATGTCTAAAGCAATCAACACAACAAAGAAGCGTTGTACGCTTGGCTGACAACTTCAGGGCTTTATCCAGAAACTGAAGAGTTCATGATTGCCATTCAAGATCAGGTTATTCCAACAAGAAATTACAAAAAACACATAATAAAGGATGCTACATTAAAAAGCAACTTGTGTCACACTAAGCCAGAAACAATCCAACATTTAATCTCAGTGTGTTCGATTATTACACAATCGGACTATAAACATAGACATGACCAAGTAGCCAACATTATACAGCAAAAATTAGCATACAATCACAA
This sequence comes from Ontholestes murinus, assembly GCA_963969525.1. Classification (NCBI taxonomy): domain Eukaryota; kingdom Metazoa; phylum Arthropoda; class Insecta; order Coleoptera; family Staphylinidae; genus Ontholestes; species Ontholestes murinus. The sequence goes on from OZ018390.1 coordinate 43,470,815, forward strand.
ACTCATCACAATAACACAGCCTTACTATAAATACACTCCAGACGTCCTACTCGAAAACAGCATGCATAACATGTATTGGGACCTTTGCCGCGATAGTATAACAAATAATAATAATAATAATAATAAGTACACCTATATAGAGTTGCAAAAGGCAGTAATACTCAACACTTTTCGCATAGTTAGGAAGTTCTTGGGGATCACAAAACAACACTACACAAACAATCACACACAATGTCCACTGAATCTTGATAAGATCTGATCAGTAGATAGCACCGGCCTTTGCCGCGATAGTATAACAAATAATAATAATATACAGCGTGGAGGTTCCGGACCAAAATAGACACCCAGTAATCCCTGCTTGTCGTAAAAGGCGACTAAAAGGGGACCCCATCTGTTAGGCCAACACCCTACAGATGTGCCAAATTATTGTTACTACACACCAACAACACGCATGGCGCGATGGTCAAGCGCGTCGGATACATAGATTGCTTGACCAAGAGAACGAACCGGAACAGAACATGGAAACTGCCCAAAATGCTTTGCATGGGAGACCAGCAACCAATAAGGCAGGTCGAATTAGGCAACGAATGGCATGGGATGACAATCTAAATAAAACTGTCATGCGTTGCTACTATATCGCCACACAACTTGAAAGCATTACAACTGGTTACCGCACCAATCTATATAATCTATTTACTAGAATATATCCTGATCTGGCGCAAAGGGTAACCGAACAGAGATTAGAAGACCAAAAGCGAACAATTATAAAAAACAATAGAATTACAACCCATGAACTGCAGAAAATAAAAGAAATCGCCTAACAACTCAAAAAGCGAGATAATAATCTAGATAGATCCATCAATGAGGAGGTCATAGCCCAAAACCAAACAGTACTAAATAATTGATTGATGAGGCTGATAAATGTTGAAAGTTCATCTTCACTATGAATAAAACTATATAGTTACTTTCAAAAATATATTGTAAGACGCTACAATTGTTTCGCCACACTGTGGCTTCTTCGCCTGAAGACAGAAACAATTGTAGCGTCTTACAATATATTTTTGAAAGTAACTATATAGTTTTATTCATACTAAACAGTACTATTCACACAACAAGAGACAGTGGAGCCACATACAGAAAACACAGAAATACAGGCAACAGAACTAGATGACAGTACCATGATACCAACTACAAAAAAATACCTAACAGACATGTTAAAATTTGAGATGCAGAAAAATATGATCGAATAGAAAAATAGTGATCCCAAGAAAGAGTCTTAAAAGACATCAAAGCACTGAGTAACCTGGAAGAAATACAAACTGTCATATACACAGCTGCAATAACTACACTTATATGCAACGACCAAAAAATACGAGAAAGTGAGCCTAACAGAAATAATGGAGAATATAAACCACAATGTTACAAAAGAATCGAAAACAATATTAAAAACCTACGAATGGATATAGATCAAAGAAAATTGTGGGAAACATCGAAAACCTTACTAAAGACAACAATAAGTCTGTAGTGGAAATACTCGACACACTAAAGCAGAAACTAGCGCTCTACGCAGCACGTTTACAAAGGTATAAAGAATCCAATAAAAGAAAGTCAGATAACATGCTCTTTCAACGTAACAAAAAACTGTTCTATAGCAAATTAACAAACAAGGAAAGGGTCAGAGTGGTACCCCTAACAAAAGAAGAAATTACACATTTCTGGGGAAACATATGGTCAAATAGTGCTCAGCCTAATGACTCAGCGATATGGATCAAACGTGAAGAGGACAGGCAAAAACATATACAAGAACAAGATAATTTCCAAGTAACAGAAGAAGAACTTACAAAAATAATCAAAAGCACACATAATTGGAAAAGCCGAGGTATAGATCATATACAAAACTTTTGGTATAAAGAATTCACGTCAACACACGGCCACCTACACAAACAAATAAATAAACTTATTGAACATCCACACCTACTACCACCATTCCTGACAGAATGTAAGACCTACATAAAACCCAAAAACGACAAAACGGAAAACCCAGCTAATTACCGACCCATAACATGCCTCCCAACTCTATACAAAAATAACTTCAACAATATGCATGAAAATAGAACAACATCTTACGAAAAACAACATCTTAACGGAAGAATAAAAAGGATGCAAGAAACATACCCAAGGGTGCAAAGAACAGTTGATCATCGACAGTGTTATTATGAAACAAACCGAAAAACAACAAAGAAACCTACGCATGTGCTATATCGACTATAAGAAAGCACTCGATTCGGAGCCCCACTCATGGCTGCAAAAAGTGATGCATATATACAAATTACACCCAACATTTATAAACTTCCTCATAAAAACTATGGCAACATGGCGAACGACCATTAATCTAAAAGTCGAAAAAGTTCAAATAAAAACAAGTCAAAAATTCAAATCAAAAGAGGGATATTCCAAGGAGACGCATTAAGTGCGCTATGGTTTTGCATGTGTCTGAATCCCCTATAAAATGCTCTAAACGATACAATGTATGGCTTCCAAATTAAACATCATAAAGCGACAAAACATACCATCAATCATCTATTCTATATGGATGATATTAAAATGTATGGCCCAACACAAACCCAAATAAACGGACTGTTAAGAATCGTCGAAGATATCTCATCAGATATAAAAATGAAATTCGGAATGAATAAAACAAAAATTCTAAATATCGAGAAAGGGAGATGGAAAGACGCAGCCACATCCGAAACACTTAACAAGCAAACGTTAGTTAATATGCAAAAAGACGATACATACAAATACCTAGGCTTTGAACAAAATACTAAAATAGACCACGGAACAATAAAACGACATCTTACTGAGCAGTACAGAAAGAGACTAACACTAGTACTAAGGACAAAACTAAATTCAAAAAATATCTTCAAGGCGATAAACACATACATACATCACTGCATCCAAACTCTTGCAAAGAAAGGTTAAATATACCGAGAAGAGACGGAGGTAGAGGGCTAATTGATGTTCATACACTGCACGATAAATAAATAAAAATGTTAAAGGATTATTTTCACAACAAACACACTGCTCTATATTTAGCAATTGGAAAAGCAGATAGGGAATATACACCACTTAACTTATCATCACAAGAGGTACAGCCGCAGAATGGAGCAATGGCCACAAAAAACTCTTCATGGCAAGCATCTGTACATAGTCAACAATGAGGGTATAGACAGAAAGGATACATACAATTGGCTTCAAAAAGGACAATTGTATCCAGAGACAGAGGGTTTCATACTGGCGATACAGGATCAAGTAATTGCCACGAAGAACTACCAAAAATACATAATTAAAAACCCACTGATTATCGATGACTCCTGTAGAAAATGCCACCTACACCAAGAAACCATTGACTACATAGTTGACGGATGTAAGATGCTGGGCGGAACAGACTACACAGATAGACACAATATAGCAGCTAAAATAATCCACCAAGCACTAGCTACAGTGTTTGGTCTTACAAAGGACCAAACACCATACTATAGCTATATACCAAGTGCAGTACTAAAGAACAACAACTACAAACTCTACTACGACGTAACTAAACATACAGACAAAATCATAACATGCAATAGACCCGACCTAACTTTCCAAGATAAAACGAACAAAATAACATACTTAATAGACATTGCGATACCAACAGACAATAATATAACGAAAAAGTTTGAGAAATATACACCGTTAGCGATTGAGGTCGAGCGAATATGGAAGCAGAAAAACACGCGTATATTACCATTCATGATCTCAATCACCGGTATATCACACAAGTCGTTTAAACAACATCTTACAACGCTTGGACTTGAACCATACAACCACACTAAAATACAGAAAGCGATTATTCTGAAGACCTGCAACATAACTAGAAAATTCCTAAGATAGAACAATTGTTAGATTTGACATTTCCCGTCAGCAAGGAAGAAACCGGCTGAAGCTATCGCCAAGTAACACCAGAAATAATAATAATAATAGTAATAATAATAATAATAATAATAATAATAATAATAATAATAATAATAATAATAATAATAATAATAATAATAATAATAATAATAATAATAATAATAATAATAATAATAATAATAATAATAATATAGACCGGATATAACGCTACAATATAAAAGGAGAAAGGAAACGTATCTAATAGACATAGCCATACCTACAGATATAAACATAACAAAGAAATATATAGAAAAGCTAGACAAATATACACCCCTAGCTATAGAATTAGAGAGGATATGGAAACAAAAACAGATACGCATCATCCCATTCATTATTTCTACAACCGGCATCACACACGCGACATTCACACAACATCTCCGACAACTTCAGATATCCCCTCTACTACACCAACAAATACAGAAGGCAATTATACTAAAAACTTGCAATATAGTTAGAACATTTTTAAAACAATAAATGCAATAGTAACTCTATATACACCTGGCAATGCCTGTGTATCTAGGAAACAACCAGCATAAGCTGAGAAAACCTTAAAAAATTAAATAATAATAATAATAATAATAATAATAATAATAATAATAATAATAATAATAATAATAATAATAATAATAATAATAATAATAATAATAATAATAATAATAATAATAATAATAATAATAATAATAATAATAATAATAATAATAATAATAATCTTTTTTTTTTTTTTTTTTTTTTTTTCAATTTGCCCCATCTTCCTCCTTCACTCCTTATACATGCCTTCCACACATCACTACCTCGTGGATGTAAGATGAAATACATCCAGAGCAAGTGGTCTGCAGAGGCACATATTTCCTCTTATTATTATTTTATTAGATTATAAACAAAATTAACAGTTACACCAATAGAATTACAACAAATAAATTTAATCCTAATATTAATAACATTATTTGGCACGTGTAATTATAATTGCTTATAGTCTAGGTCTAGCGAAAGATAATAAATTTCACATGAAGTCGCTAAGCCAAAGGCTTGTCAGCGATATTTCGTCGTATAAGTCAGTTTCAGTTGCCTAATGTATTGATGTGTATATGCATACTAATTGAATGAAAATATGATTAAGCTGTTTCTTCCAAAAATGTTCTAAGTTTGATCTTAAAAGTACTTATAGTGCTTGAGTTAATTATTTCAGATGGTAAAGTATTTAAGAGCCTTGGAAATTGCACTTTAATAGTTCTTAGTCCATATTTATTGTTGTGTAATGGCACGATAAATTGTCCGGTGGATTTGTTTCTTGTTTGATGATTGTGTAGTATTTTTTGCAGTTTATCAGTATTTTGGTAATTATTGATAAGGTATCTATATATATGCAAATGTTTGAATGGCATTATATGAAGATGTTTGAATTTATCTTCAACGTGTTGAACTTCCCTTGCCTCGTAAATGTGTTTTACGATTCTTGTCTGTAAGTTGACTATTTTATTTGTTAGGTAATTAGTTGCTTGTCCCCATATTGTGATACCATAATCGATTATCGACTGTACAAGAGCGTGGTATATAATTTTTAATGTATATTGAGGGAGCATATCCTTTAAATAGTAAAATTTGTATGCTATATACTTCAGTTTCTTGCCCATATAGTTGATGTGTTCAGACCATGAAAACTTGTCATCTATTATAACTCCCAAATACTTGTGTAATGTTGTTACTCGGATATCTTTACATTCGCATTTGGATCCAGCCCCTGTGATTTTATTGTCATGTAGACAGATACTGCAGCAGAATTGTATGGACTTTTCTTCTAGTCGATGTCTTGATGGCGAGGTAACGTGCATTAATTTGGTTTTCTCTTCGTTAATTACTAATTGTTTATCATGGACCCATTTTTGTAGCCTATTGAAATCTTCTTCCAGTCTCGCTCTTGCAGTTTCTGCATCTACGTGTCTTGATATTACACAAGTATCATCAGCATACAAATAGTGATCACAATGTTCGAAGCAATCTCCAATGTCATTGACATAAAGCAGATAAAGAAGAGGTCCAAGAATACTGCCTTGCGGTACACCATATTGAATTTTGCATTCGTCGCTAAATGTGTTACTTAACTTTACAGAGAATTTCCTTGAATCTAAATAGCTGCTGAACCATTTGAGACAATTCCCCCTTATACCATGATGTTCCAATATCTTAAGCAACACTGTATGACTTATGGTATCAAAGGCCTTACTAAAATCTATAAATAAGCAGTATACATGAATATTTTTATCTAACGAGTCATTTATTAAATCAGACATATGCTCTAATAATAAAGTAGTACTTCGTTTTCGTCTGTAACCATACTGCTTTTCATCTAAAATTTTATATTTGTTTAAATATTTTCTTAATTTTTGCTCGATATAACGCTCCATTATTTTATCGATGGTTGTTAAGATGGATATTGGTCTATAGTTCGAATATAATCCTTTACTGCCGCATTTATGAATAGGTACAACTATTGCTTTCTTGATGTTGGATGGCACAAGTCCCTTTTGTAACGATAGATTAATTAAGGTTTGTATAGGATAACAAAAAATATCGCAATAGTGAACAATGTCTGTTGCTAGCATTTCATCGCATCCAGGACCCTTTTTTTATTAAGATTTTTAATAATGTCAACTATTTCTTCTAAAGTGGCATTTGGTAGAAACATTGAGGATATATTTCTGTTCATTTTTGTCTTAGTGTGCAGATTTTTATCACATTTGTGTATTATGTTGGCAGTAGTTTCAGAAAATGTTTGAGCAAAATTATTGGCAATTTCGATATCTGGAGTATCAAAATGCTTAGTTATTGCATTTTTGTCCATATTCTCGTCTTGTTTTATTATATTGTTAATACATTTCCATGTCGCCTTCATGTTATTTTTATTTATTTCGAACATATTGTGGTAATACTTTCGTTTTTCTTTTTTTATTAAATCAATAATTTTATTTCGGTGTTTTCTATATAACTCACGCAGTTGATGATTTCGTTCCCCTTCTATTGAACTGCGTTTCCAGGCATGAAAGGTGTGATCGCGTTTTTTCATTTCTAATAGGATGGCTTCTGTAATCCATGGATTGCAAGGTATACCTTTATGTCTGCGTTTTACGATGGTATAGGTTGCTACAGATTTCGCTTTTGCATAAACATCTTGTATATATGACAATAGTTTGTCTGGGCAGTTGTAGGAGTCAATGATATCTTTGTGCAACTTTGTTGATAACTCAAGACGAAATATTTCATTATCTATCTTTATTACGGTTTCTTTCTTCAGATTGTTCTGTTTCTGATTTGATTTAAAAGTGCAACTGATCATATAGTGGTCTGATATTTTAGTTTGAATTATAGCACAGGAAAGTTTATTTTGTTGCCCTTTGTAAAATATATGATCGAGACACGCAGTTACTAATGATTCATTTCTAAACTCTTCCCGTGTTACGAGATTGACCCTTTTCATGAAACCATTAATATACATGAGATTTTCATAGTTTTGCGTTATATTGTCATTATTTAATATATTGATATTAATATCACCAATAACTATAAAGTTTTTAATGTGGTTATATTTTAATAAATATTCTTCCAGTTCCCGTATAAATTCCAGTGGTTGTAAGTTTGGAGGTCTGTAGACTGATAATATGTGCAGTTTTGCGTTGGATAAACAAATAATTATATGCAAGGCTTCAAAGTATTTTGATTCAACCTTTATCTCTTCAATTCTCAGTGTATTCCTGCAATATGCTAGTAAACCACCTCCCTTATTATTTTTACCAATTTTGTAAAACTATTAATATTAAACATGCTTTGCATATTTTGATAAGTTTCTTCGTCCATCTTAACTTCAGAAATTAGCATGATATCTAATTTGTTAATATTATTATTTATATAAGATATATAACTATCAAAATGACCCATTAATGAATTTATATTTAAATACGTTATCGTAAGATTACTATCGTGATTTAATTTCGACCAATCATCAATGTGATTAATAGTTTGACAATTTTGATTATCCTGTAACTCAATATCTATATAATTTGTATCCATTTATAAAGTGTGTTTTGAAAAATCCGATTTATA